>ML682020.1:8183379-8236900 GCA_007922195.1 Podocnemis expansa | reverse complement strand
GGCGCAGGGAGACCACAAGGCGGTTAAGGGAGGGCGCAGGGGAAGATAGCGCGCAGGGGAGGGCACGGGGCACTGGGGCTGGGGGCAGAGGAGACAGGGATGAAGGGAAAGCGCACAGGGGTGGGCAGGGTGAGTCCTAGGACGAGGGTGGGGTGGACTGGACAGCCCCCTCCTCCCCCGAAATGCAAGACAAAGGCGCAGGGCTCAGGTGAGCCATGAGGAGGCTCCAGCTGAGAAGCAGAGGAGAGGGTTTTTCTCCCAAGAAAGCTCATGTGATAAATAAACTGGTTAGTCTTTAAAAGTGCCACCAGACGCCTGGTTTGTTTGGCTGAACTAGACGGACAGGCTCCGCTCTGGATCCTGCCAGCGAATCAGCAGCAGCTTCCTGCGGGTGAGGATCAGCCCCAACATAGCTGAGGGGCTGCTCCTAGTGCGCAGGAAACAAGCGGGTGTCACTCGCTGACTGGGGCGGCCTATGGCAGGACGGGCGGACGTATGGCCGGAGAGGCTGGCATAGTGGGGCGATTTACCCTGCACGTATTGATTTAAACAGGAAAGCTCGCGTGGGTCGGGACTGTCTCTTGTACACCTAGTACAGCAAGACGCTGGGCCAGGGCTGGCCGTCTCTGGGCACCATCTTGATGCAAGTCAATAATAATAAATATTTACAAATAAACATGGAGTCCTGTGCACTTTTAAAGACAAACAAATTTATTTTATTTATCTATGAGCTTTCCTGGGAGAAAATCCCACTTAGTTCAAGTGTCTGACCAGGTGAGATTTTCTCCCAGGAAAGCTCATGCAATAAACCAGTAAATTTGTCTTTAAAAGTGCCACAGCACTCCTTGTTTGTTTTGCTGCCCTAGACTAACGCGGCCGCCCCTTTGGGACGTATTTACGAAATATGCATCTAATAGGTGTGACCCTTTGCCACCTTCTTGCAGCCCAGACGCGCCCCAGCCAGCCGCACAGCTGCTGACAAACCCCACGACCTACCCGCCCTGGAAAACTACAACTCCCATGAGGCCTCGCGGCCAAGGAGCCGCCTCAAGCCGCAAAGCCCACTGGGAGTTGTAGTTTGTTGCGCGCCGCTGGGCTTCGCGGTTGCTATGGCGACCCCAGCGGGGCCGGGGTGTGAACACGTGGCGGCGGGCGAGCCACCCCCCCCCGGGCCGGCAGAGAGGCAACTCGAGGCTGTGGCTCCAGGCGTAGTGCTAGGCCGCAGGCCCGCGCTGGAGGCTATTTAAAGGCCGCGGCCCGCGCGCCAGCTGGGCCTCGCGGCGGGCGGTGCCATGGCGGGGGCGGGGGCTGCCTGGCTCCGCCTCTCGCTGCTGCTGGCTGGCGCCTCCTGCTGCCTGGGCGGACTCCGCGTCTATGTGAACAGCTGGGCGGCGCGCGTGCCGGCCGGGGCGCGGGAGGCGGAGCGCGTGGCCCGCAAGCATGGGCTGCTCTGCTTGGGGCAGGTGAGGGGGGCCGGGGTGCAGCTGGGGGGCCTTCTCCCCACACCCCCTGCCCCCCAGCTCTCTTCCTCTCCCAGACCCGCTTTCCAAGAGCACCCCCCTCTCCAAAACCAGCCCAAGATTTGCTCCTCGGCTGAAAAATCTTGCCAGGGGGCAAGGTCACTATCCTACACACACACACACCTGGCTGCCTGCAGCTAGCAGCTGACTGGCAAATGCAAACTGCTGGTCTTGGCCAGCAATGAAGGATGCATGGTTCAGTGCTGGGGTAGCCTTGTTAGTCTAGTGCGGCAAAACAAGCAAGGAGTCCTGGGGCGCTTTTGAAGACTAAGACGTTTATTTATGGTGGGAGCAAAGTGGGAGCTCCCATTCATCTGTACTTCTCTAAGGTGTCTGGCAAAGTGGGGTTTTCTCCCATGAAAGCTTATGCAATACATACATTTGTTAGTCTTTAAAAGTGCCACAGGACTCCTTGCTGGTTCAGACGTGAAACTAATGCCCCGGATAAGTAGGAGGCATCATCCTAGCTCTGCGTAGGTGCCACATGATGGTGTATTCTTCCCCCACAAATCTTCTGTCTTATTTATCCATTTTCCTTCCACCACTCGCTCTCTTAGCTGAGTCTGAGAAGCCTTTTTTAGCATCTGTTTTTATTTTAGAGGCTGATGCTCTGGTAGCATTATCAGTTCCTCATGTGGCAGCTTGAGCTAAAAGCATGCACAGTGCATATGGTATTGACAACAAATGCAAATGACTCTTTAAAGAGAGGAGCTATGCGGCAAGGTTGGGTAAAACACTTGGCGTCCAGTATGTTATCTGCACTAACACTGCCACCAGGGGATTCGTGATGGATGAAGATTTAAGGGGAAAAAGGTTGGTGCAGGTCAAACCTGCCTAATTATATTTGTTCCCATAATTAATTTTTATATAAAGAAGCTTTGCCAAAAACAGTTCTCTGAAATCTGTAATCATGTCACAGCAATATTAGCAGATAATACTTGCTTTTCCAGATTTGTAGTTCACAATGCTGTTTATCATTCAGTATTTCCTGGTCTCTTTGGAGGCATTCTCTGCCCCTTTTTGTTTATTTGGAGTTTTATGTGTTGTGCTAGATGCACCTGTCCTGAGATGCTTGCAGTTTAAATAGATAAGACCAATAAAGGGTTGGAGGGGAACCAGAGGAAGTGCCTTGCCCAACATCACACAGTAAGTTCCTGGTAAAGCTGGGAATAGAAACCAAGTGTCCTGAAGCCTAGTCTGGTGCTCTGGCTGCTAGATCATGCTGCTGGTTCCCTCACTAATTGCATCTTCCGTAGCACAAAGCAGTTGGCTAATGGAATGTCTTGCCTTAAAGAGACCTTTATGTCCTTTTAGGTCTAGCTGGCCCACAGCCATCATTCTGCCATGTGCTGCAGATCAGGAGGAGATCGGGTTCACCTTCTCTACCTAGACAACCAGTTTCAGGCCTCAAGAACACCACTGTAGCAGCTGTTTGGTTGCAAATGACCTCTCCTTCTCAACTTTCAGTCTGCTCTTCTGTTACACCAACTGACTTTCCAGCTTGATTTTCAGACGTTGAGCTGTCCATCTTCCATGGTACTTTCTTTGATGATACAATGGGTTGCCCTCTTTGGAAAATCCTGAGCAATGGGAATGTGATCCTTCATACAGACAGATATTAAACTAATTCAATGTCACTTTATTCAGACCTTAATCTGCAACCCATTATCCTCTTAACCATTTTTCTTTGATTGCTCTCTGAATTTACCCTAGGATTTCCACCTATCCTTAGTTCAATGCAGGGTGATCTACCTTGCACTGTTTCAGAAGTCTCGGCAACCACTCTCCTTCTTCCATTCACCTTGGGTCTGGATAGCTGAATGACTGTTTGCCCTCTTCTCTCCCCCATCCCCATTGTTTCTTTGGCAGCATGTTCGCTAATGTTCTAGTTGCAAACCACTCTTTATCCTAGTGGGGCTTTGCTAAGTAACAATTACTTGCCTTTACCATTGTATAAGCTTCATGAAACATGCTACAAATGTTTTAATCTCTTAAGCAAAGAATCTGAGTTTGCTAGTTGATGTTACAAGGATTTCCTCCTCCTCAGGGCCATCGCTTTGTACAGCTTTCTGCTGTAGCATCCAAATGGCTTCAAAAATATTTAAAAGGCTATGTGGATCTTGTCTTGTTTGCCTTTCATTTTAAAAGACGTCTTTTGCTCATCGATTGTGGAAACAGCTCTCTATGCTTGGTGTTTTCAGAGCTGGGGGTCTTTGGAGAATGCCTATCCTGTGGGGAGAACAAAATTCCATTTCAGCTGTCACTCCCTGTAACTTCACCTACTGCCCTGTGATTGAGTAAAATGGAAACGTTGACAGATCCACTCCAGTTAGCCAGCAGTTGGCAGGCTGATCAGAAACACTAGCTCTCCATTACTCTTAAGGGAATTCTGAAATGATAAAGGCAAATGTAGAAGTGAAAGGCAACAGGCCAGTTTAAAGAAAAATAAAAGCACGACCTAAAACTCTCAGTTCTGTTTTTATACATTAAAGTAAGTCTGGAGGAAGTGATTGCAGGGGAGCTGTGATCTAGCACGTATGCTCGGAGAAGACCAGAAACTGCACTTTATTATGTCTGAATAGCATATGA
The DNA here is from genome assembly GCA_007922195.1 of Podocnemis expansa. Lineage (NCBI taxonomy): Eukaryota > Metazoa > Chordata > Testudines > Podocnemididae > Podocnemis > Podocnemis expansa. The sequence continues at coordinate 8,232,791 of ML682020.1, read as the reverse complement.
GATTAATTTTGCTGGAGGCTTCTGGCTGTCACCTCTGTCATAGCCTTGTGTGTTACTCTTCTTTCTGCAGATAATTGAAGGGGAACATTATTACCATTTCAAACACCGCGGCACGGTACAGAAATCCCTCACCCGGCATTGGGGCTGGCATTTGCGTCTGAAAAGAGAACCAAAGGTGAATAGAGTGTAATTTCCAGGGCAGAGTTCAAAAGAATTTCAGATTGCTAAAAAATGTCTTTGTGGATTTTAAGATTAGAAGGGAACATTGTGGTCCTCTGGTTGGGCCTTCTGCATATCACTGAGTTTCTCCTGCATTGAGCTGGTAATATCTGGTTGAGAGACAGCCTGGCCTCTTTTTTTCTGTAAAGGGCTACACCAAGGTATTGAATTCCACAGTCGTGTGTCTGTACCTACAGCAGATCGTGCACAGGCTAAAAGGAGTTGCTATGCTATTGCAGCCAGCAGGTGTAACTTTGCCCACCAGGTCCCTGTCTGTTTTGATAGCCTGTCCCTGATCAGAGCCAGTAGTGCTTCAGAGGAAGGCAGAAGAATTACAGTCCTTTACCATCCCCTGTCAGTTTGGGGAAGATGCCTTCTTTAATCCCAGCTCATGATCAGATCTGAAACATGAGACTCAATAGCCCTTTTTTCTTACTGTGAGCAACTGCAAATGTTGTTCGTCATAGAAGTAGTTTTCTAGAGGAAACCTTGGATGCATTTGCCAAAGATCTCCTAGTTTATTTGATACCATTACAGACTTTTGAACTGATTTGGTTAGGAATCAGTGGAAGCTTTTTTCTGGTAGGGGAGGAGGCAGTGGCCGTTAGTGCTTGCAACCAGCCTAGAGCATCAGGAAATGAGATCTACTTCAGTGGACATGGAAAACCTCCTGATGTGTGGTTAAAATGGCCATTCCCAAGCGAGTAGAGCATGGATGGGAAGTATCCAACGGGAGGGGAAATCTGTCACTGGGAGTAGACAGATGAAAAGGAATTTTCAGCTCTCCCTGGCATTAAGAAGAGTGACTTCTTTCCATCTAGGTCCACTGGTTTGAGCAGCAAATGCTGAAGAGACGTACAAAAAGAACCATTGCTGTGGTGCCAACAGATCCTTGGTTCCATAAACAGTGGTACATGGTAAGAATTTGTCCTCCATTACCTCCTCCTGTTTGAGCCTCCTCTGACTCTGCTACCGTACCCTCTTGGGTTAGTGGTCGATGAGGAAGTGTGTTCTAGTGGCTAAAACAGCCAACTGGGTGACAAGCAAGGCTGGCTCAAGGGGTTCTGGTGCCCAAAGCCAAATTTTGATTTGGTGCCCCCCCATCTCATTCATGGAGGTTGAAAATGGCTTTCCAAAGTGCATAAATCTCCAGCGTCTGCCTGCAGAGGGATTTTAAAGTGCGCTCTGCCTACATGACTTAAGCTGCAGGTTGACTAACAGTGCCTGAGCTGCTAGGAAAGAGTTGAAGAGGCAGGACCCAGCCTGATCTTCAGGGGGCTAGACGCCCCTAAGAACTGTCACCTGAAGCCATGTCTGTCTCTTGCCTCATATTAGAGCCGGCTCTGGTGCCAGAACTCCTGGCTTCTATTCTTCAGCTCTGACTTGCTTGAAGAAATCACTTCATCTCCTCATTCGCCTCATTTCCCTGAACTGAATAACAATGACATTGGAGGCCTTTAAGAGTAGGCAGGGCAATCATCTGTCAAGGATAGTCTATATTTGGTCTTGTATACAGGAGACTGGTCTGGAAGACCTTCCAAGCTCCATTCTAGTCCTACAATTCTGTGATTCCTCAAGGAGAGTCATAGATCACAGACTGCAATGGATCATTGTGGTCTAATTTGGTCTGGCTTTTGTTTCAGAATAATGACATCAATCCAGACCTGAACGTCCTCACGGCGTGGAGTAAGGGGTACACCGGCTTGGGCGTAGTGCTCTCCATCCTGGATGATGGACTTGAAAAGGACCATCCTGATCTGTCTGCTAACTATGTAAGATCAGTCGGAAAGTACTGGGCCACCACCGTGTTCTGAGCTCCCCAGCTAAGGAGTTTGGGATCAGGCAGCTACAACTAGGTGCTTCTTTAAAGCATAGTCCCCGCAAGGGAGAGCAGAAGCTGTGAAAGAGCCTTTATCCTGGTATGACAGGGCTCAGCCCTTGGGTCACAACCTCTGGATGGCTGGACTGAGAGGCTGAAGTCTCTTCACAGTGAACTCTTATACTGAGGGAGGCTTCAAGAATTTTGAATGTTTTTTATAAAAGAAATACCCAAGAGCAAAGAAACATGATGAGATGTAAGTCAGCAAGTAAATCCTTGCATCGTAGCACATACTCAGAAAACAAATGGAGCAAAGAGCAACTGAATCTCCTTAATAAGTGATCATATATTGTGCAGCTCCTACCTCCTCTAAATAGCACTCCTCTTTCCCAGCCGCTTAGTCCCCCACAGAGGCAACATGATCTAATGGACAGAGCAGGGACTTGCCGTCTGTTCTTGGCTCTGCTACAGATCTTTTAGGTTATTTTAGCCAGGGACTCTCTAACTCCACTTGCTTCCCTTTCCCCATATGTAAACTGGGGATAATGAACCAGACTTCCTTTGTCAAGCATTAGGTATCCTAACACTCTGCTTAAAAATCAGCATAGTGCCAGTTTAACTAATGGTATGATGACAAGCAGCCCTTGTCAAACCAGTGCAAGTTTGTGCGTGGCACGCCAAGTTGATTGAAACCTGTTTATTTTGCACCCAAGATAAACTGAGTTTAAAGCAAGAGTGCTCTACAGAGTTGTGCTGGTTTAATTAATTCCTGGTTATTAAACAGCTTTGAAATTAATCCAGTGCAATGTGTGTGTGTGGATAAAATCTTCATTCTTGGTGGCTGGCCAGTAAGAGAGAAGAGGCTGCTGTTTTTGAATATCTCTGAGGCAGTAACCCAGTAGACTGAACATAAGTCTAAGAGCCAGAAAGATGTGTTCTAATCCTGGCTCTGCTGCTGGGTTGTTTCAGATAATCTGTGTTTCCTGCCTTTAAAGTAGGGATTACTAGATTATTAGGACAGAAGCCACCACTCCAATCTTCTAGTTCACCCTCCTGTGTAACACAGGCCATAGGATTTCCCTGAAGTAATACCTGGAATATGGAATTTGCAGTGTCCTGTTCAAGGTAGTATGCATGAAGAACATTCACAATGTGGAGTGCTGTACAAATGCAGATTATTTACCTTGTTGGTGGCTGTGTTTTAAGGGTTAAAGAGAATGTTTCATGTCCAATGTAACAAAGAGAAGCTTTCTGAAGCGGGGCCTTCTCACCCTCATGCTTTCTCTTGCTTTAGGATCCCCGTGCGAGTTACGACTTCAACAGTAACGACCCTGACCCACAGCCTCATTACAACATCTGGGATGACAATCGGTGAGTTCCTACAACAAACGGGGAGGCTACTGTTTGTGACAGCCAGATCTAAATCCCTTGCCCCAGTGATCTTTCTCTGTTGAAAGCAAATTTGGATGGCCTCATAATGTCATGAGATTCACCGCTAGGATGCACTGAGGTGAAGAAGGTGGAAGCTGATTCTGTCCCTCCACAGTGAAGGTCTGGTGTTACAAAGCATGAGCATTCATGGGGGGGGGTGCACTCAGACAATTGGATTGGAGTCAGAGGTCTCTTTCTCAGATTTGCAGGGATCTCCTCTTGCATGTTCCTCCTCGCTGCAGGACTAAGTGCTGTTTGGGCAGAATTGAATCCCCATCTGGGCCAGCAGGCAGCCCGGGTGGTTCTGATGGTTCTCTGTGTCATCCCACATGCCAGCTCTTGAGAGTCTTGCCTGAATGGAAGGTGCTTCGGTAGCTTTTTCACTGGGAATCATGTGAGAGGGGCAAAGTTAGACAGCATCCTCCATCTCGTAGACTGAGTAGAAGGGATTAAAAGCACAGTGGCAGCTGAATGGTTCTGGTAGCTAGGTTAAAATTAAGATGCTTTTCCCATAAGTGGAGCCACCCCCATATGACCATGTAGCTTTAGGATGGACCGTCCCAGCTCTAATAGTATATTCCAGGAAGAGAGCAGCAGGCAATCAGCATTAGCAGGTGATGGCCCATGTGGCAAAGTATCACACATGGGCGAAACTGGCTGTGGTGACTCTTGCTCCTTGACTCTGTCCCTCAGGCATGGGACACGCTGTGCAGGAGAGGTGGCAGCTGCAGCCAACAACAGAATCTGTGGCGTTGGCATCGCGTACAATGCAAAAATTGGAGGTAAGCAACTGCATGATTCTTCCTAAATGTCAGGGTATGTGGGAGGGGAGCTTGCCTAGAGCCCTCTGGGAGTGCCTGGCCCCAGAACAGGGACTAGGCCAGGGGTCTCAAACATGTGGCCCCTAAGGCTATTTATAAGGCAACAACACTATTGTTACCAATATTTGCAATATCGTTGTATGAAAAGGTTTCAGTGATGCAGCCCTTGGGCTGATGTGGTCCTCACATGACCCTGTACTAGTCCTCATGTGGCTCTTGTGATTTGAGTTTGAGACCCCTGGACTAGGCTGTACAACACGAGAGCAGTTCTGCCGACATCTCAAGCTAGACTCTTGGTTAAAACAGGCTGGGACTGTCTTAAATGGCAGCATGGTCTAGTAGACTCAGCACAGTCCTTGAATGCAGGAGCACTTGAGTGCTTAACCCATCTCTGCCAATGTATTACTTCCTGTGTGGTCTTGGACAAATCAGTTCAGATCTGATAGTCTTTTGGCAGCAGGAGTGAGTAGCTACAAATCCCTTTGAAGCAGTGGGAGTGGCAGGTGCTCAGCCCCTCTGAAAATCTGGTCTTTTACCTCTATGTGTCCATCTCTAGAATAGTGAAAACAACATCCCTGCCTCCTATGGGGCTACAGAGATTGATTAGTTTGTGCAGTATGCGGGCTGTTAGGCTGAGATGGCTAAAGCTGGAGCCTGGCATTACGCTAGATGGTGCTCTTGCATAGCTCCTGCAAATAGAGCAGAAAAGCTGTGGGTTATGAAGCTGGAGTGTTGCGCCCATTCTGGGCACCAGCCTCCTTAGTGCAAGGTGGTCAGTTCGCCTTAATTGGTGCCCTTGAAGGCTGACTGTCTAGTGAACCTTCTGCAAAATGTGGCTTGGCACATCAGTGCAAGCGGAGTGGATAATGCTCATGGGCATGTTGCTCAGGCTCCGGTTTCTTCCAGAGGATGAGTCTGGTGAACAGCATCGGTGCTCTGGCAACCAGCTGTAGCTTACCAAGAAACCGACTTGGGGGCTTGGACACCAGTGTCAGCAACCAGAGATGCCTGCCTGATTTGTTGGGGAGGTGGCTTATGGGCCTGTTGGGTCAGTCCTGGCTCCTTGAGACCTCTGACCTCGCCACCCTCTCCTCACTGGTCCCGCAGGTGTGAGGATGCTCGATGGACCCATCACGGACATAGTGGAAGCTCAGTCCCTGAGTTTCCGTCCCCAGCACATCCACATTTACAGTGCTAGCTGGGGCCCGGAGGATGACGGTAAAACAGTCGATGGACCTGGCATCCTGGCCCTGGAGGCTTTCTACAAGGGGATCGTGAACGTAAGTGCCGGCTCCACGTGTGGTTCCTTTGAGAGAGCTTGTGCTGGCTCCCTGCCCCCAGCAATAAAGTGGATTTGTGGCATCTGAGAGGGAGGGATGATGTGGGCTGGAGAGTGCAGATGGCAAGCACCTGGCTACGCCAGCCTCCCAGCCAGGCAAGGCACCATTCAGGGAGGAATTCTGCTCGCCCATGCATATCACACCCTGTGTGCTGTGTTCCTGGTGCCTTCTGTCGAAGCCTCCAAGCCAGCCCACTGCTCAAGGCTAAGCTGGATGGAGTCTTGATCTGACAGAACAAACAAATGTGGGGTTTCGTTTCTACGCAACTAGCCGTTCCCTTCCCATTGATTCCCACCCGCTGCTGAAAATGTACCGTGTTCATGGTGTGGCCGGGGGAGCCATCAGCTTAAATATGGCATGTTGTGTTTCTATGGAAACAAGGTCAGTGGTGGCCAGGACCTGGGAATGACCGTGTCTGAGGGTCTCTGTTGCTAACGGATAGGGCATCTAGGACGAGCCTTGTGTCCTTTTATCACCTCTGCAACAGCAACTTCAGTCCTTGCCTGCTCCCTCCCAACAGGGGCGCGGCGGCCTGGGCTCTCTCTTCGTCTGGGCTTCTGGCAACGGTGGCCTCCACTACGACAACTGTAACTGCGATGGCTACACCAACAGCATCCACACCTTGTCGGTGGGCAGCACAACTGAGAGCGGTAGGGTGCCCTGGTACAGTGAGCCCTGCGCCTCCACTCTCACCACCACCTACAGCAGTGGCGTCAAGAGCGAGAAGCAGATTGTGAGTCCCCTCCACCTGCCTCCCTCCCTAGAGCACCCACCAGGTGACAGGTGGGCTCAGGGTGACTCCTTCTGGACAGCTGGGGAGCAGACAGATGGCTCCAGAGTCCTGTCTGCTCCTCTCTGAAAGGAGTGTCCACAGTAAGCCTTGAGGGCATGAAGAAGGAAAGGATGGGGAGGCAGGAAACTTGGAAATACTTCTTTCCCTATGGTGCTGCCTGGAGACTGAGCTCTGTGCAGAGCTTAAAATGCGGGGAGAACAGTCAGCGCACAGCGTGGCTGGCTGCTGTCAGTGGTGATAGGGAGGGGTCAGGGTTGGGATGAGGCAGGGGTGCTAGAACCGGAGTGGGAGGAGAAGCTGGTGGTGGGTGGCCCTGCAAAGGAAATGTGATGGGAGATTTTGGTACATGTAAACTCACAATCATGTGTGATGGGGAAGAGCTGAGAACAGGACCCTGAGGGGCTGGCATGGCCACCACAATCCTTAGGGCTGGACCAGGGAGCAGGAGCCTGCAGGCTGGAACAGATCTAAAAGCAGGTGGGAACCCCCAGCACCATCCTCCCGAACCTGGAGCCAGGCCCCTCCTCCAAGTCTCAGTCTGTCCTCTCACTCCCCCTCATATCCCACCGCCTGCCTGTTTACCAGGAACTTCCCCCCAACCCCGTAAAAGATGAGGCAGCTGCTATGTCCTGAATAGTAGAGTCTGAGCAGCATCTTGTAACTTTAAACAGGGATGTAACCAGGGCAAAGCCCCAGGTGTGGATCAAGCGGCTCCATTCACTGCACAATTTGAGGGCACGCATTCCTAGCCGCTTGCTCTGGGCGCATCCAGGCTGCCAAAATACCTAGTTTCAGCGCTGTGTTGAACTGATGACTTCAGAGGTAGGGTCATTTGTGACTGAGGTGTCCCCAGGTGGGGAAGAGACTAGGGGCCTGAACTGCAGGGGGAACAAACCACCAATGAAAGCCACGGGCAAGGCAATAATCTGCTAGAAAGGGATGTGTCAGGCAAGAGACACTGCATTGTAACAGACATGGGAATATCTTACTTTCAGTTCCCCATACCAGAAACCATCATGGTGCTTCTGGGGAAATCCCTGATGGGCTATTCCTCTCCTCCACCCCACAGGCACTGGTCCCCAGGGAATACCCTGCCCCTCTGTTTTTTAATCACACAGCTGGCTGCACATCCAGCTGTGGCATCTCTTTAGTGAGCCTTTTCAACAATACAGTGGTCAGTAACCTCCTGTTCATGCTGCACTTCTGCCTCCTAAGCTTTCCTTGCCTCTGCGAAACAGCCTCTATCCGTAGGGAATCAGCCCACACTTCTCTCCCCCTCTCTTGTCTCTGTTAGCATGTGTGCTGCTGCTTCTGCTCCCTGGCAGAAACTGCATGGTGCTGACTGCTGGGCAGAGCAGAAACAGCGTGGAACATTTCCCCCAGCACAGCCTGACCTCAGCCCAGGAAATCCTGCACTTAATTTCATCCATGCTCCTCTACCACCCAATGTCAATAAAATGGAGGAACTGGAACTACTGGTAGAGGAATTGAAACCGGATATTATAGGGATAACAGAAACATGGTCAAATAGTAGTCACAACTGGTGTAGGGGCATTAAAGGCTATGTGGTCTTTGCCATTACATCTGTCTTTCCTAAAGGTGGTGGTGTGGCATTGTATATCAATGATGCAATAGAATGCAAAGAAATTCAGAGTGATGAAATTAGCAGGACAGAGTCTATCTGGCTCAAAATCATGTTGGAGAAGAAAGCTACTAAAGTTTCTCCTGGATTAGTGCTTGGGGTGTGTTACAGACCACCGGGATCTGATTTGGACATGGATAGAGAACTCTTTAAGGCCTTTAAGGAAGTAAACACTACTGGGAACTGTGTAATTATGGGAGATTTTAACTTCCCAGATATAGACTGGAGGATGTGCACTAGCAGCAATAAAAGGGTCCAGATTTTCTTGGAGGTGATAGCAGATGAATTTCTCCATCAAGCAGTTTCCAAACCAACTAGAGGAGATGCGATCTTAGATTTGGTATTAGTCAGTAGTGAGGACCTCACAGAGGAATTAGTTGTAGGGGACAACCTAGGTTCTAGTGATCATGAGCTAATCTAATTTAAACTGAATGGAAGGGTAAACAAAAATAAATCTGTGACCAGAGTCTTTAACTTCAAAAGGGCTAACTTCTAAAAATTAAAGGAATTAGCTAGGGAAGTGGACTGGACCAAAGAATTCATGGATATGAACATTGAGGATGCTTGGAACTGCTTCAAGACAAAGCTGGAGGAACTATCTGAAGCCTGCTTTCCAAAGAGGAAAACGTTTTCAGGCATGGCTTCTAAACCAAGCTGGGTGAATGTACATCTTAAACAGGCGATTAAGAGGAAACACAAGGCCTACAAGGAGTGGAAGGTGGGAGGGATAGGAAAGGAGGACTAGGTCAGAGCATGTAGAGATCAAGTGAAGAAGGCCAAAAGCCAAGCAGAGTTAGACCTTGCAAAGGGAATCAAAACCAATAGTAAAAGTTTCTTCAGCCATATAAATAGAAAGAAAACACAGAAGGAGGAGGTTGGACCACTGTACACTGAGGATGGGGTAGAGATCAAGGATAATCTAGGCGTGGCTGAATATCTAAATAAGTGCTTTGCCTCCGTCTTTAATGAGAGTGATGGTGAGACTGGGGACAGAGGTAGGGCAGCTAATGGGAATGAGATGAATTGATTGATTGATTGAAGTGGAAATTACCATATCTGAGGTGGAAGCCAAGCTTCAGCTGCTTAATGGAACTAAATCAGGGGGTCCAGATAATCTTCATCCAAGAATATTGAAGGAACTTGCACATGAAATTGCCAGCCCTTTAGCAAGGATTTTTGAAGTATCAATGAACACAGGGGTTGTACCTTATGACTGGAGAATCGCTAATGTAGTCCCTGTTTTCAAGAAAGGGAGTAAAAGGGATCCAGGTAACTACAGGCCTGTTAGTTTGACCTCAGCAGTATGCAAAGTCTTGGAGAAAATTTTGAAGGAGAAAGTACTTAAGGATATCGAGGAAAATGGTAACTGTGATAAAATACAACACGGCTTTACAAAAGGTAGATCATGCCTGACTAACCTGATCTCCTTTTTTGAGACAATAACAGATTTTTTGGATAAAGGGAATGCGGTGGACCTAATTTACTTAGATTTCAGCAAGGCATTTGATACAGTTCCACAAAGGGAATTATTAGTTAAATTGGGGAAGATGAGGATTAATATGAGAATAGAAAAATGGATAAAGAACTGGTTACAGGGGAGACTGCGGAGGGTCATAGTGAAAGGTGAACTGTCTAGCTGGAAGGAGGTCACTAGTGGAGTTCCCCAAGGGTCGGTCCTGGGACCCATCTTATTCAACCTTTTAGTTACTGACCTTGGCACAAAAAGTGGGAGTGTGCTAATTAAGTTTGCAGATGACACCAAGCTGGGAGGTCTTGCCAATATGGAGGAGGATTGGGATAGCATACAGAATGATTTGAATGACCTTGTAAGGGGGAGGATTAGAAATGGGATGAAATTCAACAATGGGAAGTGCAAGGTACTTAGGGACAAATAACAGGAGTTTTTCTTATAAGTTGGGAATCCATCAACTGGAAGTGATGGGGGAGGAGAAGGACCTGGGTGTACTGGTTGATCACAGAATGACAATGAGTAGCCAATGCAATGTGGCAGTGAAAAAAGCTAATGCGGTCCTGGGGTGCATCAGAAGGGGTATTTCCAGTAGAGATAGGGAGGTGTTAGTACCGTTACACAAGGCGCTGGTGCAACCTCCCTTGGAATATTGTGTACAGTTCTGGTCACCCATGTTTAAGAAAGATGAAGTCAAACTGGAACAGGTGCAAAGAAGGGCTACAAGGATGATTCATGGAGTGAAAAATCTTCCCTATGAGAGATGACTTAAAGAGCTTGGTTTGTTTAGTCTGACCAAAAGAAGGCTGAGAGGAGATATGATTGCTCTTTATAAATACATTAGAGGGATCAATGCAAGGGAGGGAGAGGAATTATTTGAATACAGCGCCAGTGTGGACACAAGAACAAAAGGATACAAACTGTCCTTCAGAAAATTTAGGCTTGAAATTAGACGCAGATTCCTAACCATCAGAGGAGTAAAGTTCTGGAATAGTCTACCAAGGGAAGTGGTGGGGGCAAAAACCTGAGGTGCCTTCAGAGCTGAGCTTGATAAGTTTATGGAGGGAATGATATGATGGACAGTGTAGCTTGGCCACTGTCTGTCTTTTACTACTGGTGATGGGTATGATAGTGACCTGGGAAGGGGCACTTGATCAAGTGGGCTCTGAGTTATTACGGAGAAGTTCTTCTTGACTGGCTGTTTTGGACTTGCCCTCGTGCTCAGGGTTTAACTGATTGCCATATTTGGGGTCAGGAAGGAATTTTCCCCCAGGGCAGATTGGCTTGGGCGCTGGGGGTTTTTTGCCTTCCTCTGTAGCATTGGGCATGGCTGACGTGCTGGTTGATTCTCTGTATTAAAGTCTTTAAATCATGATTGGAGGACTTTAATAGCTCAGTTATGGGTTTGAGGTTCATTGTAAGAGTGGGTGGGTGAGGTTTTGTGGCCTGCACTATGCAGGAGGTCAGACTAGATGATCAGATTGGTCCTTCTGACCTTAGAGTCTGAGTCAGCCGAGAACCAGCCAAGGAGTCACACAGAATGCATCTCTGTGTCAGCCCTCTGGCTTCCTAACCCACCCGTCTCGCCCCAGGTGACAACTGACCTGCGGCACCGCTGCACTGAGAAGCACACGGGCACTTCAGCCTCTGCCCCCCTGGCTGCTGGGATGATTGCACTCGCTTTGGAGGCCAAGTAAGTAGAATGTGGGTTCACACTGCACTTCTGCCTCCTAAGACTCTCCTTGCATCAGAAAAGCAGCCTTTACTCCCAGGGAATCAGCTACAGCACCTTTCCAGGGCCAGTTGGTCTGTCTGTAGGAACTAGGGTCACAATATCCCCCATTACCCTAGCAGAAGGAAACCCTGTAACTGGTGATATGGAGTCAAAATAGTTCATGATGACAGGGATGTGCAGCCTCCTCTCCAGGGGTACAGTTCAGAGAACTAAAGCTAATGTCCCTTCCCAGCAGTTCAGTTGCCTGGGAGAAGCCAGTTTGTTGGTCTCCATCCAGGTCCAAGTGGTTGGGTGTCCACCCCACCATCTGCCCAAACTGGCCCTCTTGTTGGCAGGGAAGCCGTGGACTGAACGAGCCACAGATGCTCAGTTCTTAACCCTGAAATGCAGCCGCTCCACAAGTGGGAGACCAGAGCTGGGACCATCTGAGGGAAGCTTCCCTGACGTTGCCCACCTACCACTTGCTGTGTGGATAAGCCCCTCTCCCCAGCCCCCAGGGTCACACCAGCATTTGGATAAAGGAGATCTCGTCCAAAGTTCTCCTTGTCTCCAGTCCAGCGCTGACCTGGCGCGACATGCAGCACCTCGTGGTGAGGGCCTCCAGACCAGCCCACCTGCAGGCAGAAGACTGGGCCCTGAATGGAGTCGGACGCAAAGGTGAGGCTCAGTCGTGCCATTCCAGAGCTGCTAAAGTGCACATGCAGCTCTCAGCAGCTTGGTAGGGCTTTACTTGGGGCCAATTACTGCGGGGCCCCAGGGATCCTGTTCACTTCCTCTGTGGCAAATGTGGTTTAAAAAAGGCTGGAATTCCTGTTGAGGGTCTTCACTAATGCTGCAGCATCTAAAGTAAGCACCTTTCATGCTTGGTGTGGAACAAAACACTGTTTCTTTGGGCTTTCAGGCTTAGCTTGCCTTGCCTTGGCTTAGCAGACCTGTGTTGGAGCTCATTGACTCTTCCCTGGGTGGGGCTGGGGGGTCTCTGTTTTTCAGTGAGCCACCATTATGGCTATGGACTCCTGGATGCTGGTGAGCTGGTGGACCTAGCCAAGAAGTGGACTACAGTCAGACCTCAGAAGAGGTGTTCAGTCAAGGTTGTCAATGTGCCTCTGTAAGAAAAGAAACCCTGTTGGAATCTGGCCCCTTGTGTCACACATTGCAGGGGGAAAAACCCTTCCCTGCACAAAGCGGGAGCTGGGAAAAACTTCCTGAGGACATTTTCTCAGGGACGTGGGGATCAGATTCTCAAGTGTGTACAAACACCACAGTGCTTCAGGAGTGCCTGCCCTAGCAGTTATTTGTGGATGTTAATGGAGGGAGCGCAACAAAGGTTCATGATTGTCCTTCATATTTGTGGGGGAAAGAGCTGGGGACAATGGGGTATCAGCCCCTTCCTTCAGAAAAAGAATATGCCCACTCTCAGAGCATGAGCCCCGTCCCAAAACGCCACTCTGCTTTTGCTCAACATACCTGACTGGATGCTGTTCCTCAGGTTTTATTACAAAATATCTTCTGAAGCAAGAGGATATCTGGTCTGATTGAGTGTCTGGGTGGTGGGGGATAGATGCCTTCACCTCCATTTCTTGTCCGCTGCCAGGGAGATAGGCTCAAAACTCAGCATCAGCAAAAATGTCTCCAGCTGCACTGGGAGGATCAGGCACATCCGCTCGCTCGAGCATGTCCAGGTCCGCCTGTCCCTTAGCTACAGCAGGAGAGGGGATCTGGCCATCTCTCTGACTAGCCCAATGGGAACCAAGTCCATCCTGGTGGCCGTGAGGTAAGCTATGGGCTGACCACTTCCACCCATGAGGGGAGGTGCCACTGCAGCAACCAGCTGGGAATTGCCTGACTCTAGGGGTTTAAAACCTGACTGGCAGGGCATGGGATTGCTCCAGTAAGAGCTGGGGCACTGGCATAGGAGCTCTCTACCCTCTGGAGCGTCACGAACAGGTGTCAGTCTTTTGACCGCCCTGTGCTTCCCACATGGCTTAAAAGGGATTGGTAGGGTGGGGCAGTCCCAACTAGAGGAGAGGTGGGTGGCATCTCTGCACTGGGGACATAAGAACTGCTGCAGAGGAACAGACCCCTGGATTATCTGGTGTGCTCTCCTGGCTCCAACAGTGGTCCACGTGAAAAGCACATGGTGAAATGGTACATTAGAAAGGCACAGGTTCCTACCTGACCCTAGCTGAGCATCAGCATATGTTCAGAGGAGACTTACTCCAGCTGGATTCTGCAGTGCGTCTCATGACCTTCTAGTGTCCAAAGGCTGAAGGCTTTGTGCATTTCCCTTTCCTCGCCCCACTAGGCCGTACGACACCAGCAAGCAGGGCTACAAAGACTGGTCCTTCATGTCCACGCACTTCTGGGATGAGGACCCACAAGGCACCTGGACGCTCTTACTGGAGAACAAGGGTGATGCCTACAACACAGGTGAGCATCTCTGTCACACAAGAGACACATGCACAAGCTCTCTTGTCATTGCTCCAGCTGCTTTTTCCTCTGGTTCACTGAGGGTGACTAGAGTTCAGGATTTAGAGTTCAGTCTGTCCCAGGCTGCTGAATGGCTCAGCTAGGGGGATGCGGGGAGCCAGAACAGGGATCCCCTGGAGACCTGCAGAAGAGTTCTAGGCAGCTACGTCCCCGCATGGGTTCATTGTTACTCATGTTCCCTCTGTTCCCAAAGGTATTGGTGTCTTCCTGGTGGCCGTTTGTGGTTCTTCCCCAAACACCTGTGCAAGGAGAAGCTGCATCAGTGTTAAGCCCTTGTTCCATCTCCTCCCCATGCACCCCTGTTAATCCCAGCCTTCTCCTGCACCACAGGGCCTGGACTAACTGCCCTTTTCTGGTGGGGGATTTTGGAGCTAGTGAGCTTGTTTGCTTGGTTTCCTTGGGGACTCCTTTGCCAGGGGCTCTCTCATCTGTACCATGGCCCGCAAAGCTGGGATGGGGAAAAGAATTGCCGTGGCCTCCTTTTACTGACCTGTCAAAACCCATGTGGTCCCAGAGTTATGCGGTGTCTTGGGTCAACGCTTGGGCCCAGGACCCTGTGACGTGCCTGTGTGCAGCAGGATGTCCTCTGCACACCCAGGAATGGAGTTTGAAGCCCTTGTCTTCCACCATCTGCTAGGGTTCCTCACCAGCGCAGTCCTGCAGCTGTACGGAACGGATGAGGATATGATGGCCAGACAGACAGCCACCTCGGTGGTGAGCAAGTGCATCAGGCGGGACGCCAAAGGAGCATGCAAAGGTGAGTCATCCAGGTTCTCTGTATCTTGCCATCCCTGAGACAGCTGCCCACCCATCCACCCCCACAGACACCCAGGGGTCACCTCGGCTCACCCTGGAGGACATTTTCCTGTTGAGGTCGGGGTATGGGCGTCTATACAGAAGCTCTGAGGATGGATCCATGTTTTCTTTAGACCCTTCTGTCTGGGAATCCTGAGAAGCCAGTCAATTCTGCTTCTCCTTAGGCCAGGGGACCACGGAGAGACAGACCCCCTCCTTCTGCGGGGATCATGCACTGGCCTTCATCATACTGGCATCACCTCTTGGCCCCAGGAACAAGGCCGGGGAAGCCTGCTGCACACCAGCCTCCTTTCCCTCCACTACGGTGGGACAGCAACTGCTCTGCCAGAGGGGGACTGATCCCCCATGTCGTGGGGTTCAGCAAACTGAACAGCCTGCGGCTGAATCGGACTCAGTCCCAGCCTTTCTATCCCACAGCGGGAAATGCACCAACAGGTTGGAATTTGGGAATTTCCCAGAGTCCTTGGAGTCATGGGTTTGAATCCAGCCAGTGCCAATTTAACCCGTTGTCCTTCAGACAATAATCGGTGTTCTACGCCTGGAGGGCTTTCTTGGAGAAGACCTTAAACACCAAGGCCCTGATCCTTAGAGGAGTCTAGGCACCTAACAGCCACTGAAATGTCTTTGTGGATCTAGGCCCAGGCTCTAGCAATGCCAGGGGATTTCAGTAAAATGGGCTGCAAATTCTTTTGTCCCCCACAGCTCAACAGAAAATGTTGTGCTGGCTGTTGCACCCCGCCCCCAGAGGTGGCTGCACTAAAGCCCAAGTTGCTGCATGCAGCCTGTGGTGCTCTGTGCTCATGCTGTCTCTTGCCCCTTTCCTCGCAGAGTGCAGCAGCCCCTTCTATGCGTTCCAGCACCTCTGCCTGTCCTACTGCCCTCCCCGGTACTACAACCGCTCCCGGAGGTCTCTCTCAGCTGGGAACGCTCATCCCGTCCAGGTCTGCGCCACCTGCCACCCATCCTGCTACACATGCCGGGGGGACACTGCGAATAACTGCACCGCCTGCCCTCCGTTCTGCACCTTCCACGAGCTCTCCCACTCCTGCTCAGAGCCAGAGATCTCCTCCCTCTTTCCCAGCCAGGCCTCAGCCACGCAGCACCAGCAGCACTTCGTTGTCCTAGTCCTGGTGATCCTGTTGGGCGGGAGCCCGCTCCTCATGGGCATCCTCTACATCACCTACCACCTGGTGTCCCTCAGCAGCTCCAGGAGGCAGCAGAGGAGGCATTATGCTCTGCCCACCACTGCTGGCTTGGATGTGGCAAATCAGATGGGGACTGGCACCAACAGGGGTGAGGCTGGGGACTTTAAAGAGCCAGGACAGCTGCAAGTTTCTGGGCCCCTGGCAGAGGGCAGCGCAGGCCACGTAGCCCAGGCACTGACTGCAGGCCATGGTGCTTCCAGACTAGAACCTGAGCTGGCTCCCGCTTCTACCCCTCTGAAATAAATCGGTGCTTGCTCTTCAGAGGTGATCTCATCTCTTCTTGCAGGCTAGCTGGCCTGGTGCAGTGTAGCAAACATTACAGGCTGCTATGACCTCTGCATTAGCTCTCTCCCCCACTGTCCCAGCTCCCACATCCCTGAGCCCCAGGGGCCGGAGAGGTCTGGGGCAGGTGCTCTGCTGGCCCCTGCATCTTTCCCTGGCTGTGGCCGAGCCTGCAGCTGGTGGGGGGGCTAAGGACCAAAGGCTGTGCCTAGGGGTTCAGCACTGCTAAATGTCCACAACAGGAACATATGTTGCTTTCCTGGCTCATAAAGGAGGCAGGGGATAAAAACTGACAAATGGAGAGAGGATTTTCCACCCAGTCCCTGTCACTCTTCTCATTGCAGCTGGTGACAGGACTCCTCAAATACTGGCTTAGCTGTGCCCCAGAGTGCAGCTTGGCACATGGCAGTGGGGGAAATGGTAACTAGGGAGCTGTGCTGCTTGGAGGACAGAGCCCAGTGTGGTACAGGAGCCAAAGGACTGAGTCTTAATCTCTTCAGACTAGATCCTCAGTGGTCATTAGGAACCTAATTTTCAGTGAGAGCACTGCTTGCTGGGGGCCCAGGTCTGGTTGTGAGGAGCTGGGTTGCCTCCCTGGAACAAGCTCCCACCATCACTAAGTGCTGATCAAATCCCTCATGCTTCCAGCTCCTTTCCAGGAAAAGACAAGCTGCAGGGCTGCAAGAGGTAGAAACACTTTTTTTATTTTGTTCAGTGGTTTTTGCCCAGAGTTTCTGTGAGGAACCATCGGACCATGTCACTAAATGTCATGGCCTTTGTGTGCAGGAAGCAGCCGACCAGCTCCTCAGTTTGGATTTTAGGGAGCTCTAGTGCTTTACAGCAGCTGAGTTGTCAGCCTGTGGCCTTCCCAGTGGTGCTGCAGAGAGAGGAAGGAGGCAGGTTTCTGCTCCCACAACAGAATGGAGGAGCTTGGCCTCTGGAGGCATCTAAAACCCCCTTTTAACAACTCAGGTTTTTTCCTCTCTGGGCAGAGCTGAAGGGGGAACCACTGCTGCTCTGCCAGACAAGGAAATGCTCCTATATAATCCACTGCAGGAGTGGTGGTGCTAAGGGAAAAAGCCCAGGTCTTTGGCTGTTGTTTTACTGCCTCTGGGACATGGGGTGAGGAGGTTAAATCGTTAATGGTGTTGACCATACAGGGAGAGCAGGTACGTGAGGAAACATCTTTTGTGGCCAGCTTCTCTAGGGGCAATAGGTGATATTTCTCATTCACCTTGTCTCTGTAAGATCCTGGCCCAGCATGGCAAAGTACCCAGACAGTGTCTCCCATCACACTTGAAACCACTGGCTCATTCACAGCTACAGGGGCTTGTTAATGCCCTATGCATTCAGTACAGCTCAGAAAGCATAGCTTCCTCTGCAACATGGGGCCTGATTCTCCACTACCCTGAGCCATGAGTGTTACCTGTGCTGGGAGCTGGATGCACCCATGCCCTGGTTTAGGTCCTGCCCCCTCCTTTGACCCCCCATGTCCCAACAAGGTGTCTCCCAGGGACTCAAGCCCAGGGACTATTGACTGCTGTGCTCATGACTATCACTGCATGGGCTGAACTCATCCCTCCCAGCCAGCCCCTGCTCCCATCATAACATCACTTGGGTCAAAACTATCAGGACTCATCAGTGCAGAGGGGATTAATCTCCAGTCACTCACTGTTGTTTGTGCAGCCAAACATCTGGCTTGCTCCTCGTGATGTGTGGTGTATCCTGCCTGTGCCTGCGGTGCATGGCAGAGAAAGGAAGGGTGGTTCTCCGAGCAAACATGACAGAGGCTCGGGCTGGGTTGGGAGGCAGCTCTGGCTCCTTTGAGGAAGTAGCAGTAAAAACCCCAGGGCTGCAGCTGAGTTCACAGCCTCCTGGCAAGTTCACCAAGGGCAAATCAGTCCAGGCCAAGTGATCCAATTGGCCATGACTACTGTGTCCTTAGGCTGCTACAGGTTCTCCCTGCCCTGGCTGGCTCAGCAGGACCAAGGGAGATAGGTCCTGGCCACACCAAAGGGCAAGAGAAGCTAAAGCCCTTCTCCTTGGCCATGCTCCAGTGACAGCTGCGCCCAGGTCCCCAGCATGGCCCTGGGGAAAGTTGGGAGGGCACAAAGAGAGAGAAGACACAAAGAGGATCCCCCTCCATAGGCATGTTACTTACACTATCTCCTACAGACAGGAGCTTGCAGAGGTCCTGGTTCTGGACTGGTTTGCAGGCAGCAGGTGTGATGATGGGCAAAGCCCTGCCCATGCTGTTTGATAGCCTGCTGCTCTGTGGTGCCTTAGTGGCATCCCAGGGGGTTGGTTATGGTGCTGCTTTCAGCCCTGGGGTTGTCCATCACAGCTGGGGAAGCACAGTGTGGGAGGACCCAAAGCAAGGATGCAGATGGGAGCCTAGCAGCTTTATGCTGCCTAGTATATTGTGCCAAGCTGACATGGAGCAGCTGGTCTGGTCAGCAGGCTGCAGGATACAGGATGTGAATGGCAGCTGCTATAGTTTATTGCCCTCTCCATCCTGTGCCATGTGTCCTTCAAGCATGTTGACTCGCTAAGTCCAGCGTAGGGGCAGGCGTGGCCCTGCTGCCATCACCACCTGCTGGAGAGGGTGTGAAGAGGAAGGCAAAACCCCGGTTGTGCAGACAGAACAGGTTATAGACCATCATCGCCAGGGCTGGAAAGAAAGAGAGTCCAAAGCCAAAGCCGCGGTAAGCACTGCTGATGTGGAGGCTGATCCAGTAACAGCATCTGCAGCAGAAAGAGCACGAAAGCCATGATACATCCCTTCCACACAGGAGGGACAAGGCTGTAGGTTACTAAAGACAGGGTGTGCACTACAGTGGGGGCAGGACACTTGGGGGCTAATAAACACAGACTCCCTGCCCCAGTGAGCTGCCACAGTTCAAATGCGAACGGGTGCTGAGACCAGGGTGTGGGAGGACAAACAGACCAGGCATTTGCTTCGGAGGTTAAATATCCAAGTGGCTGAGGCAGACTCTGCTGTATCCAGCCCCATCATAGCCCAGCGCACAAGAACTGAGATGATCATGACTCCTGGACTCTGTCACTAACTTTCCTCCCCTGCCATTTGTTTTACACAAAGGGATTCCTAGCCCAGGCTGCAAATTCTTGTTGACCGCTTCCCAGCCCTACCCAGTCTCATTAGCCAGCGAGCCAATGAAATGATCAAATGCTCATGCCTAAGAGGTCCTGCTCAGAACATGTCGGGAAACAAACCAGAGGTGCAGAGGAACTCGCTTAGCTCAGTTACATCTGCATATCTCCTAGGGGCTTCCACAGGCAGGATGGCACTCTGGGCCTGACTGCGTCTACCCTACACCAAGGAGAATGGAGTTGTGAGGAGGCTGCATAGCCTGAATGAAGGGCTGGGAATCCCTCACCATGGTCCTGGTACAAGCCACATGCAGAGAGGGCCTCCAGCTAAAATGGGAGGGATGTGAACAACATCCTCAGACGGGCCTGACCTGCAAAAATCCCAGCACTTCAGTTGCAGTTTAGCACCCACCAGCTTGGCTGAACTGGTGTGGTGCTGAGTGTCAGAGCCTGGACCTGAATCTCCACTACTGTGGGACTAGACAAGAGACATTTAACTGCATCTATGGGCAGGGGGGAGTGCAGGTATGCAGGTGGGATGGTTGACTTGATCCATTGTCCCTGCAGCCCACTGCCATCACTGGTCCCAATATCTCACCTGCCAATGGAGAAGAGCCCGGCCAGGATGGGAATGAGCCACAGATGCTCCTGGGCCAGGAAAGTGGCCAGCACCAGCATGTTGAGGCAGAAGATGACAAACTGCTCAACAGAGCTAGTGATGTAGGACTGGTGAAGCAAGGCGGGCAGGGACTGGGTGTCCAGCGGGCCGATAGCCACTGAGCAGAGCTTGGAGAGCGCCCCAAACATGATGCCTGCAGGCAGGGTGGGAGGAGAAGGAGAGCGGTTTACATCAGACACTGCAGGCCAGCCCGACCCCCCCCCCCCACACACACACCGTTATGTCTCTGAGCATCGCTTTCACATCTAGCAGGGGGCAGCTGTAAAACAACAGCACCAGATGTTCCCTGCCCCACAGGGCGTTAATGGGGAAAAAAGACTGAGACGCGCAGACTCTACAGCACCAAAGGCCACCAGCATCCTCAGCAGACAGAGCTACTCAAGTCTATCTGCAGTTGTGCTGCTGTGTGCAACCTCAGGGGCATCAGGCTTTACCTGTGTGCCTTAGTTTCCCCAGCTGTACCAGGCAACCTCAATGTCTATACAAAGTGCTCAGTGCTGTTGCTGATGGCTGGAAATGCTGTCAGAGGGCTGAGGCCATTGGCTGGTGGGGCACAAGCATGGGCTCCAGAAGCAGAGCAAGAGCTGCACCTGATCCTATGCTTAAAGCCATTGGTTTACACCAGCTTTATGCCTCGAATTTGGTATGGCAGCAACCTTGAGTAGTAGCATCAGGGCTAGGAGATGCTTCTGTGACCAGCAAGAGGGGCCCTAGCCTGCCAAAGCTGGCCAACTGGCTCTCGCCAAGCTGGGAAGCCAGCAATCGGCAGGGCACCCATGGTAAACCTTACCCATGGTGCAAGAACGGGAAGCCTTGGTTGCACAGCTTAGTGGAGGGGACCAGGCCTCTCTTAGACGGTCCCTGCTCAGGCTGCAGCAATCCATGTATTGCTCAAAGGTCAGATCCCCCACTGTGCGCGCCCCCCCCCAACCCCTGAGTTACACTGCCACCCTCCCCATCAGCTAGCCCCAGGGCAATTTTTCTCCACTGAATTAATCCCCCCCTCCCAACTGAACATTCAAGGGCAGGCAGCGCTGGCTGCCCAGCTCTGGTGCGTGCCAAGTAGGGGCTCAAAACTGGGCCATTTGGTGGGGGGGGGGGAGGCCCCCCCAATTGCCTGCTCCCAACCAGATGCAGATGGGAGTTATTAGTATGCAACATGGGGAGGGAAAATCTCCTAGGTGTGCAGCTTTTGGTGCCGTTGAAACCTAGATTCCCAGTCTGGGACAGGGCTGGGTTTGGACAGAACCTAGCACAACATGTCCTGGCCCATGACTGGGGGCTTCTGGCCATCACTGCACTACAAACACAGAACTGCAATGGACAGTCAGGTTCCCTCAGGGGTTGGATGCACAAGAAGTGCATGGCCAACTAGCTCACAAACTCTCAACAGCTGGGCCATGCCCCAGCCCCACCCAGCAGAAAGCCAAGGGAAAAGACATGAGCCTCTATCCCACTGCATGCCCCTGGACCAGTCATCTAGACGCAGAGGCTACCCTGGTGACAGGCCCAGATAAGATCCTAGGTATTGCAGCTCTACGGCTGGATTGGACCCTCCCCAGGCCCCTGGACAGAGTAGGCAGCTGTTGCAAACACTCCCACATCCCTCTCATTAAGGCAGGAATGCTTTGCTCAGGGAGCTTTCCAATAGCCATTTCCAGCCCCACAGCCCCATGTTTGCGCTGTGCCCTGGCTGTTTACAGAGATAACAAAAGGACCTAGAGGAATTTTCTCAGTAATTAAACCTGTCTCTGGATGCCTTTTGTGGGAGACAGATTAGGGGTCGGGGTCCAGCAATAATGAAGGGTGCTTAGCAACATACATCCCCCATGCTGAAAGCACTGAGGCAGCAGGAAAACCATGTCAGTGGCAGAAGTAGCCAGACCAGGGAGATGGCGTTTGGGTGGCTGGAGATGGGATGGGGAGTCAGGGCCAGAGGACACTCCTGCCTTGACTCAGGTTGGAAAAGTCTCTGTCATCAGTGGGGGCTCTCAGGGGGCTTTGCTGGAATTCAAAGCAGCGACATTGCAGCAGGGGGACCCCGTTTTTCCAGAGCTGGATGCAAGAGGGGAAATCCAGCTGTTCTCAGTCACCAAGGAGAGACTGAGGACCTGGCAGGCCTTCTCCATGGCCTACAAGCCAGGTCTCTACAAGGTCCACAGCCCCAAGCAAGCTGCTGTGAGCCAGAGTGGGGGTGTTGTGCTCCTGAGATGGAGTTGCTGAAACTCCCCAATGACACACATGACAGCAGGCTCTAAGGACCAGGTCTGCATTGCAGGGGTACCTCATGGGCCTGATCCAAACAGTTCCAGCAGAAAACACTCTTGGGGCCTTTGAATCAGGCCCTCAGGCACCAGCCAGCGTGTCAAACCCAGGACAGATTATAACAGGGCTGGTACCACAGTCAGATTTGGAATCAGGACCCTGGCATGTAGCAAGAGGGATGAGGCGGCTGTTCTGGGAGGTGCCCACCCCCTGGCCTTGTTTTAGAGGTGGATTTCCATTGCTAAGTCATTGTACGTCACAGAGACCCCATTAGTGGAGTACTCGGCCATCTGGCTCCCCAAAGGGCCCAAGGACGACAAAGAAATTAACTGGGAGGGGACCATGTCTTTCCTCTTCAGCACCATGGCCGGGGCAGGGAGGGAAGGGGACAGGAGGAGAGGGCAGCGGGGACCCCAACTGAGTGAGTTTGATCAGCCACGCAGCCAGCTGGACCTGCACAAGGCAGATTCACCCCCATTGCTACTGCTCCTTGCTGGCGTCCAGGAAGCGGCTGATCTGGGGACACCAGCCAATACTGACCCAGCAGCAAGTGGTTTTCTGTGAGCAACAGGTCAGCATGGATGTCTTAATGCCTCATCTTGCAGGGCATGGAAAGTCACCAGCTGCCCCTGGGGCTTCAGCCCCTTGCACGAGAGCCCAAGTGAGGGATCCAAAACAAAAGAAGGTTCCCCAGGGAGTGGAGCCCTTCACCATGCTCATGGGTCCAGGGGGAAGCATCACGCTCTGGCCAAGATGTCAAAAGAAAGATCCTGCAGACCCTCTCGAGGGTCTCAAGGAAGGTAGATCAGCTGGAAGGAAGGCCAGATTCTGCTCTCTTCCTTCAGGTTCATAAGTGGATGTTGCCATTATCCAGATCTGGGAAACTGTAACTGCCTCCTGACAGTGTCCCTATTTTACAGACTAAACAGAGCACTGGGCAAGTCAGGGAATTGCCTAAGGTCACACAATGAGTGAGCGGCACAGCCAGGAGTGGCAGCCAAGAGCCCTGAGCTCCAGCCCCCTGCTTTAATTGCTCAATAATTCTCTCTGAAAAACCAGGGCTAGATTCAGTGTCCAAACCAGCATCGGAGAGGACTTCTCCTCATCCCCCTTTCCCCATCATGCGGCTGTGTTCACCAGTGCCAGCGATGCAAGGCACCATCCTCCCTACTTGCACAAGAGCCACTATAAATTGGGAGGATGCTACCCGGCAGGTGAAACCTGGGGTCACTCTAAAGAATTGGCAGGAAAGGTGCCATGTTTGCTAGGAGGAGCAGAGGAGATTCCCTCTTTCCTGGGGCCTGATGCCCAACAACCTTACCAAACATGATGGGTACCACAGCGATGAGGAGGCAGCGCAGGGTGAAGGCCATCCGGCTGGCCAGATCTGGACAGAGTGGCGGCTCAAAGGGCAAGACGCAATAAAGCCCATAGAGAATCCAGGGTGCTAGGAGCAGTGAGACAAAGACCGAGGACACGGCCTTCAGGTGAGAGCTGGTACAGCAGCTGCAGCATTTCCCTGGCGAGCGAGGGGCCAGCTCTTCAGGGCCACAGGAAGCTGGCTCCATGCCTGAGCCAAGGAACTGCTGCTCCTCCCTGGAGGGAGGTTGAATGGCCACTGGGTGTGCCAACGCTTCGCCATGGGGCTGAGCCCGGTGTGGCTCTCCACTGGTGAGCAGATGCTCAATGCATGGCACCCCGGGTGTCTCTGCCCCCACCGTGTCCAGGAAGCAGGTCTCCTTTGGCACTGCCATGACCATGCTGTCTCCAGGCTCCATCCTACCAGTCTCCCAGGGTGTCCAGCCTTTGAATGGAAGGGCTGGGTCTTCTTTGGGGTCCATTGCCATGGAAAGCCTGGGGTCCTCCTGCACCACGGAAGGCCTGGGGTTCTTCCCCAGCAGAGGCCCAGACCCCTGGCTCCATCTCCCCTCTACCAGCTCTGCCTCCGTTCCCGGGAAGTCCCCCATGGCCAAACGGAGAGAGGCCTCCTCCTCAGAGGTGGAGTGTAGCTCCTCGACAGAGGACTCGGGGCTGTTGGAGACGGGTGCCAGGGGGATCTGGGTGTCTAGGTCGAGGAAGGGCGAGAAGGAGAGGCGGCTGGGGTCAACGTCCTGCAGCTGGCTAATGAGGTCAGCAATGGAGTCCTTGACACTGTCAAACTCCCGCAGCTGGCGCCTGCTGGCTGCGGCCTTGGGGGTGCTCATGTCCAGAGGGGCAGGCTGCAAGGCAGAGACCGGTCAGAGCCTGGGGAAGTAGGGGGGGGACCAGGGTGGCTGACCACCTTCCTGTGCCTGGCGATCACCCGGATGCATCCACTCTCCTGCCAGGTGGAGTTCAGCAGCCCCTGTTTCAGAGACAGAGATGAGGGTCCTGCCCAAAGTGGCACCCCCAGTCAGTAACACAGCCTGGAAGAGGAGCTGGCAGGCCTGACTCCTGTTCTTCCTTGCTCTATCAGGCCCACTCCCCTCAAAGCTGGGAATCCAGGGTGCCACGCTTGCTCTAACCACTAGGGATCCTGACTCCCAGCCACCTGCTCTAACCATTAGACCCCCCCCTTGCTTATTGCATTTTCCCAAGAGCAGTCTCCTCCAGCAACATTTCTCATGGAGGAGGGGGAGCAAAAATGACATTTGATTTGGTGCCTGAAAAGCAACTCCCACCACAGTTCTGTTAAGAGTGGGGTGGGGGAGCTCCCTGTCACTTGTGGGGCAAGAAATGTTCCACAGTGGCTGTGGCAGCATTTCTCTTGGGGGGGGGGTTGGGTTCGCTCTCTCCCAGCCCCTAGGATCAGAGCTGGGGGCTCAGGTCTCTTACCTGTACAAAGAGATGCTCCCCAGAAGGCCAAGGTCTATCAGAGAGGGAGGGATTGGGGTAAAAGCTTCTCTGGTAGCCTGAAGCTGTGGCTGAGGCTCTAGACTTGGATGGAGGCAGCCACCTAATGGGAAAAAACTGTGGAATTGAAAGAGTCCCATAAGGGCAGAGCCCCTATGCCCCACGGATTGTGAAAGGGGGCTGAATGGGGCAGTGGGCCTCTGGGGCAGGGAACCTTGGGTGGGAACTTCCCAACACCTTGCTCTCTAGCACAGTACATGCTCCATCGGCAGTGGGTTCCTGGGTTTCCGGCAGCAAGCACCACCCTGCAGACTTGGCATGAGCGCTGTCTCTACCCGGACTGCAGGATGGAGCCCCTCTGGGAATTGTGGGGTATGAATTAGCCACTGAGCAGTAATTTCCCCCCAGTCTAAGACAGAATTTGTCCCTCCCGCATCCTGGGAGCCAGGGGCCCTATAGGGCACAACCCTTGGTGATAGCGCCCCATGACATGGGCAGGGCCTGTGTCCCTGTAACAAGGGACCCATCGCTGCCATGGGACAGAGGACAGACGACCCGTGCCCATGGGTGCCCCATTGCTGCGATACAGGGACCGCCATGGTGCACAGATCCACACTGTGGCTCTTCAGGGATCCCATCTCTGCCCCCAGCCCCCCCCCCAAAGTGGGGACCTGCCTGGAGGTGCAATGTTATCGCACAGGAAGGAGTCTTTCCCCCCCAGCTAAGTTGCTGGCCCCAGCCCTCTGTAGGGAGATCTGGGGAGACACCTTGTTGGGACGTTGGGGGTCAAAGGAGGACAGGGCTCCTAAACAGACAACTCTCACTGCGGAGGGGGCAGCAGAAAAATCCCCCCCCGACAGCCACCCCACAGCTGGGGCAGCAAATCGCTATGAGCAGGGGCAGGGGGCTGGCTAAACGGGGCCCTGGGTTGGGAAACCAGGGGTCCTGCGCCCCATCCCCCAAAATCTCCTCTAGTCCCTGCCCCCCCGATGGAAAGCAGAGAGGAGACATCTCAGTCACCCCCCAACACGCGTGGGGGGGTCAAACCCCAACCCAGCCTGACCAGGGAAGACTTGACCCCCCACTCCAGCGGGCCAGGGGAAGATGGGGTGCAGGGAAGGGGGCACCTGGCTGTTGTGCTGCAAAGGGAAGGGCCCCGAGGGTGCACAGGCTGCAAACAGGTCTGAGCTCTTCACCCCCCCCACTGTCCCCCCTTCTCCAGCTGCCCCCCCCCCCCAGCCCCACTCACCGCCTGCCTGGGGGCTGCGCTGCCCAGGACGTGCCCCTCTCCGCAGCCTCCGGGCTGGACTCCGGCTCGCCGCCTGCACCACAAGTGGGAATGGAAACAGGGTGAGTTTCTGCCTCTGCCTCCGCCCCAGCCTGGCCACTCCCCATGGGCGGCAGGACAGCCCACCCCCCGGCTGGAAGGCAGCCCCAGGAGCCCCCCAGCTCTTCATCAGGGCCACAATCGCCCGGAGCAGGGATTTCCCTAACACCCCCTCCGCTGGCAGCTAGTAACTGTCATACCAATTAAGTGAGCACCCCCCAATTTCAAGTTCTGGGGAGCACAGTGGCTCAGCCCCACCGCAGGAGCCACAGAGGATGCACAAGCACTTGTGGAAGGCCTGGGGGCAAGGCCAGGGAGCAGCTCAGACCCTGAGTGATAGGCACTGGGCCTCAGTTTCCCCTTCTTGGCTCTAAGCACCAAGGAAAAAACCCAGCCAGCCTCCAGCACACTGCTCTTACTCAACTTGCTTCTCTAAAGAGCAGCAGGAGGTTAGAAGTGACTGGAAACAAAGAAGGAGTCCCGTGGCACTTAAAAACTGACAAAGTTATTTAAAGCATGAGCTTTTGTGGGAGAAAAATCCCACTTTGTCAGACACTTTGACCGAAGATGCTACCAGCAGCCTTTGTGGTCCAGCAGCCCAGGGGAGAACAAGGTGCCATGGGTGGGCACAGGAGCCAGCTAAACCCAGCCAAGGAAGAAGAGGCCTGGGTTTAGCAGTGAGGGGAATGAACCCCTGGACCAAACTTCCCCTGCAATGATCCTGCTACATTTCGTCCCAGTTGACATTCAGTTTCCATGCTGAAATAGGCTAGCTTGGTTGCCAGGACTTCCCAGACAGGGCTCAGGGGCCTGGGATTAGCAGGCAGGGCAGATGCTCATATGGGTCCCTGTTGGATTTAGATGGTGGGAACTCTTCACAGAAACCAGCACCAGGGGAATGTAACCAGGGCGCAGAGAAACACTGCCACTGTAGCTCTCACATCTCCACTGGCTGCAAGGCCCCTGGCTTTGAGATGACTCTGCTTGGGTGGATAACTGCCCTGATCATGCATTTGTTGTGCAGGGAAATGTCTTCAGCCCTGCACGGGACTGAAATGGTTAAAGGCAGTTCTCTCCCTGCAGAGCCATCCACGCCCAGTCCTGGTCTTAACTTGCATGGCACATTCCTTCCCTAGCTCTCAAAGCTTCTGGGCCTGGCTTATGCTATTCTAAGGCTGGGGAAACTGAGGCAGAGAGATTAAGCAACTTGTTCAAGTTCACTCAGACTCTGTAGCAGAGGCAGGAATTGAGCCTAATTCTCTCAAACCTTTAACACCACTCTCCAAGCAAGCCCCCCTTTCCCCCAGAACAGAACCACAGACCCTGGAGCTACTCCCCTGGCCACATCCAGGTGTTGCTCACTGGCATCTTCCCCCAAGACTGGGGTCCCACTATAGCCAAGCAAGCTGGGCTCTAGCTGGCCTCCTGCCTCAGTGCCAAGACTGACCAGGTGCTTGGGTTTCAGGCTTGCAGGCCCTTTGCTTGCCACTTGTGGAAGACAAAGGGGCACACTGAGCCCCCATGAATGAGACCCACACCATGACCTGTCCAGAGCACTGGCAGGGGGGCAAACAAAGCCCAGACAGGCAGGGACTTGCCCCAAGTCACCCCACAAATCCTGTGCGGAGAACCCCCCCCCCCATGCTAACCCTGCTCCCAGCCCCTGCCAGAGCGCTGGCCAGAAGTGAATGGTCCTGACTGCGTGCGGGTTACACCAGAGGCTGAAGCATGCTCAGGGCTGGAGAAGACTTCCAGCTGAGCTGGGATGGATTCAGTTTCTGCAGGACATGATGGCTACGGGCCCTGGGAGGGATCACAGCCCCACCAGTACAGGGGGAAAGCAGGACAATGGATGGCTGCTGGCTCTCTTCCTCCCCCCACAATTGCTTTGAAAGCTGGGCTGGACCCTTCTAGGAGGGGGTAAGCTCCAGCCTCTCTGACAGTAGCACCCTTTGTCTGGCAGCTGCCATGTGCTACCTGTTGAAAGCCCAGCTGAAGGTGGGATGGAGGCTAGAGTTACACAAGCTGGTGACAGGATCAAATTGGATTCCATGGGGGGGGGGGGGGGGGCCAGGGCTAGGTCTGCACAGGCAGGCAGCTTGGGGCCACTGGGCTAGACTGGATGGCTAGGGACCCCACTCTTGCCCCCAGCCTTCCCAGCACCAGCTGCTGGGGTTCACAGCCCTCATGCATGGACAAATGAAGCTGGTGGGCAGGATCTGTCCCCTAGGGAGAGGGGCACTGAGAGAATTGCCCCCAGCTCTTGGTTACCAACTGTACTACTGAACTATTGAGATTGCACCAATGCCAACCGCAGGAGGCAGCAGGGCCCAGCCCAGCTCCTAGCTCTAGAGAGTGCTTCCCCTCCCCTGCAGCTCCCTTCATCCACCCCATCCATCCCTTGAACTGGAGACTCCCCCCACCCCCAGCCAGAGCATCATTGCACCAGGCCCAGCTACATCCATGCCAACCTTGAACAGAGCCAGCCAGGGCTCCCTTGGTCTGGCCAGCAGAGGGACAGATCACCTCCGCAGAGGTACACAACAGCATGACACAGGTCTTCCTACTTCTAGAGTTAGAGCTGCTGCCAACCCTTTTCGGCTCCATCCATGAAGAATTCCCCTCTTGTGCATGTTCTGGAGGTGGCTAGAGCCCTTTGCACTGAAGCAGGCATGTAGCGTGGAACAGCAGATCAGAGTAGCATAGCAGAGAGAAGTAAGGGGGTTTGGTTTTATTAGATTAGAGGTTACAAATAAGAACTTTTCAAAAAACATGCAATTGCAAAAAGTCCAGCTGGGCACCTCAGCACAGGGCCCCTAGGCCAGGGAGAGTGTATCCTACATGCGCCGGTTCAGCTTGGCAGAGCCTGGCCCCAGAGCCAGGGAAGTAGGAATATCACTGTAGCCTGGGAAGAGCTACCAGGCCCAGCTGAGTTAGAGGGCTCAAGGCTGACACAGCCCTGCCAGCAACTTCGCCTCTGGAGACCCAGTTACCACTTTGAAGTTCCTGCAGCACACACTGATGTACCCCGGCAATGTGATCAGAGCATGCCAAGAACCCAGGGCTGGCAAGGCCAGCCAGCTCACCCAGCTGGCTCAGTTCCCAGCACTGCAGGGAAGTGTCTTGGCAAGAGAGTCACACAGCAGATCTAAACAGCAAGAGCCAAAGCTGGCTGCAAGTCCTGCTTCTCCTGGCTCAGATCTCCAGCCAGGACTCACCCAAGCTCAGTCACCCCTGGAGTGGAGACAGGGAATACCTGGCTCGCTATCCACTGACCCACTGAGGGAGAAAGCTGAGAGGCCTTGAGCTGTTTTGAGGCTAGCAGAAGTGCCAAGTTGGAAGAATTCAGGAGATAAGCCATAAAGAGACAAAAGACACAAGTGTACCAGTACACTGGAAATCTTAACAGAAGGCAGAAATCAACAAACCAGCTCCCATTGCCCCAGGGAGGCTGCTGTAGACAGTCCAGTTCGGGCAACCTCAGGACTGCATCTAGTTGGTTGGAAAGGTTTTTAAAATCTTTTTTCATGTTGCAAAGCCAATATCAACAGCCCAGCTTCATGAGAGGATTTAAGTGGCATTTTCCTTTAGCTAGTGATACTGCCCTGCTTGCCATTTGGCTTTCTCAGCTTCTGTTCTAGTCTGTTTCCTGCAGGTTCACAGGCGCTTCCACCTCATAGCATGTGATGGGCTGCAGAAGTTAGCAGAGAAGTTGCTGCTTTTACAAAGGAAAAAGTTTCCCTCCACAGTTTGAATAAGATAAGGGGAAGCTTTCTAAAGATCTTAGTTTGGGTTAAGATATAGACCAAGATTTTCTTGATGACTAATGAGTCCAGGTGCCCATCTGGGACACATTAAAGGGGCTTTGGGTGAAAAAAAGCCAGGTCCTTTTAAGGGATTCTCAGGTTGGACCCCCAAAAATGAGATACCCAAACTAACCCAGCTGTAGATCTGGGAAGCAGGGGAGGGGGGCATCAGATTTCTTCTTAAGATGCTGGGCACAATCCCTTTAGGAAACTGCCCTCAGTGCTCATGTGAATTGTGGCACCCAGCCAGGGTTTCCCCCAACAGGTTGTACATGGAGGTGACCTCATGTAGGAGTGGAAGGAATCCAGCTTTTCCAATTTGCTGGCATTGCTGTTGGCTGGAACTGGGCCACATAACTTCCAGCTTTATGCCTTAGACATCTGAGAGCAGCCCAGGAGGAGAGAGACTACTAGGAAGAGGCTTTTCCTTCCACATAGTACCTGGGCTGACTTCAGTCTGCAGCCAGTAGACGGCAAAGGCGGTATTTCCTCTGGATCTCAGTGCGGACATCCCCCTGTAACAAGGGATTTCCAAGGTTTAGTTCAGGGGATGGGATGTGCAACACTTCCAAGGATCCCCCACGATGTCTGAAATGGTAACCACCTGCACTGCAACACACTTTCTACTGCTTGGACTACTCCACTAAGAGGCGGCAGTAGTAGGTTGTTCTTCAACGCATCAGCTGCTAGCAGGAAAAGCAGATAGGGGCACACTGTGGCACTGCATTACAGGGCTGTTATTTCCTAACTAGATGAGCAGCACCGGACCTGGTAAGCCAATAGGAGCTGATCATGCTGTGTCATTGGTAGATCAAGTCCCCTAGACTTACGCTGGGGAGCAGCCTGGCACTAGGAACCATGTCTCCACAGAAACAGGGCACGTCAGCCCTGAGGCACAGGGAGGGGCAACACCCAGGATCTGGATAGCCCTTGCCTTTCCTATCCATCCCTTTTATCAGCCTGGTTAGAAGGACATTGACCAAGCTGACTCTGAGCTTTTGTCTCCTTACCACTTGACTGAGTTTTCCTAGCAGTGGGATGACACGCAACAGCTCCTCATCCTGGCGGTCCCCCAGCCAGCTGGGGATTGGGATACAGTTGGAAATCTGGATAAAAAGAGGGAAGGGTTGGCCATGCAAGAGCTAATCAGTCCTGCCAGCCAGGCTGCAACTAGCTAGGGGAGTGCTGAAAGGTTAGAGATCCCAGGGGGGAAGGAGCACTTGGCAGCATTGAATCCTAGGCATGTGGGGCTGGAAGGAACCTTGAGAGGTTTTTAAGTCCCAGACCCCAGCACTGAGGCAGGACAAAAAGTCAACTCAAAGTCTCTAGACCAGTGGTTCCCAACATTTTCTCCACCATGGCACACCTTGCTACCTTTAATTAATTTGAGGCACACCACCATAGTTTCCAAATGAACTCATGAATATTCATGAGCCAATCCAGAGCTCTCCAAGCAGTTTTTCAAAAAAAATTTTGTGGCACACCTGCTCAGACCTGACAGCACACTTTCGTGCCATGGCACACTGGTTGGGAAACACTGCTCTAGACCATCCCTGACAGGTGTTTGTCCAGCCTATTCTTCGAACCTTCCCTGATGGGGACTCCACAGGCTCCTGGGACCCAACAGATCTACCCTGCAGGTTTGACAGCGAGCCATTGATAACTACTCCTAGTGCACTCTTGGCACCTTGTCATTTGCACACGAGCCATTTAATATTTCATCTAGACTGCATTTCCCTGGTTTGAGAGTTTCAGGTCAGACTGTGTCAAAAGTCTTTTACAAAAAGACTCCAAGTCATGTCTACTCCTCATTCATCATCTGCTAGGCCAGTAAGCCTGTCAAAGGAGGGGGACAGACAAGTTGCTTTGGTATGATTGTCTCTTGACAAATACACATTGGCTAGCATCCTCCCTGTGCTTACAAGCTGATTGTTTAGAGACCAGGGGTCTCAAACTCAAATCACCATAAGGGCCGCATGAGGACTAGTACGGTAGCCCGAGGGCCACGCCACTGAAGCTTTTCCATACAAGGATACTGCAAATATTGGTAACAATCGTGTCATTGCAGGCCACAGGAAATAGCTTTAGGGGCTACATGTGGCCCAGGGGCCACATGTTTGAGACCCCTGGTTTAGAGGTTTGCTCTGGTGTGTTTCCAGGGAGTGAAGTTTAGTGGAGTGGTCTATAATTGCCTGGGTCCTCTTTGTACTCCATTTCTCCAAGATCTCACCTGTCCTGCCTGAGCTCTCAAAGATGATTACTAAGGGTGCCAAGGACTTTCCTGTCTTTCTTTTGCACCTACTGTACTTAGAGAACCTCTTGCCTTATGTCCCTTGCCGGGTGTAATTCAGTTTGAATTTTAGCCTCACTGACTGTCCCTACCTGCTTGTGCTATTTGTCTGCAGGCCTCCTTAGCCATTTGTTTCTGTTTCCATATTTGTGGGACTCCTTTTGAGTTTTCAGAACATTAGAGAGCTCATGATGGAACCATGTTGGCCTCTCTGAACTAGAGATACACTCTGCAGAGCCGGATGGGATGGACTCCAGCCTCCACATCCTGCTTCCTTCTGCGCTTATCCTCACTTGCTCTGCAAAGTCCCATTCACAAGAAAGGGGGCACTTAACACTAGTTAGTCATGGCCATAGCCAGCCAAACACCCTCAGCAGGACCTCATCTGGGAAGTATGCAATGTTGGGACCAAGCCTGGGAGACCAAGGCCATTAGGATTAGGCTAAAGAACTAAGGACTCGATCTCTTGTGGTGTTTTAATGCCCCTGGCACATGGGGTGTTTGCTTCCAGGGGAATCCAAGAGGGGCCATGTCAAATTGAGCCAGGATGTTGAGGGCAATAGTTACACCAGGGGCATTCTTCCCTCTCCACCTTCAGCAGCCCAGCCTTGCTGCATGTTGTTTAGCTGCTACATCACACCCCAGAAGTGGCTGCATTCCAGCCAGGGGGATTGTTTGCAAAGCACCTTGAAAACCTGGGGTGGATGGGAAAATGAAAGGGGGGGAGCCTGCACCACACACCCAAGCCTCTTAAGCTAATAAACAGGCCCAATGCAATGCTCCCCAAAGATGTAGTGGCAGATCTCTGACCTACTGCATGGCACGGGGTGGGGGGGAGCAGGCAGAGTCAAGCTGCCTTCATACCCCTCATGCTGGCAGAGCGATTCCCACTGCACTCAGACCAGTTGATGGTAGAAAAGGAGCAGCACAGAGCTACCTGGTAAGGGAATCCTCGAAGGGAGTCGCCCAGTGCCACAGTCCTGGCCAGGTCTCTCTCCAGAACGGAGAGGTCCTTCACATAGTAACCCTGGATGCAGAGGCAGTCCTGCTGATAGAGGCGGTGCCTGGAGGGGGAGAGGCCAGGGCAGAATAAGAGCTGGAATGGGGGCAGAGAGGAGACACACAGGTCTTGCCCAGGACATCACCTGATCAGCTTCTTCTGCAGGTCCAAGACATCCAGGATCTTCTCCGTGTAGTCCTGCTTCGCAGTGGTGAAGACAAAGATCTGGGGAGAGCGCAAGAGCAGGTGTGGAAACCCTCTTTGGCACTGCAGCAACTTCCAGCTGCCTACACCCTTCCCCAGGAGCATCACCACCTGTTTTACCAATGAGGATCCAGAAGCATGGGGAGATGAACTGTCATGGACACACCAGGGCAGCAGCAGGGGGGACTGATCTAGAATCCAGGAGGTCCAGCCCAGTGTTGGAATCATGAAACCCAGGAATTTGATCTTCGGTCAGATAAGCCCCCGACAGCCTCCCCCAGATGAGTTCACGGGCATCCCAGTTGCAGCCTAACTTCAGGTCTGGATTCCCCAGTCGAGTTCCCTCCCCGTCACAACACACTACAGCGCATCCCTTCCTCATTCTTCCCCTCCCCTCTCCACCCAGCAGGGCCATGCAGCACCCTGAATATCAGAGATGGGGGCCCAGGAGGTACCTCATAGGCTTTAGAGGCTGTTTCCAGAAACTCCTGTACATGGGGGCGCAGCTTCATGTAAACCTGAAGGGAACCAAGGGTCAGTGTTAATGTACCCAGCCCCTCTGCTGCAACCTCTGTCCCCAAACCCTCCCACAAAAACTTCTTATTCAGTGCCAGGGATGGCGGAGGTGGCAGATTAGCTCAAAGGCTAAATCTGCCCACAGATCAGTCTCCAAGAGCAGCTGGCTCCAGATGTTCCAGAGATGGAGAAATTACTTGACATGAAGGACAAGTCCACGCCTTCCTGACCCCCACACAGAGGTCAGCTCATGCCTTGAATCATGAGGATCGGCAGCTTTTGTTGTTTAGATTTTAGCCACTGCAACCACAAATTAAAAACAAAATGTTTTCTTCCTACTTCCTGCTTATAGGAAAGTGATAGAGGCATTCCTCTGTGGGTCAGATCAGCACTGGAGAGGCCAAGTTAACGGTGGCTCTTGATCCCCATCTACTAGGTGGACCCTGGCTAGAGGGCAAGTTCTGCATCTTCAAACCTTCTGACTAAATGGGGGATTTTCCTCCCACAAAAGGTCATGGGATATATATTTTTGTTAGTCCAAGTACTACAGGACTCTGTTTTGTGGAACTAGGCTAACATGGTTGCCCCTTTGGGACTCTGCAGCCACAACAGTTCCCATTTACCAGCTCAACAGCAAGAGGCTGGAGCTTAACTTAGAACCGTGTGTCCACAAGTCACTCCTGGCAGAACAAAGGGACCTGCTAAGTCAAGTCTCAGGCCTCCGCACCAAGGGAGATGGGGCATGTGTTAAGGAATAGGCCAATTTCCAGATTATGATGCTCATCTCTATACCCCCCTTAATGCTCTGGGTGCTCAGTGGCCTCTGCCAGGCACTGACCCGGTAAGTGTCCCCCTGGAAGTCTGTGAGGAAGGTGTGATCGGCATCCCCACTTGACGTCAGGGAGCAAGACACCAGGGTCCCCTCCTAGAAGTGAGGAAGAAGAACAGCTTTAGCATCCCGCCCCCGTGAGCAAGCTCCCACAGAAGCACCCCAAGCAGGTGCAGCATCCAGGAAGCACCAGATCTGTGATGATGTGATTTGGTGCCACATCTAGGGCAGGCAGGATCACTGCCAAGACATCCCCTGCTCACCAGCTCCAGGACCAGTGTGTTCTCAGGAGTGCTGCGTGTCTTGATAGGAATTTCCTTCCTGGGGGGCCTCTGACTGGACATGTGGGGCAGGGCCTTGTGGAGGAAGCTGGACCAGGGAGGAAATCAGAAATGGGACTGGAGCTCATGGGATAGCATCACCCACCCCCCAGAGGCAGAGAACATGGCTGGCAAAAGGGCAAGCGCCATACTCACGGGCTCCGGGCAACGGTTTCCTCGGGCTCATCCAGTGGGAGGTCCCCAAAGTAGATGACACCATCTGCGGGCTGCGCACCAGGCTTCCATTTCTGTGCCTGAGGGCTCTCTGGCTCCGTAGGGACAAAGGCATGGATTCAAGATGGGCCCCAGGGGGACAAACAAGCCTAGTATGTGACCAGAAACTAGGACTTTAGGGCAACCTGTGGAGCCACAGGGCACAGTCCAGGTAGTTCCCATGGAGCAGACACCTTCACAACAGCCCCCAGTCATCTGCAACTTCCAGACTGACCCATGGACCTTCTGATGCCCAGCTATTGAGCCAAGGGTGGACCCAGCATGAAGGTCCCATGGGTGCCCAAGCACCTCAGCTAAGGGAAGCTGGTCTCCAGCCCTGAGTGAGTCCATGCCCTCTCTCGAAGTCCCAGTCATCGGACACCCAGCGGGTTCAATCAGCCTCACCTACCCTCCATGCCCAGGGGAGAGGAGCAGGTGATGCCTGGCAAGGGACGCTGCAGGGGAGCAGCCTGGTTCCTAGGGCTGGACAGGCCCCGTTCAAAGTGCACCTTCCTGGCCCTTCCACCCAGCGGGGTCACAGGCTCTACAGGATGCAAAAGTGAGAGATGGTCACAGCCTGCAGGAGGCAAGATAAATGTGCAGGATGCACAGAAGAGTGCTGGGCACCCTGCACCCATGGAGGGGTACAGGCTCTATGGCCACCATCCCAAGCACCCTCACCTGCTGGACCCTCCACTCGACACTGGCTCTTCCACCCTCTGGGGGTGCTTGCCTTTGGAGCTGGCGGGCCCAGCTCCTCCAGATCACCGCTGGGCTCTCTGTGGTCAAATGATTTCTTCGCCCAGGGCGTGATCTTTCCTGAGCGGAGCAGCATAGTGCAGACAAGAAGCTGTGGGATGGGGAGGGAAGACAGAACAAGCCAGACCCTTCACACAAAAGCCACCCTGTGGGATCAGGCTTGCTAATGCTCAGCCCCTTCCCAGCACCAGTGCCACTGGGATCTCAAGGTGCTTCACAAACAAGCTCAAGAGACAGTTGTCCCCATAAATAGGGACCAACACACTTGGAAAGGAGCATTTCAGCCAACTAGGCAACTGGCAAGGGCCTCAGGAGCCATTTAGAGGGAGTTGGGGTCAAGACCCCAGAGAAAACGGATCATGCTGTCTCCCACTCATCACAACCCAGGGAGGGCACCCTAGAGCTGCCAGCACCATGAGTTGGTGCAGCCCCAGTTGGCAACCTCAGCAGAGGGGCCAATGACGAAGTGGCCCTGGTAGCCCATATCACCCTCTAGATGGGGCACAGCTTACTCCAGGGCAGGGGGACCCTCAGACACAGTTATAGGAGGCAGCAGTGCAATGAGAGCCCGATGACTACTGTGCCTGTCCCCAGATAGTAGAGGTCACTCTGTCCTAGCACCAGCCCACATGAACAGCAAAGGAACCTTGGTATTGGTGCCTGGCACATAGGAACAGGGAGCACCAATTGCCACCAACCAACCCCTGCCCCAGGGATTTACTAGAGCTCAAAGCACATCACACCAGAAGCTTGACGCTAGCTTGGCAGGCCGAGGATCCATCAGGAGCAGGGCCAGGGCCAGGGCCAATCACATCTCACTAGAGCACTCTGGGGCCGAGCTAGAGTCCTGCCAACATGAAGACACAGCTGAGCAATACCCTGACGTCACACAGAGGAATAGAGCCAGGCAGTGTAGCCCGTAGACTCGGCTGCTGTACTAAGCTCTCTGTAATCAACATCAGGCACTACAGCAACTGGAGAGCCAGCGAAACAACCACTCATTGAACAAACAAGGGCCCCAGTTAGCAGGCAACTGACATTTTGTTCAAGTCTCTCTGGGGCCTGAGAAGATGCTGGCAAGAACCCAGGACTCACCTGGCCTGGGAAACAGAACATCAAGGGCAGCTGGGATAGAGCAACAGCCCCCAGCCAGCTTTTTTATTGGCAGGGTCATTAGTAAAGCAGCCCAGCTGGGTGCATGGGGAAATTGGGTGCCTTTAAAGGAACAGGAGCATTGTTTAAAAAGCACCCACTAGCCCTCAACTCGGGCCCTACTGCTGTTCCAATCATGGGTCACCGCCAACGCCCCTCAACCCTGACCGGCATGGTCCTATAGCAGTGCCCCACCACCCCATTCTGAGGATGCCCCATCGCCCGTACGTGCAGCCCCGTCCCCTCATCTCAGTCCTGGGTCGGGTCAGCAGCAGTTGTCTGACGTGCCAGTGGATGTGGTGTTTTTCCTGCTACCATCCAATGTCCCAGCAGGGCTGGCTAAAAACCCAGCCAAGTCACTTCACTTTTGGTCAAAATCAGAAATTAAGAAGTAAGAGTCAGTGGGATCTAGTGGGTGAGGACAGTGAGTCAGGATGTTCCCAGCTTGGCTGCTGGCCCAGTGTATCAGAGTGGCCCTGTCATTTCCCTGCTCTGTGCTTCAGTTTCCTTGAACGTAAAATGGTCACAGCGATTCTTCTCTGCCCCTACAGAGTGGCTGGGGGGCACAGCTAATGTGTGAGCTCCGGTGGATGGTGCAAACTATATACAGACATTGCCATGAGTGGATTTTGTCTTTACCGACTCCATGAGAGACAGGACAAATGCTCTCTCTTTCCCTCTTGGATTCTGCTTGTGGGAGGAGGCTTCAGGTGGGAGATGGGATAGAAATATGAAACACCTGAGGCCTGGGATCTGCCTGACATGCTGCTCTGGACCGGAGCACACCCCACGGACCGCAGTTCTGGGGTCCTGGTAATACCCGACAAAGTTAAAACAGCCAGCAGAGGGAGCCACAGTCCCTAGCATTTAAAGGCTGGATGGTGCCAGAGGAATTAAAATAAATGACCCAGCATTAAATTGTTGGTGTCGCTTCGTGACCTGCCGTCAGGCAACTGCACGTTGGTTAGGACTCATTCTCCCTGGTATCTGGAGCAAGAAAAATGGTCCCATGTGGCCATCCAAGCCAGAGAAAGAAGGGGGAATGCCTGTGTCTGTGAGCATAAGGGGCTGCATGCTCATACACACGTGCACACAGATAGCGATGTCCATGTGCATGTTCAGGAACATGTGTACCTGCACAGCCAAGCACTATTGCTAATGCCCAGCCATCTCCCAAAAATCATCAGATTGACTTAAAGATCGAGAGTTTTTAAACGCCTAACGTGGGGCTGGGTTTCTTCTTGGCCTTCGGGCTGTTGAGTCTCTTAGTGTCATTATTTCAAGCCTGCGGAGCAGCCTGCAGGGCTAGAAACCTGCTTTGTTTTTAAATGAAGGCTCAGAGTCTGGTGTGATCACCTACTCCAGGAGGTGGGACTTTAAGGAAAGCTCCTGGTATCATGGGACCGAAGTTAGGATCACATGAATTGGTGGTGGTGTTTTGTGGGCTTTCTCTGGTAGGTAACTCTAGACAGGATGGTTCCTTCGGTGGTGTGTTCTCCAGGACCTTGGGCCAGCCCCCTCCTTTCAGCAGCTATTCCACAGTTTTCTAGATCTCACCCTCAGTACCCAGTTCCTGCTAGTTGCCGGTGCCCACAATCCACAGCATCCCAGAAGCGGCTGCATGGTTAACAATCTTCAGAGGGGAGGTGGCTCTGAAATGTACATGCTTATTGCTGCTT
Organism: Podocnemis expansa; assembly: GCA_007922195.1. NCBI lineage: Eukaryota > Metazoa > Chordata > Testudines > Podocnemididae > Podocnemis > Podocnemis expansa. The sequence continues at coordinate 8,193,748 of ML682020.1, read as the reverse complement.
TAAACGCTCACGTGTCTAATCACAGTTCTTCAGTGGCCTTTGGCACCCAGATTTCAGGGCTGAGGAGCCAGACACACACCTGGCTCCCTCCCACAGCGACTCAACTTGTTTTCTCTTGATTCAGTCTCTCAATCAAAAATTGATCTAGGTCAGGCTGGAAGCCTCTAGCTGTCCTTGATGGGAGGGAAAGTCAGACCAAAACTCTTGTGGATAGAATGAAATCTGTAGCTCTGCAGCAGTCATGGTACTTGCTGGGAAAATCCACCAGTCCTGGCCAGGCTCCTTTGCAGTGCAGCCCTACTGATCAGCAATGATTTTTCAGCCCGTTTCCTTGTTTATTCATCGTTCAGGGGTGCAGCTGCCATTTGGCAGGCATTTTGGTCTAGGGGTGAAGGGTGAGCATGCGGGTGGGGAAGGAGTGAGTCCTGCCACCATTGTTAATTGTGATGGGTCATTTTCCAGCTCCTGGCAGTCTTTCCTGGAGATAAAGCTGCCTGTTTTGGGAAATGGGTCCAGTCTAGATAAGTCAGCACAGCCAGAGCATGGGCTTCTGCTGAGTTCTGCTGATTCCAGCTTTTCCTTTCTGGTCTCCCCACTGACTTTTGCTGGGATGTGAAAGTTCATCCACCAAGGGGGCTGGGCTGGAAGCCTGCTGGCCCTGTCAGACCACTGCTCTGCAAACAGTGCCATCAGTGAAATGAGTCAGGGGACCTCAGCTCAACTCTTGGCTTCAGTGATAGCCGGTAGGGGCTTTCCTAGCTTCTCCCAGTGGGTGATGATGCCTTGGAGCAGCTGGGCTGGACCAGAGCCCTGAGATGAGCCCTTCCCTGCCCTCCCGCCCCAGGTGGGATTTGCCCATAGACAAAGAGGCCGCCACCTCCCTTGTTCCGGAGCTATTGTGGAGTCCCTGGGCAAGGCTGTCCACACTAGCTCCAGTACTGAATGTGGAGATGCTTCCCCAGGAGATCTGACAGCAGAGCATTGGCTCCATGGGGATGAGAGGGGGCAAGGGGGGAAGATCCCTGTTCCTCTGCGATCATTGCAACAGGCGTGGTGTTTTTCCTGATACCATCCAAAGGCGCGAGCTGGCACTAATATGAGTTGGATCATCAACTCTGGCGGAGACTGTTTTGGGTGCTACACCAGCGTGGGACTGACATTCTGCCCCCACAAACCTTCCCCCTTTGAGGGCGCCGGGCTGTAGGATTCCCATTGCCCCACACTGGAGCAAGTAAACAGTGGCCAGGACGCAGCCTTCTGCCAGCAGCTTCTGCAGCAAGGCCGCGTCACTGGCTGGTGGAGGGCTGAGGACGCCTTGAAGGGGCTCTAGCAGCACAAGGCCTGGCACCACCAGCTCAGGCCAAAGTGGGGCAGACAGGGTTATATTAATAACATGGAGACATATTTTATTTTGCAAAAATAAATTACCCCCAAAACACAACAAAAAGAAGTGGGGTGCAGCGGGGGAGCCCGTCCTGTTGGGACTCTCTGCAACTCCCTGGGTGAGAAGCTGGCACTACCCATGTGCAAGGCAGGCGGGGGAGTCGTGAGGGATTCTGGGAGGGAGCCCCGCTTGTGGGGGGCATCTATGGACAAGTCTGGGCTCTGTTTTGAGGTCGCGGTGCATTTGGTGGGCATTAGGCTAGGCCCACCCTCCTACTGGGCCCCTCTCCTACCCCTGCCCCTACTTTCCCTGGAGGACCCACATCTGCAGCACATCTGCCCCCTGCGCCCGCCAGATGGCATGCTTTGGGGCACCCGTCTGCACTCTCCGTTAGCTGCCTTGGGCTAGGCGCACCCGCATGGGGAGAGGGGCCCTCTCTAACCATCCAAGCCCCCTCAAGTGCCTGTCTCACAGCTGATCCAACCCATGCCCACCCTGCCAGCTCTTGGGAGCCCACCCCTTAGCTGAATGGGATGTGGGCTCCCAGACGGAGCCGAGCAGAACCACAGGGTCAAGACAGAACAAAGACCAAGCCCTGCAGGGAATCTTGCCTGGTACTGGCTGGTGGGCCCAGGCAGAGAGACTGGTGGGGCAATCGGAGTCTGCATTGCTTCCCATAGGGCCACAGGTTTCCTAGCAGTGCTGGTGCAACATGGTAAGCCAGGTAAGCACTGCAGGGGGACACCGCTGTTTGAGGGGTGCCAAAATGCCCTGCGGGGAAAGCATCCCTGGCCTGGCCATCCCATGTTGGAGGACAGGGGGTGAGCCAGCCAAAAGGGCGCCCAATTCAGCGCTGCCAGTCTGCCACCCCTCCGTCTGTCCTCCCCCCCCACCATGGGCGCTGCTCTTAGCTCTGTGCCAAAGCAGCGAGGGGGGGAGGCAGCGCAGGGCTGGGATCGCTGCCCCCCCTGGCCCTGGCTGTGCTGCCTCCAACCGCCTCCCCGCTGCTCCTGCACTGGAGCCCAGACCAGCGCACATGGCAGGGAGGGGAAATGGCCGGATGAGCAGCGCTGCCCCACGCCTTTTGGCTGCTTGCGATCCCCGACATGGGGGGGCAGCGCAGGGGTCTGCCCCTCTCCTGGGCTGGCCGGCCCTGCCCCAGTGCGAGGGGGACGCGGAGAGCTCATTTGCCCAGGGCCCCTCATCTCCCTAGGGACGGCCCTGCCCGGGCGAAGGGGAGGGAGAAGGGTGTAGATTTATAGGTTGCAGGTGAGGCGCCAGAAACCCTTGCGCCAGCCCTGGCCATGGTACATGAGCCTCAGCGTGGCGGGTGCAGCACAGCAGGGCCAGATCCTAGACACTGGATTCAGAGCAGCTGAGACGGGGTGGGGACGACAACCCAGCCTTGCACCAGGGAGAGTGGGTGGGGAGGGTGGGTGACTAATTACAGACACAGACACTTTGCCTTGGGCGCTGGGAGCTCCAGATGGGTGTGGGTGTGTGATGGGAGAGGCTGGGGGGTGCTGGCATGCCTGCCCTGGGGGTGGGGATTGCAGAGTGTGTGTGTGTGTGTGTGTGAATGCCCTGCCTTGTTGGAAGCCACAGTCCCAGCTCCCTTCAGCAGCACGAGGGACTGCCACTTGTGATCAGGGTGAGAATTGGACACTGAAGTCCCCCCACTTCCTATTAGCCTCTGCCTTCCTCCGTCACTGCCTTTCCAAACCACTGGCCCATCAGCCCCTCAGCCCTTGCCCCATGGCTGGCATTCATTGTGAGGGTCTGGCTGCAGAGGGAGCAAGGGGTGACTTTAGTTCAGGGGTACACCCAGTGTTGGATGGAAGATGCAGGCAGCATTGGTCAGCATGGCTGATCTGCAGGGACCCTGGATTTTGTGGTTTCACCCCAAATACGGAAGGGAAGCCCTGGGTGGAAACAGGTTGGGGGGCCCCTCCCAACCGCTCCCCACCAGCCCTGTCTGCAGTTCTGTTCTCCAATGCTGTCGCAGGATGGTCACGCCGGCCTGTCCTGGGTGCAGTGCCTGGCGATGTCCCGCAGCAACATGTCCTCTCGTGGTGACCAGGGCCGGGCGTAGCTGCCGCGCTGTAGCAGGATGCGGTTGAGCGTGTGCTCATAGTTGACGTGGCGCCGGGCCATGAGCAGGTACTCGCGGCGCTCCAGGAGCTGGGGACAGTCGCAGGTGTTGGAGACCCACACGTACTCCCGGTGCACCAGGGGGTAATGGTTGCGGTAGGTGTGCTTCACCTGCACGTCATAGCGCGTCTCCTGCCCGAGCCACCGCTTGGCCAGGATGCGGGCCCGGAATACTGCAGGGATAGCAGAGTCAGGGGTGGACTGGAATGAGCGTCCTGGGACACATGGAAAATCAGCTGGCCTGGGGGCACTGGGACATGGGGCCTGCCCCCTCTAGGGTTCTCCAGCCCCAATACGTCCCAAGTAGGGACAGGGGAGGGGCTTTTTTCCCCAAAAAAGGCTATTTGGAGTGAAGTTCCCTGGCCCATCCCAGCCTCCTGCACCCCCCTTCAGACACATTCCCACTCAGCACCCCAGTGGGAGGATGGGGGGCTCTTACCAAAGTCACTCTCGCAGTAGTGGTGGATGCGCTGGGACTTTCCTTTGGGTGTCTGGCACCTGCCGCAGTTCTCTACAGGGCACAAAGCCGGTGCTGTCAGTTGCAGGGTGGAGGTTTGTGGTGGCAGAAAACCCCACCACCCTTCCTGACAGCCCCGAGCGCTGAGAGAAGCCCCTGTGCACATGCTTGGCTGCTGCAAGGGCTGAGGATGGTTGTGCTGTGAGACAGATCAGGTCCTTCAGAGTGAGGGAGGCTGTGATGGGGTGTCAGCAGCCCTGCCACGGGATGAGCAGGGCTGGTTTCTTGCAACCAGAGTGGCAGAAACATTCCCAAAGTGCCCCCGTCAATCATCCTCTAGCTTCCAGCTGTGGGGCTGTCCATCTACACCTGTATCCCAGAGGTGCAGACTGAGCCAAGGGCCAGTGACCCCCCCCCCCAACCTCCCACATATTCAGGGTATGGATGGGACTTGCCCTTGGTGGGAGAGACTATGCCAGGGCCAGGAGGGGTAGGAATCAAAAGCCAACTCCCTTGGGGCTGGTCCCACATCCCAGCCCCTGGGGGATCCCTAGAGACAAATGGGGTGGGGGCAGGGGGATGACATTTAGCTCCAGATCCAAACTTCCCCCAGGGCCTTCGGGGCTCAGATCTGGGGGTTTGGTACCAGCCGTTCAAGTATGAGAACTCTAATCCTGACCCTTGGTTGGAGCCCCCCAGGGGTAGGTTCCTGCCCCTTTTCTCCCCATGTCCCCTCCACCCCCCAAACGGGGGGCAATCAAGGTGCTGTCTGTGCAGCCATCTGGGCCAGCTGCACAAACCCCGGAGCGCAGATCTGGATGGGGACAGAGCAGGCACCTGCTGGAGTTGTGTCCGAGGGACCCTTCTGGGACCTTTCTGTGGTCATGTCCCCAGTGCTGGCAGGAGTGGGCCGCACTGACATGGTCCAAGGCAAAGGCTGGGGTGCGCTGGGCGGCTCTAGGTCGATCCCTCTGGGCTGAGGCTGTCGTAGGGGGCTGGAGTCGCCCTGCAGGAGCCCGAGCTGCTCTCGGGGCAGCCAGAACTCATATGCAATGCCGGGGTTTGGCTCCTGGAGCAGGACCTGCCAGAGGAAGGAGGAAGGAGAGCTGCCCCTGAGCCCACCCATCTGACAGCATGAATCCCCACATCCCTGCCCCCACTTGGCAGGGCGCATAAAACAGGCCCCAAGAGAGACCCTACAATAACCCACCAGTGTGTGCAGCCCAGATTGCTGAAAAGACCCCACAATAACAAAACCATGTGAAAACAAACCAGCTTGTTCAGCACGGTCCCAAAGGGAGACCCTACAATAAAAAACTAGTGTGCATATATGCAGGGGAAAGGGTGATACTGGTCTAGCACACACTGGTCCCCAGGGGTGCTATGCTGTTAGGGCACCAGGGAAGGGAAGATCAGCCTGTAAAGGGGAGAAAGAGAGGCCCCCCACTTAGCCTGTGTAAGTTCTGCATGCCCTGATCCCCAGCCTCCACCCATCCTCACCATGAGATACAGATCTTCCTGCGTCGGCCCGGCTGCCTCAAGGGTCTCGTGATTGTCTGCATCCCAGGCGTAGCGCACTGTGGTGCCTGCCACCTTGTACACACCCGGCCAGTCGATGGCCCAGTCCCCATTGATCACGTAGTGCAGGTCCCTGTTCATCAGCGCTGCAGAGAGACCCAAGAGGCAGCTGTTTCGGGGGAGTGGGGGCACAGCATGTAGTTTTGTTGGGCTCAGCGGCAGGGAGGCTCTGTGGTAAAGGTTCAGATGGCCAGGGACACTTGGTCTGTAGCTGTGCGGTCTGGAGAGTGGGACTCAAAGGGCCCTGACCCAGCATAACTGGCTGAAGCAGTAAGATTAAGTGGTTAGAGCAGGGACCGGGTGGGACTCAGGGCTCCTGGTTCCCTTCCCAGCTTGGGAGGGAAGTGGGGTCTAGTGGTTGGAGGCAAGGGAGGGGGCTGGGTTCTGGTCTAAAGGCACCTCCCCAAGCACAGCAAGGAAGAATCTCTCTCTTGCCCCTGTGGGATGGAGCACTGACCCCAAATGGAATCACTGCAGAGTGCGGGTGGAGCCATGTAAGGCAGCATGGGGCTCACAAGAGGCCATGGGGTGGGACCAACCCCTCCTACCTAGGTAGTTGCGGCTGTGATCGGTGACCTTGATGTGCATCGCCCCCGCAGGGATCCTCGTCACGTTTTTGTACCCAAAGAAACCTATGAGCAAGGGCGGGGTGCAGAGGAACAGGAGTCAGGGCAGGGCCTGGGCATGTGGGACAAACTAAGGTCCGATTCCTCCCAGCACCAGAGCCATGCTTGGGGTAAACCCATCCCAACCGCGCCAAGCAAAGGACATGGCATGGTTTGGTGCTGAGTGGGGGTGGGTTTCACGTGCACATGCAGGCAAGGGGGGGCTCTGGATTTGGGGGTGGGAGGCATGGACCTTGAGAGCCCTTCTCCTGGGGGCACCATGTCCACTCCAGGTCTGAAATACCCCTCATGGCTACCCTGAATGGGGGCCCTCAACAGCCACCTCTGTGGAGGCTCTGGAGCCCGGTGATGGACCTCTGCCGTCCTGGAGGGCAGGACTCAGACCCACTTTGCTCAGCTCTTTTCCACACTGGGAGAGTCCTCTACTGCCGGTGTGGCTCAGGGGTGGCTGGGGGCTCTCCTGCCTTTCTCTCCCCACTGCAACTGCAAGGGGACACAATGGGCCTGGACTGTTTGCTAAACCGCTAGCAAAGCCGTTACTGTGCAGGGAGTGGCACGGTAGAGCAGCACAGTGGTTCTGGAGCCTGACACGACAGCAAAAGATGGTCCCCATCTCCGTAGCACGCCTCACCAGTGCCAATGCCTGCTCACCCCCTCTATCAACAGCTATTTATGTATCAATTCTTCCCTCCCATCTCCAGCACCACCTCCCTCTGCCTGATTTGCCCCAAGCTATGCAGGGAATGTGATGAGGACACAGCTGGGCAAGTCTTGTGAATGCCCATCAACCAATGGGGTCAATTCCTCCTGGCCCACTTGGTGTCAGGAAGAGGATCCGGTGCGCCAAGCAGGAGGGGCTGGGCTCCAGCCGTGCCAGCTCTGAAGCAGGGATGGGGAGGGGAGGAGCGTGCAGCAAAGGAGCCAGCGATGGAGAGCTGAAGCCAAACCATTCATCCATGGAGAATGTCAGGGCAATCAATCACCGGGAGAGGGGAGCGTGGCCCGAAACACCCGCTGAACAAAGAGACATGAGTCGTTCCTGCCATTGCACTGGCCACAGGCGTCGTTCTGAGCTCCGGAGCCCAGGATCCCATCGCACCCTGCTGCCTGCCAGGAGGGAAATGCTGGCATCAAACAGGGCTATGCCAAATACCCCATATGGCTCTATCCAATACAGGATGACCCCCCAATCAGTGGGACAGGTGCTAGATGAAAACAACCCCTGTATGCAGGGACAGTAAGCCACTGGATCGACAAGGCCTGGAAGATCAGCATCCCTTGTTGCCATTGTGGCATCGACCCCATGGGTACCAAAGTAAAGGACAAACACCCTCCCTCTTCCTGGTCTCCCAAGCACCCCAGGGCATCCCAGCAAGACTTACCAAGCACTGGCCGCTGATACAGAGATCCTGGGAGTCTGGGCTGCAGCGTGTCCCATCCAGCACCCTGCCAAAGGTGTAGTAGAAATTGTATCCCACCGCCAGGCAGTTCAGGTCACAGAGGTTGGGAGCTGGAGAAGAAAGCAGGGGGACAGGAAAGGGCAGGAGGAGTGAGAGGGGGAAGGAGAAAGAGATTAAGAGAAGGAAACAGACCCTTGTCCCAGTGACCAGAGCCATCCAACGTGCACGCGGAGGCTGGGCTCTGGGATATGAAGAAGTGGAGGGCTTCCAGTTTAGGGGTGACATCGGGAAACCAGCGGGCCCTGCTGTTCAGCGAGGGCAGTTGGAGATGCGGCCACAGGCTGAGAGTGGAGTCACAGTGGAACACCTGTGCCTCCGGTGCCATGGGGATGGATTCATATCCAGGACTCACCTCCATGAAAAGGAACCCACTGGTACCTCGTCTGGCCCCCCAGGATGGGCTTGCCGTCATACAGAGAGCACTGCAGGGCCCGGAAGGGGATGGAGCTGCCAGGACACTCCTGCAAGGGAAGGGTACAGGCTGCAGGATCACATGGTGACCCGCCACAGAGACAAGTGGGTGGGTTACAAGACACCCAGGCAGGGGCACGTGTAAGTGGGTGAGGGGACTGCAGGAAGAAGAAAAGGCCAAGTATCAGGACCAGCACGCTGGTCTAGATGTGTGAGCTTTGGCGTTTCTGATTCAGGGAGTCAGATGAAACGTGAGCCTCAAAAGCAGAGCAGCTTGGGGGTGAGATGACCCAGGAAGGCACTGCTATGGGGGCTCAAAGGGGCTGCCTCCAGAGGAGATGGAACATGATCCCACCGTGGGAATGACAGCCAAACCTCCAAAGGGCTGGGGAGGAGACAAACCCAGCAGCTGGCATCCCAAGGGCTGCAAAGTTCATATGATGAGCAGATGGAGAAACTGAGGCATGGAGCGGGGGGACCCACACAAGGTCCCAGAACAAAACCCAAAACCCCACTGCCTCAGTATAGCACCCTAGCCACTACACCCTGCTGCCTTGCTCCAAGCAAGCAGAGCCACGTTACTGTGGCATCATGGGAGGCTACACACTAGGGTTAGAAATGGATTCTACACCTCCTGCAGGGCTGACCCAAGGGTTTTTGGCATCCTAGGCAAACTATGCCCCCCCATGTTATAAGAGATAATATATTCATATATTTTTTCAAATAGATTAAAAAAATCAATTCTGTCTCATTTGGTGCCCCTCAACGCCTGGCACCCTAGGTGACTGCCTAGTTCACCTGTGTGGTTGGGCCAGCCCTGACCCCCCATCCCACTCCAGCTGCTGTTGCTCAGGTGCATACTCACGTGTAGCTTGCACACTCGATACTGCCGGGGCTCCCCCGCACACTGCTCCTCTTCGGGGAACCTGAGGGAAAAGCACCTTAATGCTGTTGCTTGCAAGCCTCCAGGCCTTCCAGCTGGGTGGGAGACAAATGGGAGGGGTCCCATCAAGGCTGGACCTGTCTGTTCAGAGCAGGGAGGCCACAGCTGGGTGCAGGAGCTGTGGTGACAAGCAACAGCATCACCGCAGCACAAAGGGAAGGCAAAGGTTCCAGAAACACCAGGCAGGGTCATGGAGCCAGATGCCTGCTGAGGTGCCAGCAACACTCCTCCAGGGCTAGCCAAGGTGCTGCTTGCCCACACACTTGGCTCACTGTCCCCTCCCAGCCTGACTCTGGCTGCCTCCCAGGGAGCCAAACGGCAAAGAAAAATTTGCAGACCTGGGATCCCAGCCACAGCTCAGACTCCCAGAAGCAAACACTTCTCACGAGACCCCCCCCACCCATATTTCAATCCAAATCAAAATGCAAATCCACCTGAAATGTCCCAGAATAAAAATATTCCTGCCTGAGAACCTTTTCAGGCGTGTTGAGAACCGGAGCCTGTTCCTTGGATCCTTTCTGACTGGGCCATGAAATCCAGGCCATGGTTTGCCTGTGACTGGCAGAGCTGGTGGCAGGGAGGTGAGAGGGTGAGGCTGATGGGCTTTGGGGAGGACTGGAGCTGGATTTTCCGGCTGGCTAGGATGGGGGGCTTTCACAGCTGTCCCCGCACGCCACACCAGCACTGGCCCCATAATAACTGGCTGAGATGCCCCATGTCCAGACCAGACCTTGGGGCAAGATGCTGGCACACCTGTTCCATGCACCGTCACACGGGACCTGGTGTGCAGATCCTAGGGATCCCACCCCGCCATCCCCCAAACTCCCCAACTCACCGGATGCATTTCCTGGTGCGAAAGGAGGCGCCATCCCCACACGTACTAGAGCAGGTGCTCCAGCCTCCCCATGGTGTCCATTCCCCATGGCCTGGCTGGCGCCGATGGCGGGTCTGAGAGGCAGAGCCAAATGCCGGGGGCCTGCCGGCTGTCCCCTACTTAAAAGAAGATAAAAAAATCACCCCCCATGGGCTGGCCCCTCCCATCCCCAGCCCACCTTCAGCCCCCCCAGTTACACAAGCAACAGCATTTCCCAGAGGGCCCATAAAAAGGCACCCCTGATCCACACCAGGAGGGGTGCCCCAGTCCTGCACTCAGCTCCTCTTCTGACCCATACAGGCAGCAGCTATCTGCCCCCATATTCCCTCCTACCCCCCTCTGGAGGGGCTATCTGCCCCCATTTCTCCTCCTGCCCCCTCCACTGGTGGGTCTATCTGCCCCTTTCTGCCCCTCCCCTGGGGGGTCTATCTGCCCCCTTTTCCTCTTCTGCCCCTCCCCTGGGGGGTCTATCTGCCCCCATTTAC
>ML682020.1:8134708-8183369 GCA_007922195.1 Podocnemis expansa | reverse complement strand
TTTCCTCTTCTGCCCCTCCCCTGGGGGGTCTATCTGCCCCCATTTACCCTCCTGCCCCTCCACTGGTGGGTCTATCTGCCCCTACTTCCCCTGGCCCACAGTGGGAGGATCCATCTGTTGCTTTTGCTGGGTCTTCAGCACACCCAGCCCAGTGCAGATGGCAGCTACAAAATCCCTGTGAACCTCCCCCTGTGTCTCTGTGACATGGCCCCTGCAAACCACAGCGCAGCTGGCACCGGCCCCTCGGCTCCCCGCCAGTGGGGCACCCTGGGACACCCGCCACGGGAGAGCACAGCTGCTGGAGAGAGCTGCATGCAATTCAACAATAGGGGGCAGGCCCCAGGCCCGGAGTCAAGCCCATGGTTTCCTTTCATGCTTTGGCACTAGGCCATGGGCTGTCCACGGCCATCACAAGCAGCTCTGAGATTTGCCCAGTGTGGGCCACTCGAGAGGGTTTGGGAGGTTGGGGTGAGTCCAGGCGGCATGGCTTGTCGGGAGACAACATCCTCCAACCCCCCCTGCCCCCCCCACACTTTTGTTTGTGCTGGCTGGGAAAGGCATCAACATGGTCCAGTGAAACCACTCTTTGGAGCAGCGAAACAACCCCCTTTCCTTGGCCCTGTAACTCCTTCCTGCTCTGGTTTCTGTCCCTTCCACTCCTTTTACTGAATCCTGCAGGATCCTCAGCGCCTGCTTTATCTCCACTCGCACATTTGGCATAAAGAGTCAGATTCATTCCTGGCTGCCTGTCCCCAGCCAGGCCTGCCCCCCCTTCCAGTCCCCTTCGCTGCTACACATTGTCCTCAGCCGGTGGTTGGGAGGGACCATGAGTCCCGAACTGGAAAGTCCAGAGCCAGATCTGGATGGATGGGCCTGTCCCCCCAGTGGGGTGCGGAGAGGCTGGCTCTACTTTTGCTTGCATTGTACTGCCCTTGGAGAAGCAGTGAAGGGGGTGGGCGGCAGGGCAGGGCAAGAGGACATGGCTGCAGCCTGAAAGGGTGCACATTACTAGCTAGCTGGATAGAGAGGGTAGGGTAGGGATAGCTAGCTAGCTAGATAGCCCGAAGCAGCTGCTGCATTCCTGGGGCAGAGTGATGGCACACACACACACACACACACACACGACTACATTGACAACACACAAGGGTGCTCGGGGGCCTGACCACAAGCGGAAGCTAAGTGCCAGAATGCCCCCTCGCCAGTGGGAAATGGAGGGGAGAGTGTTCCCCACTCGGGAAGCTGACCCACAAATGAGCTGCACCAGGATGTGGCAGCTGCCCTGTCTGATGGCAAATGCCATGCTCCTGCTCCATGGCCCTTGGATGCTCCCTGGGGCAGCCACCACCCGTGGCTCTGAGCCAGACCCAGGGCAGGTAGGGGATCAGCCCCTCTTCACACAAACACCCCGCAGAGCAGTGGGCTGAGCAACCAGGGCTCCTTTCGCAGTTGTCCTACAGCCTTGTGCCATGGGGGCACAGGGCACTACTGTTGTGATTGGGGGCTGGCACCCGTGTCAAGGAACATGTCAGGGTGCTGAGCCCCACCAGACCAGCCTAGAGGATCCACTGCCTGTTTCCTTAATCCATCCCCAAGCCCTTTGGACAGGAGAGCTCAGTGGTGGGGGGTGTCCCTACCACTATGATTAGAGGGCAGGTCTATTTCTAGGGTAATTCACATACCAGTTATTTCTTGTCTGCAACACGTTTATCGGGGCCAGCCCAGGCCTTCCTCTCCGTCCCTGCACAGGGCTAGGATTCCCAAGTCCCCAGCACTGCTCAGCTCTGCTGTTGAACCAGGTTAGTTTTCCCTCTGCTCATGAGATCCTCCTTCTATCTCCCCCTGCTTGTGTTCAGGCTGCAGGCACCAGCCTCCTGGAAGCTGACAGCCCGACTGGCCTTTGTGAAGTGTGATCCAGCAGTCAGAAAAAGCAGAACAAGGCCCTAGGATTCCTGGGTTCTCTCCCCTGCTGTGGGAGGAATGTGGGGTCTAGTGGATTAGAGTATGGGGATGGGAGCCAAGATATCTGGGTTCATCTCTAGCATTAACTTGCGGAATGGCTTTGGCCAAGTCAAGTCCCTTGTGGAATACAAAGTGCATATATTACATCTGTGTCCAACCAGCGTCTCACTATTTCACCTAGCGTTTCTCTCAACTTGATCCTGGCTTGTTCTCTCAGTGAGCATGGGGCGTTTGTCTGGGAAGCCGTTGGCATTACATAACCTGCAGAATATCAGGTTCCAAACCTGGGGAGGTGAAATGTGTGACCCACAGCAGGGTGGGTTGTGCAAACAGTTCACGTCTATCAGCTCAGACCAGCTCTGTGTCTACAGTCTGGGATAGATGCAGGCTTGGGCACTGAGAAAGGTGACAGGCAACCAAGGTGGATGTGACTTTCTGTCAGCAGGAGCACCTCGTGGACAGTGGCCTGGCCTGGACCCGTGCCATACAGACTGATCATTGAGTTAGAAACACCTTCTTAGACAGGCAAGGAACCCGTTAATAAACAGACTCTAGACTGCACCGTCAGTTTTTCTCTTACCTGTAACCTTTGGTTTCCAAAGCCTTTTACTTGCCTCTTTAACTTAACCTGTGTTTAAATATGTTTCTGCTTGGTCATGTCAAAGTGCCTTGGGCTAAGGAGAGGGGCAAACGAAGGCAATGCCAGTAAACCAGGGTGCCCCGTTTCATAGAGGCAGCAGATCAGTGCCACTGTGTAAGTGGGCTGTGTAAACTGTAGCCCACAGAGAGAAAGGGGGCTCGCAGAGCCCAGAGGGAGCAGAACAGAGGGAAGGATTTCCATCCGTGGGCACAGACACGCTGTAAGCAGACGGTAGTATTTCACCTTGGCCAGCTTGGGTAACCCCCAAAGGATGTCACGCCTTCCCTGCACTGTGGCTCCCTCAACAACTCCATGCAACCACTCGAACCCTCATGCCTGCCTGCCTGAAAAATGCTGTGACAGGCACCCACGGATGGGCACCGCAGCAGAACCGGGCCAACCAGAGTCAGTTCAGTGGGGCACCCTGACCTGCCAGCCTCAGCTGTTCCCAGAATGTACTGGGCAGCCAGCCGCCAGATCATACCCTCTGGGCACAAGCCTGAGAATCTCGGGCTGTTAACTCCACAGCAGATGCTGAGATTAATGAGCTCTAAATAAACAGGGAGACAGAGGGGGTCCTGAGGCAACTGGGAGAGAAGCAAATGGCCCAGCCTGAATGGGTCCATTCTTGTGCTCAAGGACAGGATCTCCCAGATGGGTCCCCTATGCAGGAGCCCAAGGGGGCGACCAACCTACCGAGCTGACCTCCATGAGCTGCCAATCTCATGGACACATGGAGAGGGCTGGGTCAGCCAGTGAAAGAAATGCAGAGCCACTCTGGCTGCACAGGAATAAATCAGCTGAAAAGAGGCTATTTCCTGTTTGACCGAATGGAACATGCCTCTCACAACCCAGCTCCACTGCTGCTAGAGATGGGGCCCTGACCCCTTGTGGTTGTTACGGATCCCCGTCCTCAGGGCTCTGTTACTCCCAGAGTCCTGACCAGGTTGCAGCTGGAGGCATTTATGTCCTAGGTCCCCCAAATCCTCTCTCTGGCTGTGGTTGCTTTGTGCTATCAGACAGCTGCCAGTTCCCACTCCAGCAGTGGATGCATTGCAGTGGTGGGTAGGAATGTTTAGAGAAGGACAAACAGATAAATTGCTGTCACTCAGTCAGTGATTCACGCTAGCAAGTGGGACCCTTGGCAAGCGCTTAGCATTATTCTGATATCTGGGGTTTTGGAGGGCATAGACTCCCAAGCTTCAAGGCAAGAGCCAACCTGTAAATCGTGGGGGTCAGGCAGGAAATTTCTAGTGGGGCCAGGTTTTTTTACTATTGTCACTTCATGGTTTCTCACCCCTGTTTCTAAAGCAGCTGGTGCCAGCCTCTGTCAAAGATGGGCCAGAGGTGTGATCCTGCCCATAGCGCTGCTGTACCTTGTGGGAGGTGTAGCTAGGCCTACTGGTGTACCTGTCAGCAGCACTGTGCAGTTACAGATGGTGATACCAGAACGTGTGTCGCCATGGACAGATGTCTGGGGGTGTTCAGATGCTACAGCACCCCTTGTGCCAGCAGGAGACACGTGGCTGCAGGCTTGGGACCAGCTCTAGTTTGATGGCACTGACCTGACCACACTGACATCAGCTCCTCCTCCCTTGGCTACCTGTATGGTTTCTTCTCCTTCACTTACCTGAGTGCTGCCAATGCTCCAGCCGATGCTCAGCCAGGCCAGGAACAGGATCATGCCCGGGGAACCATACCTGCAAACACCAGAGCAAGAACTCAGCAGGTGTCCCTGAGAGGCCCTGCCTGGCTCATTGACCCTCAAATTCCCTACAAGGCAGCAATGTCTTCAACACGCTCCACCACACAGAGCTGACACAGACAAAGGGAGCATTTTGAACTCTCATTTTGCAGAGGGGGGCCCATGGCGGTTAGTGACACCCCCAAGATGACACAGAGGGACTTGGCAGCACTGGGAACTGAACACTGATCTCCTTGGTTCCAATCCAGTGCTTGAACCACAGTCACTGCTGATCCAGTGTCCCTGAGAGCCCAACCCAGACAGGTAGGGAGTAGCCCGTGAGAAAGCCAGGAGGGTGCAAGTCTGTGTCCAGAGCTATGGAAGTTGGCCAGTTCTTTAGAGGCAACTGTGGAAACAGGGATTGGGCAGGGGGAGTCTCTGGAGGCCTCACCCGCCCCCCTTAGTTATCTCCATTCAGATCTGTAACAGCACACTGCAGACACAAGGGAGATGAGATCCCTGGAAAGCCAACTCGACTTGGTCCCTGCCCTTCCCCTACTCCCTCTCAGCCCCAGTGATTTTGGCCTGAGCCAGACAAGACACACAGAGGTAAGACAAGACACAACAGCTCAGGTGTGAGATCATCCAGCAGGAAAGCAAGGTGGGCTAGATTCCTGCAAAGGGGCCAGGGGGGGCTGGGATGAAAAATGCAAGCCCAGTTGTAACTCTCGCTCTGCCCCCGCAATAAATGTATTTGGATCTAGAGTTCAGTTTGGATCAGTGCAGGGAACGGGGGAGCAAGCTATGAAGCTGCATCCACATCCAGGTTCAGATCCCAGAACCAACAAATCCAGGGCACTTGAATGTGGAGTGAGGTTCCGCTTGGGGAGTGAGCAGGAAGATAAACCTGGAAAAGAGCCTGGCTAGGTGGACCTGTTCCACTGGCTGCTTCTCCCCACGCTGGGCATCGCTGGCAGGAATGGATAAAAGAAGGACCCTGTGTGGCCTGCTGGGAACTGAGATAAAAGCGAGAAGTCAAATCCAGAGCTGCAGATAAGTGCTGCAGCCTTGATTGCGCTGGCATTAACTGTCATGAAAACAAAATCCAGCCACGGCCTTTGGGAGGTGAGTCAAGGGCACGTCCGAGCTCTTTTCCTGGGAGATGAGTCATGCCACCAACCTGGGACGTCTCTCATCACAAGGAGTGCCACGTCCAGAAAGAACAGGGCTCGGCAACCTGCCCTGCATGCAGGCAGCTGGATGTGGCCAGCATCACGAGCTTGCCCCTGGAATTCCAAGAAAGCTGAATGCCTCTAAAATAGCCAGGACACTTCCAGCGTGCAGAGCCTGCAGGGCGCTTGCCACCAGCTCACCAGGGGTTCTGGAGCATTTCGGAACTCACTGATCTGTTTATTGTTACCAGGGTGTGACTGCACCCCAGCCCCAAAAGGCTTGGGATCCAAGCAAGTGCCAGACTGCCCCTCGCCCTCAGCCAGCCTGTCCTGTGTGCACCAGAGCTTAGAGCTCGAGGCTCACACAGGGGGCTAAGAAGCCGGGTCCCTTCTAGCACATCTGCCTCCCCTAGCTCTGAATCCTCCTTAGGACAGTCAGCATCAGATCCAAGGGACTCAATTTCCCTGCAGGGGAGACCAAGCAATTCTTTTTGCCTTGAAAGGGTTGATATTCACCAGCCCTCCTTCTACACTTGTCCACCCCCCCCACAGCTGCTCTGGCTGTTCCCGCAAAGCTCAGGCCGGGAAAGTCCTGCTGGGGCGTTGTCTCCATCCCACCCCACTCCCCCCGCCTGGCTGACGCAGGAATGAATCCATCCGTGGTTTAAATGAGTCAGACAGGGAACAATCAGAGGTGCAAGGTGGGGGGGGAGGATAATTTTGTCCGGTTCCTTTGCAGGCCCCAGAAGAGAGCACACTGGCCAGAGCCCTGCCTGGGCTGCTGATGGTTTCACTCACTGCTGCCCAGGTTTCACTTCTCTCCATTCTGAAAGCCTGGGAGAAACAGGGCCCCAACCCTGCAATTCTCCTCTCACTTACACCAGGGGGACTGCTTGGGTGAGTGGATGTGGCAGGATCTGCCCCAGTCACCCATCCCCAATATGCCCCCAGGGCTGGTGAATCAGTGCCATGCCTGTGTGCGAGGACACTGGAGGGGCAAAGATCCACAGCTGCCACGGGGCCCACTAGCCTTTCCACACTGCACTGTGGCAGTCAGATCCCCGACTCCTTCTTGCTCCAGGCTCGAGTCTGGCGAACATCAGTGAAAGCAGCAGCTGTCCATGCCAATCCAGACAGGGTGCCTTCTGCATGCAGGGAACATCCACAGAATCCATCCAGAGCTACGGAGCAGGGAATTCTCCTTCCGTCTCCCAGCAGGCTGAGGTCGAGAGGTTTTTTTCTCAGCACCGCAGGGACACTCCACCCAGGCCTCAACAAGTTTTCTCATGCATCTGAAGATGCTGGGGCTCGAGGCACCGCACTGCGCAATCTTACCACAGGCAAGACTGAGGCTGCCGGTGGAAGTGGGGCAGAGTGGAACGCCACGGGGTTTGAGGGTGGAGGTGAGGGGGGATGTGAGATCCTTGCCTGCTTCTAAATCAACGTGCACCATATCAAAACCTACCCAACACACCTGGCAGCCTGCACCCTCTTCTGCCTTGAGCAAGCACCTATAGCGGCCCCCCTGCCCGGCTCAGTTTGAGCTCACAGACCAGAGTGACCTGCCTCACCTTTGCAGGTTGAAGGTTTCCCTGTACTTTTACAGGGAACAGCAAGAGCCCTAAGCGAGAGGCAGGGAAGGAATATGATCAAGGAGTTTGAGGGGGTGAGGACTGGGAGCCAGGACTCCAGAGTTCTGTTCCCAGCTGCGGGAAGGGAGGGGGGACTAGTGGTTGGAGCAAGCAGCTTGGGCATCAGGATTCCTGCGGTCTGTTTGCTGCCCTTGAGCAAAATACCTTCTTCCCTACTCTGTGCCTCAGTTTCCCCCATTCTGTCCATTGAGGGTTAATAGCCTTTATAGATGCTGTAGAACCCCAAAGGCTGGTGCTGGTAATATCTTTGGAGACCTGCTGCTGAAAGGGGCTGAAGAAGGACAGATTGCAAAGGGTTACTAAGAAAGGAACTCTTACCAGCTGTTCTGGGAGCCCATGGTCAGCGTGTTGGATGTCAGACCTTCCTGAGACCATGGGCATTCTGTGCCCGTTCCTCTCTTCCTTCTAATCCTGGCATCAGGGGCACACTTCACCATCCCAGCTACCACGTGTCTCTCCTAACTGCTGGTGCCAGGGTCTCAGTTCCCAAATGGGAGTGAAGGGCACTAGGAAACTAATCGTCCCAGGTGCCTGATCTTCTCCCAACGATTCCAGCCTCCAATCAAACCTGAGTCCCAGGATGGGGACAGGCGCACGGGTGAGAGTCCAGTCCAGCTCCCCTCTCCGGAAACTCCTGCGCTCTCATTCCCAAGCAGCCCGTGGTGTTGGAGCTCGTCCCACGTTGGTTTGGAAGGCGTCCCATGTGCCGATCCTCCCGGGGGCTGGTGTGCATGTGGGGGTGGGGGCCGTGCCGGGGTAACCGGTTCCTGGGTTTAGCTGGATCAAAGGGCTGAAGGAAGCCGGTTTCTCCCACTAGGTCTTCCAGCCATGCAGTGTTTCATGAGGTTCCTCTGGGAGGGAGTCAAAGTACTTTTCCTTTCCCCTCCTCTGACAGTGTTTCACTTTTTCATGCTCTGATCCTGCCTACAACAACTGGTGTTATTAATATTCATACCAAAAGGTGCACACAGCCGTCCCGGTTTCCCACTTAACCCTTAAGGGCCCATGCTTCTTCAAGAGGGAACGCACAGAGGTAGGGCCCATCCCTAAAAGGATCAGGGCAAACTGGCTGGGCGAATCTGAAGCTATTTCCCTTTTGGAGGAAAAAGATGCAAACGACTGATTTGTTTCTGTGGTGCCAGGTTTGAAGGCAGGGCAGAAAGGGCAAGTTAACCCTTTGATCCGTGACATTTCCAGGCTGCCGGCCAAACCTGCCTTTGGGAGGGGATGGGCTATGTCAATTATAAATAAATACATAGGACCAAATTCAGAGTTGGTGGAAGAGAGTGCAAAGCAGGCCAAAACCAAGGCTGGTGTAGACAGTCATGGTCACACAGGCATGCTCGTGATTGTAGTTCAGCCCTGGTGTAAATGGAGCCACACCAGGGTTGGGGAGAGGGATTGAAGCCATGTCACTTGCACCCCAATGTGGAGTGGTGAGAGGGGATGTGGGGTAGGTGGAGAAGCTCCCAGACAGGACCATAAGTAGGGCAGGGCAACTGGAGCAGCACCAAATTTTAGAGGGTGCCAAGCTGGCCAGCAGCCTCAGACCCTACCTGGCCCCAGAGGCATATTCCTCCGGGCTCCAGGCTGGGGCTGGGGCTGGGGGAGTTTAAAATCTCCCGCTCTGCCCCAAAGCATGTTCAGATGCATGCTTGGTGGGGTGGGGAGAGAGGCCTGTGGCCAGTGACCACACCAATAGCAGATCTGGCCCAGGGACCTGTGCCACGGCCAGGGAAGGGGGAAGGTGTTCTGGGGTGGTCAGGACTGGGACAGCTGGGTGAGTGGGTTAGGGTGGGAAGGGATCAGGACCCGGCTGGCTGGCTGAGGGCAGGAGAAGACAGGCGGTGGCTGGGCAGGCAGGCAGGAAGAAGGGGACAGATCCGGCTCCCCAGTGCCTACTGTCAGGGGAGGGCAAATTTCAGGGTGCTTGTCCTGAGCGCCAAAATCTCTAGTTCCAGCACTGCTCCCAGACACCCTCCCTATCATGGTTAACAGGTCCAGCTGCGCCGATCATCTGGACTCTTTTTGTTCACACAAAGACCAGGGCTGCACTTATTCTGAAGTCACACCCGTGACAACGGGATCAGGCCCCAGGGATGAGATGCTGCTCAGAGTCAGACATCCTCCACCCAGCTGCGCCTCTGCTACCTGCTAGCCCTCAAGAACACGGACAGCATGTGCAATGCATGCTAAGAAACGGGCAGCCCTTGGCTCCTTGCACCTGCAGCCGGACTGCACCTTGTTCTGCCAATGCTGCTTTGGGGTGGAGTTGGGGGAGCAGGAGGAAGAGAAAGGGTCAGGGGAAGCGGGGGGGGGAATCGAACAGAAGAAAGAGCATGGGGGGAAGAGGGTGAATAATTAGCCCGTTGCCTGTTCCAGGGTGACGGGTGCCCAGTGACACGTCAGCACCAACCTGGTTGGAGGGATAGCATCTGGCAGCACCAAGCATGGCCTTGGCAGGACCCATGGCAATTGTGTGCGTGGGGCTGGGGGAACCTCGGGGCACTATCTGGATCCCAGGCCAGGCTTGGGCCCCAAGTCTCTCTCCCTTCCAGGTGCTTAGTGACGTTCAGCTCTGCTCCCACCCCTTCGCAGAAGGACAAGGGAGGAGCTCAAAAGGCAGATCGATGTTCCACACTATGCGCTTGCCTTCCCCGTAGCAACACACCATTCACCCATTGCACTCACTGCTGCAGGATGTCATGGGGGCTGAGCAACATGAAGGGCTCCACCTAACAAGAGGCATAGCACAAGTCTTTTTTAGACAGGCTTCCCTGACAGTCTGCCTGTATCCACGTGCTGGTTCTTGTACTTAGACTGTCAGCTCTTTGGGTTGGGGCCAATCTTTTTGTTCTGTTTGTACAGCACCTAGCACAGCTGGGTCCTGCTCCATGACTCAGGTTCCTAGATGCTACCTCAATACAGATGAAACCATATACAATAATAATAATAATCCACACACTGTTTGCAGGCCCAAGCAATTCTCCTTGGCTCTAGAACACCCACAAACAATATGTCTTTTTCCTGGGCACCACATATCGGCCCCTTATCTCTTAATTATCTGGGCATATACAGGCTGCTGCTCTGCAGCGCACTCTTGTAACAAGCGCTACCTAACAAGAAGGGTTGAGCATTTCCTGACAAGAACACAGCTCTTGCAGTGACACCGTGTGACGGACTCCTCAGGAATCACGCCTGGGTCCCAGGGCTAACTGTGATGGCATCTGTCCCAGTCTAGCCCAGGTCTCCACACTACCATGCAGCCAGCTCCCAAATCCAGCCTCAGAGAGTCCAGCCCTTGCTCCACCTGGAACTCCCCTGCAGGAGCCCCCTCCCCAGAAGGGTCCCAGGGAGTTCCTCCATGGGCCAAAGGCCCCACACCCCACCATCCAGACCCAAGGGACTCTCAGCCCGTGGTCCCTCTAAGCTGTGTGTGTGTGCGCGCACACACAGGTTGTGAACCCTGTGCACTCACCAAAATAAAGCGTGCACAGAAAAAATTCAACAGTGTAAATATTTTTATGCTACTTTAAGAAAGCTGTTTCAAGTAGCATGTTTCAGATACGGTTTTGTAATTGATCATATCATTTCCATCACCATATCAAAATAAAGACAATATATTAATTGCATCCTACACACTTGCTGCATTGGGCTCACAAGTTGGCCACATTCACTAGAGGCTGCACAAATTTGCACACCAGCTCCGAAAATTTGCACAAAATAATTTTTTTCTGCACACAGCCTACGAAAAATTAGAGGGAACAGTGCTCTCAGCCAGTATGGAAGTCGGAAGAGTTTATTAGTGTTCAGGTTCACGGCACAGAAGGTCAGTTAGCAAATTAACTAGAGGTTACAGCAGAGGCCAAGCACTAGGGGTCCCTTTCCATCTCTTCTGCCCCCTCCACTGTTCATCCCCAGACCCCTACCCTAGTCCTTTGTCTTTTTCCTGGGCTAGGGGAACACCACTCCTTGGTTTTAACTGGCCACAATCTCTGTGGCAGGTAGGGAGGGAGTTGGGGTACAAATAAGACCTGCCTAAGAACCCACCCACCCTCCAGTGGTCCTTGCAATAATCACACACCCAGGTCCCATATCAGAATACATGAACATAAAGCAAGAGTAACTGAGGTATGTACAGCCCATGACACCCGAGACAATTCCAGGCATCTTCCCACTCCATCATGCACAGCTAAGGAAAATCAAAACGACTCACAGCCTTCATGCTTCAGGGCTTATCCTCAGGGAGGATCAGGAAGGGATTTCATCTCATGGGCAGAGCTGGAAGGTGCATCTGGCACTGGCTGCTCCTGGAGGCTAGACATGTCAGTGGAGTGTTTGCAGCCCCTGTTCTCTGGACTGAGAGACGCATGCAGCCTCACTGGATTTCAGCCTGGCCCCACACTACTAGAATAGGGGAGTTAGTGCAGTCATTGGTCCCTGACCAGTAAATCCCAGGGAAGCAGAGATTATTTTATACAGTTATTTACCAGGGCACCTAGAGGATCCAGCTAAAGTCAGGGCCCCCAGTGCAAGGTGCTATATATAAAAGGCAATAAGAGACAGCCCCTGCCCTGAAGAGCTTACAGGCTAACCAACCCAGACCAAGGAAGGCTTCTTATCCCCATTTTACAGAGGTGGAAACTGAGGTACACCACAATGCCAAGACTTGCCCAAAATCACACAGAGAGTCAATGGAACAGCTAGAAATTTTCCTCAGGGCACTGGCCTCTCAGTCCCGTGGCCTGCCCACTTGGCCAGCTTCCCATCTCACTCCATCCCTGAAGATTCAGGTGCTAACTGGGGGTGAGGGATGTGCGTTCAGAGAAAGACTGTCTCACAAATCCATCCCCATGCTGTTTCTCCGTATACAGTGCCCTGAAACACCCACCCCCATCTCCCCACCCAGCACTTGATGGGTTAAAAGTTTTCTGGCACTTGTTGGGGGAACAGGGCACAAAACCTCTGGAGCAGCTGTTCCCAGCCCCTGTTTTGGCGGCTCGCCAGCCTCTGGTCCTCAGCATTCAAGAGAAAATGCTCCATAGGCACATCCCTCCCTTTGCCCCAAACTCCCTTGGTGCGGGGCATCACCCACGCTGACTGTCGGTGATCGAGCCTGTTTCCCATGACACAGGGTCTGCTCATTACTCCCCAAGAGTCCCTCAGCTGGAAAGAGGGGTGCAGTGAAAGGAAATATTGGGGGGAGAACTGGACACCTCCTCTTTGCATCCCTCTTCCCCACAGGGCTCCCAGATGGGTTATGATGAGCCCAAGGAGCTCAGGGGGTGCAGCTTGCTGAGGTAGGGCTGATTTCCACATTTCAGGGGAGCTGGGGCCTGGGATTCGGCTTAGGCCCAGTGGGGGACAGGAGAAGACTCCCCCCACCCAAGCACAGAACAGGGAGGCATCAGCCTCCCCCCAGCCCAGAACAAGCTGGCCAAAACACAGATGGGGTGTTCTGCAACGACACCTCCACGAGGGAGTAAAATTAACTCCATGCCAATTGCTGCTTGTGTTTTGGGGCCCTTGGGGTTGGAGAGGAGCCCAGGGTGGCTCTGGGGCAAGATGGCTCCTGCACACCTAGGGCTTGTTTCTTTCTGCTCCCAAGCCTTCCTGCTTTTATTTTCCATCAGCATCTGTAGGCGGGCAAGGACCCTCCCTGCCCAGCTTCTGCCCATGGACCACAATTCAACCCAGTTCCTCCCGCCTGGCTCAGTCTGACCAGGCCTTTGCAGAACCTCGGGGGACCCAACTAAACCAGCATGCCAGCACAAGGTTCATGGGGAGACCCAGGAGTCCGAGGAAACTTTGCCTTCTAAACAAGTCCCTCTTCTTGCCTTCACTGGACCCAAGCAGACAGCAGGCTCTTGCTACTGCCTGTTCTCATTCTAGGGGAGAAAAGCAGAAGGTGCCACTGTCAACACCAGGAGATTTGGCATCAGACACACATTCCACAAGGCTGGCATCATAGGCTGGCACATCCCTGGCTGTCAGCCTGTGGAGGAAGAGCCTGGCTGGTTGCTGATGTTGCAGGAAGACATCACCAGAGCTGCCTGTATGGGGGGCAGGGTCAAGGATGGGGACACATGGGCTGGACCCACAGGGGCTGGCCCAGCTGTGTACCAGCACCAGGGGAGCGCAGAAAGGGGAGGTGGCACGACCGTAACACCCAAACCATTTCACCAGCACTCACTGTTTAAGCCACTTTAGCTTAGCAGTTGAGGAAACCAAGGCACAGAGAGGGCAGGGACTGCTTAGGTCACCCAGCAAGCCAAAGGCAGAGCAGGAAGCAGAACCCGGGAGACCTGGCTCCCCGACTCCCCACATGCAGACCGCTGGGCCACACCTCATTTGCAAGTCAGGTACCCAGAATGCGCTGTCCCATGCCGTGGGGTTTGATTCTCACCCTCGAAGTAACTCAGTCAGTCCCCAAGAAAAGTTTGGTCTTTGTTCCCCAGGCCAAAGCTGGGAGCCCCCAACTCCACCCTGTGACAGCTATCACCATTAGCACCCCCCATCCACCCTTGCTCCTCACCACTTTCCTTCCTTTCATCGCCTCCCAGCTCCCTTCCCTGCGCTGCAGGCGTGTGGCACCCTCCAGGCCAGCCCAGAGGGCCGTGTGCCCTGGAGCTATGCCTTCCTGCAGTGATAGTATGATGGTGACTTATGGTGATGGGGAGGGACCCCCAACACAGAGCAGGGCCACAGGTGCTCGGTGCTGTACACACGTACCACAAAAGAGTCAGGTGCAGCCCTGAGGAGTTAGCGACACACAGACCCGGAATGGGGGCAGGGGCTGCTTCTCCAATCAGCCCAGCGCCAGGACAGGAAGGCAGTGGCAGGGGGCATCAGCCGCAGCCTTCACCCAGCTTCTACCAACACAGTGGATGCCGGTGGCAGGGGTAAGGGGGGAATGACTGGCTGATGGGGGGTGAAACAAGATTAGCTGCAACCCAGTGCCATAGCACGAATGAACCTGCAAACTGGTCACCTTCTCTCTTCCCCCAGCCGGTGTCTCCCCTTCCCAGAAGGTTGCCCCACTTTGGGAGCTGGGCCACAATGCACAGCCCTCACTGAGGATGCAGAATGGGCACCCCCAGGCTACAGCTGCCTAGTTTGTACCTTTATACACAAAAATAAGTGCTCACCCATCATAAGCTTGTGATGGAAGGCTGCCCTTCATCTCTTGTTGAATGCTGCCCCCTCGCTTCTTTTTCCTGCTCCTGCAGCCTCCTGCAGACAGGCACAGGGGTCAGGCCAGCCAGGAGAGCCTCATTTCAAGTTTTCTGAGCAGAGGGCAGATTAAAGTCAGGTGGAACCAGTGCAGTGTTTTCCCTCCATAAATTCCTGTCCTGCTCAGGTAATGGTCAAGGCGACTGCAAACCCAGTGCTCAGACCTGTGGATGGCCTGGTGTTCCCGTTTCCACACTGGGCAGGTGGCATTTTTACAAAGCAGAAACAGTACACATGAGTAGAGAAGTGAGACACTCTCAGTTCAGTGTGGATTCAATAAGGCTCTGCCTCCAGGAATGCTTTCCATCCTTGGGCTTTAGTTAGATCAATGTGGCCTACAGCTTACCCATTTCATAGATGGTAAAACTGAGGCACAGCAAGATTCAAGACCAGTATTTTCCAGCCTGGGTGCCTAAAGATAAGTGCCTAGCCAAGGCTCTGATTAGCAAAGCATTCAAGCACATGTAGCACCCCCAAACTTCCCCAGGACCACGGATACTTGCACCTCTGAATTAGGTCACTTAGGCATGGCTCTAGGGGGTTAACATAAGTCTGTGACAGAGCCAAAAATGGAACCCAGGTAACCACAGCCCCCTAGCTTCCAAGGGGCTTTTCTGAAGAGCTGTGATTGGCACTGAACCAACACTCCCCTTCCTTGCACTGCTGCATGGAATTGCTGGGCACTAGCTGCGTGCCACCCCAGGAACAGCTGCATTTCAGTGGTGTTATGCACGCTGCCCGAGTGTGGTGGGAGGAGAAGTGCTCGACATGGTGCACAGGGGTTGCTTTTACACTTTCTTCCTTCACTCTCTAGAGTGCAAAGGAGGTGTGGGGGAGCACCAGCTATGGGATGCTGGAAGGAGGGTCCTTTGAGATGTGCCCAGGGGCTCTCAGGATCGGGCAGGGGCCTTTCCTGGGGGACTTAGGGCCCATTCCCTACACCCTAGAGATGGAAGGGAAATTTCTTTCCCTGTGCAAAGGACAGAGAGGATCAATATGGAAGGGACCCTAGCACAGCTGCTCCATCCCTTTGCCCACCACCCTGCTGCCTCTCATCCTGCCCAGCTGGAGGGGCTCCCACCCCTAACAAAATGACTCCCCCCCAGCTGTGGAGGCCAGCCTTGGGTAGCGCTTCAATCAGTCCCTCACCCCTTTCCCCCGGAGCACAGAGATGCCTGAAGGTGGCTGTCACAGCCCCTGCTCTCAGTGGCGGTTTGAAGCACCAGAGGGGGATGCAATAGGTTGGGGGGGGGTGTCAAAGGGCTTCTCCTTCTGGCAGCTGCACTCAAGCCCAGCCGTGAAGCAACAAGGAATTTTCACGCTCCGACTCAGATGCTTTGAGACCATGAGGGGCTGGGGAGCTGCACTGTGACATGGGATCAGACAAGCTCTGAATGCCAGAAGGAGCCGCACCCATGAGAACATGAGGGAAGCAGGGGTTAAAGTATAATTTGGTGGGCCCTGGAACCCTCCTAAATTTCCAGGCCCCCTTCATGCACATCCAGGCCCCCGCCCCAGGTACTGCCCCCAAATGCCTGCCCCCATCAGACCCCATGTCCCCACTCCAGGCCTCTTAACCCCCCCCAGCGCCCCTGTTTTCACTTCACCCCCTTCAGCCCCCCCAACCCCTCCACAGCTCCTCAGCCCCCCATCCCGACCCCCTCTTACCACCCCCCACCATGTCCTTCTCCTGGTTTCCCAACTGTCACCAAAACCGCTCCCAGACCTCTTTACTGGTGGGGCAGGGAAAGGGCTTGCAGGGACTCAAGGCCACGTGGCCGACATGCAAGCTGCTGCGCTGCAGCTCTAACTACGGCACCAGCCAGCCGGCTGCCCAGCAAGAGGGGGTCCTACGCCGCCCGGGCACAGTAGGGATGGGGCCTCCCCAGGTGCCGGGAAAGGGGGAGAAGTGTGGCTGGGATCACTCAAGCCTACAGCCCCTTGAGCCGGCCCTGGGGCGACCCACTGGAATGCTGCATTCTGGCATGTTCTTCTATTTTTAGGGGCCCTGGCATGCTTCGCCCTAAAAAAGGGGGCCCTGGAACGTCATTCTGGGGCATTCCAGCATACTTTATCCCCTGGAGGGAACCCAAACTGGCCTTGGGCCCTATAGTTGGAGTCCAGGACTATCAGCAGCTAGTTCCAGAGAGGTGTCACTGGGACAAAGGGGGTGCTCCAGGGCAGAACAAGGGGCAGGTGGGGTGGAGGGAGGAAGGGTTTGTCTATACATGGAAATCCTAAAGTGCAGTAAATGTCCCAACAGAGCCATTTGTGGGGAGGAACAGTGGCCACCTGGAGAGCTGTTAGAATTGTTTTGCTACATCTCTGCAGTCACTTTCTCAATGTAGACACACTTTGAGGGTCAAGCAAGAAGACAACCTCCCCTCCTGCCAAAAAGTGATCCTTCCAGGACTCAGTTTCTGAGCATCTTCCAGGTGACATTCCCCAACATGCTGAGAAACCAGGCAGCCCTTTCAAAGAGGACTCCAGGAGAGTAGAAATGATAACTACAGAGCACCACCTTGCTAGCATGAACTGGATGTGTCCCCGGCTCCATCCTTGCCTGGGCACCTCCCAGCTCTTTAGCTCTGCTGTTAAGCCTCACCTTCAGAAGGGAAAAGGATCAGCTCCACAGACACACCAAAATGCAGCCACGTCTGGGGTGGAGCAAGACAGCTGTTTAACATCCTCAGAGCAACACTGCAAAGGAGCTGGGGCTGGAACATGGAGAAGGAGGCTGCATCAGGTTGAAATGCAGAGAGGCATCTCAGGTGCAGAACGCAGCCTGCCCCATGGAAGCCAGGGATCTGTGGTCCCTATGGAATTTGGGCTGGATGCTTCATGAAGTGAAGAGGGCTTTTTTTAGGGTGGCCTTGTGAACAGGGGCACGCTATCCCCAGCCTGCCACCAATTTTGTGTGCAGCCACAGTCAAGAACTTGATTTCTCTCGGCCCCAGTTTTCTCAGTCATCTTTCTCCCATCGTCGTGTCTAGACAGAGAATTCTTTCAGGGCCGTGGCAGGCTGTCATCCCAGCGGCACTGAGCACGCCAGGGCCCTGATTTCTATGTGAGCCCCTAGGCATCATTGTAACAGAGAAGGGATATTTACCTGGCAGACCTAACCCCAGGACAGAGCATTGTTCACCCAGCGCTTAGCCATCACCCTAACCCATCATTTACTGTAGCCTCTCCCCATGTGTGGCAAGTTCCCATAGTATCCAGCCATGGTGCCACCACTCCGAGTGAGGGCAAGACAACCCCCCGGGGAGGCTGCTCCACCAAGCCTGGATTCCCCTTTAATTTCTGCCAGCCCCTCCTCTCTGCCCGCCCCTGAGTTGTGGAGTCTGAGCCCAGATCTTGGGTATCCAATCGGCAGGCGAGGGGCAGAGCAACCTGGGTGGGGATCTGCATCCCTCCTCCTGCCTTATAAGAGGTTTCCATGTGCTCTGCCTTGAGTCCAGGGAGTGGAGCATGGAGAAGGAGCCAGCAGGATATAGGGATGGGTGAGGGACTAGAAAAGCTGGGGAGCTGAAGAAGCAGTGGGGCTGGGGGAGGATGGAGTATTCAGCCTGCAGGACCCCACGGGGAGACTATCTGAGCTACTTCATAAAGGACCCAGGCACCGGGATGCTGTACAGGAGGGGACAGCTCTTGGGAAAGGTACCTGTTTTTGCTTTCAAGCCATTCTAGCAAACCAATTCCCTGCCTCAGGACCTGTCAGTCTGGGGTGGAAGGGACAGAGCCTGAGATAGCTGGGTGTGCATCTGTTGGAGGCAGTGCTCCCCCACTGCAGTTCTCTAGCACCTGTCCCCACATAGATTAAACTCTTCTAACCCCTGCCCCTCCTGTGGGGTAGCTGGTCTCCACTTTAGGGGGGGAAACTGAGGCATGGGAGAAGGTGATTTTTACCCAGGATCACCTCATCAGTGACAGAGCTGGGAACAGAACCTGGGAGTCCTGATGGGTAGCCCCCACCCACTGTAGGAACCACTAGGCACCACTCCCTTCTCATTGCTGGGACTAACATTAGCTAGGACTTGAATCCCTGGCCTTCTCTGCCATAGCTGCTGATCTGCCGCAAGGCCAGGGCTGATTCAGGAGAATCTCTGCTGAGATCAGGATGTTCCAAGTTAGCAAAAGCCCACGGCCGGGGGGAAATTGGGGCAAGGCAGCAGAAGATGAGCAGCGGGCACTCGCCAGGGTCTGCCAGAAATACCCCTGCTAGCTGAAGATCTGGGCTCTGTTCCTCCTATGCTTGCGGGTGGCCACCCACCAGGGAGCTGTTACAAAACTCATGAATGAGCAGGCAGGGCGGCTGCAACTGGGGGCTCTTCCCAGCTCCTCTGCAGTGCAAAGGCGACATTTAGCTACCCTGCTCCTCACCCTCCCTGATCCCCCCGGCCTGATCCCGCCTTGCCCTGTGCTAGGGCTTGCAGCAGTGCAAAATGCTGCCTGATCCATGGCCCTAATGCAAGAGACAGGGAGTCACAGGACCCAAGATCCTGTGATCCTCCCCAAGACTTCTTTACTGCAGTCAGCTTGAGAAAAGTCTGCCAAGGGAAGCCCCAAGTGTTTAGTTCCTCTGGAGAAAGCAGGGCTGGGTGTGTCCGTCTAATTCATCGTATCTGTTCACAGCCCTAAAATCCCGTGTTGACCTCCCAGCTCTACTGGACAATGGAGAGGCTGGTATTTAGTCGTGACCCCAGATCTAGTCCCAGAGAGCCTGGGGTGTGGTGGTTGTCTGGCAAGGGGCAGGTGCGGCAATGCTTGTCACAAAGCAATGGAGGGAAAAGGCCCATGTCCCAGGCAGAGGTCGATGGATTTTGCATTCTGGCCTTAAGCCTGCAGTCAAAAATTGCAGGAAACACCAGATAGGTGGAGAATGGGCTTTTTTGCTGTGGACGCTGCAGAGCTCAGCTTGGGGAAACTGAGGCACAGAGGCAAAGTGAGTCGGCCGTCAGCTGCCGCTGCACCTGCAGGAGGGTGACTTTGTCTCTTACAAGAAAGCTGCGTTGGCAGGCAGGAGAGTCCCATCTGCCATGCAAAGCTTCCTACAACACAGGCAAGACAGAAGGGCCATGGGTTACATCACCGGAGGCACCACAGGAACACAAGCTATCCTCCACTGCCTGGCTCAATCCATCCGCCAGCTGGCTTTTTCTTCCTCCCTGGTCCAAGGGATGCTGCTGCTGGGAGATTTTCCTGCAGGGCAGGGGCAGTAGGACACAGATCTCCCTTACCAGAAACCTCATGTTTCCTCCTTACACACAGGGGGCCTTTGGCCGGTGCTACAAGTCCACAGACACCTCCACCGGCAAGGTCTACGCTGTCAAGATCGTCCCCCTGTCCCGCATCTCCAGGCTGGCTAGCAGGGGGAAGGTGAGCCAGTGGGTTACACCCCTGTTCAGGGAGTGGGCAGGAAGCCTCTGCTGTGGATCAGGGAGAAGAGCAGCCAGAGGAGCCGTGGGCTGCAGCTGGGCCCTGTTCTGCCTCCCAGGTGGGGCAGGCACCTGGAGGGGGGCAGCTCTTAACCCTTTCCTTGCCAGCACCTAAGGTGACTCTATTTGTCTCCCCCTTCTTTTCAAGGGATTCCCATGCCCCCCACCCTATAACTCAATCTATCAATTTCCTTGGATAAAGCCCAGAGTAAAGAAACAAGCCCCCACCCCACCCCACCCCACAACCTGTGCACATTCCTCTAACTCTCAAAACCATCCCTGATTCCCTGGGGTGTTGCCCAGCTCCCTGCTGTGGTGTTGACAGAGCAAGCCCCTGACCATGCAGAGGTCAGCTGCAGCAAATGTTAGCGCCAAGTGATAGCCCTTCACATTCCTACCCACGGGAATTGCTTTTGGGCCTTGAAGATTTAAGGTGCCCATTCTGGTGCCCTGGCAGGTTCCCACCCTGTCAGTAGCTACAGCCTGGCCATCTCAGTTGCCCCAGCAGCTTCATTCAGGATCCAAAAATCCTCCATCTAAAACTTATCCTGTGACTTGGCTGTTGCAGGACACCAGTTGTGTTCCATCCCAGAGCCAGCTGCATTTTGGCGGCAGAGGTGTGATTTCCCCTGGGCACACTGTCTGCAAACTGCTTTGGCTTCCAGCCAGTCCTCTGGTCCGGGAGACATGTCAGATCTCATTAATGTTTGGGTCCTGCTACTGCTGTTTTTATCAGCAAAGGCTGGCAGCCACCAAAAAGTGTGAATACTGTGAGCTAGAAGGGCTTGGACAGTAATGAAATGGCCACTGGTGGGTGGGGTGCACAGCTGTCACCTCCAGGTTGGGGCTTACCTGCATTGCTGTGTATCATAGGTCCTCTACTGCTTAGAAGCTAGTGGGGGTTTCTTCTCTCAGCCAAGTAGCTTTGGGAGCTTTTGGGACGATGTGAGTGCTGCCATAAAGTTCCCAGGAAGTGTGTTGTGCGGCGTTAGCAGCTGTGGAATTCCTAGCTGTGTGCAAGAACTCAGTCTGTGGGTCTCAGCTGGATTGCGCAGTGGGATGGATGCAGCGGGAGCTGTGTGCATTTTCCACCGCGTTTTACAATTGTAGCTGACTCCAAGCTTCTGCCTTGTTTCTTGGGATCCTTTTGTGCACGTCTGCAATTCTCTTCCTGCAGGTTGAGCGAGAAATCGAGCTGCATAGCCAGCTGAGCCATCGGCACATCGTGGGCTTCTATCGGCACTTCGCTGACCGGGACAACATCTATATGGTCCTGGAGTACTGCAGCCGCAAGGTGAGCTGAACTGAGGCGCTGACCCCAGGAGCTCATCAAGGAAGGGAGCAAAGTCCTGTTCGAAGAAACACTAGATTCAGAACCTCAGCGGCATTTACCCTTTGCACTTCTGCTGAAATCCAGGGGAGTGGGGAGGTGCTGTACCTTGGAGAATCAGGACGCTAATAACGTGGGTGTCTCCTCTGAATCATTTCCCATTCTCTAGGGTCTGCAAGGTTGGCTTAAAAAGCTTAGATCAGCCTTTTTCTGACTTGAAACATATCCCAAGAGGCCTGTTTGACTAACATTTAGGGGAGACAGCATGGCCTAGAATAGAAAAGGCAATGGGACGCTGGGGGCCTGAGTGCTGTACCTGTCTCTGCCACCGATCTACTGCATGTGTCCTTAGGCAAGTCACTTTCCCCTCCCACTGTTCATCTTATTTAGACACTGAGCTCTTTGGGACAGGATCCATCTTTCATTGTGAGTGTGTGCAGTGCCTGGCACGGTGTGATTCTAGTCTTATTCAGAGCTGGTCACGGTTACTCCAACATAAAGCAATGGGATCTTTGGCCCACCTGCTTCAGCTTGAGATGTGAGCCAGGCAAAGAAACTGAAAGGGCAGTTGCTAAATAACGCCACTGAAATTCTGGCCAGGGTTATCTGAGTCTGTAAAGGAGTTTTCTCAGGATGGCCATCATGTGTTACGCTTAGCATGAGTGACTTTGCCTAGTTCAAATGCACCCAAGTGCAAATTTCCCAAGTGTGAGCCCTTGGATTTCCCTGGCAAGTCCATTTTGCCTTCTCCACTCCGAGAGACTGTTTGAAACTTGTGCTGTTGTTGGTTGGTTCCAGCTGGCTCCTTTTCAGGGGACCTGGCTAAGGAAGGGAAAAGAATTTGGGGACCGGGGAGGGGGCGGGAGACAAAGTCAGGGGAAATTGTAGAAGACACTGGGTAATTTTTCTCATTCCCCCACCTCCCTTTCTGCTGAATGATCTGCAGTTGAGTATTTTGTTTTTAAATAAGGCTGAGGATTATCTGCTGGAGAATCTTGAAGTGTTTTGGGACCGGCAAAGAGAGAGAATGTGTCTGACCATCTGTGATGGGTTGGAAGGGGAGAAAATGAGGTGAATCCAGTGACTTGTTGGTTACAAACCATCTGCCCAGCTCTCATTTTAGCCTGGCGGGCTGGCTCTCTGCTGCCTCCTGAATGCCCTGGTGCAGGAAGGGTTTGTCTGGAAGGTGCTGGGCAGGGTGATCAGCTTTCAGCATCATGGTCACTCAATCTGGTGTCACTTAGAGCAGTGTTTAGGCTGCTCCAAACAGCACTGGGGACAGCTGGAGATTTCCTGGGGGTGGTAGAGGATCCAGCCCAAAGGCAGGTGGGGGTGACCAGCGCCTTGGTCTAAGCTATCTGGCCTGTGCAAGAGGGGCCCGTGTCCATGCTGAACTCGATCTGTCACTGAGCTGATTTCCTCTTCCCTTCCCCAGTCCCTCGCTCATGTGCTGAAGGCAAGGAAAACCCTGACAGAGCCAGAGGTCCGATATTACCTGCGGCAGATCGTTGCAGGGCTGCGCTACCTCCACCAGCAGGGCATCATCCACCGCGACCTCAAGCTGAGTACGTGGCTCAGTTTGGCAGCCGCAAAATGAGCTGCAGGCTGGCTGAGGAGTTGCGGACCCTCGATGGATACCGGGGGAGGAAACTCACCAGCAGTGCATTTGAAGCACAAGTCCTTGATGAATGCACGTGCTCAGGGACAGAGCTGCAGTGGGAAGCACCTGTGGGGACAGGAGACAGGAGGGCAGTACTGTTGAGTGGTTACAGATAGGGTGCAGGAATCTGGAGTCTGGATTCTGCTGTCTGCTTGAAGCGGATTGTCTCAGTTTCAGGGGAGCAGAGGAAGGAGGCTGGGAGTCTGGGCTCTTGGGTCTTCTCGCCAGTCATGAGGCATGTGGAGCTGGATGTGGGGGATGCCTGAACTCCTGGGGTCTGGGAATGTGGACTGGAGGAACAGTGGGGGCTGGAAGTTGGGTCCTTTGGAGGAACAGAGGCTGAGGGCTGGAGAGGGGTTATAAATACACCAGCAGTGCGTCTGGCCGTCTCGGAGCAGTCCCTGGGTTGTTGTGCTCAGTGTTGGGAGTAAATGCCACCAGCATGACTTCATGCTCCGAATGGAGCCTGGGAACCAGCTTCCTATGTAGGGGCTGCTAGAGGTGCCTGCCCCATGGAGGGGGAGATACAGCCCCCGCAGCCTGGGCAGCTCCCTGATGGACACACAGCTGCCTGTTCTATACGCTGAGCCAGGGAAGGCCTCGTGCTCATGATTTATTGCTTGTCCAGAGCCTTCTCCTGAGCAATGGGCTGCTGTATAGAGAAACACGGATACAGTCCCCTCTGTTGCTGACTTCCAAGCACTCTTCTCCCCTGCAGCGTGGTCTAGTGGCTATAGCCAGGATCCCTGGATTTTGTTCCCAGTCCTGCTAGTGATTCATTGTGTGCTCTGGAACTGGCTCTTTCCTGCTCAGCTTCGTGCCTCAGTTTCCCCATCTGTACAGGCAGGGGTGTGAAGATGCAGTAAGTTGAAAGCTGCCCCGAGTGTGCATGACGACTGATCTCTCTCGACCCCACAGGTAACTTCTTTCTCACGAAGAACATGCAGGTGAAGATTGGGGATCTGGGGCTGGCCACAAGAGAAGAGCAGGCTGGGCGCAGACGGGGGTGAGTGCTGGCCCGATGCAGGCTGCGTCCCTTGCTGGGGTGCCAGCAGGTGCGGGGGGGCTCCATGGAGTCACCTCCTATTGCCTTCCCCCTCCAGAGTCGTGTGTGGGACACCCAACTACCTGGCCCCCGAGGTGATTGCCAAGAAGGGGCACTCCTTCCAGTCTGACATCTGGGCTCTGGGCTGCATCATGTGAGTGACTGGACAGGGCTGGGTTGGGGGCAAGGAATGGGAATTGCCTTCCTCCTCTGTGGGGCACTGGCCCCATTCCAGCCCCGGGGCAGGGGCCTGGCTGGATCAGTGGGGTGGGGAACAGGTTCCAGGGCCCAGCCCCTCCAGGGAATGCTCTGATTCCCAATCTCAGGTACACAGCTCTGATTGGCTGCTCCCCGTTCGAGGTCACCCACAAGCAGGAGATGTACCAGTGCATCCGGGAGGGCCGGTACCCCATCCCCAACCACCTCTCTTCTGGCGCCCGGAAACTGATTGGCCGCCTGCTGGCACCCAGCCCCTCGGAGCGGCCCAGCCTGGATGAAGTGCTGGTGCATGAGTTCTTCACCCAGGTGAGGGCGGGTGAGTCGCTTTGATGCCACTGACAGTGGGCACCCATCCTGAGTGGCACCGCAAACCTGGCCGCCATGCCACTTGCTCTGATCCGAGAGGGGGCAAGCACACTGAGGGCAGGCTGGCAGATCCCCAGCTGGTTGCTGGCGAGGCACCCGTGAACCCCATCTAGGTGCACATGTGAGGGCTGCCCCTAGATGTGAGCAGGAAGGGCAGGGTGGCAGTGTGTAGCCATGTTCCCAGGTCTCTGAGTATGTGTTTGCAGCCATGCACTCAACCTCCCAGGGTGGTCATGCATGCGTGCTGCCATGTATTAGGACGGGCAATGCCACCTCTTCTTGGCCAAAGACTGCTGCCCTTCACTTGGCAACGAAGAGCCACAGCCTTGCTTGCTACAAACCACAGCAAACAGGGGAACTTCTCTGGCACCTCTGGTTATTTCCACTCTCCCTAGTGTCTTGGGCCCCTTCTAGCCTCGGTCTCTGTGTGGCCTGTGGGGGCTTGGTCCTGAGCCCGCGGCATGGCCAGAAACAGAGATACGTGATTCTTGCCTCTCAGGGTTTCACTCCAGAGAAGCTGCCATCCTGCGCTTGCCACTCAGTGCCCGTCTTCACCATGCCCAACCCGCTCAGCAAGCTGCTGCGGAAGGCAGCCAAGGTGTTATTCAGGGGTTCGCCATGCCAGGAGCCCCGGTCAGGTGAGTCAAGCGACTGTGTCCCCCATGTTCTGAGCTGGGCTTGGCAGTGGCCATGTCATGGCCCTGATGTGTCTCCATCCAGGTAGCCCGGTGCCTGGTGAGGAGCCGGAGAAGCTGGTGAGCCAATGCCGCCAGGCTTGGAACCTGTCCAGCGCAGAGCAGCACAGCCAGGTAGGAAGGACTGGTGGCAGGAAGGCAGCGAGGAGCCTGGGGAGTCTGCAGCCCTGGCTCTCCCCTCACTCAGCCTCTATCCCCCTCTCCCTGCCAGGTGGAAAGAAGCAGCATTGAGGTCGAACCACTACCGGAGGCCCCCACCAGATTCTCCATCCATCTGCTCATGACGGGAGCCCTCAGACCCAGCCACTGTGGTACTAGCTGTAAGTGGGTCCTGGCAGAGCCATCAGAGAACCCAGGCCAGGCTGGCATCCCAGGGATGGGCACTGGGCTCCCATTGGGGGGCAGCTCGTGGGACCGGCGCCTTGGGCTGGCTCTTGGACCTCCCAGCTCTTGGGGATCAGAGACAGGTGGAAAGGGGTGACCTTGTGCCTTAAAGCTCGGGGGGGGACCCTTGAAGCCACATGTTCTAAACCAGCTTCCAGATGTGGGGCCAGGAATGTGGGAGCTTGTTGGCTGGAGACATCTGGGGCCTGCTGCCTGTTGGGAGTGACACATGCTGAGCCATTACTGAGGATCAGGCCCTGGGAGCCCCCAAACCGGGCACCTCTCTGGGCCTCCACCTCTCCTGGGCACCCCCAAGCTGGGCTGCTGGGGTCCTGTTGAGCAGGGATGTGAGAGGAACTGCAGAGGACCCCAGGGTTCTCACCCCAGCTTTGGCAGGGGAGTTTGGGGTAGTGGTGGGGGCTGGAAGTTGGGGGGCAGAGGCCCCACCTTGCCAGATTTGCAGTGAGTGCTGTGCATGTCAGTCTGATGCTGGTCCTGTCTCTGTGGCAGACACAGGTTGGAGAATGGACAACATGGTGGAGTTGGTCACCAAGGTGCTGAAGAGCTACCTGGAAAACATGCCTCTGGGTAAGAGGGACCCTGGCACCTGAGACCCCCAAGCACCTCCATGCCCAGCTCCATCATCCTGGGCCTTTCTCAGCCCAGGCTTCAGGCCGCCCAATGCAAACCTGGCTGGATGCAGTGGGGTCCCTGGCTGGAACCAACCTGGTGCAGGCTCTGATGGGGCCACTGTGCAGCCCATGAGCCTCATGACCTGGGCCCCTGGGGCTGGGACTCCATGCTGGGCTTGGTAGCACCAGGGTTGGACAGGGGCGGGATTGGGTGTCTGCCAGGTGGAGGCACAGGCTGCTCAGATTGTCTGCTGCTCCACCTGTTCTGTCTGGGCCTTGCCCCAGGTAGCTGGGCCCCAGGGCCCTGTGGGAACTTCTCTCCTGGATCTCATTTTCCCCACTTCTCTTCCCACAGCTGAGCAGAACCCTGTGCAGAGCCTGGTGCCACCCGTCCTCTGGGTCACGAGGTGGGTGGATTATTCCAACAAGTACGGCTTCGGCTACCTGCTCTCGGATGGCACCACAGGCGCCTTGCTCACCGACGGCACCCACCTGGCCCTCTGCCTACGGCCGCTGTGGGTATCCTCCAGGAACCCCCCTCTCTGCCCCCTAGCCCTCTGCCCCCCAGCTCCTGCCTTGCGACCCATGGCCCTTGGCATGGTCAGCCTCACTCCCCTGGGGCGTCCACTACCATGCCTGCCCATGCAGCTGCGGGCACCTCCACACCCTGCCTGCTGCTCAGTCCCACTGACACCCACATCGACTGGCACCTGTTCTCTGGGCACCTGTGACACCTGCTGCTGTTCCTGCTCTGGGGGTCTGTCGGGCCTTCTTTCAGCCCCAGCTCACCGCTTCAGCCTCACAATTTCTTGCTCCTTGCAGACGCATCTGCTACTGCCCGCGACGTGGGGAAACTGTGTCCTTCCCCCCGAGCGATGTGCCCACCTCCCTGGCAACAAAGATGGGCGTCCTGCACTTCTTCTCCCAGTACATGCAGCAGAAGCTGCTGGAGGTGAGACCCGAGGGCTGGAGGATCTTGGATCACCAACAGGGAGTGGGAGACGTGCAAGTGGCAGCTGTGGGCAGCATTGTCTGTCTTGTGCTGCTCTTGCTTGCAAGAGGGAGGGACCAGCCATGGCTGCTGCAGGGGTTAGAGGGAGAGAGTCTGTGCCCATGGGGGGGCAATAAGAGGGAGCCAAGTGCAGTGGCTCCCCAGGCCAGCTGGCTGACTGACTCTGCTCCTGGTGCCAGGGGGGGAACGAGCCAGCGGGTGTAAGCAGCTCCAAGGACACACCCTGTCTCCTGAACTGCGCCAAGTCAGACCGGGCGCTGCTGATGCTCTTCAGCAATGGGACGCTGCAGGTAAATCCCCAAAGCACCTTCCCTGTACTCCTCACTAACTTATGTTGTCTTCCCCAGGCTGTCTAGAGAGGCTCTGGCTCCTCCAGCCCAATGGGGAGGGAGGGGGCTCCAAAGACCTAGGTTTCACAAGATGGTCCAGGATCAGAAGTGAAATGAGTTTGACGGCTTCAGCTGCATTCCACACTGCCCATGCGCTGAAAGGCACAACCTGGCCCATGGAGACAGGCCCAGGGCTCAGATGGCAGGAGGCTGCAGGTCACAACTGACAGGTCTCAGCAGGGCTGGGCTGGGGGGCTCTGCCCCACACTGCTTGCCCCCAGCGCCTACCTGCACTGCCTGCCTGTAGATGGCAGCTGGGACCTGGAGGCGGGAGGGGGGAGGAGAAAAGGAGAGAGGGGCTGGGAATCCCCCACATCCAGAGCCGGCTAAGCCCAAGGGGGCTCATGCCATTGTCTGATCCCAGCTGCATGCAGCTGAGCCTGCCAATGTGTATTTGGGGGACAACCTGGGGTGGGGAGAGGGCTATTAACCCCCTCCTGACCCATGCTCTGTCACTCACCCTCCCCTCTCCCCCCCAGGTTAATTTCTATCATGAGCACACCAAGATCGTGCTGAGCCGCCCTGGCACTGGACAACCCGAGCTGACCTTCATTGACCAGCAGCGGCTCTTCACCAGCTTCTCACTGGGCACTCTGGCTGCGGAGGGCTGCGTGCCGGCCCTGCGGGAACGCCTGCGCTACACCCTTGACATGATCCACTGCCTGTAGCTGTCTCTGCCGCCCCTTGGGACTTTCCTGCCCCTGGGAACCGGACATCCTGCCCAGCACCAGGCCCCACATGGACACAGACGCTGGGCAGGTGGAGTGATGCTTGCCCAGGGATGATCAAAGCCCGGTTCCTAGTGGGCTGGGGGTGACTGTAGAGAATTGGGTCCTTTCCCCTCTGCCCCTTACTGCCCTGGAACCACTGAGGCTTGGCAGTGCCGGTTTGCCAGGTGTTGGCACCAGCCCAGGAGCTTCACTCAGTGGCCTCCTCCAGTGATGAGTTACGCCTTGGCCTCCAAGAACAGATGGAGGAGCTGGCACCATGAGTGCAGGTGAGGGGCCAGGCTGCCTGGAGCACCCCTGAATGGCTGGGTTTGCCACCAGTTGCTTACAGGGTCCAGGGCAGTGCAGGGTGGGAAAGGGGCCTGCCGGGCTGGGATCCTGCCCAGACTGGAGCTGGGCAGGGCTGGGGGCACTGAAGGCTGAGGTTATGTGATGGGAGGTGGTGCTAAGGAGGCTGATGGCTCTGTGGGGTGAGAAGCTGGGAGTGCAGAGGAGGAGGGAGCTGGCTGGAGGGGGAAGAAGAGGTGAAGGAGTCATGGGGAGGTGAGGGGACCAGGGGTGTCTGGCTGGTTCCAGGCCCTATGGGAGCCTGAACCCCTCTCCTTCCCCAAGGAGGCAGCATGGGGCAGCCCTGTCCAGAGGGGATACCAGCCGCTTGGCTGGCCTGGCCTGTGACGTGGCAGGGGCCACGTGGTGATGATGGTGAGAGGAGGACATGCCCCAGTACTGAGGGGCTGTGGGGCAGCATGGAGGGGCTTGGCAAAAGCAGCATGGGGATAGTGAGGGAGTTGTATAGGGCACAGGCAGAGCTGTGGGGGAGAGAGCACAGGGCTGGGGGGTCAGGAATGAGGCCTCCCCATCCCTGAGTTGGAGCAGGCAAACATACCCGGCAGATTGCCAGCCACAGCCTGTGGGCAGTGCGTGGTCCAGGCTAGCAGAAGTCACAGAAATGCTGTTCCTAATTAAACTCTCATGGCTCTGTGTTCACTGCGTCTGATTCTGAGAGCCCGGGGGCTAGGACATGGGACTCCAGCCCTTCAGAGTGCCCTGCAAATCTGCCTCTGATCAGCAGGCCTAGTGGAGAGGGCACTCAGCTGTGGCACTAGAGACCCAGATGCTCTGACACCTGCCAACTGGGGGGCCTTGGACAAGTCACAGTCCCTGCTCTGTGCCTTAGTTTCCCCCTCTGTAAAATGGGATAATGCTGCGAGCCTCCTTTGCCCAGTGCCTTGACCTACAGAGGAGGGAAGAGCCAGAGCTTTTCTGATTAGTGACCCCAGGCTAGCCCCCAGCTGATTTCTATCAGACCAGCTGCCCTATCACCCAGCCAGGGTGCATGTTCTGTCTCACGTGCTTAGCTGAGAAAACAACAGGAAATTCCTGAACTAGAGATAGGAGCTCTCGCTATGCAGTGCAAGGGGCCACCAGGGACAAAGGCCTCTCACTCTTCCATAGTCAGAGGTTGTAACAACAAGTCCCTGGCCCAGCAGAGCCAAGACTAACTAGCCTCAAGGAAACACCCTCCTGGGGTGCCAAGAAGGGGCGGATGCACGCTACACACACAGCTGGCTCATGGGGAAGGTGGCAGTGTCCAGTGGCCTGGGTGATTGCCCCTGCCCTACACAGAGTGAATGGGGATGGCGGGAGCCGAGTAGAGTGGCCCTCAGCCCTTGCCCTATAGGGAGATGTGTGTGTACCCCCCCACCGCCACGCTGGCGTGATCTTGCCAGGAATGCAGAGCTGGCTCACATGCCCCATGTTCTGAGATTAGCCCCTCAAGTGCGACAAGGTCCCAGTGATGAGCCCTTTCAGATGGCTGCAGTGGAGGAATGTGCCCTGCTCCAGCTGGGGGCTGTTTGCCCCACGAGCTTCCTGCAGAGTCACGCACAGGACCAGGGCTGCTGTGGGGTGCATTAAGCCCCATTCGATGGATTTCTGGGCCCTGCACCAGCCCACACACTCCTACAGGAGTGGTGGAGGTGGGGGCCCTAGCTGGGTGCTTCACCTCAGCCTTGTGCCCTTTGGGTTAGGTGTGGCCTGGCTGAGTAGGCACAGACCCCACCAGAACACCCATGGGGGATGTCTCCCCTGTGGCACATCAGGCCCCCCGCATGACAGCCCAGCCCAGGGAGAGGTGCCAGGCACAGGCAGCTAGTATCTTGTCCAAGAGAGTTTGGCATTCCACAGGGAAGAGCCTAGACTCGGATGCATCCATCCTTCCTACCCACTTGTGCTGGGGCAGCCTCTTTCCTTCACTCTGCCTCCTTTTCCATGCAGGCCCTGGCTTGTCATCTCCTTCCCTGGGAAGGATCAGCAAGAAAAACCAAAGGGAAGGTGCTATACTGCCAGCCCCCAGCTCAGCCTGGGTGCTGGGACAGAGGTAGCTGGTTCCTTCCCCTCCTACGTTGCATCTCAGGCCTGTGGTGACCCTAACCAAACATCCTAGCTGCCTGGCTGGACTAATTCAGGCTCTGCTATTTATGTTGCAGACATGTATTAAAAGAGCAGACGGGACAAACCAGACTGAGGCTGGCCCCAGCTCTGGGCTGATAACCTACCTGCTAAGTCAGTTCTTCCCCCTCTGACAGACCGCACAGGATCCCATCTGGCCTTCCCAAAGCAGTGGGGTGTGCATGTGCAACAACTCCCATGGAGGCCAAAAATGCCCCAGGCTGCTACTGCTCATGGCTGGCATCCAACTTTCCCAAGGAGAACTGGGTCTCAACTCAGCACCTGCACTTGTGAGCTCATAGCCCAGGTGGGCATTGCAGGGAGCGCAACACCACAGAGTCCCCCCACAAGGATGTGCCATAGGAAGGATGCTGCGAGACCAGACTCTTTCCCCACAAGGGCAGGCAAGGAGCAGCTGGCACTGTCAGCATTGATGCCTGGCTTTTGCCCTCCCCTCCTGCAGGATTTCAACCCAGAGGGCTGCTGCACCAATGCCAAGCCACTTCTGAAGCAGGATAAACAGGACATGGGCACAAATGGTGGCTGGACTAGGGCTGTGCTTGCTGGATGCAGAGCTTAGAACAGCCTGAACCCAGCTGCAAATGCCCAGACACAGCCGCCCTGGGGGTGGTGTTGGAGCTGCAGGCAGATGGCTGGAAACCCGTATTCCTGGCTCAGGGGGTCCTGAGATGAAGGCCACAGCACACAAGGGCCAGATTCACTAGGATCAGATGGGGAGTGGGATGGAAAGGAGCATCCCAGTTAATTAGCTAAATCCACCTTCATTTGTGCTCCTGGGTTTCAGCATGTGCCAGGAGGGACCAAGTGCAAGGAATCTGAGCAGGTGTAAGAGGCAGGGCTGTCCCCCAGCTCTGGCCAACTTCCCCCCTCCCCGGTTAAGAACATGGCCTAGGCGAACAAGCACCCATGTGCCAGGGAAGATCCAGATAAGAGCTGTCAAGAGTTACAAACAGCAGAGCCCTTCTCCAGCTCCCAAGCAGGTGGGGGGTGGTTATTTGGCAGACTTCATGGGAGCTTCCACTCCAGCCAGTGGCCTGAACACAATACGCGGGCGCCTGCCAAGGATGCTGGGCTGTTTGTAAAGCGATAGGCTGTGCTGGGGGAGGTGGGTCAGCAGGGACAGGAGCAGAGGAATGCAAAGGTTAGTGATGGTCAAGGTGATTGATTCCCCAGGACCCCCGGCTACACAGCCTTATTTCGGGCTGGAGGAGCCCAGACGGCGGCAATCTCTGGAATCTGTCACGTCTAGACCTGGCTGCCCAGAGAACTCCTCCTGGGGCTGGAAGGCATGGCCTGTTGTGGTCTCAGGCAGGAGGGGAAAACCTGATCCTTTCCCCAAAGCAGCCACCCTCATAAACTACTCCAAAAATAGAGCCTAGCCTATTTAAACTGCCCCCTGAGCTCTGACTCCTGCACAAAGGAGGGCAGCCCAGACAGGAATAGTAGCTAAACAGATCAGGGGCAGGGGCAGAGAGCAGCTGCACACTGCTCCCTGCAGGGGAGAAGTGCTTTCCCAGCAATCCATGCTCAAAATTAAAGCCCCCACCCCACTCCCATCCCAAGCCCAGCATCTCTGCTTTCTTGGCCGGAAACAAAGAGCCAAGCAGTGGGGAACAGCAGCATGGGAAGAGATGAATCCATGAGCAATCTTAAGAAATGGCCTATGGAATAAAACTCTGATCGTTTGTCATCCGATGGTATGTAGTTCTGCAGGGCAGGGCCTGGCTCAAGGCTAGGTTGGTACAGCACCTAGCCCAGCACAGGCTCAGGGCTGCAAGCCGCAAATGCAACACACAGGAGGATGAGCAAGCCACTAACAAAGCAGTACAAGGGTGGAAACGATGAAGGCTGGTGGGTTCTAACAGAGGCCCTGGTTCCCTGGGCTACCACAGGTACCATGTGACCCTGGCCATGTTGCTTAGACTCTCTCTCTGCCTCCACTTGAATGATGATTACGCCCCTGCCCTGCTGGAAGATAAATCCATAAGAGATTCTGAGGCATCTGCATAGTCCCATCACCAAAGACAGAAGTCCTGCTGAAACAGACCAGTTCTTCCTCTTTTTCCCCACAAGCTGCATGTCAGGTGGGAGTCAAGTCCCCGACTGAGAACGAGTGACAGCCAATAAGTTGACAAAAACTCTTTATTGGTGCTAGGAATCATCTAAAATCCAACCATGGTAACAAACAGGGCCAGGCGCGACCATGACAGAACTCCATGTGCACGTCCCTGCCCTCGGAGAAGGTTAACGGAAAGCGGATGACCTCTCCACTCAGCTGGATGGGGGAAGACAAAATAGGGTCGAGGGGAAAGTGGCCACGCTTCAAGGCCAAGGTGCCTGGTGCAGTTCGGTTTTGTTCTTTGCCAGTGGGCACGTGAATGAATTTCAGTGCCAGTGAAGACAGGAGCGTGTGCAGCCCTACTGCTTGCTAAATCCACCCCTGAGCCTGCTTGGAGCACAGATCACTAGAGTTAGGTGGATTGTGAGGTGAGACAGGAGGGTCCTCAACTAATGACACCCCCAGCACCCAGAGAGGACTTGTATTCAAGTTTGTGTGTGCAAAGCACCACTGTGTGCTCTCTGACACAAGTGGCACTGAACACCTGGTTAGAGAGGACAGTAGACAGTGAAAATCCTAAATGGGATAGAATGGGGCAGACTAGGTCAAAAGGCAGATCTCATAAAACCCAGAAACTTTACACTTAAAAAAGAAAACCAAACCCCACCCCTGCTCTTATGAGAGTGATGAGTTATGCATGCACTGACCCCATGGACAGGGACAGTGCTCGTGTTTAGTGCGTGAGACAGAGATGCATATAAAACACACAGTGGGCACCAAGGAGCCAGGCCATTTCTTACGTACCCAGCCCAGGGATGGAACATCAGGAGGCTGAGCCACGTAACATGGAAGCGGCCAGAAAGAATCCCATGTCCAGTTGCTCCCCCAGTCACCAGGAGGGTAGGGAGAGAGGGCTGCATAGGTGATTTCACAAGCAATTTTACTGCCCTCTCTGCCTTAGGATTTTTCTTGCTTATTTGCAGTGAACCAGGGCTTGGAAGGGAAAAACCACAATTCTTTTACAGAAATAAACACAGATCCTGCTTCTCAGAGCCCAGCCAAGGGGTGAGCTTCACAGCCAGGTGGGGACACTGTAACCGGGAAGGTTGTTAAAGGTGCGAGGAAAACGTGAAACTGAATCTAGTTAATCAGTTGCAAGGTCTACTCTTGCCTCTTGGGCCTTCTACCAGTTCAGGTGAGTGTTTTCACACACTTTTCCTTTGTGGAAAAAAAAATGTTTCTCCTCTTACTGCAAAACCCACAACAAGGGAAAGTGACCAGAGAGGATGACAACTGTAGGTAAAGTCCTGGCCCCAGTGGAGTCACTGGGAGTTCTGCCACTAAAGTCAATAGAACTGAGTTCTTTCACCCCATGTGTTTGGGCAGCTTCATGCTGCGCTGTGAAATACATAGGGTAGGAGTGAAAATGTAGCAAAAATATTCTCTTCCACTTTCCGGATCTTTCACTTATGGTGGTTTTAAGGTGAGACTTGAGAGGTTGCAAAACTTCAGGCAGAAGTGTGATTTTTAAATGGACAGGGGCCCTTTAGACCACTGTAGCAGTTGTTCTCTTCACAAGAGTGGTACAAATTTTCTGAAGGGTTCAATAACTTTGGGGGCTGAAACAGACACACCTCAGGCTTGATAGGTAGAAGTGCCGGGCACCAGGTGAAATCAATCAACCTCAGAGAAGCTCAAGCTTGCTCCATCAAAACAGAGGAGCCCAAATTCAGTGGCTACTTTTGAAACTTTGCCTTCCTCTGTCTGCACTCACCCTTCCCCGCCCAGCGCAGGAGAGTCTGGGGGAAAATTTCAGACAGTAAATAAAAAGGTTGGCTGTTTGGGTTTTTGGTTCATC
Organism: Podocnemis expansa; assembly: GCA_007922195.1. Lineage (NCBI taxonomy): Eukaryota > Metazoa > Chordata > Testudines > Podocnemididae > Podocnemis > Podocnemis expansa. The sequence goes on along the minus strand of ML682020.1, from coordinate 8,148,742 downwards.
TCCCTGTTTACCAGCTGCATTTACAATAGAGATGTGTTGATGGTAGTTTGGCCTGGGCATAATCATGGCGAACAGCATTGATACAAACCAATTCATGACATCAAATCTTACCATAGTGGGAAGTTTGTAACAAAATCGACACCTTGCTATAAACCTTAAAAGCCATGCTTAAAGTGCCATCAGCTAATGACTTCACAGGGCACTTCCTGAAGAAGTAAATGACATTAATAAGCTAATAAATATCTTCAATGATTCTCTGTCTTATTTCTACGATTACACTACACAAGAGTAGGGGTCAAGCAATATAGAGAAGACCTGGTGTGAAATTTCAGAGGAGAAGGGAGGGCAGAACAGTTTTTGCCAAGATCTGCTGGGGTTTTCTACCGTCCTTGGGAAAAGCATGGGGTGAGAAAAGACAATGCAACTCAGCCAGATCATTGTACAAGAAGGAACTGAATAGCATTCCTGCTTGGTTTTACACAGCGTAGCAAAACACTACACAAAAAAGGAACTCCACTGAAATGAGTGAAGACAGCAGCCACCTCTCCTAGCGATCAGTATTCCCCAATGGTGCAGGGACTGATTTACAGCCATGGCCTACTGCTGCTGTTGAAACAGAGCTTTTCATAATGGAGGCAGCTGTTAGTCTACGGTTGAAGCAACCCCTCACTCAAAGACACCTGATTCCTAGAGGGAGACGGACGCCCTGACGAGAGTGCTGGAAGGAAGATGAGCAGTGACCGTACAGTGAAGGAGGCTTGTCATGGCAGTACTGGTTCAAAGGCCCTCTCTGAACTATGGCTGGGGCTAGGCAGTACCCACCGGCAGTGGTTCAACTGTGGTGCAAAGTGGGCTCTGGACTGGCTGACAGTCACCTGTTCAATATCACACCCCACACCCTGACACTATAGGATCCCCAACCAGGTCACTCAGCTAGGATACAGACCCCTGCAGGCCATGTTGCTTTAATCTGCCTGAGCCCCTTGGCTCTACATTTGTGAAGTATCAAATACTTAGAAGAAGGGGCTTGGTACCTTTCCAAGGTGGGCTCTCTTCTAGCTCTGAATACACTCTCCCATTGAGGGGGGAAGAGAAGATAAGAGGCAACAGCACCTCCTTCTCACAAGGACTGGAATTTTGTTTGCTTTGATCAGGCAAAACATGGGCAGCTCTGAGATGATTCTCCTTAACCCAGGTGCTGGTTTAAGCACTGGAGGAAGAAAACACACAGCAGACAGGCAGGCGGTGGGCAAGGGAACATTTCCGTTGGGGGCAAGGGGCACACAAGGGCTTTGAACACCTTGGCCTCACAGATGTGTTTGTTCTGACCTAGCTGGCCCACTGGAAAAGAAATGGAGCCAGTTTATCCCTGCCCTTTACGATCTCTCTCTGTTTGTTTTGTGATCAGCTGTGATATGACCTTCAGGCACAACACAAGCTGAGTGCTAGGGAAATCTCAGCTCTTAAAACATGGTGCCACGTCTGAAACAGTGAATTATCACCTCCCCCCCCCCCCCAAATATGTGCCAAAATTTGTCCTGGTGCAGACACAGTGGGTGCAAAGAATCAGTTTTAAGCCAATTTGTACAGGCTACTTCTAACCCAATCCACATCCAAGGGTGACTGATTGCACCACCCACCCCTCTGCCTGTGATCCTGCAGGAGCTCTGCAGAAAGGTAGCGGCTGCAGTCATCCAGTGGGCCGCACACCCACCTGCTGTTTAGATGACAGGTGCCCGGTGCTGCCCACTTTTCTGGCTCAGTTGGAAGGGTACACAGGCAAAGGAGCTGGTTCTACTCAAAGGGTGCTGGGTGGGTTTCAGCAGGCGGAAGGCAGCGAGCTGCCTGTGACCTTCAGTCCTTTACTGGCCAGGAAGGCATCCTGTTTGGGGTCTCGACCCAGGAATCGCCTCAACATGTCACACGCATCCACGGACCCTCCGGGATGCAAGATGCAGTTTCTGTAATCCATGCCCACCTGCAGGGGAAGAGAGAGACCAGGGGTGGGGAAAAAGGGAGGAGGAGGAGGAAAGATCAGGATTTGGAAGACCAGCAAGGGAGAGAGCTCTCATCCTGTAGTGGCCCGTGCTGTATTCTCACATGGTCTAGGCTGATCCCAACCAGCAAGGGCCTTCCTGCCGGTCACCTTGTCCCCCCCGCCCCAACTGGAGCTGGGGGGATATTCCACCACGCTCTGAGGAGACAGATCAGCGCTGCCGTTACCTTACAGTTCATGATCCCCTCCTGCTTGAAGCGCGTGTAGAACATGTCCATGGAATACACTTCACTCCAGAGGTAGCCGTAGTATTGGGCATCGTAGCCACCAGCCAGGTGGCCAAACGTGGCTAGCATGTTTGTACCTGGGGAATTAAGACAGAGATGCAGCACGCTGATGAGAAGCGCAGCAGGAGCCAGATGCATGGACAACTACATGAGGAGAGAGAGGGGTGGAAAACATCCTTGAGCCGGGCCTAAAAACCTGATGTGGAAATTTACCAGCCCAGGCACCGGACTGACTTGCTCGTGATGGCAAAGGAAAAAATCAAGGGGTGTCGGGAAGATTTTCCACCATGCTCGGCACTGAGTGAACCCTGTTCCCCTGGGAGCCAATGGCACACTCTCCCTGAGCCATGCTGGGAATCTCACCTAGAACATAGCTGATGTGATCCTGGTGAGTGGGAAGCAGGACTAGGCAAAGTCATCGTCATAGGCTTACAGGACAGGCATGATGCCTGCAGCTGGAATTTCCTATGGTGCTAAATTACCCTTGGGGGCACAGGGAGACATTTTTCTTATCTTCTGCCCCATTAACACCAGGCATTTTGAGGAAAGTGTTGAGGCAGGAGGCCAGGAAGAGATGTGATCTTCACTGAACAGATTTTACCAGGGAATGCAAGAGAGCAGTCACAGCCTCTCTCCCCATAACAAGGGCCCTAGAGACTGTAGAACCAGACTGCCCATCAGGGCCAGGTGGGTACCTGGGGTGGCAGGAATGCCCAGCACCTCCTCGCACTGCCGAGAGTACTCCTCCACTGGGTCTGCCTTTGGCTGGGTATGAAGGACCTGGTCCACCTTTGCCAGGACAATCTGACGCAAGTTGAACAGCCCTGGTACAGGAGAGGAAAGGAAGGCAAACTGAGCCAGACAGCACCTCTGTAGGAACACCATGGTGGCTGGGTGACAGCCAAAGGAGCGGGCTTCGCATCTTCAAGTATGACAAAGTGGGATTTTCTCCCACAAAAGCTCATGCGATAAATAAATTTGTTAGTCTTTAAAAGTGCCCCAGGACTCCTTATTTGGTTTGCTGAACCAGACTAACTTTGCTACCCCTCTGGAGCAAGCAGAGATCAGCTGTGAGCACTGGCTTCCAGCCATCCACCTCTGCCAAGATCCCCCAGCCTGTTCTGCAGCCTCCCACTATTCCAGGGCTGAGCCCACACACTCAGACCTATTCATACCCTCAGTCCAGACCTGCAGCCTCTTCCTGCTCCATCAGTTCCATGAACGGTGACTGCCAACGATCACGAGTGGATTTCTTCTACACCAAACCCTCCCATCTTTCCCTCCCCTGGCACAGCAGTGGGGCAAGACTCCAGCCCACTTCTCCTCCCCATTCCCTTCCCCTGGGGCAAGTCTCCTCCCACAGGCGGAGTATCTCACCTGTGTTCGCCTGCCTGGATTTGATGAGCTTCTCCAACAGTTGGTCGGGCATGGGGCTGCCAGTTTTGTAGTGCTTGGACATGCGCACCAGGGGCTCCTTCTCCCACACCCAGTTCTCCAGCATCTGAGATGGGGCTTCAACAAAGTCCCGCTCCACGTGGGTCCCACTGAACATGGCAAACTCTGCCTACAAGACACACACCCTGGTACAAGACAACCCACTCAGGCGGACACTACCAGTGCCAAGCAAGAGATGTCCTGCTCCAATGAATGCTTACACTGGGGCTAGGAACAAGTTTGCCAAACCAAGCAGCCCCCACTCGCCACCAGAAGGCTGATTCTGTTAGCTCACATCATCGGGCTTGGGATGGATGAAGACTTGAGTTTAGCACTTCCTCCATTAGAGGTGAGATGAGTTTGCTGCGCTTGGCCTTGGCCCTGGGGATGTTGTTTGCACCACACAGCAGCACTGCCTTGCACAACCATCAGTTATCACGCAAACGTGGTCAAGAGCTGTGGGTCACTGGCACAGGTGGGATGGGTGGGTCGGCAGGGGAAACGGGGGCAGGAATCAAGGGGCACTGGCCCAGCTGTGCAGGAGAACATCTGCAACCCAGCACTATGCATGGCTCCAGCTGTCTCCCCTTATAGCGTTCTGCGGGACTAGGCTGCATTGGCTTCCCACTGCCCCAGCATTATGCTGTCCCGGCCTTACCTGCGAGCAAAGCTGATGCATGACATGACCAAACTCGTGGAAGTAGGTCTCCACCTCATCATGCTGCAGCAGAGACGGTGCCTCCGGTGTGGGCTTGGTGAAGTTGGCCACCATGGCGGCGATGGAGATCTGCCGGCTACCACCTGGCAGCAAGCAGCCTGGCTGCAGGCCAAAGCAGGCCGCGTGCCCATACTTTCCTTCCCTGGGGAGGCAGAGGAGATAGTCAGAGGGAGGCACCAACAGATCCAGCCACAGCAATGTCACTTAGAGAGCTTATCACAGCCTGTGGCAGCCTATGAGGCACAGAGGGATTCGTGCAGACCAAGTGCTCCCTGGCATCAGCTGGATCACCTAGTCCATAAATGGGAGACTCAATCCCACTGTGGGAGCAAGAGATGGGCCCCACTGGAGGACACAGCTGCTCTCACGCTGACCCTAGCTAGTGCTCTGGGATGGCAAAGCCTCCCCCACCACCCCCCAGCTGTCATCGCCCCAGGAGCGAGTTATGTAGAGGGAATGGTTCTTCTTAGTTTGCCAAGCTACTCTGGTGCGAGAGAGAAAGTGGCCAGGCTTGCACCAGACAGAAGAGGCAGGCTGTGGGAATGGGGAGAGTCAAGGCTTCTCTGGCCTCTTGTGGGGTCGGCTGTCACTGCAGATCAGCAAGGATGGGGAAAATGCCACAGGGTGATATCAGACAAGGAACACACCCCAGAGCGGAGAGCTGCTGGGTGACAGCAAGACCTTCTGCTCGGTATCAGGAGGCCTCACCATGTAGCCAGGCCTTATTGACTGCCGGGTGAAAGTCAATGCTGCTCCAAGAAGCAGAGCCAGAGAGGGGCACAAGAAGAGATCCACAAACACATCTCCCACTCTCAAGAGGCAGCGACACACCCCTGCCCAATTAGCCATAGGTTTCCCATTCCTACTAGGAAGGAACCCAGACCCCATAAGTGTCCCACAGGTAGACTCTCTTGTCCCTCCAAAGGGAGCACATGAGGGTTAGCTGTGTGGCAGAATGCACCATCCCGACCAGGCCATACAGGACCCCATCCAATGAGCCCATCTGATTTGAGGGGGGACTTACCGGGGGTATAAATCCAGGTAGAATTTCCCAATAGTCTTGCCCGAGGCAATGTCCCTCACCGTGTAGAGCTGGACGTCCTCGTGCCACACTTGGGCATGCTCCTCCAGGTGGAAGCTCAAACCCAGCAGCTCCTGGTAGATGTCCAGCAGGCCAGCAGTGACCACCTGCATGGGGAAATATTCCTTCAGCAGGTTCTGGTCCACGCTGTATTTGGTCTCCTCCACCTGGTTCATGTAGTAGCGCATGTCCCAGGCATTGATGCGGCCATCAAACTCCAAGGCCCGCTTCTCACACTCCTTCCTCTTCAGGTCCAGGATCACGGCCCGTTCCTTCTCCCCTAGGGGCTTCAGCTTCTCGGCCAGCTCATCTGGACAAAGAGAGGGAAGCATAAGATCTGGACATGCAGGAAAACCCAGCCCTTCCCCTTCAAAAGCCAGGTGGGGTACCTAAGAATGTCGCCACTGTCCGACTTGTTTTAGCCATGTTCATTTCCAGCACAAAATCAGCGTGCGTGTTGAAGCCCAAGAGGCTGGCTTTCTGAGCTCGCAGGTCCACCAGCTCCTTGAGGATCAAGCAGTTCTCCTGCAAGGGACAACAAAGCCGGGGCTCAGCCCACAGAGCTGGAAGTGCTGGGCAGGGTGGAGACACAAAGCTCCAGGCAGAAGACAGCAGCCATGCCAGGAAAGCAGAGGCGGTTATTCCCCTCATGCCCAAACGAGTTTTCTCCCCTAAAGCCTAGAATAGGACACCTTCTCTCAAAAAGAACCCCCAAACAGCCATGCCACAGTCTCTGTCAGCCACTCAAATGCTTGGCTTCTCTGCTGAAAATGCTTCCTGGGGCGGGATCTTGGCCTGAGGGACACCTTGCTCATTTCCAACAGGCCACAGAACAATCCACAGACAACCGTTGCCAGCCACTGCCACTGATTTAGGCATTTGAGGCTTCCCCTGTGCCCTTGGACAGCTGACACCAAGGGGCCTCTGGGGTACAGTTGGCATCAGGGACCTACATATGGAAACCCTCTTTGGTGCCTGGTCCCCCCTTTGATGGTCTGGATGGGAGGCTGCAGTGTAGGGGAAAGCCAGCACTGCATTCTAGGCTAATAGGTTTGCACACTCAGGAGTTCCGGCTCAAAACCTTGATCCACCTACTTCTTTACACCTGGAGTTGAACATTTCCTCCATCTTCCTCCTGGTCTCAGGCACGTAGCATTTCTTCATGAGGGGGAAATAGTGCGGGTACTTCAGGGTGACCTTCAGCTTGCCATCCTCTGTCTTCTCCAGGGAGTTCAGAAAGTCCTCAGGGAGTCCTCCTGGCAGAGGAGAGGAGACAAGGACAATGAGGTGGATATTGATAAACAGCTGCAGACCACCATGCAGCTCCCCATGTCGTGTGCCCTAAGTACGCATGGGAACACACTTCTTCATTGCAAATCTGGGAGCGCCCAAGCCAATAGGGTCTCTGTAGTTGGGTTTACATGGCAAGCACTCCTAGAGACTTAGTACCAAGATAAGCAAATCCTCCCAGGAGGCCTAATTTCTCCAGCACCAAGCCACTCTTACCCAGTTCCTCCTTGGAGAAGGACAGGCAAGTGGTGTCTTCATTCAGGTTCTTGTTGAAGTCTATGCAGAGCAGGCTCAGCCTTTTCTTAATGGCTTTGATTTTCTTGTTAAAAGAAGCATATGTAATCAGACAAAATAAATCAGGCCGGAGGAAGCCAAGCCAGGCTGTTTGCTGTGCATCACCAGCTTTGTGCACATGTAGTTCCCCAGTGTTAGTTATTGGCTTTTATCCAACCAGGGCTGGCCATGCAGAGATGGAGATCTCAACCTGAGATGTGGAATCTCTGATCCTGTCTGGTTGGAGCATGCTTGTCATACTGGGATCCAGTCTGCCATCGTCAGCTCAAGGAGCTGTGGATGTCTAAAGCACGTCCAGCTGCCAGCTGATTTCATTCCCCCCTCTTTGAACCCAGTGTCAAGTCCCTCAAAGGTCCCCCACCTCCTTTACAGAATCTCTTCCCCTCCCACCCCATGCAAACTTCATGTTACTGTCATACTCGGGATGGGACTGCTTTCCTTCCTAAGTGCCCCTCCTGTATTTGTCTGGGGATCCCAAAGGATACAATGATGAGCTCACCAGTAGGATAGGGGTGTGTTATCTCCATCTTCAAGGAAGGAAAACTGAGTTCACCTGACTTGACCTGAGTTGGTGAAAGCCAGGAACAGAACTCAGGAGTCCTGGCTGACATTCCTCTGGTCTAGCCACTAAACCACTCTTTTAGTTGCAGATAACCCTGTGTACAGCTATTTACAATACCATTGATTGTCTCACCTCTTGTGCCTCCTCAGGGAGGTGAAGGCCATTTCGTTTACCCAGTTTAATCAACCTCTCCAGATACCTCTTTGCTTCAGGCCTCAAGGAAGCACTTTCTACCTTCTCCTGTGAAACAAAAGGTAGGAGCCTCGGTAGTTGAAGGGGAGAGGGTGCCAGGAATGACCACCATCATCCACAGCTGTGATACAGCTGCAGCAAGTTATTTATGTGAGTCCTATGCATGGATTGTTTAAATGTTTGATGACTCCAAATGAGCAACACCCCCCCCCTCGCCAAAGGAGTTAGGTTCTAAAGCAGAGGTCTCAACCATGTGGCCCATGGGCCGCATGTGGTCCCTAAAGCTATTTCTTGCAGCCCACAATACAATATTGTTACCGTTATTTGCAAATCATTGTATGAAAAGGTTTCTGTGGCCCTTGGGCTAAGGTACTAGTCCTCATGCAGCCCTTACGGTGATTTGAGTTTGAGACCTCTGTTCTCAAGGGTAGTCCCCACTAAATCATTTTCAACACTTGGCCCTTCAACTGCCCATTCTCAGAGGATCTCAAAGCATATTTCAAATCATTAGCCAATCCCAAACTCCACAGGCTGTAGGTCCATGTCACTATCCTCATTTTAAAGATGGGGAAACTGAGACACAGTGAAGGGACACGAGTTGCTTGAGGTCAACCAGTGAGTCACAGCTGAGACCAGAGCCCAACACTGCTGATTCCCTGGGTCTTTGCTCCAACTACTAGACAAAATTGCCCTTGCTCTATAATTTAGCTCTAAACTGGCTGGGACAGACCACAGGGAGAGGAAAACTCTGAATTTCAGGAAGGTTGCTGTGCATTCCCTGTTGGGATGCTGGACCTATTGTCTTCCCAACACTCTGATCCACTCAAAATATTCCCCCCCATTGAACCTGCAGCCAGACGATCCTTTGATACACGTCCTGCCTCATGCTCATCTCCACGTCAAACTCTGAGAGCTTTTTGTCTGCCTCTGTGCTGGCCATGCGGATATCTTTGCAAGGGGAGACGTGCTGAGGGAAGTCCAGCATGTTCCTCTGAACTGAAACGACAAACCCAGGAGCTTAGGCTATAGACAGGGCACCAGGCCCCTTCCTCGCAACCCACGGGTGCACCGGAGCATGACCGGGCTGGTGTATGAAGTAGGTGCCAGTTTCACACTCTGGAACCTTAAACATAGCCTAAGCAGGGAGAAGCCAAGCTACTCCCACCAATGTGCCCCACGCCTGAGCTGGAGTAGCCCCCTCTAGCAATTGAGTTTGATCATCCATGGCTTACTGAGCCCTTGACATCTCTCTGCCTCCTGGGCCCAGAGCCAACTGTTTCTTAATGCAAAGGCAAGAAGCATATCCCTTGTCACGACTTCCGTGCAGCCCTGAACAACAAAACTCCACAGCAGGGCACTGCTCTCCACACAGATCCACCATGGGAAGTCTCTGCCCTGAAGAGAACAGGGGTGCTGGGAAAGGGCTGACAGGTCTGCAGATGTTAACCCCATTTCTGCTGAGCAAGGAATTACCCTCACTTGCTCATACTGGGGAAAAGATACTGCAAGGGGGAAAAATTATTTGATTTATCCACCACAGAAAATAAACAGGTGTTACCCTGAAGCCAGCTTCATCTACACAAAGGTTGTATTTATTTCTGAGCATTTTAGCTGTAGTTCTAGAAAGAAATACAGTGTTTGAATGGAGAGAGAGGTGCTCAGCCGCACCTGTGCTATGATCCAACACAGGATGAGAAGTTAGAGATAGAAAAGCCCTGTCTGGTCACCAAGTCTCTGCCAATGCTTGCTTGCCTCCTAGAGCAAATTTTCTAGAATGAGTTCAAATAGGCAACTCAAGGTCCTAAGTGTTACTTTTTAAAATTACTACTCATGGGTCTTCCAGGAGTTCCTCTAAGACAGTGGTTCCCAAAATTTTCTCTGCCGTGGCACACCTTGCTACCTTTAATTAATTTGAGGCACACCACCATATACTTGCTAAGTGAACTCATGAATATTCATGAGCTAATAAGCCAATCCAGAGCTCTTTGAATAGTTTTTCAAAAAATTTTGTGGCACATCTGCTCAGACCTGACAGCACAGCTGGTTGGGAAACACTGCTCTAGGAAATAATCTGACTGCTAAGCTCACCATCTGGCAGATTTTTCCTCATATTCTGCTTCCTATTCAGTCCCTGTCCCTACCACTCCTCCTACTTACACCCTAGCATAAACACTAATGTAAAAGAGAGGTAAGTAGTGTTATACAAAGACAAAATCAATGATACTACAGACCAGAGATGCACAAAACCTAAAAGCCACTCAGCTCCTAACAAGAGCCAAGAAGGTTTCCAGAAAAGAGCCAAATCCTGTTTGTCCACATACCTGTATAGTCCACCTCCACATCGGCCAGAGTCTTGAGAGTATTTTCATAGGAGACCTCCCCCTGCTCCTGGGAGCCCACCCGGTCATACACCTGCTTGGTCCTCTCCAGGAGCTCCACCGTCATGTTTTCTATTTGCTCTGCTGTCAGGTCCCATCTTAGTCGGTTGGCTGGTGGTCTGTGGGACTGGCTGTCCACAACGTTACCTGAATAGGTAGGAAAGAGATTCACATATAAGATATTGCCCTAGAAGAGTGTGGAGAACACACCCGCAGTTTAATAAGGAAAGGACTCAAAAGACAGGTATGAGAAATGCCACAGCCAGCCACCCAGTCTGTTTAAACCAAACAGCAAACAAAAAATTAACTAGAAACTGTTCTACCTCCCTCATTTATGGCAACCCCTTACCTGAAACTTGATTCCTTGATTACACTCCCCTCGCCCCAATATCAGAAACATACAGGTGTGTTATTGCAGGACTGCTGGCACAGACTTGAGAAGAAGCCTGGAAACTTTGGTTTTGGGGGAAAATAACAAAGAACTAGCAACATATGCAGTGGGGAAGGGGGACAGGATGAGATGATCTCAGTGTAAATGCCTTAGTGAGGAAGCAAGTTGTTTCCACAGAGCATCTGCCCCCTTGGGCCCCCACTGAGAATAACTCCACAGCAGCCGGCCCTTGGCATGTCTGGGGAGGAATGGGTGCCTCTCCCCACTTACAGGGGAAGTTTAAAAAAAGAGTCAGACTGTTCAGATCAGACACCCAGAATTAAACTGAGAGGTGAAGAGAGCATGAGCAATGCTGCTTGGAAACCTTCTGATTTATAAGTGATCTTCACAGCTTGGTTTGCAGGTGGGGCTGTCCTGGTCCCAGGATCTTAGAGAGACCAGATGTGTGAGCTGAAATTTTTTACTCCACAAAAGCTGGTCCAATAAAACATGTCCCTGACCTCACCCACCTGGTTTCAGCAACTTCCACTAAGCACCAACAACCCATCATCATGCAAATCCAGCTGAACTGCCTCACCACTTGTCCCATTCCCTTCCCTTGCTTCCTGCCCTCCAACTTCCCCAGCCATGTACCCTGCTCTCCCCCTGCCACCCAAAACTTAGCTCCCTGCTCCCCCTAAGGCAGTGGTTTTCCAACTTAGAGTTGGGACCCAGTCCTGGGTCACAGACCACCAGGCACTAGGTTGCTGCTGCCACCGAAAACCTGGAATGAATTGCTCTAAGAGGTAATTATTGGGTTGCAAGCATAAATGATGTTTTTCAATTGGGTCCTGAGAGAACAAGTTTGAAATCCATGGTCCTAAGATGACCAGATGGCCCAATTTCACAGGGATAGCCCCCATTTTCAGGGTTTTTTCTTATCCCACCCCTCCATTACGGTTTTGCTGGCTTACCATCTGGTCACCCCATACAGCTGCCATTCTATCGCCACCCTATACCGCCCCTCCCCAACCCTCTCCCCATGCCCCCCACTTTACGTTTCACCCTCCCATTTACCCATCCCCCCTCTCCTCCCCCACCATGCCTCCATTCCCAGATCCCCCACGAGCCCCTTGCCCCTACTACCCCCCGTTTCCTCCCCCCAGGACCCCTCACCTGTTTCACCCCCTCTGCCCCCTTCAGCCAGTCTCCCTCCCCTGCCCCGCCCCTCCCCTCCCCTCCCAGCTGGGGGATACCGGTGGGGGGAGCCATGGTGTGCAAGAAGGGGGCCCGATCCTGCTGCCAAGCGGCTGCAATCCTGGAGAAGTGTCTTGCAAGCTGAACCACACGAGCGGCAGATGGAAAAGTAGAGAAGTAGGCTGCAGAGGATTGTGGGAGTGGGGAGGACTAGGGCGTTTGGCCAACCCTGGGGGAGGAGAGAGGGGCGGGAAGGGGAGCGGACTGGAGTGGCCTGGCCTGGTCAGCGGGGAAAGGCATTGCTGCCCCCCCCCGGCAGCCAGGGTCCTGATCCTGACCCATGGGGCTCTGCATGAAGCAGGCAGCTAGGAGCTGGGAGCACAGCAGCAGGGTCGGGTCAGGGCAGCCCTTCAGCATTTTCCTGGGGTGGTGGCTGTGGGGGACTAGCACCTAAGAGCATGCGAGGAGAGGGTGCTTGACGCAAGAGAAGGTGGGCAAGGACTATGAGATGATGGGAGATCTGGGGGGGCTCAGGTCCTAGAGGGGGGACACAGGACAGGGGGTTGGGGCAGGACGTGGAGTGGGGGTCAGAGTCAGAGGTCTAGCACAGGGCCGGGCTGGACCTGGAGGAACACATAGTGAGTCAGACCAATGGTGCGTCCAGCCCCGTATCCTGTCTTCTGACAGTGGTGGATGCCAGGTGCTTCAGAGGAAATAAACAGAACAGGTAAGCATCCTGTGAACCATTGCGTCAGCCATTCCCAGCTTCTGGCAAATAGCAATTGCTGACTCATAACTGTTGATAGACCTGTCCTCCATGAACTTATCCAGCTCTTGTTTGAACTCTGTTACAGACTTGGCCTTCACAACATCCTCTGGCAAGGAGTTTCACAGGTTGACTGTGCATCAAGTGACGAAATACTCCCTTGTGTTTGATTTAAACCTGCTGCCTATTAATTTCATTTGGCGAGTCCCTCATTCTTGTTCTATGAGGAGCAAATAACACTTATTTTCTCCACATCCATCATGATTTTATAGATCTGTGTCATATCCTCCTTTATAAGAGTCTGACCTGATCCTATGACTTACATTTTACTGCTTTTATTTTCCTCCTATTCTGTAAGTTTCCCCATCTTCTAGTATCTGATGAAATGGGATTTTCTCCCACAAAAGCTGATGTGTTAAATTTATTATTCTTTAAACGTGTTCCTTGTTTGAGATCCTCCCTTTCTCATCTCTTTTCCAAGCTGAAAAGTCCCAGTCTTGCTACTCTTTCCACAGTGCAGCTGTTCCGTATCCCCTCATCATTTTCATTGCCCTTGTCTGCACCTTTCCCAGCTCTGATCTGTATCTGAGGGTGCCCAGACCAGCACAGCACGCACTATTCAGGACGTGGGAACACCATGGGTTATGTTCCAAAAAACCCAAGGAGTCCAGTGGCACTTTTAAAGAAATTTATCTCATGAGCTTTTGTTGAAGAAAATCCCACTTCATCCACTGCTTGCAGATGGGAGAACTCACGGAATGGGAGGGAAAGAAATGCAGGGATTTATATATTTATGGGTTTATAGAGGGGCAAGACCCTAATTTTTGTCTTTGGTGTCTGTCCTGTCGCCTTCCCCTGCAGTGTGGAGCGGGGGGGGGTTACTGCCTGTTGAAGTCTTTAGCCCTGATTTGGGTCCTTGCCTGGCTCACTGGTGGGGTTATTCCGGGGGGGGGGGGGTCAGACTGCAGGACCCCACCCGCCCCCCTCCCTTCTCCCACATCGCTCGGGAGGGGCGGGGCTCATCTCTAGGCACGCCTCAAGGCGCGGCAGAAGGCACGCGCCATCCCACAATGCAATAGCTGATTCCAAGTCATGACTTCCGGTGTCGCGTCCCTTTCCGCTTCCGGGTGGCCGCTGGAGAAGGAGCCCTTTGCGCATGCTCGTTTGAGGGAGCTCACGAGCTCTCCCCTTCTTTGCGCATGCGTCGTAGCTGACGGCGGCGCTGCCGGGCTGAAGAGCGGCTTCGGCGCATGCGTAGTTGGAGAGGCAGGCCCGTGGCTGGGAGGACTCTTCGCGCGCTTGCGCAGTGCGCGCGCGACGGTGGTGGCCGCTGGGGGCGAGGGGAGCCCGCAGGCGTTTGGTGAGTAGCGGGTCGGGGGGCGGTGGGTCCCCCCTTCTTCGGGGGGCGCTGGGGGCAGCCAGCAGGCTGGGGGAGGGGGAGTGAGCAGGCTGAGGGGGGACAGGCTGGG
>ML682020.1:8102347-8134698 GCA_007922195.1 Podocnemis expansa | reverse complement strand
GCAGTGAGGAGGCTGGGGAGGGAATGAGGCTAATGAGGGGGTTGGGAGCTGGGGCGGGGCCAGGTGTGGGAGGGGAGGAACCCCCCCTGGGGGGGGTAGCTGGATATGAGGCACGTGAGTTATTGAAACCACAGTGCCATGGGGCAGTTTGCTTGTTTCAAAAGGGGCTTGGGGGCCTGTCGCTTTCATTGGGTCAGGTTTGAATAACGGGGACGGCTGGATCTGTTTTCTTGAAAGCAACGCAAACGAGGGAGCTCTGAACTGCGTTGCACGTCATCGCTGCCTCTGTAATAGTTAGCACCCATCCTCGTAGTGCCTAGAGAAACCCCGAGTGAGGCCTTTTCTACAGATAAGGGTACAGTGCTTTAAGTGGAGGAAAGGTGGAGGCTTGCGGGAAGGAGAGGTAGCTGTGAATGTTCCCGAAGGCTGGAGTATTTGGTCAACTCTGTGTAAGTGTAATCAGGGTACTTTTAATGGAAATCATTGAGTGTAGAAATCTCAGGGAAAGAATGAGAAATGAGCTGACTGTGTGGCCTCGGGGGGGTTGGGGAGGAGATCATCCCCATACACGTGTGCACTTGCACAGAATGTATGGAATTGCTAAATTTACAAAAGACTAGTTTTGTAAAATGATCTTGTATGCTATCTGACTTATTAGTCCGGCCCTAGATTTCAAGAAGGAGAAATTGTGGGTTAATATTTATTCACTTGAACTGCCCATGAAGAATTGATAGGTAATGACACTGAAGATTTTGATTGCAGTGTCTGTGTTTTTTCTTTACTTATAGAGGAGGCTCTAATCATTTTCAGTAGTTCTCATCTGGCAGAAACAAAAATATTTGTGAGCCTTTCAGGTGGCAGTGTTGTTCTGAGTCCTTAGCACTAATGTGACCTCAGAAAGGCCCTTTCAATGGAAGACTTGAAATATGTTTTGATGCTTTAGTAGAGATCAAGGGTTTCTGCCCCAGAACATGTTGTTCTAAGTTTGAGGAAGGATAGCAACTTTGCCCTCTCAACAAGTAAGTTTTACTGGTGCCTGAGTTTATATGGTAGTGAATTGTTTTCCTAAAGTCCATAAATCTGATGTCTCTGGACATACTTTCATTTAATTCTGTTCAGTGTGAGGCTGACCAGTTTCTCTGTGCTGAAAAGCAGGTAGAGCTTGTGTGGGTGAGAGAGTATCTTGCTGATTGAATCAATGATAAGAGGTGATATTAGTTTCTAATTAGATAGGAGTTCAGGATCATTGGCAACGGCTGTATGGGCAAACTAGTCTAGCATGTAGCTGTGTCTGTCTTATGGATAGACATCTGGCTTCAGTCTCCAGCGTTCACAAGCACTAAAATCAAGCATGCAACAATAGAATGACTATAAATATTATGACAAGTTTCAAAGGGGCAGGTGTGTTAGTCTAGTTCAGCAAAACAAACAAGGAGTCCTGTGGCACTGTTGAAGATTAACAAACATATAATCTGTCTATCCATTTATTTGTATTTATGTATAAATATTATCACTATATTAATGTTATATTAGTGATCATGCAAACAGACTCATCTCCCTGTGGTGGTAGGTGACTTGTGGAACCTTTTTAAGGTCCAGTGGGACATAAGAGATTTGCATTTATTGCCTCATGGTCAAATTGGTCCTTGTGCTACATCACTTGTGTCATTGGTGGTTGTGATTTCCCTCCCGCTTTTTGAGATCAGCAACAGTAGTTTGTCCCATTCAGCTCTGATCTTTGATTAGCCTCATTGCTTGCTGGGTGACCTATTAATTTGCTGAGGTGTCTCATTTAAATTTTGATTCTGCAAAGTTAAGGTAAATCTTTACCCTCTCCTCTGTTGCCCTGGTAAGGACTTTTGACTGTGCCTTTTTTTTTTCCCTTTATATTGTTAACCTGGTCAAGTTGTATTGAAGCTAAAAATACTCAGAGCATAGTGGAAATTATGTGCTAGTGGACTAAGCACAGGGCTGGCAGCTGGATATCCCTGAATTCTTTCCTCAGGTCTAGTATTGATGATGGGCAAATCATTTTGCTCCTTGGACTCAGTTTCCCCGTCTCTGAAATGTACTCAATGTCTTCAGTTTTGAGCGACGTGTCAAAAGTATTTACATGCCATCATTACTGTAGTATCTGAGTGCCTCACAATGGTTAATGTTTACCCTCGCAGCACCACAGTGAGGCAGGGCCTTGCTTTTATCCCCATTTCACAGATGGGAAACTGAGGCACAGAGATGAAGCAACTTGCCCAGGCTCACACAGGGAGTCTGTGGCCCTGCTAGGAATTGAAGGTGAGCACCCTAACCAGTGGCCCATCCTACCTCTTTGTCGGGATGGCTGTGTTTAACTTAGGAGAACCTCACTGTTAGCCCTTTTGTTTGTTGTCGCACCATCTTTTCTTTTCTCGCAGATTTTTTGTTAAGAGTAGTCAAAGCAAAAAGTTCTTGCAGGGCACAAGATGGCTGACAAGAAGCGCCTTGCTTACTCCATCATCCAGTTTTTACATGACCAGCTACAGAATGGGGGACTCTCTCCTGATGCCCAGGAGAGCTTGGAAGGTAAGTGGGTGGGTGTCCTTCCCTGTTCCTGCCTCTAGAGCAGATATTGCTAGACGTCTGCTCCATAGCTTTTGGGGTAACCTAGAAGATCAGTCTCTTACACCTGCCTCCCACTCAGCTGCACAGTTCCTGTGGTACTGAAGCCTTCCTGATTGTTGAAAGGAAATCTTGTCCTTCATACATCTTAGTGGAAAGGCATCCAAAATGTTAACTGGCCAGATAAAGGAACAACTTTTCTGCTAGTCTCTTCCAGGAGAAGCACAGGCTAACCCAGAAGGGGAATGAGGAATATATATAATATATCAATTGAAATTTACACTGATCCAAAGTCTGAGACTTACCATGTTGGGTCTTCTCTACATTGTGATTTCTAAAGCACACTAAGCGTTGTTCATTAATAGGTCTGTGTAGAACCTGGAGGTATGCACTGACTGTTTCCCACTCTGCTTCAATGTATTTAGTGCTCACCAACAGGGTGTACACCGAGCAATTAGTGCACTTCAGAAATCACACACCAGGGTGTACATTATCTCACTGTGTCGACAGGAGTCTCAAAAAGCTGCACAAGACTGAGAGATCAGGGAGCTTCTGATAGTACAGTGCAACACTGAAAATGAATACCATATACTTGTTGGAAGCTTCCCAATCCTACTGTTAAGAACCTTCCCCATGTGGGACTCCTGGGTATTACAGACCCCATGGGAGAGCTGTGCTGGTGATGGCAGCATCTGGCCCTTCACCCAAAGGCAACACACACAGTAGTTGAACAATAGAGTGCAGCCAGAACCAGGAAAGGGTGTGACCTTCATAAGCAAATGAGAAGTAGAGGAGGTTGCCTGAATCATGGAAACGTTGTTTCAAGAGCCTGGAGCTATAGTTATAAAAGGTATGGGGCCTTTGCTTCTAGTGTGTCCTTAGATCTGTTCTTAATGCACCATTCTTGACCTGGTGCTGGGAACACTGGTAAGTAATGATGTGCGAAAGAGAAGTTACCAGCCAAGGACAGAACAGTTGCCCATTTTGTGCTGTATCTCTGAGATTTCCAGTGCACTCACTAGAGAGGCTACAGCAAATAGCACAAAGAGCTAGTCGGGTAATTAATCCCCTGCTTCGACATGAAAGGGAAAAATGAAGATGATAATTCAGCATGTCACATGCTACTTGTGCTACAGGAATGGGCTCTTTTTTAACCCCTAAAGTAGCTGAGACTATGGGGTGGTTGCCTTTGTGACTCATTCTAGAAACTCTGTCTTTGGAGCCAAGGTTTGCACAGTTCTCTTAAGTGCGTTGGAAAAACCCTGACATGTAAGCTCCTGTCAATTTCCAAAGGGGTAGCTGTGTTAGTCTAGTCCAGCAAAAAAAAGCAAGGAGTCGTGTGGCATTTAAAGACTAACAGATTTATTTTTTGCATGAGCTTTCATGGGAGATCAATAATAATAAAATAACAATACTCATCATAAAGAAAGAGAGAGATTTCAGAGTCTTCAGAAGTGGTCAGTGGTCTGGATTTGGCTCCTTGTGATTACCCCTGGCTGCGGTCTTCCTACCACTTGGGAACCGCAGTGTGCTCAATATCTGATGGGTTGTACATGAGGTTGCAGATGCTGTAATCAACATGGTATTAAACTGAACATAGCCTTTTGTGGCTTTGGCACTGAGCTGGGATCTGGAAGATTTGGGTTCAACTCTTAGTCCTGTCACAGACTTCCTTGTTGCCTTTAGGCAAATCACTAAATCACTGTGCCTCACCAGTTGTAAACTGGGGATGATTCTTTCAAGGATACTGAAGGACAAATCCATGGATGTTTTGAGTCTGTTAGGTTCTACAGCGATGAAGCCACACAAGTACTTAGATAGAAATGTTTTGCTTACATAACTGCAGCTACGTTTTGTGTTCACGTATCTTGTAAACTTTGCAGCTCTCTTCATTTCTAAAGAGGGACCTGTCTCTTGTGTTTCCACATTTCTTACAAGCTAAAGCATAGCACTAGAAGACTGACAATCTGTTTTTGCTTCTGGTTGTGTGACCTCGAGCAAGTGACCTTGCTGTGCCTTACTTTTCTTACTTGATAGGAGATAGGGAGACTAACACTCTTTGTAAGTGATTGAGAGGTTCGGTCTGTTAAGTTCTGGGAGCAACTCCAGTGCTGAGACATAGAAGCAGGCAGTGTTATCCTAAAATAACTGCACCTCTAAATTATTTCTTTCTAATACTTTTGCTTGTGCAGCTCCTTTCATTGAAGGACCTCTCCCTAAGTGCTTCAGGTAGCATTTATCCTTGCAGTATCCTTGAAAGATATGTAATGTCCCTGTCCTACAGATGGGGAAATGAGCATTTATGCAGAGTAACTTGCCCATGGTTTCTGTCACTCCTAGTAGCAGAATGAAAACTTGGCAATGAAACCTCAGAGTTCTAGAGTCTTTCAACTTTTTCACACTGCTACCCCCATAGCTAGGTTTGAGCCTATGCCCCAGATATGTAATCTGCTTCATTCATATTTATATTTCTGGTATCATCATCAATTCAGACTCCATTGGAGGGGGGAGTGACATAAATAGATATTTAGAGGGTGTAAGGAATGTTAACTGCCCATCTCCCTTTCCACCCAGTTGCAATCCAATGCCTGGAGACTGCTTTTGGGATATCCATGGAAGACAAAGATCTCGTTGTGTCTCAGACTCTCCCTGAAATTTTTGAAGCTGCTATAAGAAAGGTTTGTGTCCTACAAGCTTCTTTGATCTACTAATGAAAAACATTGTATAAGAACAAGATATTTATTAAATTCACTGTAGACCTGAGATTCCAGTTTAAACAGCAGAAAGTAGCCCTTCATGCTTCATATCACAACTACGCCACTTATTGGGGGAGTTAAAAGCCAAAAGCATTTAACTCTTGGAGATGTGCTCAGGGAAGTTGGAGCACTGGTTTATGGCGATTACTGAGGGTAAAGCATAGCTTTCTTATTCTTGATTTTATAAGGAGCCTCATAACATTAGAACAAATTCTGCGCCAGTCACCCCCTCGGAAGAAGACCTGGTTGAAGCTGAAAGACTTAAGACTGAAGGTAACCTCCTGCTGGGCTGGTACATTGACAGGGAAAGGTTATGTGATATACAGAGCATGGGCAACTGACAGCAGCAGAGGTAGACAAGCTTAACTGAAGGTTGACACAGCAAGAAGGGAGAGGATTTGCATAGGGTGATGGAATTAGGAAGAGTGGGATGGCATTAAGAACTGGTTCACCTCTGTGTAGACCCACCGGGAGTTGGAGAACGCTCCACTAGTGTGAGTGAATCATCAGTTTTTATGGTCAGAAGAAAGAATGTGCCTTTGCCTTATCAGTCTCCCATAGTGCTGCTGAAGCTGAAGGTGCTGGAAGCTTGTTCTGGCTGTATGTATAGGAATTGCTTCCACCACCTAAAGTCAGTGCTCTCTGCATGGCAACGTGGCAGCTCTTCAATAGAACACATCAGTGGTGCGCATCCCTCTAGAGCAGCAGGGACAGAACCCTAGGCTCAGCTAAAACTGCAGATGAGTATTTAAGGTTGGCAGAATTTAGTAGCTCCAGTTGGAATCTAGCCAGGTAGTGTTCACTCTGTTTATTGTGTCCTGGAAAAGAACTTGGTGGGTGGAACACGGCAGAGATGCAAACTGTTTTCTTCCCTAGTCTTTGTGATGTCAAGACAGTGGACTCATCCCTGAAGAAACTTTCTTTGCTGTGCAGCTCCCCTAGTGGCTGGTCAGAGCAGTCCTGCCTGACTCAACCAGTCTGTGGATGGAGACTGGAAGATATTATTGTGTGGGCTTGACAGATGCAGAAGTTGATGAGGAAGCCTGCACAATCCCTTCTGAAATGGTTGTGGCTAGCATGTTAGCTTTGTCATGCCCCATAATACCAGCATGTTAGCCCCTTGACACCCCACAACTAGCCCCAACTGCTGTGTTTGCTAAGCAGATCTTGCCATTGCTTGTATTCTAAAGGATTGAAGGGGTGGAGATTTCAGTGTATCTACATGCTCCTTTTTGCATTAGTTCTAAGCAGAGGCCAAGAAAAATTGAGACTCTAAGCCTCTTGCTCTCATTATGTCATCTGTTGGAATGTTCCAGAGACCCTTGTTTTTCTGTTTAGGAAATGAACAAATGAAGGCAGAGAATTTTGAAGGTGCTGTGTCTTTTTATGGAAAAGCTATTGAATTAAATCCATCAAATGCAGTGTATTTTTGTAACAGGTATGGAAACTTAACTCTCTCTGTCCAGATGTTTAAATTCAGGTTCTTATTTTGTAGCCTTCTAATTTGTCATCATTTCATTGGGGCCCTTGCTTTGTCAGATTCCTGAACTGAGCCTTATCAGACTGTGTTTTTAATTTATTATTCTCCCTTTGTCTGCTGTTAAATTTGTACTGATGTGCTTTGCTTTGCCTTCTGCCTGCCTTGTGACACTGGCATCTCTATGTAGGGCTGGTTTCCCTATCCTGTTAAGCACTTGATGATATATATGGATACCAAGTAATGCTGTCTGGCTCTGCTTGAATAGCCCTTTCTAACTGAGGCAGACAGCACAGATTTGAAAAGATTGTGTTGATAATGGACAAAGGAGCAAAACAAGATCTCATTTTCAGTGACTGAGGAGTGAAGGCTTGGGTTTCAAAGAACTTGACAGTTATCTGTGCACAAAATGCAAGAAAATGGTTTGCTCTAAAGCAGGGGTCTCAAACTCAAATCACCACAAAGGCTGCATGAAGACTAGTAGAGGGCCGCATAAGAACTAGGACTTTAGCCCAAGGGCCGCACCACGGAAACCTTTTCATACAACTATATTGCAAATATTGGTAACAACCGTGTCATTGAGGGCCACAGGAAATAGCCTTAGGGGCAGCATGCGGCCCGTGGGCTCTGTGTTTGAGACCCCTGCTCTAAAGTACATGAAAATCTATGGAAAGACACTGATTTGCTTAAACAGACTGTGACTCAGACCTTGTGTGCTAACTTAGTTTGCTGTTACCATGTTTGCATGTAGACAAATGGCCATGCAAATAATCTATTTGTTCATGCGTGACTGCATGCCTTAATACTTGTCCAGTTCTTTGAAATACGATCTCATAAGTCCCATCTGGTTTACCCTCCTGAATTTTGCTTCTTATGATCGTTGAGGGCTTGAGCCTATGAAATCCTGAACACCTTCAAAGAAGTTGCTTATGTGGACTTTAGTCTAGCATGTATTTTGGCATTTAGATCCTTTTAAACTCTGTTTTTGCCTCAGTTGGGAAGGTGAAGGAATGGGAGAAGCATAAACATTATGATCTGAGAAATCAAGGTGTAGAGCTGTGATATCTTGTACAAAGAAATCAGATTCCATCTTGAAAAACTGCAATTTGAACAGGTCTACACGCTAGTAGCCACATCACTGTCACTCATCAGCCCCCTCTGAGAAGGCTTATGGGTGGAGCCGTAACTTCGGGATAGAAAATTGAGGATAAAACACTTACATGAAACTGCAGGGCTTGCCTAGGGTGGCAGTAGGATTTCACGCAAGTGAGAATCTGAGCTAAATTTAAGTTTAAATTTTCCCTTGGATGCATATATTCAGGCCAAGTAACCTTTCTCTGCATCTCTGTCTCCATTTTCTACAGGGCTGCTGCATACAGTAAATTAGGAAACTATGCTGGAGCAGTGAGAGACTGTGAAAGAGCTATAGGCATTGATCCGAACTACAGCAAAGCTTATGGCAGAATGGGGTAGGTACTGAGAATGATTTTTTTTTTTTTTTTTTTTTTTACAGCAGCATTAACTTAGTGATGTTCTACCCCAGAATGCTAAATGGGGAATCTCCAGTGCTTAATGATCTGTGGGTCTTTGAAAAATCCGCCAATTGATACGTGGCCTTCTGTAATTGTCCTTCATTTTGTTTTCTCTCAATAGCTTAGCCCTCTCCAGTTTAAACAAACACACAGATGCTGTCGTTTACTATAAAAAAGCTCTGGAGCTGGATCCGGACAACGAAACATATAAATCAAACCTTAAAATAGCCGAACAGAAAATGAAAGAAACTCCTAGTCCAGTAAGTTGTTTCACCTCCTCTTTGAGGGCAAATCCAGTAACTATGCTGTGGAGGTGGGGATTAAAAAGAAACTTCTTCACTGAACTATTTTTGAAGTGTTACTCATCAGCTCAAACTGCCATACTAATCTTTTTCTCCATCTGACAGGACAGTGTTAATTTGAGTTAAGTCTGGAATACAGATGTAATGCATAAAGTGATGATTGTTGGGTGGAGTAAGGGGAAAGGCAGTCTATAGATCCTACCACAAATAGCACAGTTAAAATCCCATTAGAATAACTTCCCTGCTGTGCTGTGAGCCCAAGCACAGCTGCATTGGGCTTATCTGGAAAATGCATACAGAGAATGAAACCAAAAATTGTTGTGCTGTCCTAAACAATATTTACTTTTCCATTGCACTTTAATTATACACATCTTTGTGTTCAAAGAACTTCCTTCCTACCAGTAACAACTGTTAAAATGTGTTTTCTTATCTTGACTGCCTTTTTAAAAGGGACAAAAATATCCATGATAACAGTTTTAAGGTCAGAATATTTAGTGCATGACTGATTCTCATTTCTACTAAGTCCCCTTTACTCTGAACCTTCATGTAAATGAGAATCAGTAGTATAAATGAAGAACCTTAAGTATGTGTCACTCTTAAGTTTGTCTTGGTTTGGGTTGAACTCTCAAATCTGAACAGAATGATTCCTTGCTAGAGGAGGTTCTGTTTAGAGGCATGTGCCCAGAGGCTATTTGAAGCATGCTGTTAGCTGCATTTGGAGGCAGTTTGCCATCATGTGTGTCTAATTAAATGTCTATTTTGTTTTGTTCTTGCAGACTGGAGGCACAGGGGGTTTTGATTTAGCTGGATTACTGAATAACCCAGGCTTCATGAGTATGGTAAATTGACACACATTAGCTCACAGCCAGTTTGCATCTTGTCTGTGTATTTAAATGTATTGATATGTGACTTTTGAGAATACATGTATTTTGTTAGCAGATAGGTTTTCATTTCATTCGCCAAGATTGCTTTTGAGGAGTCTGAATTAAAGCTATAGAGCCAGTTACTTCTGACGGGCTTTTCAGTGTGAGTTACAAGGGCATGATAAGTGGTCCTTGCTGTGCATCTTGTGTATGATATTGTGTTTCTCTGGATCCCTGCTCTTCCTGTTGACATAATGGAGTGTTTCTGCCTTCGTTTTGTAGAGTTGAATGGCACAACATCTGTCTATCCACGCAGGCACTGCAGACTAAATAGGATGTCATCTTTTTCTTTTTAAACAGGCATCTAACCTAATGAACAATCCACAAGTGCAACAGCTGTAAGTTTGATACTGTCTCATTTTTTTTCTTTGATTCACTCCTTTGGCGTCATGCATTGATTGGCTGTTCGGCTGGGTGAAGTAAAGCTCTGGTGGTACTGAGGTCATAAACATTTCTGAAGGCATTTAAAGCAATGCCTTATTTTGCTCTGCATACCTGTTGTGATCATCGTGGGAGGACACGCTCAAGACTTGTGTTGTTAAAATGTGCAAAGAGGGAGCTGTGGCCTGTAGTTAACACACTGAACCAGAGCTCAGGAGGTCAAGATTCAGTTCTGGTTTTGTCACAGACTCTCTGCATCTGACAAGTCACTTCATCTCTGTCTTGTTCCTTGTCTGTTAAATGGAAACATTTGCATGCCTTCTGGGAGTGCTGTGAGGAGAAATTCTTTAAGTTTGGGAGGTACTCACATGCTGTCAGACAAGGAAATACATAGATAAGCTGAACAAACAACGAGTCCTGTGGCACTTAGACTAACAAATTTATTTATTGCATGAGCTTTTGTGGGAGAAAAATCCCACTTTATCAGATACTTGAAGATGAGGAACTTACAGAATAGGAGGAAAGTAAATGTAGAGAAGTATAAGTCATAGGATCAGGTCACACGGTAACAGCAAATTGAAGCAGTTGTTAAGAGTCAAACACTGGGGAACAGCATATAGAGGAGGATGAGGTCAAACTATCTGTTGTAATGAGAAGAAAAATACAAAGTCCTTGAAGTAACACAGTCAAATTTGCAAATGAATTCCAGGTCTGCAGTTTCCGTTTGAAGTATTGAGCTGTTATTCATTTGCCTGAGGATAGCTATAAGCAAATTGTCTATGGAGTGATCAGGAAGATTGAAATACTGACCCACTGGTTTTAGAATGTTGTGATTTCTGATGTCAGTTTGTGTCCTTCCTCTATGTGCTGTTCCCCAGTGTTTGAGTCTTAACAACTGCTTTGATTTGCAGTTAGTTTTACCTGATACCATGATTTACACTTCCCTGTGTTTATTTTCCTCCTGTTCTGTAAGTTTCCCCCATCTTCAAAGCATCTGACAAAGTGGGATTTTCTCCCATGGAAACTCATGTGATAAATAAATTGTTTAGTCTTTAAAAGTGCCACAGGACTCCTTGTTTGTTTTTGCTGGACTAGACTAACATAGCTGCCCCTTTGGAAATAGATGAGCTGGGTGACTCTTGTGTTTATCCCCTTCAAAGCACAGTTGCAGTTAGAGATGGGTATGCCACCTTTATTCTGGCCTCACCAAAGATCTGGTGTCACTATCTCCTCCTGGTTCTTTGTGCCTCTTCCATTGTCCCTGTTAACAGAGGCTCTGCAGTTATTTTGTTGATGATGCAAAAGGCAGAATAGACTCTAGCTTGCACACGCACAGACACTCCATCTTATGTGAGCTGAAACACCCTTAGCTTTCCAATGGTACCACATTTGACCTTATGAAAGACAGTGAGCAGCTATCTCGCATATGGACTATGTTTCCAATACAGTAGAGCCTCCTGGGATAATTCAGCGTCACACCTCCTGCATAAAAGATGCAAAATATACAAAGCAGATTCTTCTCATCTCTCAAGACAACAACAGTAGATATGTAGCAAGGCCCTTATTACAAAGATTGTTAAAATAACTACATTACAGCAGACGTGCAAGTGTGCTGTTGATAAATTAAAACAAAAGCACAGCTGATGACCCTAGTAAAAAAGTTTGAATCAGAGAGGGTCTGCTGTAGCTTTTTGATTGTCACCAGACCATAAAGATCAGAAGGCAAGGGGTGGGGGGTTACAACAAGACTCCTGAATGGCTGACTGAGTAATTAGTAGTAGAAAAGAGTTACACTTCATCCCATGAGAAACTCTGGCTCTTCACACCATTGGAGAAAAAAAAAAAAAAGATAAATATTTTCCTCCTTAATCATGAAGCTAAAATGGTTTGTGCTAACTTGGGGGGTGAGGGAGGAAGGGAGTAACTCTTGCCCCATGCTGAAGACCTTGTAGTAAGTGAAATCTCTATCTGTTATTCTGAGCAATAAATATTTCTCTGCAGAATGTCTGGGATGATTTCAGGTGGCCAGAACCCTATGGGAGCAGCAGGAACCAGCCCTTCCCCTAATGACCTTGCCAGCCTTATCCAAGCGTAAGTTTCCCCTCTTTGACTAGTCTATAGGTGCAATTCAGTCTTCTCGATCAAAAGTAAAACGTATAGCCAAGCACTTTTTGCAAAACTTCAATCTTACCACCTGCCTTTCTGTATCATACTCCAGTTTCTTTTCCTCAACGGAGCCAGATGTGGTTCTTATGCCCTGGATAATTTAGGTGCTCAATCACAGAGTTAGACTTTTCTGTGCTCCAAACTGCCCTAAAGCATGTGAGGACAAAAGTTGATTAGGTGTGTCATTTTCTCTCCTACAGAGGCCAACAGTTTGCTCAGCAGATGCAGCAGCAGAATCCAGAGCTAATAGAACAGTTACGAAGTCAGATTAGGAGTCGAACCCCAAGTGCCAGCAATGAGGATCAGCAGGAATGAAAATACCAGGTGAGTTCATAAACCCTACAGTCTGTTATGCTGTATTGAGCAATGGTTTCTATGTTGGTTTACTCAAGATTCGTCTTATGCCTTTGGACAAGTTACTTTACATATTCTCAATGAAGTACAAGCTGCAATTTACATGTCCCACTCCAATGAGATCAAACAAGTGTCCTTTGTGTAAAGGGTTTAGGGAAAAAATGAAAATCTTAAATATGGCTTGTCTGCCTGTCTTTACAGCACTACCCATGGGAATTCTTGACTATAAAAACTGGAAGCCGTGTGTGTTGCCATTTCTTCAGTTGGAAACGTCCAAGAGAGAAAGGAGGGAAAAAAAACACTTATGCAACCTGCATGTTAAAGACAGTCTCATTTTCTTCCCCTGGTCCCTCCATCTGCCCCCAAATCCCTCTTTTTCCTCTGGAAGATCCAGCAAGCAGTAAAGACAAACCAGCATCAGTCCTCTTTCTAGAACTTGGAAAATCAACCTCATTGTTACCAGCCGTGTTGCAGATTTTAACCAATGTTCAAGGACCCAGCACTCTTCATTGTAAGATGCCTCCACCATCCTGAGAGAACAGCTTCATTCCCCCTTTTTGTCTTTTATCATGTCACAATGAACATATCATAGGTTACTGAATCTCCTTGCACCCAACAGCTGGGTGTGAAAAATCACTTATGTTCACTGCATTTCTCATTCAGGTACATAGTGTTATTGCTGATGCTGTTTCTACATGGGGAAATTAAGGTGGTGGACAACTCTAAAGCCATGTGTGAATGTAAGTGTATTTTGGGGGTGGGCCTGCCTAATGTAAGACCATTTTCTGTGGCTCCTAACTGACCATTTTTGATACTTTTTTTCAGATCTTTTTTGCCAATAATGACATCATTTGTCTAGTGTTTGGGGGAAAAAAAATCATGGTTGTATCTGTTGTCAGTAGTCTTCTCTGAGATTGTTGGAGAGGTAGAGGCGATTTGATCCTTTACGTTTTTAGATTTTTTTCTTTAAGTTGTCTCGCATGTGAGTGGTTGCTAAGATCAGGGCTTCTGTGCTAGAGATGGGAGTTGACAAATGCCTATTTCAGAGGGGCTTAAGCTGCTTAATACATGGGAATGTGAGCTGGTGGAATAAAACTGCTGTTTAGGTCCATAATATACTGACTGGTCACTGACTCAGCTGTGGGATTTGCAAGGAGCTCTTATTTCCCAGCGTATTACAGGCAGGAATAGATGTAATTTACTAGAATAAATGTCCTGCCCCTACCAGGGCCTCTAGTATTACCAAAATGTTTTTGCAGTTCACATGCCCAGTAGCAAACTGACTTCAATATATGTAAGAGAAATCCACTGGAGATTTCACTAGTCAAGCTTAGAGGGTCTTTATAAACCTGAGGCGCAAAACAGAGAAACTCAGAGAAAGGGAGGGAATGGCATGGATGGTCATGTTGCCAGGTGCAAAAAATCATCTGATTTACAGCTTAATAGGTATAGGAGATTAAAACACCAAGGGCAAGGAGGTGAGTGAGGGGTGGCAGGTGTGTGTCCAAGCTAAAAGGGTATTGTTTTGATATCATCTGTAAACGTTTTTTAAAAGTCTTCTAACCATGGTCGGTGTAACTTGTGGAGAATAAAATGCTTTGATGCTCTCTTTGTCATCCCTTTTGACCACCTGACCAAAACAACAAGGCCCCTAAACAACAGGATGTGACCAGCTCACCCAGTCTCTTCATAGGAATAATTAATTTGGGCCCCAATCCTGAGAGTGGACTGCTCAGCCCCCATGGAGCCCTGATTACTTCAGTGAGAATTCACCTATCTGTGAACAATTGTAGGATCAGGGCTGCACTTCCACCACTCAACAGTTAAAAATGGGACAAAACTTAAAAGTATTTTTCTGTCTCACGACCTCTCTTTGCGGCTTGTTTTGCTCCTTATGTGGAAATCTCTTGCTTTATTTCTACAGCAGTTTGGAAGAGATGAAACTGACAATCTTTTATAGTTAAAATTCCTGACCTTAGAAATCTGCATCTCCTACCAGTTCCACCTTAAACTAATAAAACTATTTGCATTTTTAAATATTGAAATGTCCTTTTTATAATGCTTATTTGCTACTGTATTTGATTCATATTGGCCAACGAAAATAGGGTAGTCTGTTTCACTTCATTTGTATGTGGCTTCTAATCCCTTTCACTCTGAGTCTCTTACATTGGCTCTGAGATGTGGTGGCTGGAGGCAGCTCTCATTAGTTTGAAAAGTAATGGTCCATAGCAATTATTTTTTAAAATGGTGGAAATATATTTATGGGATGTCACAAAGGCTGATAATTCTTTAAACTCCTGGAAAATATTGTACCTAAAGTCTCCCTTCAAATTGTTGCAGGTTAGCAATTTTTTGATGTCTTAAAAATGGATAGTATCCATTTAAAATCATACTCTCTCAAGATTTTTTTTTAAGTAACACCCAAGATTGTTAGAAGGGAAAGAGCTCAGTGGAAAAAAAAGATGTCTGATTCCTGTTTTATATTGTGCATTTGACAGCACTGCTTAAAGAGTTTTGCTGCTTTCTCTTTTCTAGTAAGTGTCCTCTGTGTAGATGGGTCACAGAGTAGGTGGGGGGGGGCATTTTAAAACTAGGAACATGCAGTTGTTAGAACCACAAGGCTTAGGGACACTTAGAGGCAGGTGTGGAGCTAGAGATGTCTTTAAATTCAGTATTTTTAAGCAACTGGGTTTCAGATTGGTGGCATGTCTCTTTAGTGTGACTTGACCACAGTAAACAACTGTATAGATGCCTTCTTGCATTTTAAAATACAACCTCTTACTGCAGCAAGAAAGGACGGGTGCCCAAGCATGTTTGCATAAGTGGATCAAGGATCTCTGAGCAGAGCAGGGAGAAGCTCTAAAGACAAGAGGACTGGAGGCAGCTGATTCAGGGAGTCAGTCACAAGGGGTCTCAGGAGAGCAAGGGAGAGACTGGTGGGGCCACAAGTGTTAGCAGGTTCTGAGTACCTGGGGAAAAGAAGCAGGATTCATAAATCTACTTCCCTCTTTATTTGAGCAGGTGGGCTCTAGAATTGTGTCTCTTCCCTGGGGGAATGGGATCCAGCAGGAAAGGACTGGAGGAGAGATCTTGCAAAAGGGTTTGGGGCCCTAAGGAAGGCTGGCAGCAGAACTTTAGCAACAAAAGTTCAGAGCTCAGAGAGAAGGGGAATTAAAAAACACAAAGATTGATTGGGTAGGAAGCCTCTGACTCCTTCTCTTCTGAGGACAGTGAATTGTTGCACTCTAAATCTGAAAAAGATTGGGGGAAACTCAGCAAAGTTTCCCCCTTCCTCCCAATGAGAAATTTGAGGCCATGGTGTGCAGCAAGGTTGTCTTCATTATTCACATTCAGCTGGAACAAAACCTTGAGCATAAGCCCTGGAATAAATTCTGTGCCTTAAATTCTCCCCAGAGGCTCCAATTCCTCTGTATTTCTCCTCTGAGGAAGTGATCCCTGGAGGAATGAACCACCTTTGATAAAAATTATTCCAATTTCTCTAAGATTCAGGAACAGAAGGATCCCACTGAAGAGATACTGAAGTTTGCTGCTGCGGTAGTACCCCTAAGGTGCTCTGGTTATCCTTGTACAAGGAGAGTTCTACCTCACAGACAGGGCAGGTCTGGGAGTCACTTCCCAAAAAGTCTTTGAGGCCTCTTCAGCTATCCTTACAATGTCACTAACAGCTATGTACTTTGCAAGGATATACCTCTCCTGGCTGCCCTATCTATGGCCCCAACCCCAGAAGCTCAAGCCAGTCTTGTCTAGCTTTGAGATCATGTATGCTTGTGAGGAAGACAGAAGACACGGTTACTGGGTGCAGGTGTGTGAAGAAGGCAGATCTCCAGAGCAGCCTTTGTCAGACCTGAATATAACTGCACTGCCAGAAAGAGACCAATTCTGAGAATCTACCACCAGCTCAGATTGGGCCATGTTAGCTAACTATTCTGTCATTCTAGGTGCCAGAGTAACTGACCACCAGTGTCTATTCTAATGACCAAAGGAGTTTCCCAGCTGATGCCTCTTTCATGTACAGGTAGTCCTCACTTAGTGACCGGGTTCCGTTCCTGAAACCCGGTTGATAAACGAATTGGTCACTAAACGAGGAGCAGCCCTTACCGGTATTTCAGGCATAATGTACTTTACTGGTAGTGGGTTTTTCAACCATCTGTAGTTTTAATGTCACCTTTGCATCATTTATAACATTTTTAATATATATTTTAAATGTTTTAAGCTCTAATGTACTGAACTTAGTTTGCATAGTGTACTGTAAATATAGGTAATCTGAGAGAGTTGATGCGAGTTCTCGTACATCACCATAATACCAACTCATCAGAGAGCTGGTCATAACTCTGAGGGGTCACTAAACGAGTAGGTCACTAAGTGAGGACTAGCTGTACTAAATGAATCATCCAGGTCGAATGATGATCAGCCCTTGGAGAGGTTCCTTTGCCCAAACTAGAGCAGTCATCTGGGGAAACTGGACTCTCAATGTTAAGGCTTGAAGCTTCCAATTAAGAAGGTATCACTACATCTGTTTTCTGCCCCTTGAAGTGAATTGAGGACTGAACATTAGTCTTAACCAGCTCACTGATGCTTGGGTAGTTTGGGCCTGGTGAGGTAATAAATGCGTCTGAGAGACAGACGTGGCATTCTCAGTGTCCTATCTCTCTGGATGCCTTTCTGTGCACCATGCTAATGTAAGCTAAATTCATGTAGCTGTGATGTTAACAATAAGAATCCTCATCTTTTCCTCAGTTTTCACCTCAGTGCCATCTCAGCCATCTGCTGAGTTGTGAGGCACAAAAGGAGTCCTGATATAAATAGGCAAGAACCATGTTCTTGCGGCTGTGTCATTAACCGGCAGAGGGAAAAGTTCCATTGGCTCTTTCCCTCCACTGAGCATCCCTGACAAAATATCCTTGCTCCATCATTCATCCTACATCTGAGTAGAGTAGAATTCCTGCCTGCCAGCAACCTTGGGGGAAGCCTGTGCCTTCCTGTCTCACTCAGTTGACTCTTCTGCCTAGGGCTGTACATGGCTGTCCTTCATAGGAGTGCTCTTGTGTGTTCAGAGCCTTCTCTTTTGAAAAGCCAGCTTCCTTTCCTCATCTTTACAGATTTCCAGTTAGCTTGAGGGGATTTATCTCCTCCATCCCAATCTCCAAAGCTTCCTTTGCTTGATAAAAAGCAGGCTTGTTTTCTTTACATCCACTCCTAAGCTTGGGAAATGCTGCTGTTAAAAAGGGAGCAGGACAAACATTGCCACTGCTGTCTTCATGTGTTAAGTTCTCAGCTGAACATGACACACACAAATCCAATTCCCTCCTGTGCTCTGCTTGACTTGCAAGCAGTTATAAAAATGATGGAAATGCTACTTGGTTTTCCCCAGTTGTGATCATCACGTTCCAAGCTGTGTTAGAACCACAGCTGTTAGAAATGAAGATGTGTGATTTAAGGAGTAACATCCGCTCCCTCGCATCCTTCCTTGCACTCACTTCATGATCATTTTCCATCCTGTTGTGTCTTAGAGTTTTAACACAGTCCACATAGTAATGAGGGGGTGTCTGCTACCTTCCTTACAGTTGTTCCACAGTTGAAAAGCTTTTTATTGGGAAAGCTTTTCCTTGGTGTTCAGTCTAAATGTTTTTTTCTTTGTT
Source organism: Podocnemis expansa (assembly GCA_007922195.1). Classification (NCBI taxonomy): domain Eukaryota; kingdom Metazoa; phylum Chordata; order Testudines; family Podocnemididae; genus Podocnemis; species Podocnemis expansa. Next base: position 8,116,552 of record ML682020.1, on the reverse strand, counting down.
CCTAGGCCTATGCCCTTGATCTAGCCAAATCAGCTGTACTCATTTGCAGATGCTTCCTTTTCCCTCACATGGTATCCTGCAAAATACATTTATTTTACCTGTCATGGATTCTGGTCCTCTGAGTGTCACCATAGCTGCAATGTAAGTGGGCAGGAGCCTGGTGGTTGCTTCTAGCCCTATTTACCAGCAGGGGCAGGAGGCGATGGCCGGTGCGAGCATCTGCTCGTGGTCACCTCAGCGGGGCGGCGGGACCAGACCCGGGGCCCACCCACGGTCTCCGGGCCACTTTCAGCACCACGTGCTCCTGGACAGCTCTGCAGCCGCCGGCGCCGGAACCCTGCACCGCGGCCTCGTCTTTCCCGCCGGGCCCTTCTCAGCGACGCACCCAGCGGCCTGTGGGGGGGGGGGTTTCCTTGCCTCATAGAGGGGCGGAGCCACAGGCGCTGATTGGCGTCTGCTCCGACCGGTGAGCAGCGGCGTTTTCTCTCACGGCGTCTCCAGCAGCCAATCACAGGAACGTCGGCGGAACGGGCGGGACCCGACGGCCGGGTTGCCGGGGCGTGAAGCCGGCCGAGCTCCCGTTCCCGAGGGTAAGGGAGGCGGGTCCGGGGGCCGAGGCCCGGGTGGGAGCGGGGGAGGCTGGGGGGGAAGCCGGGCCGGGAACCAGGCCACAGCAGGGCCAGGGAGCTGGGGGGCGGGGAAAGACCCGTCTCCTGAGCACAAAACGAGGTGACTTCATTCACCTCCGGCCCGCACCCGGGGGGCTGGTGGGATTTTGCTCCCGCACCCAAGTGTGGCAGCGCTGGGAGACGGTCCAGATGTGCCCTGGGCACAATGGCACCGTGCTCAGGAAAGCTGGCCAAAGCCTCCAACGAGGGACTAGCTGCTGCTGCTGGGGTTGGGGTTCCATCCCTCGCCTCTGGCATCGGCGTTTTGGGCTCCCGGAAAACGCAGGCGCTGCGTCCTCTGGCAGAGCACTGCAATGTTCCCGCTAATGACTTGTAGCCTGTGTGCACAAACAATTTCTGTGTGAGCACCAATATTAGCACGATTGAATTTTTTGTGCGCACTTTATTTTTTTGTGTGCGCAGGTTTCATGACCTGTGCACGCGCGCACATGCGCGCAGCTTAGAGGGGACAGTGGAGCACTGTTCAGTTGAAGTTTGCCGCACCCTGCCCAATCTAACTGGGCTGGCACGTGAGCTACAGGACGTTCATAACATTCCTAAATCTTTTCAGCTATCCCAGCATGGTCTTGTTTGTGTGACAGCATGGCATGATCAAAACATCAGGAGGGTTTTGTCCTGGGCATCAAAGCCTTTAAAAGTTCATTATTGTCCCTTTTTGTCAAGCTACCAGTTCAGTTTTGATTTGCCTTTTTGGGGATATTGAAACAGTCTTTGGGTCTGATGCGGTTTGTAATGCAACAATGTCCTGGGAGAAATTATCTATGAAATGGTAATGCCCCACTGTTATTAGAACCATGCAACTCCTAAAGGAAATCATGCTGTAGAGGAGCAATACACTGTTCTTAAAAGATTGTACATGCTCCAAAGGAACTAAGGTGTTTCCAACAGGAGTGTACCTATATTCAGAATCCTTTGTGGACTTTGATTGCTAATTCAGGATAAGCAAGACAGCTAATGTTGATTATAATACCATTAGTTAGGCAAACATAGGTTTTAATAAACATGCATTGGAGAAGATACTTTCTTCAGGTGATTTCCAGTGTTGGCAAACTATGCTGGATTGACGGCTCTGGAGACTGCAGTTTTCACTAACTACAAATCAGGTACAGTGAAGATAGTGGTGGATCCAGCTTAACCTGTCTGGGAGTTTACCTGAGCCCTGACCTGGACAGATCTGCTTGAAAACACAATAGGAGTTCTGTGTCTGCCATTTGTTCACTCACTGGCTTCCCTGCTATGATGGAAAATGGAACCATTTGGCCTACTTGTTGTCAATGGTATTTCTTTTGTGATTGGACATGCCTCTCCACAGAGAGCATCATTGCAATCCACCAACTAACTCACTTTGTACACGCCATCAGACAGTAACCTTTTTAATTCACTACTGGCTGGGGCTGGACTGGAACTGCTAACCTGCAGATGAAAGGCCCTAAAGCCTTTTACCAGCCTCACAGCCTTTCAAGGCTTTTTTTTTTTTTTTTTTTTTTAAATTAATGAAACCATATAGTAACCCAGACTAATAGACAGCTGATACACACTCATCCCCTCAAGGAAATCTTTGACCTTAAGATTTTATTGTTTTCAAATCTCATTTGCTGGTCCAGTAACCAGGTATTCAATTATCTACCTTGTCCGTCATTGGTTTGAGCATCAGTGTGGCCACAAATTTCCAGAGGGGTAGCCGTGGTAGTGTGTGTACAGCAAAAACAACGGAAGTCCTGTGGCACCTTATAGACTAACATTTCTCTGGGCATACGGCTAATACCTGCCCTCCTCCATCCTGGCGTGTGTATATATACCTCTCAACTGTAGTTTCCACTTCATGCATCTGACGAAGTGGGTTGGAGCCACTAAAGGATATGCCAAAAGAAATCTGTTAGTCCGTAAGGTGCCACAGGATTCTCATTGTTTTAGTATGGCTACAGACATTTTATCTTTGTTCGTTAAAGTGAAATAACTGTGGTTCAAATTGGTGAATGCTCCAGGCTTTGTGGAACTCCTTACCTTTGAGTGATGGCATTAAGGACCTCTCAGTATGCCATTGACTTGACTTTGTAACTCAGTTTGGTATAATAGGTAAGGGAAATGAGCTAGAATCCTAAGGGTGCTTCTGCTTAATTTCTAGATCTCAAGGGAAACATCATCTATGTTAGTATACCTTTAAAAAACGTTTAATCTGAATTTTACCTCTCTCTTCTTTTAAAGCGCTTTCTGGAATAAAAATTGCACTCTTGCTGTGGATGCCATATGGGGATAAACTTCTATGTTTCAGAGTAAATAGTTTATAATAATCCAGGGATCTTGAGTTTTACATCTTTGTCTTCTGTGAATCTGCCATCTGTTTGTTCTTTCACTCGCTCTGTTGTTGTTGTTCTCTATGAGAAAATAAAGACTAAACACTGAATTTCTGCCTAGGGCATCCCTTTAAAGGGGCATACTACAGATGGTTTAGGCTTGGTTTTTACTAAACAAAAATAATCATATTTCATAACCTAATAAGTGATTTTAGAATTGTTTATTCATTGAATTTAAAACAAGGCTTTTTAAAAAATAACTAAAAATTCACCTGCAGAATTGGAAGCCCAACCATTGCAGGAGAATTTTCAGCTCAATCACATAAACAAATGTTGCAGTCCAAGGATAAGAAACTGAAACCTACCAGCTAAGTGAGATGTAAAAAGAAAACCACAAACTGTGACAGGTCCCAGGGGAGTAGCTGTGTTAGTCTATTTCAGCAAAACAAACAAGGAGTTCTGTGGCACTTAAAGACTAGCACATTTATTTATTGCATGAGTTTTGGCATAATTCCGCTTCATCAGATGAATAAAAAAGAAAATACAAAGGTGGATTTTAAAAAGTGTAATTTTCATGACACAAGTTAGCAGTACCATAGGTGAAGTAATTAGCTTGGACCTTTATTTTTCCAAGGTGACCTGAATTAAAAGTGGCTGCACTTAGCCTCTTGTTGGATTTAGCTGAATGCAAAGTTCTACACGTGGATCTAAATGCAGGATTGGTGTCTACATTCTCTGCATCTTACTGTGCTTAGGTCTGTCAAATGGGGAATGGTGCCTTAAAAACTGACTGTCTCTGTTCAGTATTAAAGAACTTGTGGTGGTTTTTACAGGATTATGAGTTTGTCCTGCATCCTAACTGTGAAAATTTCCCTCTTCTCTGCTTACCCCCTTCCCTGCCTTTGTGCATGCTGGCTGTTTGTTTCCCTGCACCCTAGAGGTGGCTGCATTTTAGTGGTGAGTGAAGTAAGTCATATATAGACTGGAAAGCAAGTTTGGGATGGATGGTGCTATGTTAGATATTATAACTATTTATTTAAATAGGAAAATATCATTTGTCTTGCTCCTTTCTACAGCGACTGAGCTTGGGAGCGTGATTCTTTGGATGCTTGTTTCAACTGTTTAAATGCTGCCGTGACAATTAAAATAACTGTTGGAAGGACGCCAACAAACTCGCTTTTTGCAGAGTCCCTGGCAGGGGACGTTCATCCAAGGAGACAAAATGAATATTAAAGTAGCCAAAGTTCTGTGTCTGCTGGGGCTCTTTTTCCTCATGCTACTCGGGTCCCTCCTGCCTGTCAAGATAATAGAGGCAGATTATGAAAAAGCTCATCGCTCCAGAAAGGTCATTGCCCTCTGCAATTCCTTTGGAGGAGGAGTCTTCCTGGCCACCTGCTTCAACGTCTTGCTCCCTGCTGTGCGAGAAAAGGTAGTTGTGGGCCAACTCTCTGGGGGGTTGTTTTGTAGATAGCCCCTGCTGTCCTGGTGCGGGGATTTGGGAGAGTCCTCTGCTTTGAAGATGTCTGTTACGATAATGGTGCCAGAGGCCAGGGCTTCCCAATGTCTTCAGGAAGTCCATGTTGTCAGACTAAGCCCAACCTCTCCAGTTCTCCTGCAGGCCACATAGGGGTTTCTCCTAAGTCTAATCCTGCAAAGGTACAGGCATGGGCTGCCCTTAACCTCAGACTCATCCTTGTGAGACAAGGCAGTCCCAGCTCCATTGCAGGTTAAAGAGTGCACCCAGGAAGAGGCTGGTCCTTAAAGTAAGGAGGAGACTCCCACTAACAGAAGCCTGACATGCCTTGGCAGGTGCTAGTGGTTGGGGAGCTGCTGTGGTGGTGGCCTTCACGTTGGAAACATTTAAAGCTTAGGGGTGAGTCACCCAGCTCACTTTTCATGGTGAATGATTGCAATCAGTTTCACCACAGGTTCCTTTTCCTTTGTTCCAGCTCCAAGACGTTCTCAAGCTTGGGAACGTGACCACAGACTACCCTCTGGCTGAGACCATCATGCTGGTGGGCTTCTTTTTGACAGTCTTTGTGGAGCAGCTCATCCTGACCTTCCGGAAGGAGAAGCCTTCCTTCATTGACCTGGAGACCTTCAACGCTGGCTCGGACGTCGGAAGCGACTCAGAATACGAGAGCCCTTTCATAGCATCTTCCAGAGGGCGCACGCTTTACCATGAGCACAGCCACCACTCCCACAGCCATGGCTTGAATGTCCAGGACCTTTCCCAGTCCAGTCCCTTGCGGCTCTTCAGCCTGGTGTTTGCCTTATCTGCCCATTCCATCTTTGAGGGCCTGGCTCTGGGCCTGCAGGAAGAGGGCAGCAAAGTCATGAGCCTGTTCCTGGGTGTGGCCATCCATGAGACACTGGTGGCTGTGGTGCTGGGCATCAGCATGGCCAAGGTCTCCTTAACACTGAAGGATGCTGCCAAGCTTGCCCTAACGGTGAGTTTGATGATTCCCTTGGGCATCGGGGTTGGCATGGGTATTGAGAGCGCCCAGAACGTGGCCAGCAGTGTGGCTTCCGTGCTGTTACAGGGCACCGCAGGGGGAACTTTTTTGTTCGTCACCTTCTTTGAGATCCTGACGAAGGAACTGGAAGACAAGAATGATCGCCTCTTGAAAGTCCTCTTCCTGGTTTTTGGCTACACAGTCTTGGCAGTGCTTGTCTTTTTCAAGTGGTGAATGCAGGAGAAATGGACAGTAAAGTCTGACTCCTCCCCCCTCAGTAATAGTGCAAGATCCCTTTCCAAGCCAAGTAGGGGCGCTGAGAAACATCGGTCTGGGTGGTGGTTAAGCACCGATCTGGCAAAGGGAAAATAGTTTCATGGGGGTGCAAAGGAAATGAGATTGGGGAGTTTCCAGAAAGAGGTTTCATGTGGCGTCGGTTCTGCACATTGGAACAGTAGCTGAGAGAGTTTATACAGAGATTCCTGGAGATCATGGTTAAGGAGCTGGTTGGAATATTGCCTCCAAAGGGACCTTGTCAGCTGTGCATTCTGCTGTGTGTCTAGAGATCCCACTCTCCACAAGTGGGTAACATGACTTTATCTTCTACATCTTCTGCTTCAGACTCTAGGCTCCAAGGAGGTGAAAAGTAACAGAGAAGTCAAACCGAAAGCAGACTGTGATAATGGATTGCAAGACAGCATTAAAATGCTTTTGCCAGTTTAGTTTTGAGCAGAAACCTGACTGTTACTAACTGCTAAAAATATTGACCATTCTGGGATACAGCAAATGTCTTTTAGGTGTGATTCATGCCATAATTCTCTGCTTGCAGAGCTTCTGTTAACTCACAAAAAAGACCATGGGCTCTCTTGTTGTTCACGCAAAGAAATTAACCTAAGAAGCAGGGCCACAGTCCATAGGATCATATTCCTCTATTGTTGTCTTGCTCATTCACTGAACAGTCATAGATGTGAATTTGTAGGAGTTTGGGCTGCATATCAAGTTGAAAAACCTTAGCATTAAAATCTGAAATCCTTTCCAAAGCATCTTGGCAGCTCTTGCTGTATAATTTTTAGGTTGTAACAAACAGATATTCACAATTTCCAGAATGAAGATTTAGGTCATTTAAATTGTCTAGGGTGGGTTGGGGGTGGGGGGTTGCCCTTTTGATGAATCCAAAATGATTCTCCCAGAGCCATCTCCTCTTTGTGCTAAAGTGTTTGTTTCTCACTTACCCTGATCCATGAGTGAGGTACTTGGCTTCAAAGATCTCATTGCAAAGCCTTCTGTCAGTATTTTCAAATGCAGGAGAAAATTCCACTCTCTTCCAAAGGTCACTGGACTGCAAGGTAAACAATTTGGAAGAGCCTGTTAGAGCCAATTAAAAGCTGGCTGACCTGGTTCAATACTAGCAGAGCATGCTCTGTCCTTGCAGGATGGAGACTTTGATCTGGGAGGCTTGCTGCACTGTGAATCATGTTGTTGCTATCATTCAGATCTGGCTATCAGATGTGGGCTTACACCATGTGACAGATTTCCACTCTTAAGTTATACCATGCACAGTTTTCGTGTGCACCTGGGAAAAAGGTAAAGTGATCGCCAAATGTCTGTCATTTCTGCTCTGCAAATCTCAATCTTTAGCCCCCCCGCTCCTCCCCAGAGGTGCTTAAGTTTTAATTGCAGAAGGCTGGATCACAGGCTTCCAAGATGCAAGTTGACTCCTTTTAAAAGCATTGGTGAGATGTTGTTAATGGCTGACTGCAGCCTGTTTGTCTGCAGGGGAGGCAGCAGTAACTTTCCTCATGGTCAGACTCCATCAGGATCCAGAATGAATGATCAGTTGCACTGTGACACACTAGAACCTCATTTCACATGATGATTGATAGAGGCCACCTGATTGTCTGGCAACCAATATTTTAATTGCTCCAGAACACTAAATTTAGTTAGTCTTACTTTGAAGAAATTGGGTGTGGGGAGGGTTAGCCCTCAAATCATGCCAATTAACAAGGGCCAATTAAAATACAGGTTGGCATGATGTGCCAGATTGGTCCCCAACTACAGATTTGCAGGCAGGTGGCTCTGTAAACTTCCTCTCTGATTCATCTTTCATAGCTAGTCACCAGATGAGGGTTTGGCTCCTGTGTTGCTGTCCTGTCCTATACTGCTGCTGTGGCTCATGCTTCACATTGGCCTGTTCAAAACTTTAATGACAAGACAAGCAGAGTTTCCATCGTGACTTGGAGGTTTCTGTATTATTTGCTTTTAGTGTACAAAACTATTTGATCCAGTGTGAAAACTTATACAAGAGCAGCAGAAAACAAGTGGCGAGGGAGCATGCTTTCTGCTCTCCGATTCTATAAGGTAGACTGTATTTCCTGTGCTCCCACGCCACCTTATGGGTTTGTTTTGGCTGTTGTATGGTCCTCACCCCTGGAGCGCTTGAGATCTGAGCAATGAGTCTAGAGGTTCCAAGTTTAATTGGGGACTCTGCCACAGACTCCTGGACTTTGAGTAAGTCTGTCCCCATCTGCAAAGGGAAGGTGATATTTATCCTGCTTCCTGGAGGTGTTGAAAGAATTGGCCATTTCATGTCTGCTCTGGAAGTGCTGATGGTCACGTGTGGAGTGAGAATGGACCCCGGCGTGCTTGACATGGGCTTTAATGTGAAGCTAACAAGGCAATGGGCAGTTCAGAGGGCTTGTTTTACACTCTTTTGTAAATCTAAGATGGGAAGGGTCTTGATGGTGATTAAAGCTGGTCTGTATTAGGCTAAAAGCTATTTTGTCATGCACAGGCTCTGTGTTGAAGGGAGGTGGCCAGAAGATTTGAGCCCATTCAAGGCAGGTCTGAAGGGATGGATGTGGGTGGTATCTGAGTGCCAGTCATTCTCCAAGGGAATGTTGACCCTGGTACTCGAGGATGAATAAAGACCAGCTCTCCAACCCACCATGCCTGGTGCTCAGGGTTCCCCTTGCTGGAATATGAACAAGATGATCTGATTGTTTCCACTGACGCCTGATAATTCTCACCTGTCTGAGTCCAGCCTACAGAGCTGTATGTGTCCAACTGGTCCTTCAACACTGACGGTTCTCCAACACTTGGACTTGTTCTCTCTTGAAAAGAGATTGGGTGGAGTGGTTCACAGCTGTGGGGTTGGTAAAAGCATTGTCTAGGAGTAGATATTTTCCTAGTTTTCTGCTGGGCTCCAGAATATTCCCCTGTGTGTGAAACAGGAATATTCATTTCACTGCATGGATGGTCTAAAGTAGATGACAACTTACAATTGTTACTCAGCTTTAGAAAAAAAGAAAACTGACCAACTGCTCCCAATAAACATTTCTTTCTTTTGGGGCTTGCTTTCATTCGTTTGTTTGTTTGGAAAATTTGTCATGCTCTGCTAGTTATACCCTGTCCTCCAGCTGCGGACATGCACTTTATCGTATGGGGTGTGCATTTAGCATATCAGGAGAGGCCTCAGTACAGCTCGAGATTGCCAAACCAGGGTCCAGTTACAGATTTACACCCTGGCCCTGGCTAGCTGCGGAAGCCACATGCCTCAGTTCAGGCCTGATTTCCATGGAGTTGTGCTTGCTCATTGCAGGTGGGAATGGGATTATGGGGGCCAACTCCTCCTTCCCTTGCACAGGCATTTACACCAGTGCACTGTGGATGCACAAGCCTCCATTTTAAAACTGCTCTGTGCTAGTGTGACTGTCCCAGGTGCACACATGTAGTGAATTGAAAAGTAGCTAAGGCTATTGCACAGAGGTTTATTTGTACCGTGGTAGCATCTAGTGACCCTAATGATGCATCCAGGCCCTATTGTGCGAGGTGCTGTATGGACACAACAATAAGCCATCTCTGTCCCAAAGTGCCAACAGCTTTAGCAGTTGACAAATCCTAACTCATGCCAGGAAAGGGACCAAAACCTCGTCGTCATCACACGTGATCACAGCCAATGGGCCTGTGAAGACCTCCATAAGATCTCTGACGTGCTTTGCCCAGTCAGGTCCACCAGCTGCCATGCAGTTTGCAGGATGCCTTACTGCAGGGACCTTGAGTGAAAGGCAGGAGAGGAGGAAGAGCCCTGGCAGCAATTTAAAATGAGTAGGGAGGCTTGATTCCTTTCTTTAATGAATAGGAGTACAGCTCATTCCCTCCTGGGGGCTGAGGCATTATTACGCACATGTGGCATGTGGGCCGTGAGGGGGAGAGATTATTGTGCAGTGAGGGAAGCCCCATCTTGGCCCAGGGTCAGAGGAAGAGACTGTCTCCCTCAGCCCTGCTCCTTTCCCCCAGCAGGTTCACTGCCTCTCAGCTCATGAATTCAGGGTAGGATCATCCAGCTGGCAGCAGAATCCTGTCCCTGCATCCCCCAGGATGAGTTTCCTGAGGACAGAGCAGCCCTTCCCTGCTGGCTCAGCGTTGTTACTCGCGTGTGTTTCTCAATGGGAGCCGTGTTGACAGCTGCGCGGGGGCTGCTCTCATTCAGCAACCAGGCTCCTCCACTGGCAGCTATTAATAGCAACTGCAGATTTTAATTGCTCTTGCGCCAGCACTCGCATGAGTCATCCTGCCTCGGGCCCCACATGGGGATTCTCGGGGAGGCGCTGTGCGGTCTGCAGGTCTCAGTCCACTGGGGTCAGCACTGCAGCCCTTCCTGGTTCGTAGGCCTGCCCTGAGTTCTTTCACGGCTCTGGAGCCTTGCCAGTTTGCCTTGGATGGTGCAGAGAGCTTCCTCCTGCCAGATTGGTGGCAGGGCCATTTGAAAGTGTCTGAACAGATTTCTAAAAACATCTCCCAGTTCCCATGGAGGCAGCTTTGGAGGCACCTGGAGCAGACCGCTTGCAGGGGGGGGGGGGGGCACTGGCCTGGGATCGGTTCCCTGCTCTCCAGCTATGTGACCTCTGGCAAGACACCTCCCCTCCTGCCCTTTGTTTGGTTGGGCTGATGGGACTGTTAACTCTTGGGGGCAGGCACCCTCTCTCATTGTCTTGGCAGCACCTCCTAGACTTTAAGGACAGAAGGGATCAATCTGATCATCTAGTCTGGCCTCACAGCTGTCACCACCCACTCTGTAAAAAACCTCTAACCGCTGACTGAGTTATTGAAATCCTCAACGATGGTTTAAAGACTTTAAGATGCAGAGAATCCACCAGTAAGTGAGCTGTGCCCCAAAGCAAAATGACATACACGGGCTGTGTTGGTTGCAGGCGTAAGAGGCAGGATGGACCAGTGGCCGGGGTGCTGAGCTAGGGCTCGGGAGACATGAATGCAATTCCCCTGCTCTGCCATGTGATCCCTGGGTGGCCATGGGCAAGTTACTTCATTTCTAGTTTTCAGTTCCATATCCCAAAAATTAGGCAGGAAGCACTGCCCCGAACCCTGGGGCCTTGTGATGATACATATGTTAAAGAGCATGAGGCGACTGGGTTCTACAGTGATTGAAGGCAGCTAGGTCCTTTAACAGAGAAGGGAAATCCTAGCATGAAGCAGGCCTCAGCGGTTGAAGATCTCTTGGGGCAGGTTGATGTGATCACACCCTTAGATGTGGCTTCTTCAGCTGGAGGTTGCAGGAGATGGTCCAATTGAGTTTACAACAGCTGAGGATCTGGCCCAAGAGCAAGCGATCCTTGAGGCCTGCTCCCCCTCCAATAAACCAGCGAGACACTGGGAGTGCGTGGATGGCAGCGCCTGATGTGCTATGTGAGCTGAGTGAGGGTTAGCATTCTGCTTCTTGAGCCCAGATAGTGGCCTACGAGAAGGGATAGAGAATTTATGCCTGATCCTGATCTCTGGGTTGTAGATCAGGAGCAAATCCATCAAGGGCAATGAGCTCCATAGGCATGATCCAGCAGAACTGGTCTGGCAGACTCACTCTGCCCTGATTTCAGCTCAGGGCGTAGCTGCACCAGTGCAAATCCTCAGTGCATGAGCAAGGTTAACCACCCTCGGCACTGGTCCCACCACTGTGCACCGGGCAAGGCTGGGCTGCATTGCTGTAAATTGCAGTTTCACCTGTTTGTGCTGGGGCTGCTAAAATGGCTGAAGCTACAGCAAATACCCAGTGGAGGAAAGGCCTTGGGGCCTCTTTGTTGCAGGAAGAAAACCAACCCTCCCCCACCCCCACATTGCCACCTCTGAGCCTCACCTGCTTCAGGGATTTTCTCCCAAAAGATTGCTGACTTTGATTTGTATTTCATGATTTTATTACCATTGAACTACTCTTGCGGATCAGAGCTGGATGCAAAGCAATCTTGCACAGCAGGACCCAGGTGGCTTTTGCAACAGCAGAGATTTTGCTGAAGGAGAGGGGCTACCACCACCCCCTGGCTCCCCCTCCGCTGGGCAAGGAGCTGTGAATTTAACATCAGCCAGGGTGACCAACACAGAATGGATTCAATTAGCTCTTCCCCTTCCACCAGTTGCAGATGTCTTAGCACAGGCTCTTAAGACCCTTGAAATGTCCAGAGCTCTACAAAAGCTCCAAATCCATTAATATTTTAAAAAATAAAGTCCTAACCTGCTCTTCTCTAGCAGCTTCCTGCCTGGAGCCCAGTGGGTTTTCAAGCATGGCATGGAGCCTTGCTCCATGTTGGTGACATGCATGAAGAAACAGTCACCAGGTGAGGGCTGGGTAAAGTGAGGCGCAGGAAAGGGAAGCAACACCTACAAGGAATATGTGACAAAGGCAGAAACAGTCTCTGAATCCTGCCACCCCCTCCCCCCCCGGCCTCTGCTCGGACCTGACTAAACCACATCCCTCTTTGGTTATGACTTGTAGCAAGAGCCACGTCAATGCATGGTGACAAACCCTAGCTTCATGCTGCTTCCCACAACCTAAAGGGAGGGTGGCCACCCAATAATTAACATGCTGGAAACTGCTGCTTTCAACCCCCCTCAGGGTTGGGTTTGAAGCAGTGCCCAAGGGGTGAGGCATTGCACGGCAGAGCTCATGGAGAAGTCCCTGGGCCAAGAGATCTCAAGGATCCAGGATGCTGCGGTGTGGTGCCTCTTGGCAGAGCGGTGAAGCAGGAGGCCGTGGGTTGACAGAGTGACTTTGGACTGGGATTGCAGCACAAGATCAGGCCAGAGAGGTACAACTGGGGTAGTTTAAATAAAGTCTGAAGATAATTGAAAGACAGCACAAGACTCCAGGAAATACTTAAAATCTTCAAATCATGGTTTAATGACTTTAAAGTACAGAGAAACCATCAGTAAGTGACTCCTTTAGGAATCCCACCTACAGTGGCTCCCTATGGTCTCAGGCAGAGAATGGGGAAGAGCCTGGACTCCTGGCCCCTGCTCCCTGGTATTAGCTATGGACTAGACCAGGGGTCTCAAACTCAAATGGCCACAAAGGCCACATGAGGACTAGTACATTAGCCCAAGGGCTGTAGCACTGAAGCCTTTTCATAAGACAATACTGGAAATATTGATAACAATAGTGTTGTGGGCTGCAGGAAATAAGTGTAGGGGCTGCATGCAGCCAACAGGCCATGAGTTTGAGACCCCTGGACTAGACCATGCAACTCAGGGAGGTTTTTTTTGCCTCTGACTTCACTGAAGATTGCCAACCAGCTTCCATTCCTCCGCCCCTGCTGCCTTATTTTTAACATGCCTGTAGATTCCAAAAATTCATCCGTGGGGGATGAAATGTTCTTGGCTATAGCCTAAGCCAAAAGGTGCATTTGTTTGAGAAGAACCATGTTTTCCATAGTGTGGTTGAGTTGGGGCAGAGAAAGAGCAGGATCATATGCTGGGGAACAGGAAATGCACTTTTCCCACCACAAAATCTTTGCATAGTATTTTTTTTTTAAATGTATCTTCTGCAAAACCTGCTGATCCTGAGAAGTGTCAGGCCCACACCTGCCTAGCTTCAGTGGTGAGACACCACCACTGGGGTCTTTTTTCATCTCCAAGGTGCAGATATGACATAGCTTAGCGAATGATGGGTGAAATTACCCCCCAGGAGAGGCCTCAGAGTGCCCCAGTAAGGTGGAAAATGAGGGTTCGCCAAGGGGCACATCCTCTTACACTGCTGTAAGTTGCACGCCAGGACCTAGATGCTACTAGTAGAGTCCAGGTTACCTCTGGGGGCTTGTGGGTTACACGGGTGAGATTTCCTGCTGTGCAGCAAGGACTGGGTACCACTTATGCCCTTGGCTGAGGCTTTAAGGGACATCCAGACTCCGTACCAGTCGTCTGGCCCAGGCTGAATTTCACCCCAAAGCCACAGTTTACTGCTGCTTTCTAGCTGCACCAGCTGCTCATTAACCCTCGTGGCACAGAGCTATTTCTTTATCCTTCTTAATCCCTGACATCCATGCGGCCCTCAGAGCTCCCGCCCTGGGCAACCGGCTGGGCCCTGTGCGGACCCAGACGCTGCCTGGGGAGTCCATCGCCTTAACTCTGCCCCTGCCCGGCCTCTCCCGCCGCTTCCCCCCCCCCGGCCATTTCCTCTGGGAAACACCCGAGCGGGGGGGTCCGGCCGGCTCGCCCCATTCCTGCCCGGAGCCTTTCCCGGCGGCCGGCCCGCGGCCCCCCCCCGCCCGGGGCTGGGGTGGAGCCGCCCAGGCTCCGCGGGGGGAGGGGCAGAGGCCCCAGGCCCCGCCCCGGGGGCGGAGCTTCCCGCGCGCCCGCCCCGCCCCGCCCCGCGGTGCGCCAGGAGAGGGCGGAGCCGGCGGCGGGGCCGGGGAGCTGAGCGCGAGCCCCTGACTGGCCGGGGCCGGCCCGACGCGGAGCCGCCTCCAGCCCGGCCCGGCACAG
>ML682020.1:8049785-8101947 GCA_007922195.1 Podocnemis expansa | reverse complement strand
GCCATCAACAGTGCTGGCTATACGTTCTATGCAGGAAGGTGATGGCACGGCTGTCAGTTACTCTTGGAGCCCCCAAAATAGCCCCCCTCAGTTAATCCTCCACCCACTCAATTTCTAAGCAGAAGGTTGTGAGGCTAATGAAGGAACAGCCTGCTCTTAGGTGAATTGAATCCAATAGATAGGGTTGCAATTAAGGTATTTTCGTTCAGAGCATGAACAAAAGCCTGCAAACCAGACGTGAGCTGTTAATGAGCTCCTGGAGCAGATGTAAATGTGTGTACGTGTGTAGATGCATGTGTGTGTATACACGTATATAGCAGACACAATGTCTCTCTAGAGCTCTTCTCTGTATACGTACCCAGAGGTCACAGGAACACACGTGAGGCAGAGTGGCTGGGCCATCCTTTGTGGAGCACCCTGGATTCTGCCCCACGCCTGCACTCATCTGTCCAAGGCTCCTGTAGCCAGAACGGGAAATCAGACCAGTTTGGGTGAATAACACAGTATATAGGGACTAGGGGGGCAGTGCTGTGATATGATCTCTCTTGTCCCCTGCCACCTTTTAGAATCCACCTCGTTCCAGCCCCTGCCAAAAGCCAGAGATAAAGGTGGGGTACAGTGGGTGTTAGGAGCAGCCTTGAAGGGAAATGCCTCTCCCTTCCAAAAGAATGGGTTTGTGAGTTAATGACCCATGCGGGACACTGGGTGCCTTCTGTCTCCCATCCATCCTGGGTGAACTGAGGGCACCCAGCTCTGCAAAGGACCAGGCCCCTCATGATTGCCTGAACAGTAGTGGCTGAGAACCCAGCTCTGTCCCCAGCAGCGGGTGAGTCACCCTGATTGGGGTCTCAACGTTTACTTGTGTCCCTAGGGCATGACACTGGCAGCAAAAGGTGAAGTGAAATGGCACTGCTGGGATGCCCAGACATGTCCTGACATCGGTACAGCTCAGTACTTCCCTCTGGCCTTACCGTCATGGACAGCAGGAGATGCCATGAGCCAAGCGTTGGCCAGCGGCACTGCTCCCTGGCCGCGCGGCACTCATGTAGGAGGAGGCGGCAGGGAAGCCCAATGGTCAGGGGTTTGTCATGGAGCCCCTTAGCATGGGGCTGGGTGATTGCTGAACTGTCTGCTTGCTGTCCCTGCACCCTGGGGAATTTGCACCCTGCAGTTACTTTAAATGGCCCAAATCAACGCCCTTGTAAGCAAGTCCGGAGCCCTGCAGGCCTCTCTTAGGTTACTCAGCGCTATAGCTCTTCAGTCTTCTGCACTCTGTGGCCTCCTGAGGGTGGGTCAGCTGGTGAATTTAGGTTAGGGGAACAACTGGGCTCAACTAGGGCCCCCTAGTTGCCTCTTCTTTTCTCAGGACCCCCTTCCAGTCCCTTGACCTCTGTCTGAGACCTGTGTGGGCTGAGAAGCCTTCTGTGCCCTTTGCCCATTTCAGACAGGTGGGTGGACCAGGAGGAGTCTCAGTGCAGGGACAAGGGCCTCAGAGCTGGGTTGCCAGGGCACACGGCAAAGGCTGACAGATGCCTGGGGTCACCTCAGGAGTGCAGAGGGGCTGAGCATCTGATGGGGTGAAAGGTGAAGCATCAAGGGGCTGGTGTCACCCAAGGAGATGGAAGGTGAGAGAGGCCAGCCTCCCCTCTGAGATACTTCCATAGTTGCCCTTTACCACAGGACCCAAACACCTCACAAGGACTGAAATACTTCTCCCACAAGCCCATGGGGGAAGGCTATTGTGCCCATTGCACAGATGGGGAACTGAGGGACTGGTCACCCACTGCTTTTTGGTACCTAACTCCTGTAGAAATCAGTGGGAGGGAAGCATCTAAATATCTTTGAGGATTTAGACCTAATCACCATGCCCAAGGTCACACAGGGTGCCTGTGCTAAACAAGGAATTGGCCTGTGTCTTCTGTGTTGCAGGATGGCACCCTAGTCACTGCTTTACCCTTCCTCTCCTTTGGCCTGTCTTGCCCATTCCCTCATTTCTCCTGGAGTTGCCCACCAGCCCATAGCTGAAAATCACGGCAAGCGACTGGGATCCTTCAATGTGATCTGAACAAGAGATGCGGTTGTGTCTGTCTGCTGCAGTATCTGGCCGTGTTTCCACTGGGGAGAGGAACCGCCTTGGTGGGCTGGATGCTAACATGATGTTGACCCTGATTTAGCACTTAGTGTGGACCCAGGCATAGGTGTTAGCTGCTGGTGGTTAAGGCCAGAATTCTTCATTGGCAGGATGTGATGGTCCTTTTCCACACTAAGGGCAAAATCACATTTATTCTGATGGTAGCACTCATGGCCAGCTGAGATCAGGGCCCTATAGTGGTGGGTGCAGCAAGGACGCACAGTGAACGACAGTCCCTGCCCCAGTGGAGCTGAGCGCTCCACAGACTCATAGCAAAAGCCAGTGCCTGCCCCAAAGAACTGACAATTTAAAAGGACACAACAAAGGGCAGGAGGGAAACTGAGGCACAGAGTGGTGCAGTCCTGTGCCCAAGGTCCCTAGCAGAGCTCCCTCACCACTAGGAAACACTTCCTCTCTTCACATGCTTCCTAACATGATCCATTTTTCCAGTGTAGACGAGGCTATCTGAGGCCTCTGTATTGGAAAGGACGGCTCAGTCCTTGGAGTCTTAGGTTCAGAAGAGCAGAACTCTCTGCATTCAACATTGGCCTTATCTTTCCAAGGACAATAAAAGAGAAGTCCAGGTGTGTCCCAGGGGACTTCACAGTCCTTGCTGCTCTAAGGAGCTGTCCAGTACAGCTGGCTTTTCAGCAGGACTGGCAAACTCATTTCACTTAATTTTGAGCCTAAGCTAAAAGGATCATGCCTCAGGCTGGGAGGTTGTTTTCATCCTGCTTAGGAGAGAAGCTGGGGTCAGGGGCGAGGTAGGAGGAAAATGGGGAAAAGTGCAGCAGGGAAAGGGAGTAGATAGGAGAAGAGAGAGAAAATACTATGGAAAACGCAGGCAGTTTCTGCAGAGCGTCCAAACCCCTCTTCTGGATTTCCATGTTTGGTTCTGTGCATTGGGGGGCCAAATGCATAGGTTTAAATGATATGGGACAAAAAGGACAGTGAAGCTGGAACAGTTTTGCAGGCACAGAGTATTGGCTGCAGGGCTCACGCCTTCTCTGAGCTGCCTCCCCATCAGCTCCCCATCCAGATGCACACCACTGGACCCATGCCTTGGCAGCCTGCCTGCTCCTTCCTCCCCAGAAGTGGCTGGTTCACATGGGGACGCACAGTGTGGAGAGTTTGGTTCCCATTGAGGTGATTGAGTGGAGAGATGTGGCCAGATTTTCCAAAGCACTCAGCATGAACTGCAAGACCAACCCCTCCCACTTGCCCCTGGCAGTAGAGTCTTGGGTCTCCCTAACCCCTTTTGCCTCAAAGAAATCACCTCACCCACCACTGACAGGCTCCCACCTCTGGGCTGGAGCACAGCAGCTGTTGAGGAGTTCCCTCTCCTGTGCCCTAACTTGCCTGGGTCCCTCTGCTCTGCCTTTCCCTAGCATCGAATTAACTAGAAAAAAGGCTAACCAGTGATGGAGGGGCTTAAACAAACTAAAAGGGCGTGGGTGCTGAAGGGTCTGGGATTTAAGTGAATCACTGAAGTAACCAGGCTGGAAATTAAACCAGCTGGGCCAGGAGGCATCGCTGGCTTGCACAGGGCCGCCTTTCCCCAGCCCAGCAGAGCACAGATTGAACACGCCTGGGTTCCCCTCCCAGCCAGTTGCAGGGAGACCAGGGCCGTGCCTTAGTCAGCAGGCAGATCAGAGGGACCTTGGTTAGCTCCTTTGCCTCCAGCAGGACAGATAGAGCTGTCCTCTATCTATGTTGATTGCGCTGTGGCGGAGCTGGCCTCCTTGTTGCCTTCTCTGTTGAGACATTCAGCCTGCACCAGGTTTTCTGAGGTGCTCACCTCCCCTTGTTCTCAGCGGGGGCTCAATTCCTCATTGTACTTGCAGTGGGATGGTGGATTCTCCACTTTTCTCAAAGAGGCAGGGGCAGTGGATCTCTCAATGGGAGTCGTTGGGTGCTGCTTTCTTTTGAAAACATGACCAATGTTGCTGACGTGCTTTTGTGTGTGAGACAGGCTGAGACTGAGCAAACTCATTATGCACAGGCCACCCAATAGGGTAACAGTTGAGGGGAGGTGGATTGGAGCTGGTGGTCTTGTGGTGATGGGAACTGGGAGAAGGGTTTGTTTCAAGCCCCGTAGAAAAAGCCAGTTGATCCTTGCTGAGAGAGACAGGAAAAGGCCCCTCTGGACTCTGGCAGCCTGTGGGGTCCACCCACACCCACCCCTGCACTGGGATCTGAGATGTTATTGAAAACCAAAAGCCATCCAGGTACAAGATAGCTGCCTAGTGGACTGCAGAGGGCAAAATTCAGCCTCCCCAGGCCTTTTTCTTCATTTGCAAATCAGGTCCCCTTACTGTGTGACCTTGCAGGGTCAGAATAACTAACACAGTCAGGGCTTGATTCTCATCTCCCCGGCTCCTAGTGCAGCCATTTACTGGGGTGCAAAGTGGGCATGCAGAATTTACCATGTATCATCACTTCACACCAGCATCTGTGACTGCAGAGCAAGGAGAATCAGGTCCTCAGGGCTGGCTGGGACTGTTACCTTTAGAAATCCCTTGGGGCTGGGATGGGGTCTGCACTGAGCGCTGGAGCTGGGATGTTTACAAGAGTCCAGCTTCTATCTAGGAAAGTGGCTTGATTTTCCCCAGACTTTGGCACAGTGGGTGCTGCGCCTTGAAAATCTGGCCCCAAGCCATGTTTAATGTCATGTTAATGACTGTCTACACTGCAACTGGGAGTGAGTCTCCAGTGCCCTGAAAACAGCTGCGGGAACCTTACAGCTTGGTCTCTCAAGCCCCCCAGGTGCTGAGCTCAGGTGGGCTGGCCTGCGTCTCCGTGGGACTTGCAGCCTGCACGCCAGGTGCATTGGCTCAAATCTGTTTCTCTGGCTTGCTCCCACCTTCGGTGTAGATGTACCATAATGCTCATATTCCAACTTGCTAATCTCTCTCTCTTCCTATCACTCACTCTCAAGTGCTTTACAAAGCAGGTGTAAGCGCTGTGATGAAAAAATTGAGGCACTGAGGTGAAGTGACATGCCCAAGGTCACCTACCTGGCCAGTGGCGGAGGGTTGGAGATAGAACCAGCTGTCTATAGTCCTAGGACAACTCTTTATCCACTAAACCAGTGGTCTGTGGGCCACTGGTGGTCCATGAAGGTACTGCAGGTGATCTGTGGGGGTAGTGGGGAGAGATAATTACTGCAGGTAAATGTACTCTGACGAGTGCAATATGTTTGTGGGTGAGCATAATAAATTATTAGAAATGGCTGCATTTTGAATACCCCTTGATATACAAGTTCAACTCCCATCAGCCATAAGCTATGTTAAAATGTTTACAGTGGCTTGCTTACATGGTGGTCCACAAAAGTTTTTGATGACGATGCAGCAGTCCCCATAAAGGAAAAGGTTGAGAACCGCTGCACTTGACCACACCGATGCCTGAACTCAGGCAGCCTGGCTTCAATCTGTGGGGCTGTTTTCTCCTCCCCAGAGCTGCCCAGTTTTCCGTGTCCCTATTCACTCCTGCTGGTTTTACCCCAGGAGAGCTCTACTGACTTCACCAGCGCTACTCATGATGTGCCCCGGCATACATGATTGGTGAATCAGGACGTTTAACCAAGCTCATCGTCGTTCACAGAAATTTCCTTTAATAATTGATGGAGATGGTTGAGGGAAATTTGTGAACTGTGTTAAAGAATCTCCAGTGTGATTCAGGGCTGCAAACCCATAGGCTGTGTAATGCAATACACTGGAGGGTGGGGGTGATTCGCCGTTGCTCCTGTCGGGTGCTGCTGTTTTTCATGCTGTTCCCAGGCTTAGGAAGCGGCTGCTCGAAACTGTCTTTTGCTGCAGCTGTGAAAGGTACACAAATGCCTGTGTGAAAATGGCACCTGCTTACTCAGCAGATCTGCTTCTGGCTTGTGTGTGTCGCTGTGGATCTGCTGACTTTGATGCAGCAGCTGTGTTTTCGGTCTCATTCGCCCTCCAGGAGGCGCTATGAGCAAAAAGCTGCTGGTAGCTGAAAGTCAGGGTGTGAGCTGGTAGAGAGGACCCTGGAGTGGACATTGAGGCTTATCTTCAGGGAGTCACTTCCCTTCCCATCCTTTGTCTCTTGCCTATTTTAGGCCGTGAGTTCTTCAGGGCAGGCCAGCCTCTCACTGTGTCTGTGCAGTGCCTGGCATAATGGGGCCCTGGTCTCCAATGGGATGACAAGGCGTTGTGTAATCTTAGCATTTTCCTGTTCCACGGGCTGCAGCATCAACAGGATTCTGACTGGAAGCTTTGGACCTGATTATCTGCAGCCTTGTGCCATCATTTCCATCTGGGCTGGGCGCAGGCAAGATGCTGCTGGCGCAGGCTGCCTTTGCACTGGTTTAAAAGACTGGTTGAGGAACAGAGGAATCAGTTTGCTTTGTTCCCAGGGTCCATGTAAGAAAGGCAAAGAACTGAGCCTGCCCTTCCTGTCCCAGGAGGGATTTGGTGCTGTTCGTTAAAAAGAAATCTCTCCCGGGGCTTGTAAATGCCTTTTGTTTCCCTGTGTGAAGGTGGAATGCCCCTACTAAGTCTAAAACAACCTTCTGGAAAAGGGGTCAGGAAGGACGGATGAAAAGCCTCCACTGGAGTGAGCACAGAGTGTATGTCTCATTGGTCTCCACTGCTGAGATGCACCCCCAGGGAGGCAGGGGTGCCACAGGCAAAAGGGATCACAGTTTCACAGCTGCCTCCACCCCATGTCAACGGTGCAAAGCGGGTCAGGGATGGAGTGTGTGTGGAGTTGGGCCAGAGTGGTCCATTCCAATCTCCCCAGGCAGTAAAGGGTAGTGCCCCCGCCTCTGAGTGGTGCAGGGCAACCAGGAGATTGAATTTCCTGTGTGTTTATTGCTGGAAAAAGGTGCAGGTTTGAAAGCCCTCCAGGCTGAAGCCCTTTATTCATCCTCCTGCCACCTCCACATACTGCCCCTGACCTCTAGCCCTGTATGGGCTGTAGGTAGAGAGGGAAGCTGGCTCTCTATGACCTTCTCAGGCTTCCAGCTAGCCCCCTTTTCCCTCATGTGATCTTCCAGCAAACCTTGCTACAGATGCTCTGCTGGTGGCAGTGAACTGGCCATCTGGCCGCACTGTGGCATCTTATAAAAATAGAAAGCGCTGATCCGGTTTTGGGCAGTCCACTCCGGGCATCAAGGCAGGCCCCATTGTCGTATTTGCATGTTCTCTTGGCCGGTCTGTTCTGGGAGCAGGTGCCTGGGGCTTTCTCAGTGGGGCTGATGCTAGCAAAGACTCTTCAAGGGCAACCAGATGGTGTGGTTCTTGGCAGTGCCACCCCTGGGCAAGGCTGCTGTAGTGGTTAGAGAGAGGGAGTGGGAGTCGGGACTCCCTGGCACTATTCCCCAGCTCTGAGTGGACGTGAGGTCTCGTGGATTAGAGTTGGGAGCCTGGATCCCTGGCCTCCGTGCTGGCCCATTGCAGGGGGTGACTTTCACCCAAGAGGCAGAACAAATGGACCCTTAGGTAGAGGTGACAAGACAATTTAGAAGCTGGTGCCCCATTTCCCAGTCCCCGGGAATAGACAGGCCTTATTTACAGCCCTTCAACCCTATGTCTTTATTTTTAAAGCGCTCAGACCGAACCACAGCTGCTGTGCGAATGTGACACACGGTGCCATTGTGTAGTTGCCTGTCAACACAGGGCTGCTTGGTAACCCTGATCTCCCTGTAATTTCACCACCTGGCCACCAGCTCCCTCGGCTGTTGCTGGGGAGTGGTTGGAAGCAGAGCAGGAGTAGACAAAAAGGAAACCCATGGAGGGCGGGGAGAAGTGGTTGTTAGCTGTTGGTTGTGACTGTGAGCCAATTCTTTTCTGTGCCCACAGCCAGGATCCAGCCTGGAGTGGGCACCGAATGCCAGGCAAGGGTCTTTCAATGTCAAGGGGAAGCATCCAGTGAGAGGGAAGAGGAGCTTGGGGCAGGGAAAGAACTGGAGCCGAGACCCTGTGGAAAGGACTGAGTCCAAGGGGCACATGGCAGATATACCCAGAAACTGAGACGCAAGGAGGATGGTTTGAGGGCTGGGAACTCTGCATGATCTTGGCAAGTCACGCAGGCCCAGGTTTTCAAAGGTGTTTAGGTGCCTCACAGTCAATGGAAGTTAGGCACCTAAACACCTTTTAAAGTGTGGGCCTTACTGTTTCTGGGCCTCAGTTTCCCCTCTGTGAAATGGGGTTAATGCTCTTTCTTTTGCTTAGAAGACTGTAAGCACTTTGGGGCAGGGACTGGCTTTCACTGTGTCAGGCTGTGCCTGGCCCTGGGAGATGCGTGCTTAGGTGTCCAGACTTCACCTACCACCTCGCGTGTTTGTAGACTTGGGGCTGGTCTTGTACCTGGGCTCACTAGAAATCCTGAGACGCTCAGGCTTCCCTTGACCCTTCCTGCTCTCCTGCCCCGGCCTCTGCCCCATCCCTGCCTCCCCCCCCCCCAATTGGTCTGTGTTGCTGAGCCTGTCCCAGAGCCCTAGGCTTGCTCCTGAGGCCGACCCTCAAGGGATTAGGGTGCAACCTGCCTTGCACTCTGATGTCCTGCCAGCTGAGGATGTAGTGAGAGAGCAACAGGGCTACTGCGGGTTCTACGGGCGCTTGGTGAGATATTGAGTCCATGGAGCACAGGCTCCCCGGCCCCCAGCCCCCCAACTCCTGTGCAATGCAGGAGTAGCCTCCTTGGAGTCCGACCCTCTGACATAAACCCCAGGGAATCCCATCCCCATCTCGCACTCAGCCAGTATCTCTCCCACCCTGGAGCTCCCTTCTGCAGCATCTCAGCCACCAGCTTGCTGCACTGGGGGCACGTGACAGCCAGGGGGGCCGTTCCAGCTGATCACCATTCCTCACATCCTCCACTCTGCTGGAGAACACCCAGGGAGGCCCATTAGCATGCAGCGCTGGGCTGACCCACCCGAAAAATGTCTCTGCTGGCCTCCCTGGCACGGCAGGGGAACAGTGGTGTACTGAGTCCACTTCCCTTCCTGGCTTGCCCTCCCACCACCTTGGCTCCTGCACCCCACAGGCTCTTAGCGTTATGAGGGGAGGTAACACTGTCAGCATTACTGGCCCAGGCCCAGGCCCAGGTTGTGGGGCTGGTGAGGGTCCCAACCTGATTCCCAGAGGTTTCTTCTCCTTTCTCTGCAGTGTGGAACAGGAGAGCTGCTGGGTTTACATAGCCCAGAGTGTTCCCTGTCCCAGGAACCTTGGGAGTTCAGGGGAGCTTGTGGTTGTTAAATAGTGGCCCATGCCCAAGTGCCACTGCAGTGTCTCGGATTGATGCAGGGTGTTGGAGTGGCCTCCACAGAGCTGCGTTGGTTCCTGAGCCGTCTAATCAACCAGTATTTGTATACGGCATGGAAACGGCAGGGACAGCCAAAGGCATCAGAGACTGGGAAGGGACTGTTGGGACTGTACCGGGTCAGAGACCTGCCCTTCTCTCTTTCCCAGAGCACATTGATGAGACAAACATCTGTCTGCACTGAAATGTCCTCAGCCACAGAGAAGCTGCCACGACTCCTTCCCCACTGGCTGTAAAGACCGCAGTAGGGTCTGTCCTGTGGCCCTAGCCTCTCAGTAGGCTTGTTGGGGGGTGAAGTGCATTTGAGGAGCTTGGTCACAGTCGGAGATGGCAGGGATTAGAGCCAAACCCAGTCCAAACAACCTGGTTCTTCACCCTGATGCCCAAGCTCCAACACTAACATAGTCTGTCTTTCTCCATGCAGCTGCTGCTCCACCCCAGAGGTGACTGCAATTCAGTGGTGGGTGTGGCATGCCATTAGCATACTGGGGGTACAGAAATCCAAGCTGTGAGTGCAAGAGGGAGGCTGGCCAGCCAGCCTTGGAGTTGGAGGCATTGTGCCAGGCATCAGAAAGTTTGGCCATTGATCCCTGGGGGACCTTGGCCCAGTCACTGAATCTCTTTGCACCTTAACCCCTCGTCTGTCCCAGGGGGATCATCCTTTTCTGCTGCAGAATGCAGGCTTTGATCCTGGATTGAGAAGGACGTGTAACGAACACACTACTTCAGCTGGTTTCCATCTGTGTGGCTCTTGGCACCCCACAAGATGGGTTTGATGAGCCAGCCTGGGGAGCTCAACTCCCTCCTTTGGAACAGGAGTTGGGAAGAGCTGGTGTCAGCATCTGCTTCACCACTGGGCCCCCTCATGGGCTAGGAAATGCTGCTGCCGCTACCAGTGAAAAGAAGGGGCAAGATCCATGCATGTGTATGAAGCAACGGGAAGTCACATTGTCTAGTGTAATGAACACAGTAGCTGGGTTTGTGGGGCAAGGGAGGGGTGGGTGCTGAACATCTGTTTGTCCATCTCTGCAATGTGCATAAGGATGCTGGACAACACCTCGCTGAGATGCTATGAGAGGTGCAGGGAGATATAACAGCAATAGGAATCTCTGGGTCCAAATAGGAGGAATTGGCAGGAAGGAGGCAGGCACCCTGTAAATGCAACGGGCAGAGGTAGGGGGCCAGATGTGGTGTTACACCTCTTATACCACAACCTAGGGATTCCACCTTTGAATCAGCTGGATTGTGGTCTCCCAGCTGGGAGAGAAGAGCACGGCTTCCCCATGAGGAGATCTGACAGCTGGAATAGCCAGAGAACACAGCATGAGAAGTCATGAGAGCTGGCAGCCGCACGAGTGTCACTAAGGGAGGCAGTGCAGTCTAGTGGGCTGGTGGGGTGACAGGCCTGCGTCCAGTTGAGGCCTCATTACCCAGGCCCCCCATCATTGAGCTAATTCTCCATGCAGCCTGTTTCTGCTGTGGACAGGGAGAGCCAGGGAGCAGTCCAGGTTGGGACAGGTCATCTGCAGCAGGAACAAACTCAGGGAGAGTAATTTTGGAGACAAGCATGCAACCTCCTGAGACTTTCATTGTGGCTATGAATCTTTCTTTACCAAGCATGGAGGCCGGGAGCCCTGCACAGCTGCCCAGGGGATTCCCTGCTATGGGAGTTGCTGCTGCAGAGGGAGCTGAAAAGGGGGCTGGGTAGCCCAAGGCAATGGGATGCAGGGAAGGTGAGCTGCAGGGCCTGGCAGCTGGAGTCATTACAGCCTGCGAGCTGTCTGCTTTGCTGGGTGGTCAGGTCCTGTAGTGTCTGGTCAATCCCACCCGCTCTGCCAATTCAGTTTCCACCCTTCACTTTTCCATCACCTGATGTGTCTCTTTCTTCCTCCCTTTTGTCTCATCCCTTTCTAGGAACATCAGCATCCCTTGTTCAAAATGCCCGAGCAAAGCAATGACTACCGAGTGGTGGTGTTTGGAGCTGGTGGTGTGGGCAAGAGCTCCCTGGTCCTACGTTTCGTGAAGGGGACGTTCCGGGACACGTACATCCCCACCATTGAGGACACCTACCGGCAGGTCATCAGCTGTGACAAGAGTGTCTGCACCCTGCAGATCACAGACACCACCGGCAGCCATCAGTTCCCGGCCATGCAACGCCTCTCCATCTCCAAAGGCCATGCCTTCATCCTGGTTTTCTCCATCACCAGCAAGCAATCCCTGGAGGAGCTGAAGCCCATCTACCAGCAGATCTTGCAGATCAAGGGCAGTGTGGAAAGCATCCCCATCATGCTGGTGGGCAACAAGTGCGATGAGACCCAGCGGGAGGTGGAGACCAAGGAAGGGGAGGCTGTGGCCAAGGAGTGGAAGTGTGCTTTTATGGAGACCTCAGCCAAGATGAACTACAATGTCAAGGAGCTCTTCCAGGAGCTGCTCAACCTGGAGAAGAGGAGGAACATGAGTCTCAACATCGATGGCAAGCGATCCAACAAACAGAAGAGGACAGACAAAATCAAGGGGAAGTGCAGCCTTATGTGAAAAGCTGGTGTCTCCTCTTCTCGCCAGGCGGCGTTGCCCTCCCATCCCCCCCGTTCCTCCCTCTCGCTGCATCTAATCACTGTGACTGCTCTGGGGAACTGGTGGTGCACGCACACCTGGCGCTGTTTTTCTTTCCCAGTGCATTCCCCTCCCCTGGCAATGATGGCCGTGGTTTCGCTCTCCTGAAGGGAGCTATGCAATATCAGGGGTTAGAGCTGGGTAGCACACGTTTTTCTCTTTCGTTCTTTTTTGCAGCGAGAGGAGGGCCACATGGGGAAAGCCAAGGAAACGCCACAGGCAGATGACTCTCAAGCACCGTTTTCTCTTCCCCACTTGCTGGCTTTTGACTCCATCCGTGGACATGGCCGCCGGGGAGATCTACCTGAGCCTTGGCATGGAAACTCATTCCTTCACATATACGCTCATGTATCCTGGCATGAACTGAGCAGAGAATGCCGCTAACACTGACCATTTTTAGCTGAGGCAGTTTTTAATGCACAGGGGTCAGTTCTCGTTTGGTTCCCTAACGATGCTGAAACCCAAAACCCACAAGCAGGGGGAGCAGAGCCTGCTCTCAAACCCTGACAAGATCCTTACTACTGGTACCAAAACTCTGATGACCTACCAGTCAGAGGAATGCGCTCCATTCGCAAGGATTGATCTGATTTATGTTGCTTCACTGAAGACTGAAAGACTAGCAATGAGCTTCCACTGTCCAGGCTGGAATGCGAACTGCAGCGCAGTCCCAAGGTCGCTGCGTCCTGCCACTCTCAGGTCGTAGGCCTGAGTTCCAAGAGCCACTTGTTAATCAATGAGCATCCACTGAGTTCTGCAAAAGGACCCATAAGAGTGCTGACAAGGATATCTGGAGAGGGTCTGGTACCACAGAGGAAGGGATAGCCTGGCTGTTTGAACAGTGAGAGACACTGAAAAACAAAATGCACGTGATCAGCACCATGAGGGTTTAAAGGGAATAGACAAGAGCCTAAACCAGGTGGGACAGACATGGTCAAGCAGAGAAAACCCAGCTGGGAGGGAGTTATTTGCACTGAGGCAACCATGCAGTGGGAGTGGGGCAGTGTTTCCACAGAAAATTGATTCCTTCCACCCCAGGATTTCCCTTTTTGTTGTTGCCAAAACGCCCAGTGGTGGCTGTGCCATGAGAGAGGTAGTGAGTGTGGGCACGAATAAAGAGCAGCACGTACCCAGCCAGCAATGGGGTGAAATGGCAAGAGGCAAAGGACGAGAGGTGAGCGCCAGCTGTGGAAGCTGTTTTGGACTCGTGCTTTCCCTGTGGGTAGGGTTTTCAAGCTGGGCAGGGCTTGGGCAGACAGGAGAGGGGCAGGCTTGGTCACCATCCCAAAGGGAAGTGGAAAGTGTGACTGAGTGGGGGGATCTTTGGGTCTCACCCACCCGCCACGCCCTTGCCTGTGCAAACAGCATTTCCAGGTACGGTCAGACAGCTCTTTGTGCACAACAGGTGGTGGTGGTGGTGGTGGTGCAAAACAGACTATTGCACGTGCATGAGTGGGAGCGCAAGGCACGTGCAGGCAAAAACTGGCCGGCTGCAGGCTTGATTGCCTGTCAGTGCTTACACTCGTGTTTTGCACTCCCCAGGTTTCTGTGCTTCCCCCTTTTGAATGCACAGTCACCATTTTGCAAGTGAAATAGATGCCTGTTTTGCAGGCTGTTAAATCTGGCTCAATGGGTCTAGTTAGAGATGTCCAAATCATAAGCTATTTCCTTCCTTGACAACCCCAGTCTTCAGAGCACTGTAGTGCAGCTCTGTGACATGTGAATTGGAAGGGAAGGACCATTGCCCCTGTGGGCCAGCCAGCTGTGACAGATAGTGCAGGGTCTGCCCAGGCAGGTGCCAACCAGCTGAGAAAGGCCCTCTTCTCTGCCAACGCACTGCAATGTTCAGCTGTGTACCCCGTCCACCATTCCATGGGCATCATTTGTCGTGAATCCACACACCCTGCCAGATTTGGATCCAGATCTGACCTCTGCGGCCGGGACCCCCTGAGCCCAGCTCTCCCACCCACCAGCACCATGACTCTTTAACTCTTTGCAGCCCGGAAGCACAATGTGTGGGGCTCCTCAGGAACCCTGACCTAGCACAACTGCAGCGACCTCGTATGGAGGCACCCCCAGGTTTGTTTAGCTGGACCCTGGGGAATGAGGCCAGGCCTGATGCTTACTGGCACTCAAGGCTAGTCCACAGCTAGCCCCATTGTCCTCCCCCATGCCCCTAACTGCCTTGCTGGGGAATCCTCCCTGTGGCTGGACACCATGGTGACGGTTGTCACAGGGACATCACCACAGGCACATGGGTGGAGCTGACGCAGGAGGCATCTCTT
Organism: Podocnemis expansa; assembly: GCA_007922195.1. Lineage (NCBI taxonomy): Eukaryota > Metazoa > Chordata > Testudines > Podocnemididae > Podocnemis > Podocnemis expansa. The sequence goes on along the minus strand of ML682020.1, from coordinate 8,087,625 downwards.
GGGGAAGGAAAGAGGGAGCCTGTAGAATTGGGCTGCAATTCTGGTGTGGGGGCCCTGTCCCATGCTGGTGGAAATTGCACTGTCGTCACTAGGGGCTGGGTTGCCTTGTACCAGTGGGTGGTCTGGCCCTCTCCAGCAGTCTGGCTGGAACCTGGAATCACTGAAACAGCTGCAAAATTGCAGGAAAAGGGGGCAGGAGGGGAGGACAGGGAAGAGAGAAACTCAGAAATGGCAGGGTGTGTGCAGCTGAACGAGGAAGAGGGGAACCTCTCTATCTGAACCTACTCCTAGCCCCTCGCATCATTAAGCAGGGCAGAATCCGGAGCTTGCTTTGGCCCAGATGAGAAGTGGCAAGAACCAGCCGACTGCAGCTTGAATCTCAGGCACAGAAGTTTGTTGACCTCCTGGCCATTCAGCCATGTTCCCTACAGAGCTCCCTTCTGCCTGGGCAAGGGACGTTCTGCTCCCCCAAACCTGTCCCCTAGCGGGCACTAGGTGTCATCAGCCTTGGGGCAGCTTTTCCATTAGTGAAGGGGCATGGGGGTGGTCTCTGCATCAGGATTAGCCACCTGCTCCTTCCCCCCCAGGGAGGGGCCCAGGGAGCCTGCTTCAGTGGGCCACCCCGAAGGTGGGCACACTGGTGCTGCAGGGGTTTGCTGCAGCCAAATCCGCCTTCCCCCCCATGTTCCCTGGTGGAATTGGTGCAAGCAGGCTTCAGAGAAGTTCAGCAAGCAAAGCCTCTTCCTCAGGAATAGCGGCCTTCCCCGACTCCACATGGGCCTCCTCCCTTGGCTCTAAGGGAATGGGGCAGGCACCTCTGCCTGAAATGCAGCAGAGTCCCCCCCCCCACCTAGCCATGTCTGGAACAGAGGCAGCCAGGCTTGGCTCACCCTGTTACCCCAGGGGGCGCTGGGCTGTGTATTGAAAGCAAAGCAGGGCCAGGAGACACTGCAGGAGTTTGGATGGTGCACTGACACCCCCAGCCCCTTGAAAAGAGTTCCAGTAGTAATAATAATGAGCAAGATGCTTGTTTACACGTGTCTCTGGCCCAGTCATACGATATTGAAGATAGTGTATTCCCACCTCAGATACCAAGTTCTTGAATATTGTATGGTGCTTTGAAACTACCCCCTCGTACCTTGCATTGTAAATACCAGCCCTGAGTAGATTCCTTTCAGCGCCAGCATGAGATCAGTAACTCGCGCCCGTGCATTACTGGCTTTTTAACACACAACGAACAAACAAGGAAAGGAACAAGACAATATTACACTGTAGCCTTTATTCTAGAACTAGTCTTCCTTCAATAAATAAACGATGCCTGCGTTCCCGCATGGTGGGTGTGATCAATGGCTTCTCCAAGGACCCGCCTCATTCACCCTCTCGGCCTTGCTGGGAGCGTCTTATCTCCTTTAGGTGGAAGTGTCCAGGGCTTGATCCTCATCAGCCTGGTCTGTTGTTCCTGGCCTGTGGATCTTTGCAATCAGTCCATTAGCATTGCCTTGCCAAATTCTGGCACATCCTGGCAACCTGGGAGCGAGTTGCCATGCCCACCTTTGTATCCAGCTTCCAACCGTCTCCCTTCTAAGCAGGCTCTGTGTCACTTCCCAGAACTCCCTCCCCCCTGCCAAATCACCACTTGGCTGAGTGCTTCACCTAGGCAGCCTGGGATTAGAGACTGCCAGCTTTGGCCCAAGGAAGAAGGTGCATACCCAACCCTAATTTGTGCTTGATCCATTCAGCTTCTAAATCAGGAGTTGGAATCCACCAGCATAGTGTCTCTCTGAGCTAGGACCAAGTGGCCTGGCTTGGAGTCAAGGGACAGGGTCACCCCCTCGGCCCAGTCCTGAGAGAGAGACAGTGGCTGAGTCCTAGGCCACCTATAAGAGCAGCATCCCACCTGGGCAGGTGTGTGGGGCCAGTTCTTGGGCCCACTGCCCCACCACCAAACTCCTCTGGACCCTCACCGAAGAGTACTCGACACAGGAGAGGACCTCCCTTTCTGTTGCATCTGTCCTTTTCCTCTGCTGCTGGCATGGAGCTTGGTCCTCATGGGGTAGAGTTATATGCCCCTGCTCCCTTATTAAAAAGCCAGCTTGGTTCATAGGATGCCACCCAGTACCTTCTCCAGCAGGTGTGCTGGCTTAATGTGGGTAGGGGTATAGCAGTAAGAAAGTGGGAAGAGGGAGGGAAATTTCAGGCTCCAAGGGACCTGCTTTCCTTGGCCACAAAAGGGGTACCTCTGACATAGGATCCCAGCCTCTGCAGGGCACATTCCCCCCACCCCCAATGTGCAGTCCACAAGAGCAGCATTATGGGGCAGCAGTGTTACCACGTGGGCACCCCTTTCCCAGTTCTCTGGGCAGCTGGGACCTTGAATCCACAGCTCAGGGAGCGACCTGGCATCTTTGCTAGAGAGGCAGGCCAGGAGGGAGCCAGGCACCTCAGTGCTCAGCAGTGCAGAAGGATTTGGGTTCCTGGCCCTTGCCAGCCCTCCAGTCACCCCATCAGGCCCTAAGCTCTGACGGAAGGGATGGGTCAGAGAGCAGGAGGGGTTGGTTGCTCTCAGCATGCATAAAGGATGGACCCTTGCCTGGACGGAGATGGGGCACGTATTTGAGAGGGAGGCAGCATGGATGGGGATGCTGGAGTAAGAATGGGTGATCAGCTTTCCGAGGGGGGTCAGATGCCTTTGATGGGGTGTGTGTGTGAGAGAGAGAGGGAGGGTTGCATGTGACGTGGGCTGTTCCTTGGAGCACATCAGGGTGTGACAGCGCTCGTCTGTCCCATTGCTTTTGCCCTGGCTGGACACAGGGACCCTGAGTCAGGGTGGCTCCTGGTGCCCAGGGTGAGCATCTGCCAATTACTCTCCTTGGTGCAAGTCTTGACCATTCTCTGCAGGCATCAGCTTTAGCAACATGCCAGCCTCACAAACAAGAAATGACTCCCTACCCGGCACCCCTGCCACTCTCCTGAAAGAGAGGGAGTCTGGGCCAGGCCAGATGGGGGTCTGATGGAGGCAACCCAGCTCCCTGGCACCCAGACCTCGAGCATGGCTAGCAGGCAGCATGTCTGCAAGTGGGGTGGTGTACGGGAGTGATTTCTCTAGGGCAAGCAGGGAACACGGGGTTGAGAATGAGGAGATGAGGCTTTAGAAACACCAGCACAGGTCAATGTTGTTATTTATTCACAGCACTGGAGCATCCAGAGACTCCAGCTAAGATCAGGACCCAGGGGTGCCAGGCAATGCCCAGATGCACAAGGAGTGACCATCCCTGCCCCAGATCAGCCAGCATAGCTATTCCAGAAATGTTCCCCGGGGGAATTGCTGCCTCCCACATAGCTATGTGAATTCACCCTCTGGCTTGGCCAGCATAATTGCCCAGGCCTACAGGAGCCCACAGCTGGCAAGGGAGATGCAGGATGGGGTGCAGTGTGAACTGGGCAGATGAGCTGTGCACCAGATGGGAGGAAGGCTGGAGGGGAGGAGTGTGATGGAGATGTGAATAGACACCAGCGTGTGTGTCCAGCTGGCGGCTACATGTGCGCACGAGTGGGTGTGTGCACACAGGCGTCCTGGTGCACGCAGGTGACGGGATCTCAGCTGTGTTTGCTCCCTGCTAGCCCCCCTCCAGAGGTGCCCATCCCCAGCAGCGCCTGTCAGAGAAGCGGGTGGCATCATCACCCCCTCCCCCTCTCTGCCCGAGCGCCGTGGCAGGTTCCCCTGAGGGGAATGGGGTTGGCAGTGCTGAAAATGCGTCAGTCGGCCTGTTGCCATGGAAACCATCTGCTCTCTGGGTGTTGGGAAGCTGGCGGCTTTGGGCACGAGAGAGGTGGGGGTGGGGCTCAGGTGAGTGGGGGCGGCTGGAGGAGAAAGGGGGCTCGGGTGATGGCAGAGGCTTGGAAGATCATAGATTGACACCTGCAAGGCCAGGGGTGTTGGTTGCAATCCTCTCCTCTGACCCCTGCTCCAGACCATGCAGGCCAGAGAACAGCCTCCAAATCGCCACCCTTCAGTCTTGATTTCAACCCAGCAGGCAGGGAAGACGCCACCACGCCCCTGGGTAACTTGTTCCAATTGCTAATTACTCTTGCTGCTAAAAATTCACGCCTTCCTGGCAGCATGAGTTGCTCACGCTTCAGCTTCCAGCCGCTGGAGCAGGTTAGATCTTTCTCTGCCGGACTACTGAAGAGCCTGTTAGAAAATCTTTGTTCCCCATGTAGGTACTTAAAGACTGTAAACAAGTCACCCCGAACCTTCTCTTTGTTGGGCTGGATAAATCGAGCTGCTATAGTTGATCACTAACCCTATGAAGATTCTCAGGGCTTTTCTCTGCCCCTGCTCTAGTTTATCAACAGCCTTGAAGTGTGGGTGCCAGAACAGGATTCACACACCCATCAGCCCAGTGTCAAAGCCAGAGGTAAAACAACGTTTCTGCTCCTACACCAGAGTCCCCGATTTATGCATCCCATGATTGCATTAGCTCTTTTTGGCCCCAGTATGACACACCGAATGCACACTCAGTGGATTATCCGCCATTCCCAAATCTTTTTGAGAGGCACTGCTTCCGAGGACAGGGCCCCCAACCTGTAAAGATGCTCTTTGTTCCTAGATGTATATATTTAGCCATATTAACACAGAGATTGTTTGCACCCATCTCACCATCTAGCTTGCTCTGAATCAGCAACTTGTCCTCTTCACTGTTTACCACTCGCCAATTTTTGGGTCACCTGCAAACATTATCAGTGATGGTTTTATGTTTCTCTCGGGGTCATGGATAAAACTGTGAAATAAGATACAGCCGAGTACTGACCCCAGTGGAAACAGACCTGCTCAATAGGTCTCCAACTGTAAATGGGAAATCAATCAGTTAGCCAGTTTTTAACCCCTTCTGCGTGGGCCCTGTCCGTCTTACCTTGTTCTAGATTTTTAATCAAAGTGCTGTACTGTACCAAGTCACGGACATTCAAGCCTGTTACTGCTTCTCTTGTCAGCAAGAGCAGCCACTGGCAGTCAGCAGAACATCACTGAGGACAAACAGCTCACACTGTTACCAGCGGGGCTGAGGTTTAAGGCCGCTTAGTCAAAGGACACAGGAACCCTTCTCAGACCGCAATGTGTGTCAGGAAGCTGCTCACCCTGCAGGCTGGGAGTTTGAGTGTCTCCAAATTCAAGAGGCATCCTGGCAGGAGCCCTTGGACCCAGGGAGTTAATATAACCTACATCTGAGGTCCCTGCTTGCCCCTGGACTCAGGGATTAATGTAATCTACATATCTGTCCTCCCTGAGGATTCCCTGGCTGTCTGACACTAGGGGTCGGGGGGGAATATAACAGAAGGGCTCCAGTGCCAAGGTGCAATGGGGGGCACTGAGGGGCTAATCCGGGGCAGACACCATCTGAACCCAGTCTTACCCCTGCCTCAGCTGAGGAGTTTTACCTGGTCTCTAACGACTAGCTCTGAGTGCTGCTGGCTCTGGGGGGGCCCTGCTGGGCATGCAGAGTCCACAGGAGGCAGCAGGCCTTTTGCTCCTATAAAAAAAAATAGGCTGTGAGCATTCATAAGGAAACCTTGCATGACCAAATTGGCCTAAACAAAAAGAAAACCACATACACTTGCAGTACATAAGTGAACACAAGAATCCTATAGATCAAAGCCTTACAGGTGCACATACATGACACTGGTGTTCTACATGCTGTGCTGAGTTACTAGGCCAATGCTGTCCATGAGCACTCTCAGACCTTCTCAAGAGGAGCCCGTGGAAGAGTTGGCTCTCTTCAACCATGACTGCTCAAAGAGTCCTTGTGTTAAAGTCAATCTATCATGTGGGTATTACTCATCTGAGAAACAAATACATAGCAAAGATTAATAACTTCACATACAAGACACACGAGAGCATTGGAATAATGATACCTTACAAGGCATGCTTTGACTAATTGTGTTAAATCTTATACAGTGGTCATACATCAGTGGCAATACTTTAAAGTGAACACAGTCATCGTTCCTTTTTATATAGCTCCACATGCTGATTGATCAAACAACAGTAAATACTATCTACTGAATCACTGGTGTTCGTTGCACTGTGCAATTACCTTTGCGGGATGTTTCCATAGCATGGTCTTACTTGGTCTTTTTTGCATTTGAAGCTTGACAAAACACAGTTCAAAGTCTAACACTCTGGCAATTCACATCTGTAACATTACATTCTACCACATGTCCATTTCCTTGTACAACATAGGGACTTCATGCTTAACTTCTATAAGTAAGTATTATCCTTTTGGGTTCTACCCTGCTTTGGAAGGCTGAACCAACAGGAATTTGGACATCTTCAGATCTTTGGATTTCTCCAGAAACTTATCTAGGACTATTTGTCATCATTACTAGTGATTCAGCAATCCTGCAGAACTATGGAGTCATTCCAGGTACCCCAGAACACGTACAAGATCCTGTCATCCTCACAAATGCATCTTTGTGTATATTTCGTGTCACCATCAATATATTACATCCACAGAACATTTGAAAGGAACAAATAGCAAACAAAATTCACAACTGAAATATAACAGAAGTGTTGCAAAGACAGATACACCATACAAGTGAACTTAATTTAAAAATAAATATAGGCTAGACATAATAGAACAAGCAGAAATTGAGGCAAGAAAAACATGCACACAGAACATCTGAAGACAATAATCGGAAAGAGTTCTGCGCCAAGCAGCTGAAACCTGGAAGTAACTGTCTCCTTTCACTAAAAGCGAGGTTTCAGTGACACCTGCACCAAAACCTAGATCCATTCCTCTCAAGATTGGGGAAATAGGTGACTTACCTAGCCTTGATGGGCTTGCGGGATGAAATGAAGAAAGAGATAATGAAGGAACTGTAAGGACACCAGAACCGAGCCCTTTTCAAATGGTAATGGACTAAACAGCCAAAGAGACAAGGGATAAGAAAGTGAAAAGGAATTATACAGAGGCTAAGACGCTATGTAACTAGGGAACCTAATAAAATACAGTCGTCCAGGGACCGAGGGACTGTCATGCTTGAGCTGCACACAAATTAGGGCAGTGGAAAACTAAGGAGCCAGGATACTCTCCTAGTGGTTGAGGCCAAGGCTGGAGAAGTTGTGGAATAAATGAAAATAAAAGGAACAAAAAAGAATGTGAATGGAAACCTGTGGTACAAATAGTGCAGGAGAATAGGGAGTTAATAATGAAATCGACAAATTGCAAGCACAGCTACAAGTTAGTCAACTCAGCACTGAAAGCAGAAAAACAGATAAGGAAAAGAAACTGGAAATGCAGATAGCTTTTTTTCTCAGGATTAAATGAACCCGTAGACACAGTTTAGGGCATAGGAATGTCTGCCCCAAGACTCTTTTCCAGCAACCCATGACTTTAGAAGTCTGGGGATGCCCTCATTTAAACATCTGAGTTGGGGATGAGCTAGTAAATTTGTTACATAACAGGGACTGGTTCTGCCATAGTAAAAGAAAAGTACAACATATTGTGGTACTCCGGGCAGAGTGTGGTCAGGCACGGCAGGTAAGACGTTCTTATTTGTGTTGTTCTGTGTCCAGCGCTGACATTGGTTTGGCTGCGCGTCTGAATGTGTTTCAGTCTCTGAAGGCGTGCTCCCTCAGGATCACCCCTGGCTCACATCTGTAAGTCGGGACTCCATTAGCCCAGTGACCTGAAGCCTGTCTTGGATTTTTAGCAGGAACTTAGTTAGCCTAGTGATCCTCAGCCAAGGTGTTCCTTTGGTTAACACCTTGGGTTACCTTTGGCTCAAATCTCTAGTGAAAACTCAGTTAGCTTAGTGATTTAGAGCCTAGGTATACCTTGGCTGCAAGACCTAAACTGAGGCAATGCTCACGACTGAGGAAACGGACACGACCATGGATCCTTGTAGAAATTAAGGTGCCTGGCTAGGCGTTATTGCAACACAGCGCTATGTCAAACAATCTATTTCAACAGATTTATTGGTAGCATTGGTGCTCTCGATGCAACAGAGCAGCTCCACTGACAGCAGGGCTCCCCGTCACCCCCTTCGGCTGCATGAAGCCTGGGCTCCAGGGCTCCAGTTCTTATACCCTACTTGGACCTACTGACTCAGCCCCCTTTGGGATCCACATTTGCCTCAATTGGTCCACATACCCCTGTCTTGCTGGCAGCAATCAATTTGAAGGTCCATATATCAGTGGACATCTCCCTCTGTCAAGCAGTCAGGTTTGATGGAAGCATCATTTTTACCTTCTTGGTGCTAGGTTGCCCTGACACCTTCCACCTTTCTAAAGGTATTTTACAATTTCTCGTACTTATTATGGCAATTTCACTTATTTCTTGCCAATTTCAGTGAAGCTGAACTTTCACAATCTGTCTCTTGCAAGTACCTTCAGTTCAGGCCCACTATTTTGGGTTATTTTGTGATGTTTTGGGCCTGCATCTATACACGTCTACTCATCTTTCTTATTTTAACCTTTTACTTTCTCCTACACCTATCAGATTGGCAAAGTGGGTTGGAGCCCACGAAAGCTTATGCCTAAAGAAATCTGTTAGTCTTTAAAGGTGCCTCAGGACTCTTGTTGTTTTTGGTGTAAAATCAATACAACCTTGAAACCCGCCGCCAGCACCAATAGGCTGGAAAAGTTGATGGATGGCGCTGCAAAATGTTTGGACTAAAAATTTCTTAGATGCAGAAAAATTAGAAAGGGAAGTTACTTTAATGAGAGAGATTAGTGCTTGATAAGAGAAGCAATTTCTAAAGAGAATTTATGGTAAGATATGTAAAACAGGCAGAACTGCTGTATGAAGTGTTAAAAAGACTACAGTGGGCCTGGACAAAAGAAGCAACTCAAACATGGGAAAGTCTAAAGAAAGGGTTAATGGAAGCTCCACCTTAGTGGATCAAAACAATGAGTTCCCATGCTTGTTATATCCTAGCAGTAAAAATTTCTGGATTATTACTATGATTATGCAGGATACTGAAGCAGGAGAGAGGCCCATCACCCATTAGAGAGCCTTAACAACTCCAGAAAGTGAACTAGGAATGTTGGAGCAAACAGCTCTAGCTGTGTACTGGACATTGCAAAAAGCTCAGGCAATAACTGGAGCTGGGAAAGCATCATACTTCAGGAAAGTTAATAAGTCACAAATTTGTCAAAAGGACATGAGAGTGGATAAAGCCATTCTTTGGGTTTTTGCATTCATGACAGAAAATGTACAACTAGTTATGTTCAAGGAATCTGTACTAACAGTGTGGAGGTTAACTCTTAACAGGTTCAGCATACAGCTATGAGTCACAGGAGGATATAAAAAAACATGCTATATTTAAAGCCATCCCAACTGAGCATGCAGTGTGTAAAAACAATCTGGTTTATACATGAAAGTTCATAGTATGAACAAGGAAAGCAAGTTATTGGGTTTGGAAGGTTGAATATGGATAAACATATGCAGATAGGACAATAATTAGTTTCACTACCAACTGGAAAAAGGTGGAACCCAAGTTACAGAGGGCACTGTGGTAATACAGTTTTTAGAGGACAGGAAAGGCAAACAAATTATTGAACAGACTGAGATTATGTTTACAGAAGTACCACCCTGTACTTGCCATGGGGGGCTTCTCAAAATTTTAAAGGCACAGATAGGTCTGAAATAAAACACAGATGTTTGGCAAAAATTGGAAAACTTGGCAAGCAGAGTACACCACAATTGGAACAGTTAAAGTAAAAGCCCACCAAAAGAAAAATGGATCATTGCAATGGGGAAATTATCTGGCTGATAAACTTGATGAGGAAGCTGCTTTAACTGGCAAAATTTGGTAAACTCTCCCCAGGCACAGACAGAAAGAACTAGAAGCACAAAAAGGAATTGGGGAGTGGAACGGTTTTTACAAGCCTTACAAAAGAAAGCTGAACTGCTACAGCAGTGGATTGTACAGTGTCCCTCTAAATTGCAGGGCACTCCAAAAAAAAGAAAATTTGTTGGCAAAGCCAGGTAAGAAATGGGTATTTTCAATACAGCAGCAATTACAGCATATAGCTTTGCATGGGATTCACAGTTCCTTGGTGGTAAGGCAGGGACACCATGTTAGAAGAAGCAGTGAAAAGATTACAGAAAATTGACTAGTTCCAAAAGGGCAGCTGTGTTAGTCTAGTTAAAAAAAAAAAGCCAAGAAAAGCAAGGACTCCTGTGGCACTTAAAGACTAACAGATTTATTTATTGCACGAGCTTTCATGGGAGAAGATCCCACTTTGTCAGATGCTTTGAAGAGGGGGAACTCACAGAATGGGATGAAAATAAGTGCATGGGAGTGTAAGACACGGGATCAGGACATTCAACAGTGGTCAGCAACCCCCGGCACACATGCCAAAAATGGCACAGGGGCTGAGCCTGAGCCGCATGCAGTGCCACTCAAGCCAACCTCCTGCTGGTGCTGCTCCCCCAGGCCCCTGCTGGCTGCACTTCCGGGCTGGGGAGCGCAGCTAGCAGGGACAAGGAAGCTGCAGTGTACAGCTCCTGGCCCTGCTGCCCCATCCCCTGCTGGGCAGGGCTAGAGGGGAGTGGGGCGAGATAGCCAGCCTGGAGAAGCTGCTGCCAGAGGCAGGTGCTGGCCCCAACCCTGACCCCCAGAAGCCGACCCCCAGAGGCCACCTGCCACTGCTGGGGACAGGAGCTGACTCCCAGGAGTGGATGCCAGGCAGCCCCGACCCCTAGAGTCCACCCATTGCTGCCGGAGACAGGAGCTGACCCCTGGATGCTGCCCGCTGCTGCCAGGGACAGGAGCCAACCCCTGGAGACTGGTGCTGGGCAGCCTCCACCCCCACCCTTGAAGGCCACCTGCTGCTGCTGGGGTGAGAGGGGTGCTATCCCCAGCCATGAACCAGAAGCCTGGCCCTGCCCTCAGCACCCACTGAGGGTGCGGTGGGCAGGGCTGGCACAGGGGTCGGCAAAGGTTGCTGACCACTGTCATACAGTAACAGCAAATCGGAGCATTTGTTAAGATTCGAACCCTGGATAAACAGCACACAGAGGAGGTCAAATTACCTGTTGTAATGGGAAAAGCTGCCAGTCATGATTGAGTCCTGCTTTCACACAATCTAATTTGCATATTAATTCAATTTCAGCTGTTTCTCTTTGAAGTCTTGATGTCCCACTGACTTTGAGGACAGTCATTAACAAATCATCAATTGAGTGATTAGAAAGATGGAAGTGCTCAGCAACTTGTGTTGTGATTTCTGATGTCAGTTTTGTGTCCATTTGTTTTTCTGCACAGGGACTGTCCTGTTTGTCCAGTGTATAAGGTGTGGGAGCATTTCTGGCACATGATGGCATAAATCACATTGGTGGATGAGCAGGTGAATGAGCCTTTGGAGTAGCTGGCTTGATTAGGTCATATGATGGTGTCTTTTGTGCAGATATGTGGACAAAGCTGGCAGTGTAGTTTATTGCAGGGATGTGTGCCTGTGGCCAGGAATGAGAAAAGATCTGGATAGCAAAACAAACCAACCAGGAGACAACACATTGCAACTGTTACCATATAATAAAAGAACAAGTCCCAATAAAACTTACATGAAAGCCTAGACCAGTGCCTGTAAAAATGGAAAAAGCAAGTTGTTCCCCCAGCATTTGTTGCTTCTGTGTCCATGACAAATGGGCTGTAGGAGTGCCCTTATCCACAGCAATTAAGTGTTTCTGGGCAACTGTATGTTAATGCATTTATTTTAGATGTGAAACTTCTAATTTTTCACTTTGAAATTTTTATAGCCATTCCTCTGCGATAAGAGGTGCAGCTCTCCTGTCTTCTAATGTGCTCTGAACTGTTCCATTTTTTCTTTTATCTAGTAAAAGTATTTTTCTCCCCCTGGGAACTTCAGGTTTCACAACAGCATCTAACAGCTACCACTCTCCTCTCACAGCCAGCATAAAGTCCAGGGGTGCAGGTTCCTGATTTCTTTGGGTAATCCCCACTCCCCATTCAGAGCTCAAACATTCTTTCTTAAAATATTTTTACAAACCAGTCAAGTTTATTATAGAACCCACCGTTTCAAAAAAAGATTAAGCACCTAAGAACAGAAAAGAGCACAGACAAAGAAAAAAACAAGTTATTTTTTTAACTCTTCAGGAATACAACAGCTGAAGGTATGCCATCTGTCTTGAAGATATGATTGCCAAGCCAAAGTATAAAGTGTGTGGAATCCTAACTGCTAATTGGCAGAGCCCTGCACAGATACAAATACATGGATCTGTATCCGAACTGCATCTGCAAGAAGTGGTCCACGGATATCCGTGTTGTATCCACGGATGCGGATATAATGCAGATATGTGCATATTTGCAGGGCTCTAGCTCTGTGCAGATAAAAATATGTGGATCTGTATCTGATCTGCATCCACAAGAAATGGTCTGTGTTGTATCTGCAGATTTGCAGGGCTCTATTAATTGGCACCATTTGTTCATAGTAGTAGATTTGTCTGTAGGCTGCCCTGTGCTTTATGTTGTGTGTGTCACATGACTACTTTTTTCTTTTTGCAAAAAAAAGTCAATTTTATACTTTATTCCAAGTGGTACCAGGCCATTCCGATATTAAAGTTTGTCATGCCTTCTTAATACCAAATTTACAATTGTAAAAGTCAAAAGGACAAGGTGGTCCTCCGTCACCACCCCTCCTTCTTGCCTAGGGTTGCCAACCCCTTCCATATGAATCAGGAAATCTGCCTGCCGGTTTTCTATCCTGACCCTCAGGTGACAGAAAACCAGAGACCGTGGCACACCTTGGATGTGAGGAGAGCGCTCCTAATTTATATCAAGCACATGCAATCTTTCTGCAAGACCTCCCAGTTGTTTGTGGTGGTCGCTGAACACATGAGAGGCTTCCCAGTGTCCTCTCAGTGGATCTCCAAATGGATTGCCAACTGCATCAAAGACTGCTACGGAAGGTCAAACGCCTCTCCCAGGGACTGTGAGAGCTCACTGTACCAGAGCTTAGCCATCTTCCACAGCCTTCCTCGCCAAGGTCCCGATACAAGAGATCTGCAGGGCCGTTGCATGGTCATTGATACATACCTTCACGACGCACTACGCCATCGCGCAACAGGCTAGAGATGGTGCCGCTGTGGGCAGAGCTGTACTTAGTGTGGGTAGACTGTAACTCCTCCCACCATCCTTGGGTACTGCTAGCAGTCGCCTGTAACTGAATGATGTGAGCAGCGATCAAAGGAGAATGGTTGGTTACTTACCAGTAAACATCCTTCAAGATGGGCTGCTCACATACATTCAGGTCCCTCCCACTGTCCCCACTAACGGAGTTGGCAAAGGTATATGGGACAGGGAGGGTGAGGGTCATGGTCACCTATATAGCCGCAGTCGGAGGCGGTGTTGGCCATGCGCCCTGACCTGACAGGCTAACGCTAAAGACTTCCTGAGCTACCATGTGCTGCAGCACGTAGACACCTGTAACTGAATGTATGTGAGCAGCCCATCTCAAAGAAGGATGGTTACCGGTAAGTAACCAACCGTTCTTAAAAATGGAGGACAAGAATTGCACAGAGCACTTCAGACAAGGTCTCACCAGTGACTTATATGACAGACTAACACCTCCTTCTTTCTACTGGAGGTGCCTCACCTCATGTGTCCTAGGACTGCTAGGCCTTTATCAAGGCCACATTACATTGATGACAGGACAGTTACATTTTCAATCAATAAGTTACCCCCAGATTTTCAACTCAGGAACCCCACAATGACTTATTTGTATAAAACACTGTCAAATTTATCAGCTGCGTAACAGGAATTGGCCCACACTGCCAGGGTTTACCAGGGTGTCTTTTAACGGATGGGGAGCCTTCTGGAACAGACTGACTGTTAATCCTTGGAGAGCGAGGACAAGGATATAGCCTTCCACTCAAAGGCTTGCATCATAACATCATTTCAAACCAAACCAGGCAAAAAATGCATTTTAAATGTAATTTATAAGATGAAGGTTAAAAATCCAATAATTATTTATAACTATAATTATAACAAAATACAAACTGAAACAACTTGTCCAACCACAAATACAGGACCTAATCCCAATACCAATTCAAAGGGTTTTAATTGATCAGGTTCAATTCATGCATATACCTGTGCAGGGCCAGCTCAAGATTTTCAGGTGCCCTAGGCACCTATGACTTTTGGTGCCCCCTGGGAGGGTACAGGGCCCATGGCAATTGGCCTGTGCAGGGGGTCACACTCCCACCTCTATCCCCCCATGCTGGGGGGGTGGCACAGGCCAGTCCAGAGGCTGGCCTGGGACTCCTGCCCCTCCCCTAAGCTGGGAGGGGAGCAGGCTGCTCTGGGGGCATTGCTCTGCTCTCCTGCCCCACCTCTGGACTGTCCCCCCCGCCACAGGCGGAACAGCTGGCCCAGGGGAGGGGCAGGAGAGCAGAGCCTGTCTCATGAGCTGGGCTGCCCCACCCCTGGGCTGGCTGTTTCGCCCTGGGGGACGGGGATGGGCTAGCCCAGAGGGTGGGCTCCTCTTTCCCAAGCCCCCTTCCCAGCTGCCTTTGGCTCCATGCTGAAGGCAGCAGTGAGAAGGCACGCAACAGCACAGCCATTGGGGGGCAGTGGTGCCACAGGGCCAGGGGTGATCACCCCCTTGCCCCCCGCCCCCAGAGGATGGCCCTCGGGGAGTGCCCCTGGCACCCTTTATTGGTTGGTGTCCTAGGCGACTGCCTAGGTCACCTCAATGACAGGACTGGCCCTGTACCTGTGGTATTAAATGTATCAAATTGGTCCCACGGTAAATTTAACTATTGCGGTTATACAAAAGTGCCTTCTTGTCAGTGCTATTGGTAAACAATGTAGTATCTTATAAACAAGAAATGCAGGACATCACTGTATTTGGTATGAACAATAAATTTCGTACACAAAAAAACCCCGAACATTAAATCCCTTTAAAACATTGGGATCATTAGCCGGTCTCTGAGTCAGGCACATTCATTTTAAACTAATGAACATTTAAAAATTCACAAACACACATGTTGCCCCCCCCCAATCAAATAATTAACCCAATAATACAAGGAATGAGGGTTCCCCCCCTCCAATTTGCTCTTTTTAATATGCAACACATACCTCAGCTTTTTAATAAAACTCAATCCAAGATTAATCAGCTTGTCATTGTAAATAAAAAAGGAATTAACATTTGGGTAAAAAAATTCTTTTCTGCCTACAAAAAAATATCCTAAATGCTATCAAAGAACCTTGCAAGCTTTAAAGCTAAAAAAGGTCACCAATTTAATTAAAAATAAGCAATTGTTAAATTGGTAAAAAACAACAAGGAGTTGTGTGGCCCTTTGAGACTAACAGACTTATTTTTCGCATGAGCTTTTGTGGGAGAAAATCATCTAAAATGTTTCCAAAGAGTGGAAGTGGAATGATCCTTATGCTTAAAGCTTTGCCCTCGTGCTTCACTGGGGTCAATTAAAACAAATAGGGTTTGTAACACCACACCCCATCTGAGACAGTTGTGTTTTCTATATAGACTGTATGGAGGCATGGTCTTTAGACATGTCATTCACTGTATCTTTACCAGTGTTTAACCTAAAAAAGATGTATTTAAAAAGTTAACAGTAGTCCAGTCTTTTAAAAACAATTTGAAAACAACATTTATAAAAAATGGCTTAACGCATTTCCCTTAATATACTAATCACACTCCTACTCAAACTTGGAAAGTTCCACAAATGATCTGTTGCTCTAAAAAGGGGTTTCAGTACATTTGTAGGTGTAAAGTGTTTAAAACAAATACGGTCATGTGTGAATTACAAGAAAAGCAACATAAGGCTCCAATGAGTCTAGTACAGTTAACAAAATGAATGACTCCCCCCCCCCTTGCAAAAAGGTGTCATATTCTGGTAATCAATTCTGTGTAGTTACTAATCAAAAAACGCACCACAACCATGATCCCATGAAGTGCCCAATTGCAACCCCAAATCATTCCATCTTATTGGGTTACATGTATTATAAAATTAACAAAAACTCAAACAACATGCAAAACATTTAACACATTAGAACAAGTACTTTTTCCAGCTTCTTGGTACACCCTGTTCTAATACTGAAACTGAACTCAATTGTATTGTTCATTTTGGTACAGTCTGTTTAGCTCAACTTACATCCTGTAGGGCTGATCCAGCCCACGGGCATGTCCAGTCTGGGCCACAAAACCCTCACCACTGTTACCCTGCCTTCAGCAGGAAGCTGAAGGCAAGGGGCAGATCAAGAGAACAGAGCCTGGCGTTTGGGCTAGCTTGGCCAGCTTCTCCAGCACTGGGAGACCAAAGGCCCCCCATAGGCCAATTGGCGCAGGACCTCTCCCCCCACCACTACACCCCGAGGGATGGCCCTGGTCACACTGCCCCGTTGCCTTCAGAGCAGTGTGGGGCCCATGCCACTACCCTTCTCCCACCTCCCTGTCTACGGTTCAGTGCCAAGGGCACCTCAGACCTGCCCAGTTGAGAGCAGAGCACAGATGTGGCACAGGTTCATCTCCTCCCGATTAAGGAGAACCCCCTTGCACATGCAGCCCACCCAGGTGATGGCTGCTGGCTGGGCTGTGTGGGCATGCCAGAGTGTTTCATGGCTGGCGACGTGGGACCCTGATGGGTTGCAGTGAGGTACAGCAATGAGTGGGAGGTGCTGGAGTCTATCTGCTGCTAGCTGAACTCATTCACGGGTCAGACCCACATCAAGACGCATATAGATGAACTAGGCAGTGGCCTATGGTGCCAGGCTTTAAGGGGTGCCAAATTAGATGGAAGTACATTGTTTTCTCCATTTAAATAAAATGTATTAATATGTTATCTCTTGTAAACAAAAGAATTGCTCTCTGACAGGGGCGCAAAAGTCATAGTTCACCTAGGGCACCAAAAATCCTTAGGCCAGCCCGGGCAGGGACCCTCACATGCCCAAACTGAAGCAGACAGGGCTAATGGGGCACCCTCCCCCCCTTAACCTTCCTGGGACCCATTTACACGGCACAAGCCTCTCAGGATTCATGTGTAGTTAGCCGGGGCTTTCTCCAGAACAAGGGCAGCTGAACCCATTCTGGCTGGGGCACTGTGGCTCCTATTCCTCCCTGCCTTGCTGAGTGACTGCCTTGCATAGGGGGAATTAATCCCATGCCCCGAGCACCACACTTTGCCTGGCAGCTCCTGGCAAGGAGCTGACTGTGAGCTGCTTTTTGTGGCATGTATCTGGCTGGCTCCCCAGACTCCCAGCCACAGCACCCTTAGCACCAAGGAGGTGGCCAAAGAGCCAGCGTTGCTACTAAGGCAAACATCAGTGGGTGAGCCTTTCCAGGCATGGCTTTTGGTGACACCCTGGGGAAACTTAAAAAAATAGTTACCTTCATTGCCTGGATTCCTTTTCTTAGTAAAACAGTTTGCAATTGTTGCCAGGCACATAGCATTGCTAAATACAACAGGGGCTCAGTTTGCCTCCCTACCTATTGTGTTACCAGTACCTCAGCTGTGGCCATAGCTTCTGAGGCCAGAATGGAGCACTGTGATCAGAACTGTAATGCTCTGTTTCAGCGCCCCTTGCAACTGGTGGCGCTTGGGGCCGGTGGTGCAAAACGCGCCCTTTAATGGAGTGACTCAACAGAGCTGGTCCGGTGCGCCTCGGGCAAAGCCCCATTTGTTCCGCCCTAGTTATGGTTCTGACTGTGATCATCTAGTCTTAGTAGTTCTCAAACTTCTTTTCTCAGGGCCTAGTTGGAAAATTAATTCATGCCCATGACTGAAAAATTACATATTTCAGCAATGCATTCCAGTCATTTGGTGGCAGCAGCAGTGGGCGCCGTGAACATCTTCCATCCGGCCTGTGACAGCATTCTGTGGGACCACACTCTCCCCCAACAGAGAGAGAGAGAGTGTGGCCTCGCATACCGAGCGCTCTGCAATGCCGTGAGGGTGCCCTAGTATTTTGATTTATGGTACGTATAGCCCCCTGAAGAATATTTAATTCAAATCTGGCCTGCCACAGCAAATAAGTTTGACACTTTTGGTTTAGCCATTACTAAATTTTCTCCTTTGAAGAAGAGAATCTTAACTCAAGAGGACAGTCACACATGCATATTTTGTTTGGTTTCTAGCATCAGCGGCATTAAAAAGATGTAATCACTTTCTCCTTCGCCACAGTCTGTGCACCTACTGAATTATTTATTTTTCAAGTACAAATCTCCCTTTCTAAAAATGTGAGAATTCACATTTATTCATTAAGGAAACAATTTAAATGAATCTGTAAAAAAACTTGTGTAAAGAAAAATGCTGGTTTGTGTGGGATTGGAGGGTCAGGCAATAACTCAGATTATTAGGTGCACATTACCAGGTCCATGACATGAAGTCTAGCGTATGAAAAATGCACCTCACTCTACTGCATCTCCAGTAGCACAGGGGGTCTCCAAGAAGGTCCAAGTCTGATTTAGCATCTGGATGCAGAGTCTAAGAAAAGGTGCATTTACACCAAATGAAAGATGACTGACAATGAGGAGGAGACACACATAACAGCTGTCTCTGAAGACTACTCAAATGACAGCCACTCTGTTCCTGCCTGAACTCTAGTGCTCTCTTCTAGTTCAGTGAAGATGGCTTCCTTGTTTTGGGGGTGTTTTTCACCACAGAAAAGCAAGATGCCATGAGGGAGCAAATCAACAAGATTACAGCCAAGACGGATGTGCGAAGCCACTGCTGTACAGTGTTCTCCACCAAAGAAGAGGAACAGCTCCAGGCTCAGGTATACAAATAAGGCTGATGTGCTTCAGAGAGAGGCTAAAAGGTGCAATTTAAATCACAAATTGCTACTGAGGTGGTTAGCAAACGGTGAGCATGTAACACCAAGCAATTCAGGAAGAAGGGTTTTGTTCTTGTGGGAAGCCACTTCTGAGCAAGAGCTTGGAAGCCAGCCAGTTCTGAACTGCAATCTCGCCTCTGACAGGCATGCCATCGGCTGTTTTTGTCAACATTTTCTGGGTGGTCTCAGTGGAGGCCAAGAGAAGAATGGCTCACCAAGACTAACTATGAAGAGTCCCTGGGAAAAAGGGCTACCTGTCTGGCAGCCTGTGCTGTTACTACTGACACTATACTTTTTCCATGGATACAGAATATCTCAGTCTTTAGGGCTGTCAAGTCAATATTTCTCATTAAGCAAAAGCCTGAGGGCGCCCTTGTTCACCCTCTGTTGGGTTCCTTCAAAGGGCAAGTTGGAGCCCAAGCAGTTTAGCATAGTGAAAAGCCTCTGTGGGAACTACTTAAGTCTTTATTCTACTTTAGTCTTCCCGCTCTCCTAATGGGGAGAAGATCCTGGTTAGTACTATATCATTGCTGGAAACAGGGTCGCCCAAGGTATTTTGGTGCCCTAGGCATCTGAGATTTTGCTGCCTCCACCCCGCCGGCCTGGGCCGTGCCAGATGGTGGCCCTCTCCATGACCGCCAAAGCCTAGCCAGGTGACGGGTGGCCACTACACAGGCTGCTTGGCCGAATCCTGGTGGCAGATTCACTTCCCTGGCCATAGCCAACTCTCTGCCCGTGGGTTGATGCCAGTGGGGGCACAGCTTCCCTGGCCACGGCGGGCTCCCTGCCTGCACCTGATGCTGACGGAGCATGGTGGGAGACTTGCTGCCTTCAGCCACAGTCCAGCCCTAGGCACCCCCTACAGGCCTGCACCCTAGGCGACCGTCTAGGTCATCTCTATGGGCGGACCGGCCCTGACTGGAAGTGTTCACCCAGATACACGCTCTAGGGGTATGTCCACACTAGGGGCTTAAGCTGACATGAGGAAGCTTAAGACAACTTAAGCAGCTCCCTTTGCCACTTATTAAGTTGACTTTATTTTTAAATCGACTTTATTAAATCAACTTAAGCAATGTAGCCTGGCATTAGGCTTAACTCAACTTAATTGGTCTCTTGGCCATCTGAAACCTTCCTGGCAACCAGGAAATGCCTGCTCTGGCTGCCAGGGAAGGATAAAGCCCTACCTACCATGTTCCACGTCCAGAGCTAGGGTTACCAGATGTCAGGCAACAGAAGGATGTATCCTCCTTTTTACCTTCACGTCCTCCATCTGGCAGGCATTTTAAAAATACAGGATTTTATCTGGCTTTTCACTTATAGGGGTTAAAGTATGCTGGAATACCCTGGAACACCCTATTTTTAGGGGGAAGCATTCCAGGGCCCCCTAAAAACAGAAGGATATTACATTAATACAGAGCCGTAACATGCTGTTTCGCTGCCCGGGGCACATTCCGATCGGAACGCACCCCTTGCAATTAGTGGCGGTTGGGGCCAGAACCACAAAACGTGCCTTTCAAATGAGCGGCTCTATTGAGCCGCTCTGGCGCGCCCAGGGTAAAGCCCCATTGGCCCCGCTGTAGTTACGGCCCTGCATTAATACTACATTTTCTCCATGTGTCCTCCAATGTTCTTTTTGAACTTCCTTGTCCTCCTTTCCATGCTTTGGTATCTGGTAACCCTAGTCAGAGCTAACCAGGACTCTGGCTGTGTTGGAGGCATGGCCGAGGGCAGAGCCAGGCATTCCAGGAAGTGGGCTCCATCCTGGACCCACCAGGAGATCCATGGCATAGGGCACTGTGCCGGCGCCAGGCAATGCCACCCTAGAACTCATCCCAGGGACCCAGGAGGAGGATCCCCCCACCTCAGACACGGAGACATTGCAACAGGCTCCTGCTGCATGTGCTGGTGGGTGCTCTCTCCCCACGAGCATGGTGGGGCAAGCAGATGGGATAGGGGCTGCAGAGACTGGGATTTCCCTAACACCACCCCATTGTCAGCTAGCTGGTAACATAGCGTTATACCAATTTAGTCATTGGTAGGAAATGAGTGGGCTGAACTGAACTCACTAAGAAGTAAAGAAAGCAAACAAGGAGTCTGGTGGCACTTTAAAAGGCTATCAAATTTAAGGACGTTCAGATGTCATATCAGATTGTTTCTCAGTTGGTAGAGAAGGTGACAGATGGTTGCTTGATGTTGTAGGCTCTCACTTACAAGCAGTATCTGATTAGCAATCAGCTCTATCTTTTAACAAGTAGTGGGCTGGTTCAGGGGTCAGCAACCCAAAAGAGCAGAAAAGCCATTTCCTCCCACCCCCCCACCACAACTGCATGAGCCCAAGCCAGCCCAGTGGCTGTGCTGCAGCCTCTAGTGCTGGCGGGTGGGGGGGTACAGAAAGCACGTGCTCCCTCCATCCCTCCGTCCTCTGGCTGGGCAGAACAGCGCTGCCCTGCCTACCCCCAGCTGATCATCCCACCAAAGAGCTGCCAGCACAGAGCTGCAGCTTGTGGAGGCGAGGGCCTGGAACGGCCCCGGCCACCCCAGGGCTGAATGGGCCCAATCCAGGGTTTGGGGGCAAGGCAGCCTCTGTTCAGGCCTGAAGTGGCCTGAACTCCTCAGAGGGGCGATTTCAGGGCCCAGCCTTCACAAGCTGTAGCTCTCAGCTCCTGGGAGGGACGGCTGGCTGGGGGTAGGCAGGGCAGAGCTGCTCTGCCCCACCAGCAGAGGGAGGGATGGAGGGAGCGCATGCCACCTGCACACCCCCCGCCAGCGCTAGGGGCTGCAGTGCAGCTACTGGACCGCTTTTGCTCATGCTGTTGTGGTGGGAGGATGCGGGCGACCTCGGAGCCCTGAAAGTGGGGCCCCTGCACCATCTGGGAGCCCCCTTATTCAGCCCTGATTCTGGGGCAGCCAAGAGTCTCCAGTGCATGCCTGGCTCCCTGGAGGACATTGCCAGGGAGCCAGAGGGGGATGCTCAGGGAGTCACAGATGGCTTACCGAGCCTCCGTTGCTGATCCTCTGGATGGTCAAATAGTGCTTGTCATACTTAGTCAGGGTCTGTACAGAGTCTTGTGGTATTTTAAGTGACCATTATACCTGAAATCACAGATAATCAGGTCTAAGTGCTAGGGCTTAGACCTGGAGTGTGGGAAAGTAACCATTTTTTGTGGAGGCTAGAGACTTCCAGCCTGCATCAGCTTAAGTCCCGCCTCCACCCAGCCCCATGACCTAAAAATCACAGAAGTCAAATCACACAAAGTGTGAAGAAGGAGACTATATCCACAAGAAAGGTGACTGAGTGAAGTAGCAAAGAACAACGTGACCAACAGCTGGAGGAACGAGCAAGGTGCTACTGCCTTTGTCTCCCTTTTTCCTGGAAAGTGAATTGTTGGGAAGGTGGGTCTCCCTCCAGAACTGACAAGGAGGACAACAAGGTGAGTGAGGTATGGAGAAGGAAGGGGAGTATGTTAAAGGAACATTTGTTTATTGAACAAACAAGGAGTCTAGCAGC
This sequence comes from Podocnemis expansa, assembly GCA_007922195.1. Lineage (NCBI taxonomy): Eukaryota > Metazoa > Chordata > Testudines > Podocnemididae > Podocnemis > Podocnemis expansa. The sequence goes on along the minus strand of ML682020.1, from coordinate 8,065,307 downwards.
ACTTTTAAAGACTAACAGATTTATTATCTCACTGGGTTTTAGTGACTTTGCTCCAGAATGCTAACTGGGAAACTTATATAAATATTTCCTAGTAGGCCAAGATTTTGAAAATGCTTTATTTGCCAAGGTAATTATCTCACAGCATCACAATCTTGAGAGGTCATTATCTTGGATATTTTCTGTACTAAGAATGTTTTATGTTTTAATTAATTTTTATGTAAGACCATTAGAATGGAAATACTGGATCTGACCAATGGCCATCTAGCCCAGTAACCTGTTTTCTGACAGTGGCCAATGCCAGGTGCTTCAGAGGGAATGAACTGAACAGGCAGGCATGGAGCTATCCATCTCTTGACATCTAGTCCTGCCTTCTGGCAAAGGGAGACTAGGAACATTTCAGAGCATGGTGGTGCATGCATCTCTGCCCATCCCAGTTAATGCCATTGACGGACCTATTCTTCTGAAACTTATGTAATTCTTTTTTCAATCCTGTTCTAGTCTTGGCTTTCACAACATCCTCTGGCAAAGAGTTAAACAGGTTGACTGTATGTTCTGGGAAGAAATACTTTTTTTTTTTGTTTCAAACCTACTGCCTATTAATTTTATTGGGGGACACCTAATTCTCATGTTAACATGAAATATTAAATAGCATTTCCTTATTCACTTTCTCCACACCAGTCACGATTTTGTAGACCTTTATATCCATCTTTAGTCATTTCTTTTCCAAACTGAAAAGTTCCAGTTTTATTAGGCTCTTCTCAGACAGAAGCTATGCAATACCCCTAATCATTTTAATTGCCTTTCTTTGTACCTTTTCTGATTCAGATATATCTATTTTTGAGATTGGGCAACTGGATCTGCATACCATATTCAAGATGTGGGAGTACTCTTCATTTATATAGTGGCATTATGATATTTTCTGTCTTATTAAATCCATTTCCTTTCCTAATTGTTCCTTCCTAACATGCCGTTTGCTTTTGTGCGCACACATAACAGAATTTTTCAGAGAACTATCCACAACAGACTCCAACATCTGGTGAGACTTGCTCATATGTTCAGCGTTTAACTGATCACCATATTTTGAGTCAGAATTCGGAAAGGAATTTTCCCCTAGGGCAGATTGGAAAGGGTTGTGGGGGACTTGAGGACTTTAATAACTCAGTCAGAGGTTAGAGATTTATTACAGGAGTGAGTGGGTGAGGTTTTGTGTCCTGTATTGTGCAGAAGGCCAGACCATCATATTGGTCCTTTCTGACCTTAGAGTCTCTGCTATGTCTTCACCTAAAATCTTAGTTCTGACTTGCTTAGTCCAAGCTAAGTAGTTCAAAAGTTAGTTTGAACTAAGCGTGTATTTTTTAGTTCAAACTAACTTTTAGTTTGAACTAGCTGCACTTTTTTTAGTTCAAACTAAAAAAGCATGGCTAATTCAAACTAAAAGTCAGTTTCAACTAAGAATAACATGCTTAGTTTGAACTAACCACTAGTTCAAACTTATTTTGTTCAAACTAGCATGTCTACACTGGGGTAGTTTGAACTAAATATGCAAATTGATTCAAACTAAGCAGTTAGTTTGAACTAACCAGCCAAACTAACTAGTTCAAACTGGGCAAAGCCTAGTATAGACCGGGTTCAAATTAGTTTGAATTAAGGCTCCTTAAATTGAACTAATCTGCTAGTGTAGACAGCCTATGAGTCTATCTCTTTCTTGAGTTAAGCTAAGTTAAAATCCATTATTTTATATGTATCATTGGGTTTCTGTTTTCAAATATGCATTACTGTGTATTTAGCAACATTGAATTTCAGCTGCCATTTTTTTGTCAAGTCATCCAGTTTTGTAAGATCCCTTTGTAAAACTCTTCACAGTCTGGTCCGGATTTAATAATCCACATTTAATAATTATCCAATTTAATCTTGAGTAATTTTGTACCATCTGCAACTTTCCGCCTCAGTGTTCGCCCCTTTTACCTGATCATTTATGAATACGTTGAATGGTATTGGTCCCAGACCAGTAGCTAACTATGTGTGATAATCTAAGAAAATGGTCATTTATGAACCACTTTTCTGTTTTTACTATGGTGCCATATAGCCCCTCTTCACCACCATAGTCTCACACCTCATTGGCCCTCATGCGCCTCCCATAAAGTCCAACCCCCCCCCCCATTTCAATTCTTGAGGAGAATCCTGTACCAGGGATAGGCCCGTAACAGCACTGCAGAGTTTTTGCGTGTTCTGGCCTGAAAACTGATGCTAGCAAAGCATCCAGGAGGGGGCAGCAGTGACCCTGCACACAACCCAGCGCGTTGCACAGTAACACAACCCGACCAGCTTCATGCCTTTTACGTCCTCCATTCTCTCTCAGCCTTTGCCTCTAGCTCTCAGATCTTTGCTCCCCCGCAGAGGTTAAAGTATGCTGGAATGCACTGGAATGCCATTCTGGGGCCCACTATTTTAGGGGCGCAGCATTCCGGGGCCCCTAAAAATAGAAAATGGAGCTGGAATGCGGCATTCTCGGGCCCACTATTTAAAAGTAGCGGGTCCCGGAAAACAGCATTCTGCTTCCATGTTCTACTTTTAGGGGCCAAAATGCTGGGCCCCTAAAAATAGTGGGCCGGAGTGGCGTTCTGTCCTTTTCTGGCAGGCAGGGGCAGGGGCCAGAGATGTTCCTGGGTAGGGCTCAAGCCCCACCCCAATCTCCTCCCCTCCTAGGCCCCACCCCAATCTGGGGTCTGCTGCACCCCCTGGAGCCGCGCCACTGCCCTGACCCCAGGCCTACCGACCTCACCTCCCCAGCCCTGCCACTGCCGCTAAGTGTTGGGGCGGCCCAGCTCATGCTGGGGGAGGGTATTGGGGGAAGAGGGTGCGGCACTGGCATGTGGGGGGACAAGAGCTGGGGTCCAGGGGCCCACTCGTGCAGGAGGGGGGACCACCCATGTGGGAACATTCCCGGTCTCCCCAAATTATACTTAAACCTCTGCTTCCTCCCATTCCTGGGCTGATTTACTGCACCTTCCTCTCCAACCCATATTGCCCAGCACCCCGAGTGTGGAGTGCCTTGGCTTCTCAGGTGAGTTCCCTCCATGCCCACCAGGAGCTTTGCTACGCCAGGGAAGGACCCGGGGCAGTGGCCCAGGTCCCGCCCTCTGCCCCTGGCCATGCCCCCTGGCCGCAGATCATGCTCCTGGCTGGGGACAGGGCTGGGAGCGGCTGCCATGGCTGCGGGCAGCTAGGCCCCAGACCCCCAGCCAGGGACAGGGACGGGAGCGGCCACCGCAGCCGTGGGTGGCTGGGCCCCAGATCCCAAGATGGGGACGGGGACGGAGCGGCCGCCACTCCTGCAGGCGGCTGGACCCCGGATCTTCGGCCCAATCGGGCTGGAGACTGGGAGAGGTGGGGCCCCGCAGGACCCAGGGCACTGCTGCTGGGATTCGGGGCATGAGCCCCGTGTGCCCGGCACCAGCAACGCCCCTGATGCCCACATGCCAGGATGGTCTGGAGCCCAGCCTACCAGGTGCAGGGCAGGTGCTGTGCAGCAAACCTGAAGCCGAGATGGTGCGCGAGAGGGCCCTATGTGCTCCCCAGGTGTGTCTTGTCAGCTGGCCCTTGCTAAGCATTTGGCGAACCAGACTCGTTCAGCAGTGGGATGAGATGGGCTGCAGGGTGCAGTGGGGTGCCATGGGGCTTCCTGCAGGACCGTCCATCTAGACTGAATTGGAACTGGCAGTACCAGTGGGATCATGGTCCTTTCAAATGCAGAAAGTACCACAGGGTCATGGTCCTGGCTCCTCTAGGGCAGGGTCAAGCTGTATATAGCACAGACAGGGGCCCTGATTCTCCATGGCCCTTCCCTCTCCTGCACGCCTTTACACCATGGCAGAATGCACATATGGAAAGAGGCACTGGGTCCCGTGCTCCTCATCCCTCTAAGCTGCGCTGGGTCCGGTCTTCATATGGAATAGACTGTGCTTCTGAGTGGGGAAACTGCTACTGGCGTGTAACTTTATGTTTCTGTATCCAGTTTTGCCTTCTCCACCTCATCATTCGTGGTCACGTCAAATCTCTCTCATAGTCGTTTAAAGGGAAGCATTTGAGAAACTCCATTTGGGCTGGCCAGTTAGATACCTATTATTTCTGAGCTTTCTATAAGCCTGTATCATCCAGGAAAGGGCAGGTTGTTCAGGACAGGACACACATTTCTGTGAGGAAGTTTAAGACTGGAGTGTGCTGGGGCTGGCAGGAGCCAAGGGTGATTGACTGGCTGCAGCACTCACAGACCTAAGAGGGGATGATTTGCAGACTGGAGGTTGTTTGTGAGCTCTCCAATGGCAAAGCTGTGTGTGTCAAGAGCCCCCCAGGTTAGAAGACAGAGGTGACACAACTCTGCATTCGTCTGGTTACTATGCCAGTGTGTTGCACGCTCTTGTAGGATTTCAGAGCCCGGCCTGAGCCCAAATGTCCACTGTGCAATTTTTAGCCCTACAGACTGAGCCCAGGAGACCAAGTCCACTGCCCCGGCCAGCTGGATAGACGTACCCAATGATACAATCCTCCTCAGCTGATGGGCAGTGATTGTGGCTCACCAGGCCTAATTGTTGATCTTTTCCTTGTAGCGTCACAGCAGGGGAAGCTTTGAAGGAGAAGGATGAGAGAGCTGGACTGAATTCGATCAGGACCTTGTCTCACATGCATGGGGCAGTATGGGGTGAATGCACAAAGGTGCTGGTTTAAAATTACATGTGCAGGCAATGAAGGCTGGGTGTCACAGGCCGACAGGAGGCTGGTGTCAATATCTTGAGCATGTATTAAGGCATTTATGCAAGAGACAGGTTTCCAAGCACTCGGTACCTAACACACCAAACGCTTGCAAATCCTGCCTTGGATGCCTAACAATTTTATAGCTGCCTCCACTGCCTTTGAGGACCCAGAAAAGAGCACAGGGCCAGGGGTAGCTCAAAAGCTTTTCTCCTTCAACTGACATTAGTTCACTGAAAGCTATCACCTCTCTCCTCTTGTCTTTAACACCCTGGGACCAATGCGGCTGCGACGCCATGTCAAACCTGCTGCCTTTGTCATTTTCAAGCATGAGTATTTTGCTTTCACTCTTTTGAAACAAAGATTGATTTAGTCTCACTGCAGCCTTCTCTTTTCCCATCCCCCACCCGTCTCTTTGCCCTCATCTCCCTCCTTCTTTCCACCTTTGCTATCATCCCCCCTTTGTTCCTTTCATTTCTGTCACACAGCTGAATCAGGAAGAGAAGCTGAAATTCAATTATAAATTTCCATGCATTTTTTTTCTCCTCCTTCGACATCAAAGTGACATATTCAGCTAAAGACAGCAGTGTTGGGGCCCCCGCTGCAGTGAGATGATGAAAGAGAAGTTCGTGCATTATGCATAAATGACTAACTTCAAACTGCGCAGGGAGAGGCAAGGGAGAAATTTTCCTTCACGGTTCTGCCAGCTGGGGATGCTATCTTCTTTTCCTCTTTATAACATCCCTCCTAGTTGCCAACCTCAGCCAGTGGAGGGACCCTTGACCTTCCTATTTTATGTGGAGATGGAATAGGGAATATTGATGCCTGGACTGATCCATTGTCTCCTGAAGGGCTGAACCACCCGTTCTTCTTTCAGATCCACATCTCTGAGTTGCATGTATGCCAGGAAAGCCACGTCCTGGAAGTATGATGACCCTGGGTGGGTCAGGAAGGAGAATTCATTTTCCTGTCTGTGCTTCGTGACTTTGGCCAAGTTTATATTTTCCTTGTTGCAAACAATTGGGAGGGAGAAAGGAGCAGAAAATACAGACCCAGAAGGGTACCTGGCCAAGGGGCAAAGAAATAAAGATGAATCTGGGCTGAATGTGGTTGTTTGACTCCATGGATCCGAAAAAAATGAACCCTCTCAAAGCTAGTTCTCAGTGCCGAGGTATCTGTCCCTTGTTTATGCCGATCATTTGGGAAGATATGATATGGGAAGCAATCACTTTGGTGTTTTTAAGGTAGGAAAAGAATTTCAGCCTCTTTCTAGGAGTCTGGTGACCATTGCAGAGAGGGAAAGTGAGCACACTGATTAGATTATGGTTCTCTTAAGGAAGAATTTATAAAGGATTCACAAATGATTGTTAGACTCTTATAAGCATGTTATAAAAATGAGCAGTACGTGTTACAGGGAAGCTGTAAGCACATCAGTAGGAGGTGCTAGGGGACGAGCAGGCACTGTGGTTGGAGTTGTACTGAGCTATCAGCACAGATCAAAATCCTCCCTGATTAATAATTTGTTAACCCATTATGAATGATGGACGTTTCAGAGAATGCGCAACCAAAACACACAGCTGGTAGGAGATGCAAGTGCAGCCTGATGGCTGCTTAGCAAGCGCTGAAGTGCGCAGTAAATTTCATTGTCCTTGTAATATGAAGCCATTGCTTCTGCCTGGCCTGGTAGGTTAATGGCGAAGGTTTGCTGACTCAGACAAGGTCACTCAATAAATCCAAAGCACGCTCAAGGCCCAGGTCTTGTGTTGCTACGGCAAGTCAAGACCCGAGCCATTAGAGCTGTGGCTCTTAACCTTTCTGGACTCAGGACTCATTTGTAAATCTCAGTGGCCCGGTGTGACCTAGCAAATAGCTCTCATGCAAAGAACATCTGATTCACTAAGGATTTCTTACCATGATGTAACAGACACATTAACATGCTATGTATGGAGAAAGTACACAGTGTGCTGGCCTGCAGGGCTGGCTCGCCTCAGCTCCCAGCTTTGCACAGGACAACCCTGGGGGTCCCAGTGCTGAGTGGGGGCTGGGCCCAATTTGTGTAAGTGGTGTTTCAACCTGGCACCTGGGGTAACTCACTCCTCTTTTGGTCCAGCTGGCCCCCTGCTCTGCAGTACCCACTGCAGAGCCTCCTATGAAGCTGTCTCATTTGAGAAACTCAGTTTTGGATTGTGGCCCATGGGGCAGGAGATAAACCTTTCATTAAAGCCTAGCACCTCCCTATCTAATCATGTAACCTCTCTGGGTCTGTCATCCTCATCTGCAGACTGCAGAGTGACCATTCTTCCCACCCCCGCTACCATTTTCTCCCATGGAAGCTCATGCAATAAATAAATTTGTTAGTCTTTAAGTGCCACAGGACTCCTTGTTTGTTTTCCAGTGCTCCTAAACCCTGGCTAGTCTCAGCCATCAAGTGTCCAGACCAATTCTCTGCTCAGCGGGCACACCACCCCTCAGCCAAGGGGCTGCTAGATTTGTGCAGTCCAGCTTCAAAACTCACCCCATCCTCCTGGCTGAAATTTTGCCTGAAAGAGTTTTGGCTGGCACGCATGATGGACGAGAAGTTACTGCATGTTTTTTTGCAAATACAGCTCAGTAACAGGGAAAAGAATATTGTGATGGGCCCTGCTGCAGCTCCTCGAAGGATCCATTGACGGGAACTGCTGAAAAACTATGGTGGAACTGTGGTCTGGGAATGTGTCACAATGGTAATATTCCTGTATGACTGTATTGCTCTAATATCAGAGCCTGTGGAAGGCACAGCACAGTGAATCTAGTGATGGGGAGCATCCCAGTAGATCCAGAAGTGGATACCCTGACACACTCACACACAAAAGACTGTTGGGGTCTCTGAGAAGATGGAAGCCTTGTTTTTGCCAAAGCGAGGAGCCTGGAGAGCAAAAGAACATAGAAGAGTTAAAAAACACTCCTAAGAGAAGAAAGGTGGTTGTGATATTGGAGGGCTGGTTCTCTAAGGGCTGAGCTTCCCAGGCAGAGATCCAGGTGGGGAACGGGGACACTCTGGTTGTTATGCTCAGCTGGTGGGAAGGAAGGAACCTGAGGCACAACAAAGCAGACCTCAGGCAAGCACTGGAATTGCCGATTACTGAACACTCCTGGGATCCCTTGTCACAAGCTGTCTCAGGAGAGAGACATGCCACAGGAAGGGTCTAAAAAAGTGGGACCTTTCTGGAGGCAAGGAAAGAGAAGTCTTAGGGAAAAACTGGGGATGGGTGGGAACTAGCTGCTATATTGATTTTAACGTGCATTCTTGGAAATACTTCTCTTCTTACATGAATGACCCTTCGTTAGGGCATCTGGTCTCTGTGGGAACTGCCAGTGGGAGGGAGCAGAAGGAGAGGGTTTGAGCATAGATCAGTCCTGGAGGGGAATGTAATATGGGGAGATCAGACCCGCAGAGGAGAATGTAATATGGGGAGATCAGGCCTGCAGAAGAATATAACTCGGGACCACTGTGCGATTCCACGTGTAGCCAGGAGGCAGCTCAAGGCCTGAGACCTGGCAGAGGCTGCCCTGGCAAGTCCAGGAGGTCAGAGAGGCCATTCCCTGGGTAGCCAAGAGCCTGAATTTTCAGACAATCTGAACGACTTCTGCTCCCAGTGGACTTAGCAGGAGTGCAGGCACTCAGTACCTTTGCAAATCAGGTCAATAGGCTTCCATGGGTCCCACTTTGAAAACTATTTGCCATTCTGAAATGCCAAGAAGAACCAAGATGCCACTGTAGAAATAAATGTTGGGGGGAATTGTGCACGCCTTTCCTTCTCCCTCCCTTCCTGTTACTTAATTACTCCCAAAGAGAATGCCTCCTTCCCCCCCATGAACAACCTTAACTCTGCCCTGTCGTGAAATCACAAGGGGAAAAATATGGACCAAAAGCCAATGTGGCTTTAGAAATCAGTTTAATTGAATTGGGACTCACAGCTGCTGAAATGGCTCAGTCTTGACTGTGTGGTAACTGCACTGCATGGCTGCCGGGTTTGGGTGCATTTCCATGTCTTACTGCGATCGGATTGCTTTTCAAGGCAGTCTTCACAGAATTCCCCGGGTTTCTAATGCGTGCTTTAGGGACAGTAAAACCCCTCTCATGTTTTTATCATTCAGTGCCTGCTAGGTGTTCTTCCTCATTATTTGTTTTGTCCAGAAATTAGTAGTAGATTCTTTGGTGGCTTAATTCACCTATGGATTAGAACAGCAAAGCAGAGCTGTGGCTGGAAAAGCAGCATGTGTGATGCAAAAGGAGGGCCACTTTCCCTGGAGCGTTGATGAAGCATAGAGAGCAATAGGTCAAGGATATAGGTGCTGCATAAGCTAAGTTAATCAGGCTTCTATTGACAACCCCATGGCTACACTTGCTTTGCCAGACAGGCAGGTGGGAGACTCTAGAGACCAGAATCCACGGCAAGGAGCCAAGTCCACGAGGTCATGTGTCCTCCTTTTTTCTACACAGAAAGAATTATGGGTGGGCTTCATCGCAGAACCAGGGTTTTGAAGCCCTTAAGCATTCTTGAAAATGCTGCCCAATAAGGGGTAACACGCTCACTGTCCAGAAGAATTTAGCTGGGACACCCTAAGGATTTTATCAGCAAAGAGCTGGAAATTGAGCCTCTGAGCCCTGATTCAGAAAAGCATTTAAGCACCCGCTTAACATAAAGTGCATAGATCACCCTAGGGGAACTGATGGGAAGCAAACATTGACGTGCTCTGCTGGATTTGGGGCTTGCATTATTTCAGTTTTGACAGGGTGGGGTTGCTTTTTGTAACTCCCAACTCACCAGTCACTGTACTGAAATAATATTAATTTACAAGCAGGGAGAGACTTCAGTACAAGAGCTCTTGTTACAAGTCTAATTGACTTTTCTGCAGATTAGGCTCTGCTGCTCTCGGGTTGGAGGAGTAAAATTGGCCAGGTCTTTTCACATATTGTTTCTCATTCATTTTGCTCATGCCCTGGTGAGATGATGCCTTGTCTGTTATCCCTACTCAGTCCAAGCCAATATCCTGCAAAGCCAAGAGTGGCATCTGGCCTTGGGTTTAGCAACAGCTGTGAAGGATGATTTAAACTCAGATGTGGCCAAAGAGATTATAACACTGTTTGGCCAGTCCAGATGGGGCCAAACTGGATTACAGCAGGGTTAAGGGAAAAAAAATCTGTTTCCTAGCCTAGCTCTCTATTTGAGTTCATTCCACAGTGGGGTGCAATCCTGCAAACACATGTTCACTAAAGGGAAGATTACTGGAATTGTGCCTGGTGGTGAGTACTGCAACTGCTCGGGTAGGATCGGACTCTGTTCATCTGGGGGCAGATCCTCAGCTGGGGTCAGTCAATGTCATTTGGTGGGGGGGGGCATCTCTGCTGATTAACACCAACTGGGTGAGGGGATTGATCAGTGTCTGGCCCAGTTTTACTATAAGCACCATGTTCTGAGACCTGGCTGTCACTGTCTACAGCACGTGGAGGTGCCCAAACGGTGTAGGAAGGTGCTTTGACGCAGGGGCATGGGCCTGTGTTCTGTGCTGAAGTAGACTAACTTGTTAGCAACAAAAAGTGGGGGTCCTATACTTCCAGATGCTCCCTGAAATACCCCTCCTGTGGCCACACCCCTATGCTCCTCAGCCATGCCCCATGCTCCTTGGCCACCCGTGGCACCCTCCCCCTCCAGTCTCACATCAGTAGAATCAAGAATCTAATCTGGACAATAATTGTTAAAGATCACTTGCCACTTTTCATAGGGGGCTTGCTACAGCTTACATGCAAGAGCATTAACTTGGTAGCCTTGCTAATTTCAGAGTTGAGTAATTACATTCTGCCTCCCTAAAAACCCTGCTACAATATCAGTTGCACTCAGGATTCACCTTTAACTCCTGTCTGAACCAGTAACGTCGTGTGCTGTTAAACAGCTTCTGAGTTCCATGCTGGAGGTGACTGCAATTTTGTTCAGTGGTAGAGGAAGGAAGCTCTCTATACCCTCTTCTATAAACAGGGGGTTGTGTGGTTTAATGATTGCATATTTGGGAGGACTTTGGCTCTTAGCCATTAATAGATGAGGTCTCTTGGGTAGGGAGATAGCAGATTGCCCTGCACAGGCACATGTTGAGATTGCATCCTCCCACTGATTGTGATGTCACATTGGAGCCCAGTGGCGGTTGCCATCAGGGAGCCTGGGACATGCCAGATGCGATTAAAGACTCAATTTTCCAAAAGGTTTCCCGGCGACCACGCAACAAGGAGAGCTCTGCTCCTGGGGTACAGTGCAGATGGCTGAACTGAGCAAGATGAATACTGTCCCATGCATGCTGGGGAATAAAGGGGGAACTGCAGCAGAGCGTGAGAGATTATTCTCCACTTAGCTTTGAGCAGCGGGTGTGAGAAGTGGGTGGGAGTCTAGATCCTGAGTGGGGCAGCTTTCTCCGCAGCTGGGGCTTGACTCTGGAGGCCCTAATTGTGCGTCTGCATGCCAGCTGACAACCAGATTGATCAGACAAGTCCTACAGCAAGGTCACTCCGTGTTTGCCCTGTACATGGCAGAGCTGGGGCCTGGGGGCAGCAGCTACATCAGGCGATTTGGACAGAGCTGGCCCCAGCAGAACAGGTAGGAGAAGAAGCAGCCATCTGAGGCTGGTGAAGCATGAGCTGGGCTGCACAGATTCAGCCCCTGTGCCCCTGCCCTAGATGGCTCTGCCAGAACACGAGGCTCAGTTCTGAACCACATTTTGCAAGAGGTGCAAACCAGGCTGGAACAACAGGGGCGTCATCTCAGCCCTGTGCCTTCTGGCCTGCCTGTGGGCTGCTGTGCAGTCCAGTCACATGCCTGATGTACCTGTCAGGGCCTGGGCATGCTGTGCCACCAGGCAATGCTGGAGCTGGCATAGGGCTGTTTTGCAAGCCCTGCTCCCACAAGAAATGTGATCTGGGTGATGTTGTGTCCCTGGGCACCATTTGAGTGTCCCACAGGAGTCACAGTGGGGCTGGAATCGGGCTGCGGGCCTCGTCTAGAACAGGCCACTGCACACGGCGTGTCGCCATGCTCAAAGAACACTAACACGATCTGTTTCAGGATCACGCCCAGCTGGCTCAGGCTACAGCCATCTCCCTTTGGTTGATGAATGGTCGCTGTCTGGGATTCACAGCTCAGCGAGCTCCTGAGCCTCCTGTGGCTGATGGCGCCTTATCCGCAGCCCAAGATGAACAGTGACGATGCTGTCTGCGGGGATCTCAAAGCTCTATGCACCCATTTACAGGAGAAGGCTCACCATGACCCTGGGAGAGAGCTGGGTAACTCACTGCATCAGGCCTGCTTCTCAGACAGGGAAACAGAATTGCAGGGAAGTTAAGTGAGTTTCCTAAGGCCGCCCAGCAAGACAGTGACAGAGTTGGGGGGAGAGTCTAGAGGTGTGGGGGCAAGAACCCAGCTGTCATCTATAACCACTAGACCACTCTCCCTTTCCAGAGCTGAGCACAGAAACCAGGAGTCCCACCTCCTAGGCTCTGCTGCTCCAACCACCAGACTGACCTCATTGCTAGGTCTGGGATCAGTGCTAACGCCATTCGTGTGTGCATCCATGTCCCTTGTGGTGAACATAACTTGATCTCTCCTCTGCAGGAAGGGGTGCCAGGGAGGGGTCCATGTGCTCCCCACCACTCAGCCACACAGTCCAAATGTGACCCAGGACTCAGGGAGCTGAGGAAAAGACACCAACTACCTTGTGACTCTGGATCTGCAATGCCTGCACCCGGTCATGAGGCTGGCAGCTGGCCGGGGGATGAGGGAATCTTATATAAAGCCTTGATTCATTCTCCCGCCTGGGAGCCCCAGGGAGCATGACTTCTTGCTTCTCCCAGCCTCCTGTCTGAGTCACAGGGCTGATCCTCCACTTGCTCACCCAAAACAAGAGCTGCTTCATTGAAGCCAATGGGGTGATGCCTGTGACTGCAGGGCCAGTCCTAGAGAGGAAAGTGATTGGAGGTCTAAAAAAGAACCAGAGGACCAATTCTCAGTCCTTTGGGAGGGAGGCTTTAAGCCACATTGGTGCTTCCTGTATTCTGAGGCCATGGAGGAGCTGACCTGACCCAGCGTGTAAATTAGAGCAGCCTCCAAGGCTGCTGTAAACTTATCTTCCATTTCCCCAGGCCCTTTTCCTGAGCATCCTGCCTGGGCAGGATAAAGTGTCTTGGTGAAGAGTGAATGGGGAGCTGGAGCTGTGAGGAAGCTTTGCCTTGCTGTGCTTTCTCAGTGGCTTAATCAGAGGGCTTCAGCCACTCGGGGGCTGTAAAATGGGCATCCTCCCCCAGCACTCCAACTGCTGTAGATAATATCCCACCTCACCTAGCTGAAGAGCTAGACTGGGAAAGGGTGGAGGAGGAATAAAGGTTTTATTGGCACATGTGTGGGACGCTCCCTTTCCTCGCCAAGCACGACGGGGCTACGAGTGGGTGATAGGCTGGTAAGCTTCACACCACACATCAGTGATCTTTAAAAGCACCAAGAAGTGAAATCTCGAAATCTGCCGCTGAACCCTGAGTTTTTGCTCCAGCCTACTGCCTGCCTCTGAGAGAGGGTCTAGGGATCCAAAGCTGGTGATGAATGGATTCACAGAAAGGTACAGAAACTTCAAGAAGGAGCCTGGGCATCTTGCAGTTGGAGAGGAAATAAGAAAGTAAGGATGGGGTGCAAAAGGGTTTGGTTTTCTGAGACACTGTGTGCCTGTCATCTATTTGCATGGAGCCATGAGCATAGGCCAGGTGACTTTAAAATGCCACCATCCTGACCCCTGCTTTGGAAGGCAGCATATCCTAATGGCTAGAGCAGGGGACTGGGAGTTACCCCCCACTCTGATGGTGACTTTGTTTGTGAAGTTGGATGTGTCACCTCAGCTCTCTTTTGGTTTCCCTGTCTGTGGAGTGGGGTTATATTTATCTACCTTCATGGAGCGCTTGGAGAATCTCAGATACAAACAGTGATGCCAATGCCAAGAGTTTTAGTAGCATGGCCGTGCTTTATTTCTTGCTCCAGGAGCCAATGGGGGTTACTGTGTTAGTGTCCCTGTGTCATGGAGCAGGCATTTGCCATCCGCAGTGCAGGGACACCAAAAACGAAATAAGTACATTTTAAAATCAGTTATTCAGGGAGGGTGAAATTCACCCCTGTGCCCGTGGACAGTACCACAGACTTCAAACCCTCTGTGCCCAGTCAAGACACAGTCATGCATTTAACACAGACTTTATGAAATAGCTGTGGCTTCAGCGAAGGAACAATGATGTAATCCAGCATCAGTCTCTTGCAATCTGAGCACACTAGAGGGAGGGCTCTCAAGCTAATTTAAGCATTCCTGCTCGTGTGGTGGTATACGTTTGTCTCTTGAATGGGCACCAGAAGGTGAAGTTTGGTTAATTGAACGAAATCATGTCACAGCAGGTGCGAGAGCCTCCTTCTAGGCAGTTCCCACCATCTGGAATAGATTTTGTGTACCACCACCTCTTTGACTCTCCATCTGCCTGGCACGTGTTTCTTCTCTTTCTCAGGCTCTTGCTACCTTTTCTCCCTCTGTTGTCACTCACTAGTTCCGCCACTGTATTATTTCTCTCTGCAGAGGATTTGGGTGTGCAGATTGCACGAGAGATGGAAGATAAAATCAAGTTGAATGTAGATTTGGTTTTAACGTCCTGATTTTTGGGAAAGGCCAGATTTCTCTTTTGTATATAAATAATCAAGCTAGGTTCTGCTTCCCTTGCCGTGGGCCGGGTCCACACTAGAACATTTTGCTGGTGCAGCGATGTCAGTCTGTGGTGTGTGTTGGTGGGTGGAGGCGCACTCACACCAGTTTTGGGGTGCCCTGTTTGAGACACCTTGACCCCCCTTTGCTGTGGTGCTGAGAAAAACAAACAAGGAGTCCTGTGGCACTTTAAACAACTATTAAATTAATTTATGGCATGAGCTTTCATGGGGAAAATCCCACTTCATCAGATGCTTGAAGATGGGGAACTTCACAGAATGGGAAGAAAGGGGTGCCCCTACTGGTTAATTACTCAATCAAGGTTAATTGCACAAACCATTAAGAGTGGATGAATCAACTGGTCTCACACAATGATGCAGTTAAATAAGTTTAAATAAAAGCCCACCCAAACCACCAGTGAAATGATCACATGGACCCAAGGCCACACTGCTTATCAATATTAACATCTTTATTTGAATGCCCCGCCCTCCTTTTTGCCTTTTGGGATATGATTGGCTGGCTTCCCTATCACTCCCAGGGCCGCCTCCCGGCCCCACCCCTCTGGCTCCCCGTTACTCGGAGGCCCAGCTAAGAAGGTTGCAGCCTAACCCTGCGGCTGCCCTTGGCCCCGCCTTCTCCGTCGGGCTGCTGACGCTGATTGGCCGTCTCGCGTTGCCAGTCACGTCGCGGGGGCTCCCCTGTCCGCGGCTGGGGCTCGGCGGCAGGTTGGGTTGCGCGGCGGAGGTTGGTGTCTCGGGCGGCCGCGGCGGCGGCGGCGGGATCCCCTCGGGCCCGGCGGGTGAGGAGGGGCCGGGCCGGGAGCCGGGGCCCTCGCTCGGTTCGGTCCGCTCCGCTCCGGCCCGGGAGGGAGCGACGGGAAAGCCCCGCGCAGGCCGCGGCCTGGCAGAGCCCCCGCCCCAGGGACCCCCGGGGCCCGGCCGGCTGCGGGCGTGTGGGGGAGGGGCCCGGGGTAACCGGGGGCGCCGGGGCGAGAAGGGGGAGAGCTGGGGGGCAATAAGGGGGCGT
>ML682020.1:7918328-8049385 GCA_007922195.1 Podocnemis expansa | reverse complement strand
GGGCTAAGGGGGTCAGTGGAGTGGGAGGACTGAGGAGGTTCGGGGGGAGGCGGGGAAGGGTGGGTGGGTGGGAATGGGGCAGTAAGGGCCATGTGGGGATACAGGGGGGATAAAGGGGCGTCTGGGTGGGCAGTGGAGGGGCATATTGGGATGCTGGAGGAGTAAGGGGGTGTTGGCTTGTGCTTGGGGGCCAAAAGCCGTGTGTGGGGGGCTGGGGTGAGGAGGCAGTGAGTATGTGGAGTGGGGTGTAGTTAATGAAGGAGAAATGTGGGGAGTTGGATTTTGTAAGTAGCTGGGGGGTGGGTAGCTGGTGGTGGAGCGTGTCTTTTGGGGCAGGTGAAGTGGGGTAACTGGAGAGCGTGGGGCAGTACAGGTTGTATGTGGGGCTGGTAAAGTGCGGGTAGACGCGGCTCTAGCATGTGACACAAATGTCAGAATATTCTGGGATAGTTTGAAGGTGCGGAGCTAGCGAGGGTGGGGCATTTAGGGCTGTTAATACGTGGCTGGGGGTATATCAGTGGAGGGGGGTTGATGGTTGGTTGCAGATAGCTTTCCTGTTCTTTTGGGCAGAATTGTGCTGTTTGTCACAAGCTAATTTAGGGAGCAGTGTTGTGATGTGGAGGTTTGTCATTTTTTGAGGTGTGTGGGCAGGGTAGGCAGGTAATGTGGGTGTTGCTGGCAACAAGAGAGGGAAATAGTCTCCTTGCTTCAGCTTCTTGTTGAATTTCAGGCTGAGGTGGCATGGAACGGGAAGCTGAATACTGACAAGAGTATGGTGGGAGCAGGGGGGTGAGGAAGGGAAGAGTTTGTGTTGAGGGGTGTCATCGCTCGCTCTGGAGGTGATGGAGTTCTTCTCAAACCTGTTTCGTTAGGCTGCGTTGGAGGGGCTAACCTCGTGTTTACCTTTGTACTAGGCCATGGCTGGCAGATGCTATCTTAAAATAGAAACAGAGGAAAATAACTAAGGTTATATTCTAGTGTTAGGTTTTTGTATTTTGTGTATTAGTGGTTGCTTGGAGTTCAGATTTTTTATGGGTACAGCTTTTAAAAAAAATCAAGAATGGAATAACGCTTGGTGGATAGTTCTTGGTGAAACTGGCAACTGAGATACTTGATTCTAGGTGTGCTATTGGAAAAACATTCTCTGACAAAGCAACTGTGGTGACTTTACCAGTAGGGGCCAGCCCCTGTGGTTTGTCCAGAAGTCAGGAACTTTTATATTTCACCTGAGCCCACATCTATAAGAAGAGTCGAAATCCTTCAGGCAGTTGTTCTTGTGTTGGTTTTGTTTCATTTTGAAGCTTATTTGCTTTCAAAACATCCTTAGTCTCACAACAGTGTGACTGTGAGCTTCAACTCTAACTCTGCAGACTTGAAGCAAGTTCTTAACTTTATGCACTGTGGCTACTCCTGTTGGCTTAAAGCCATGTGCATAATTTTGTGTGGGTTTGGGACCTAAATCAGCAACTGCTTCAAAAAGCAATCTGGCTGTTGTATTTAGACTTCACTGTGTTTAATCCCTCTAGTCATAGTTCCTCATCTGTAAAATGGGGCTAGGACGGTGTTACTATCACAGGGGTACGGAGGATAAATAGTCAAGGTTATGAGGTGCTCAGGTGTAATGGTGGGGGGCTGGATAAGTATTTAAGTTATGGGGAAGTAGTGTCAGAACCAATGAGAATTTGGGGATTTCTAGCTCCTTGCTCCCAAACCCCTGGCTACTGTTTTCTTCAGAGTTGATCTGTGTTCCTAACTTCCAGAAAAATCAAACGCTGTAGCCTTCGGAAAGCATTCAGCCACATTTTTCTTCTCTCCTGGTGGACATATCCCACTGCTTTGCAAAATGAAAATCAGATAACTGACTTTGCCACTTGTGGTGGTGGGTGTCATAGTTCCTCATGCCAGAGGACATTCCATTAGCATTGTGGTTGGTCCATTGAGCCTTGGTGCTCGGCACCTAGTTGTTGTTAAACTAATTTATACTTTATGCAAGGCTTGAAATGGTCATTGTTCACTTACCAGTAATTAGCAGGAGTTTTCCCTGGGTGTTTGGATGGGGATCTCCTAAATGTGAGCCTGTGTAGTGCTGTTTTACTGATTTTGCAGACTCTGGTGCAGGGTAGAATTGACAAGTGATCGGTTTCACTGCTGTATTCAGAACCCTGGAGGTAGCAAGGAGGTCAAAAACAAGCATGACAGTTTCACTGTGTTACTGCTTGGAAAAAGGCAGGGTCTGCAGGAGGGTGATTGCAAGAAGAGCAAAGAAGCAGTCCAACATATGAGGGATTCTGGAGTTAGGGGCAACTGAGGTGGTGGGAGAGAACTCCTCTCTAGGAGCCATAGGATGACTTAATTTTATCACATCCCTGCTGTGAAGATACTGATATGAAAAATGAACTCCTTTGAGAGTTTCAAGCTGGTGCTAAGATCCCTAGGATAAGAGACTATAAACTGCAGCCTGTTCCAGTCCATGTTTTGCCTGTCAGTGCTAGGATTTGCATCAGTCTAGCTCAGGCCTTCTCAAATGTGTGTTTGTGGTCACTATGGCAACCAGTTTCAGTAGCCTGTCCCCTAGCTCCACTGCAGAAGTGCAATGGAGGAGTGCCCTCTGGCTACCAAAAGTAAAATTGGTGGCACCTAGCTGTGAGCCAGTTTTGTCCACTCCTGGTCTAGCTACAGTGGTGACTAGCTCTGGATGCTTGAAATCCTCTGCCTAGATGAGGCTCGACTGACTACTGTTTGAACAAGTGCTTTGAAGTGTACCATGTTAAATTATTCTTTGTCTTGTCTAATGCATTTAGGCACATACAATCTGTTTAATTTGGGTGGGACCTGGCCAGTTGTTTGTCAGAAAGTACTGAATTTAAGACTTGCTGGTATGAATTGTTTGGAATCTTCCGATGACGTTCACCACCTCTTAGTTCTTAACCCAGGTTGCCAAGGTGATACTATGTTATCCTCCTCCTTCTTGGATCTCCTAAATTGATGTGCAAAATGTCAGAAGAAATTAAAGGGGGGGAGGGAAAACGTTTAAAAACATGGAAGTAATGTTCCTTCCCAGAGTGCTCTGTGGTCTCTCCTGGTTAATAAGCTGAACTTATCAGAGGACCACTTTCAAAGAGGGTATCGTTTTACCCACGTCTTCATCCTCAGCTTGTTCTCCCCCCCTCCCCATTTGTAGTATACATAAAATTCAAAGGCTGAATTGTACCCTTGAGTCATACTTGGAACTCTTAACTTTCATGGGAGTTGCATGTGCACATCTGATGGTGGCGCATGTCCCAAATTACTGAGGGCTAGCCTGCAATGTCAACTCTGCTAGTGCTGTAGATCTTGTTGCTCTCACATGAGCCTTCCACCTTCCCCTTGGCTCTGTTCAGCTAACGGGGTGGCTGTGGGGGAGGTGCTGTGGCACTGCAGCCACTCTGCTTCTTTTTACCTAAAGAAGTCATCAGAACGCTTCGGTCCTGGCGGTGGGTTAGCCTTCTGGGTATGGAAGTTACCAAATAAAGGATGAACACACAGAAAGAGACTCTTCAGGCCTGCTGGGTTCTGCTTTCAGCCCCCTTCCCTCAGAGGTTCCTCAACAGCCTGGCTTAATGCAGGCCTCGGCAAATCAATGTTTCTGGTTGCCATTGTGACCAGTTTTAGTAGCCTGTTGCCTAGCTCCACTGCAGAAATGTCATGGAGGAGCACACTGGCAACCAAAAGTAAAGTTGCTGGTGCCTAGCTGTGACCCAATTTTGTCCACCACTGGATTAATGCCTACCAACCGGTTCCTGGAAACAATTCAAACTAATGGAGTGTTTCTGACCTGGCCTCTTGTAGGAAGGCCAGCCCTACGGCTTCTGGTCAAGGAGGACACTGCCCATCTGCTTTGTTCCTGGTCAGGTCCCAGTTGAGTTGTACTCCTTCTTCTAAGCCATGGGGCTGGTAGGGGCTCCAGTTAGCTTATTACTGCCTTCCTTGCCAGTGTAGAATTTGTATACTCCATCACTACAGCTTTAGAAAATATATGAGAATAGACTGATGGTTGTATATGTTGCATTTTTTAAAAACACCAATTATGCCACTTGCTTTCCTGCATGAGTTTTCCAGGTTTCTAGTATGTAAATTTCAGCTCTGATGGGCTAACTTGTTTTAGCAAATTGGCATCTTTGTTTAGTTTTGTCTTATTACTTGTATTTTGTAACCCTTCTGACTATTCCTTTATATCCCAGGAAGACTTGGATCATAATTATTCTACATCAAGAGAATAGACTACAAACAGTGAGGAAAATCCAGGGAAAATCTGCTTAATTTTGAGGAAGTTGAATGTTTACACTGACATTTATTTTAGTAGAGAGAGAACTTAGAAATGCCTATTTCTAAGTACAGTTCTAATACAGATAACTTGCTTGTGCAGAGTGGAAGCAGTTTGCATGTGTGTAATCTGTTTTTTAACAAGGGAAATCTGTTTTTCCACCCTGAATTGGGCTACATGTGTTCAGCTAATCTTAAATATGTGTATGTGTGATTGAAATAATTCCAATGACTGATTACTTCTTAAGCCTAAAGTTGTCTTAAATACTTTCTATGAACAACCTTTTAAACCTACTGTTTACCAAAAAAAAAAAAAAGAGGAAATTCAGGCAAACTGTTAGTGTTGAGACACAAATCAGGAAACTTAGTTAAGGCAGATGCTGTCTCATAATTTGTTGCCCTCTCCACCCCTCCCCCCACACTAGTGTCTCAGCATTATCCCGGAGGACATATCCTATTATATATTGGTTTGCAAACCCATGAGCTTTTGAGCTGGGTACTTGGAAAGAATTATTCTTGTTAGAGTATTTTAAAAATGTAAAATCTGAAAACTCTTGGGGCACCCATATACTGTTTTTATTTTCTCATTTCTGTTGTAGGAGGAAAAAGCGAGAAAATGGATTTATATTTGTATGTGCTCTTCGAAACTAACCCGACCCTTTTAGTGGGTCTATGACAGTAACTGAACCGGAGGTCTTAGTGCAAGCAGGATTTCCTTCATTTTCTGTCCTGAAGCTCTTGTTATGAATGCAGGCCCTGTGATAGTTGCAAGATGTTGTTCATCACACTCAGTTGTGCTCTGGTCACTGTAAAGAGACAAAAGAGCCTTCTCCTTTCTGATGCTCTTCACTGAACAATCATCGTGTGAAATTGACATTCTCGTAACATTCTTCCAAACCTTTTCCATTTATCTGGTTCCAAGGGCTTAAGGTCTATTTTTAAACATAGAAGATCTGAGGTGGCTTTTGTTTGGTTGCTTTTTTATCCAAAGCCCTCCAGGATTTTTGTCCATTTCTGCTTGCTCTGCAATAATAGATTAGTCCTCAGGTGTTTTGTTTTTTTCTGCTTTCCATGTATGTTTTTAACTCTTTCTCAGCTGAATCTTTATTTCCTGATACTTCTAAAACCAGGCAAATGTTTCTCTGCTTTTATAGAAAGCAGCTGTTTTTTCTTTCCAGTTTAGTGAATGATTCCTGCAATGTCCTGGTTTGAGGGAAATGTCTGTTTTGGCTGGCAATAGAATAGAGCTTTTGGGCAGCAGGTCTTGACACTTAGTAGATTATTGAAAACAAGAACTTTGGTGACTATTCTCAAACACAGACTCTCTTATGTGTAAGATTGCTACGTCATTTGCTACTTGAACAGTTCTGAGGGCACATAGTTAAAGAATTTCAGTGTAGAAGTATAAAAAGAAAACCCTTTCATTAAGATTAATGATACAATCACTCTGATAATTTTGTCAGTATTAAACTTGTAAAATAACTTCTTGCTTTTGTAGTGTCAACCACCTGGGCATGCACTTAATGGTATTGCTTAGATGTTTAAGGGCAAACGTCTCATCCATTAAATGAATAAGTTTATTCCATGGAAGAGGCTGACCGATGGAGGTAGGATCAATCTTTCAAGAGCATCCACTGTTCCTTCCTTTCAACTTGCTTATAATAGGAGGTTCATGTGTGTGTAGAACAGAATTTTGGCAAATTGTTTTTCTTATGACCTACAGCTGTACTGAGCCCCTGTGGTGGCGTTGTACAGAAAGCTTTGTGTTAGGCTAATGCAACCAGGCAGACTTAATTTCAAATAATCCAGACTAAACATTGTCGTCATTCCAGTCATTGAATCCTATGTGGAGTTATTGCCATTAATCTTGACCCATAGGTGTCCTCTGGTTATAAAATATTGGCTTTTAAATATTGAAATAAAAGGTGTGTTTTCACCAGGTAATATATAATGCTGTGTAGTATCTGTTAGTAGTAGTAAGTAAAAGTGGAACACGTCTTTTGGAATGGCAGATATTTTCTGCTTGAGGAGAAGTAAAGCCATGTTGCTTGGAAATGGGGAAACATGCGTTCTATAAATATTCTTATCTTTTTTAAATGAAGTGGTGGTGAAAAGCAAGTAGGGATCAGAAGAACATGCTGAACCAAGGGAATAAAGTTGGGCCATTTTTTTAAAGAGCTAGCCTAACAGGAATAGGATAATGGAGTCACGTTTGGAAGGGGGGCTTTAGAAAACAAAGTATAAAGCTGAAAATGAGGCTGATAGTTTGGAACCACATCTAATCCATGTAGTTTGGGGAATCTGTAAATTTGGTTTTGATGAAGTTTCTTTAAATTGTTGCTGAAAACAAGGACAGAAGTAGTCTTGGAAAACCAGTAATGAAATGAACATAGGAATCCTATAAACTATGCAGGCAGAAGCTCATCTAGTAGCCTGGTTTATACTACAAAGTTTGGTAGTCTAGCTATTGGTCAGGGGGTGAAAAAGCCATATCTTCCTCCTCAGGCCTTGTCAAACTTGCTGCACGCCTAGGGGCCATAAGGTGCCTAGGTGTGCCATGGCACTTCTGAACACCTTTGCCCCCCCCCCCCCAAACAAAACCCCGGCTACAAGTTTGGGTGTCTGTGGGGGCACAAAAGGCCCCCTGTTGCCCCCCCTCCCCACCCAGACTCTGCCCTGGGTGTTTCGGCAGCTGTGCTGAAAGTGTCAGTGCTAGTTTTTTTTTAAGAGTGGGGTGGTGGTGGTGGTTCTGCCACTTAAGTACTGTGACGCAGCTAGGTGCCAGAGTCAAATTTCTGAGGCCATGACAATGTGGTCCCCAGGGTTTGTCGAGCCCTGCTCCAGCTGATGAGTATTTCCACAAACCCCCAGCACAGATGCAGCCATGTTGACAGACAGCTTCTACTGGCGTAACGAATGCACATAGAAAGGTGCTGTTACTATGTCAGCAGATTCTGATGTTACACCAGGGTCATTAATATACAAGCAAAGCCTCTGTATAGTAGACTAGGCCTAAAACTGGCTTGTATAATGGAAAAGTTATTGGTGGCCGAGTGGGAAGAATGGATGTTCAATGATCAAGTGTTGTGAGGGTCAAGAAAAATTCACTTTCCCATAAACAGGGTTTGAACTAGATTAATTTGATATGCAACCTTAATTCTAATTTTCTGCATTTCAGATTGGTTTTTGATTGCGGTAGTCAAATGTATTGGGTTGATTCGATTAAAACTCTTAGGTTTTTCTTTGTCTAGGATGTGCGTGTAGTAGCGCAAGTCTGAATTACTTTCTTTAAGATTCTTCAAAAGAGATCGAATCAAGATTTCAGTGATAGGAAAGCCTCTGACTACTTCTGGCAAGCACAGAAATAATTTCTTGGTGGTAGTTTAATGGGTGGGTTTTTGTTTTGGTTCCTGGTCTGTCCAGGTTTGAATTTAACAGCTGGCGGAACTAAATGGCACAATTGATTGCTTCTGGCTTTTTCCACATTTTTCCAGTTTACAAATCTCTTGCACTGTTTTTAACACTTTGCATGTGGTTTCTAAAACTTGCTGGTTTGTAGAGACAGGTGTCTCTCTCTCCCCCTCCCCTCCCCCCCCATTGCTTAATCACTGAAACCTGTTAGTCTGGAGCAGTTGCAATGCTTTCAGCAAGATGTTTGTATATAAAACACTTCTCTTCGTCCCTATACAATTAGGTTGTAAGGGACCAGAGTTTCTCATGTATTTCTAAGAACATGGTTTGTTGCATCCTTTACAGGATACAGCCATTTAGTTTGGGAGTCAGGCAGCTGTCAGGCTCCAAGAATGTGCTTTACAACACTAATTGTGCTGAAACCATGGCTCTCCACTTAATCTCAATTATCATAACCCAAATCTATAACACAGCTAGATTTTTAACTAAGTGGGGGAAGGTGTGGCTTAGATCTATCCGTACATGAGAATAAACTAATGGTTCTGTGCAGCAAGGGTATGTATTAGAAGCAGATATTATGCTGAAGAAACGTGTTAGTGCAGTGGCTGGAGAAGTACAAAAGGCCATGTAATTCCTATATTTCTGGAGGGAGGCAGCTTTTTTGAGGGCTGCTAGTGAGATAGTAACGAGACTTATTTCTTAATTCACGGCAAAGACCCACAAGTTGTGCGACAGAAACCCTTTTTGGTAGACGGTTTAATTTTCATGTCTATATTAGGTAAGGGTGTGGGAGCAAAAATATTTGCTTTGCGTTAAGGAACAAAAGGGAGCATTAAAGCTTCCCTTTAGACAGTCAAAGGGAACAGAAAACATTAGTTCAGCCAGAAGGACTGCATAAATACCCAAGGGTCTCCTTTCTTTCATGAGCACAGTAGGTAGTTACTGATGTACTATACTCCCTCCTGTCTACTGGAAGGAGACATAGGGATTGGTGAACACAGCCTTTTGTCTGTGCTGCAAACCCTTTCCATTCGAGGGAGGGGTTAGCCACATGCACCACTGTTCTAATGGAAAGCTGTTCCCTTGTTGCTTACAGGTAAGTACGTGTAGATGCTTCATTCCATGATTTAGGGATTTTGAGGGGCTGAGGGTGGGAAGAGGACCTGGTGAATCATTCTTTAAAGTTCAGGTTTATTTTTTTTTATAAATTATTTTACCTTTATGGGCTGGGTGGTAAATTTTGCTGATAACTTCTTTTATGATAAAATAGGTTTTAATTCTGTGCTCATACTGTGTGTGCGCGTGTATGTGCGTGTGCGTGCATGTGTTTGAACAAAACTGGGATTCCAAATCTTAATGCTCAGTGATGTCTCCCTTTTTCTGCAGGTAAACCAACCTATTTAGAGTATTCCAGTTTATTTTGCCTTTTCCTCAAGAATTTTCTGAAACTGGCAAGTTTTTTTAATTAAAGAATCTGACATTACAGAAGTAATTGAACTTTGAAAGAGGTTTCAGTAGGTACTAAGCAATTTATTATGCTGAATTTTTTTTCTTGGCCTTGTCAGGGGCGTTTTGATTTTGTTCAGCCCTCATAAGTGGTTGGGCTTCTCTGGTTGAATTTTTGCTTTGCTAGTCCAGATTCAAGGCCATGCATTTTGACTTTTCAGCTGTTTTAAATCTAGAGGATAGGGCTGTTAATTGAACAAAAGGGGTAGTCTGTGGTTTCAGGAAACAAATGGATGATCATAACTTCTATATTCTCAGCATTGTGTCTATGTAGATAGATACCCTCATGTTCAGATTTCCAGGGAAAACCATTTGACTAGCCTATAAAATCAGTCAGTAGGGGCCTGTTATTGTGTCACAAAGAATAGCGTCCCTCAGATTATACTGCATATATTGTGCTCGTTTGCATAAAGATCTTTTTTGCTAAGCTATAGAAAGTATGTTCAGAATAAATGTTGCAGAAGAGGGTTTTTTTAAAGTTTTCATTTCAACTACTAATCTATAGTCTTTATCCAGTAAGGCGGGGGTCTCAAACGTGTGGCCTGTGGGCTGCATGCAGCCCCTAAAGCTATTTTCTGCGGCCTGCAATGACGCTGTTGTTACCGATATTTGCAATATTATTATATGAAAAGGTTTCAGTAGTGCGGCCCTTGGGCTAACATGCTAGTCCTCGTATGGCCCTTGTGGTGATTTTGAGTTTGAGACCCCTGCAATAAGGTATCTCATTCTACTGAGGGTGCATAAATTCTCTCCAGCATTCGGAAGAAGCTCACTTGGAGACGTTCTTCAGGGAAAGGTGCCCCTCTTGCAGACAGGTAAATCCATAGATGTGAGAGAGCCTGATTTTAGTGATGCTTTTGACATGGTGCCACATGGCATTCTCATGAGTGAGCCAGGGAAATGTTGTCAAGATGAAATTACTATAGGATGGGCGCACAACTGGTGAAAGACCATACTGGGAACAGTTATCAACAGGTTGCTGTCAAAGTGTGTGTGTGGGGGGGGGGGGGGGGAAATAACTTGAAGAGTCCTGTTATGGGATTGATCTGAGTCAATATTTTAAGGGCTTGGTTAATGGAGTGGAGAATTTGCAGATGATATCGAGGTGGAGGGGGTTGCTGGCACTTGAAGGACGGGATTAGAACTCAAAATGACCTTGACAAATTAGAGAATTGGTCTGAATTCAATAAGGTGAAATTCAATAAAGACAAGTTCAAAGTACTTCACTTAGGAAGGAAAAATCAAAAGCGCAAATACAAAATTGGGAATAACTGGCTAGGCATAGTAGTGCTGAAAAGAATCTCAGGGTAATAGTGGATCAAAAACTGAGTGAGTCAGCAATGTGATGCAGTTGCAAAACAAAGCCTAGCATCATTCTGGCATATATAAAAAGAGGGTTATATGTGAGATGTGAGAGGTAATTGTCCTGCTCTTCTCAGCGCTGATGAATCTTCAGCTGGATACTGTGTTCAGTTCTTGGCTTACACTTCACAAAGATGCAGATAGGTTTGAGAGTCCAGAGGGGAGCAGCAAAAATGATGAAAGGTTTAGTAAATCTGACCTGTCAGGGAAGGTGGTAAAAAACCCAACTGACTGGGGGGGGGAATCCTTTAAGTCTAAGGATATGATGAGGGCTGGTAGAAGCTTATGATCAGTTTGTTCCCCATGCCCACTGAAAGTAGGACAAGACATAATTGGGTTAATGTGATTTAGGGAGATTTGGATTAGATAGTAGGAAAAATTTTGACTAAAGAATCCTAAGGTTTTGTCTAACCAGACCTTAAATATTTCCAGAAATGACAATTTCACCACCTCCCTAGTTAACCCATTCCAGTGCTTCACCACCCTCCCAGTGAGAGAGTTTTTCCTAATATCCAACCTCGACCACCCCAGCTGCAGCTTGAAAGCATTGCTCCTTGTTCTCTCCTCTGTTAATACTGAGAACAGCTGAGCTCCCTCCTCTCTGGAGCACCCCTTTAAGTAGTTGAAGGTTGTTATTAAATCCCCCCCTCAGGCTTCTCTTCTGCAGACTAAATAAGCCTAGTTCCTCCAGTCTCTCCTCATAAGTCATGTGCCCCAACCCCATTATCATTTTTGTTGCCCTCCACTTGGCCCTTTCTAACTTGTCCACGTCTTTTCTGTAGTGTGGAGCCCAAAACTGGACACACTATTTCAGATGTGGCCTCACCAGTGCTGAATAGAGGGGAACAATCACATCCCTTGATCTGCTGGCAACACTCATACTGATCCAGCCCAATATGCCATTGGCCTTTTTGGCAACAAGAGCACATTGTTGATGCATATCAGCGTCCCATCCACCATAACGCCCAGGTCCGTTTCTACAGTGCTGCTACTTAGCCGATCGGTCCCCAGCCTGTAGCAGTACTTTGGATTTTTCCATCCTAAGTGCAGGACTTTGCACTTGTCTTTGTTGAACCTCATGAGATTTCATTTGGCCCAAAGCTCCAATTTGTCTAGGTCTCCCTGAATCCTACCCCTGCCCTCCAGGGTGTTTACCATTCCATCCAGCTTGGTGTCATCCACAAGTTTACTGAGCATGCAATCTAGCCCATCATTCAGATCATTAAAGAAGATGTTGAACAGGACCGTCCCCTGGGGCACTCCACTAGTTACTGGTTGCCAACTAGACATGGAGCCATTGATCCCTATCCACTGAGCCCAATGATCTAGCCAGTTTTCTGTCCACCTTACAGTCCATTCATCCAAACCATGCTTCCTTAACTTGCTGCCAAGAATGCTGTGGGAAACTGTATCAAAAGCTTTGCTAAAGGTGAGGTACATCACATCGACGGCTAGTCGCACATCCACATATCCCATCATCTCATCACAGAAAGGCAGTCAGGTTGATCAGGCATGATTTGCCCTTGGTGAATCCATGCTGACTGTTCCTGGTCACTATTTTCCTTTAAGTGTTTCAGAATGGATTCTCTGAGGACCTGCTCCATGATTTTACCAAGGATTGAGGTGAGGCAGATTGGTCCGTAGTTCCCCACATCCTCCTTTTTCTCGTTCTTGAAGATAGGCAATATATTTGCCTTTTTCTGGTCATCCGGGAACTCCCCCATTCGCCACAAGTTTTTAAAGATAATGGCTAGTGGCTCTGCAGTCGCATCAGCCAACTCCCTCAGCGCCCTTGAATGCAGTTCATTAGGCCCCATAGACTTGTGCACATCCAATTTCTCTAAGTAGTCCCTAACCTGGCCTTCCATCACCAAGGGCTGCTCTCCTTCTCTTATTCTGTAGCCTGGGAGCTGTCCCTGCCAGTGAAGACTAAGGTTAAAAAAAAAAAAAAAAAAAATTCAGCCTTTTCCATATCATCCACCATAAAGATACCTGCCCTATTCAGTATGGGACCTTCACCATCCGAGATCCTCTTTTTGTTACTGACATGCTTGAGGAACCCATTCCTGTTATCCTGCACATCCCTTGCTAGCTGCAACTCCAATGGCCCTTTGGCCTTTCTGATTTTATCCCTGCAGGCCCGAGCAATAGATTTATACACCGACCTAGTCATCTGTCCAAGCTTCCACTTCTTGTAAGCTTTGCTCTTGTGTTTCAACTTACTATAGAGTTCTCTGCTAAGCCACGCTAAGCACCTTTCATATTTGCTGTTCTTTCTGCACGCTGGAATGGTATCTTCCTGTGCCCTTAGTAGGGTTTCCTTAAAGTACAGCCAGCTCTCTTGGATACCTTTTCCCTTGAGATCAGCCTCCCAAGGGATCCTGCCCATCAGTTCCCTGAGGGAGCCAAAATCTGCTTTTCTGAAGTCCAGGGTCTGTTTTCTGCTTCTTTTATTTCTTCCTTTGATCAGGATCTTGAACCTTACTATCTCGTGGTCCCTGCAGCCCAGGTTGCCATTCATTTCTACTTCCCTGCTCAATTCTTCTCTCTGTGAGCAGCAGGTTAAGAGGTACAAGGCCCTAGTTGGTTCCTTCAGGGTTGGTACTAGGAAGTTGTCCTCAATGCTGTCCACAAACTTCCTGGATTGTCTATGTACTTCTGTATTGCCCTCCCAGCAAATGTCAGGGTAATTGAAGACCCCCATGAGAACCAGAGCCCATGATCTGGAGACTTCTGCTAGTTGTCCACAGAAAGCCTCATACACCTCCTCCTTCTGGTCTGGTGGTTTATAACAGACACCCACCATGACATCACCCTTGTTGCACTACCCTCTACACTTAACCCAGAGATTTTCAACAGGCTTGTCTCTGCTTTCATAGTGGAGCTCCGAGCAGTCTTAAAGCTCTTTTACGTACAGTGCTACTCTTCCACCTCTTCTTCCCTGCCTGTCCTTCCTGAACAGTTTATACCCATCCATGGCAGAGCTCTAGTTATGCAAGCTATCCCACTACACCTTTGTTATTCCAATTGCATCATAGCAGGAGCATTGTTGCCCCGGGGAAAGACTCGGGGCCCGGCCCCGCTCCTGATCTGGAGTCGGGGCCCTGGGCTTCTGCTGCTGCCAGCCTGGTCCCTGATCCCTGGCTGGGGGATGGGGCTGGGCTAGTCAGTGACTGCGGTGGCCAGCCCGGCCCAGGATACCTGGTTGGGAGAGGCAGGCACCGCAGTGGTTGGGCCAGCCCCGGATACCCAGCCAGGGACAGGGCTGGGAAAGGCAGGGGGTGCCCCAGCCATTTGGGGCACTGGCACTGGGACTCAGGGCACATGCCCCATGTGCCCTACCAGCGATGCCCTTGTGTCCATAGTTACTTGTTTGTGCCAGTACTACCAATTTTCTGCTTGTTTGCTGGACTTCTTGTATTTGTGTAGAAGCACCTAAGATACTGGGCTGATTGCCCTACTTTCCCCTGCCAATTGTCTCTCCTGTTGCGTCTTTTTCCTTGGATTTTCTCCCTGTATCCTCATTCCCTACTCACCTTGGGTATTAGGGCTGCATTAGGGCACCTAAGACACTAATTTTATCTCCCCTCCCCTCCCCCCGAATTCTGATTAGACTCTTTTATCCCTGCTATTGCAGCTCCGGCTCCATCCCTTCCCCCAGGTCTTGCTCATTGTGACTTACCTGTGGGCTTTGGTCACTTTCCCCCTTCAAACCTAATTTAAAGCCCTCCTCACTAAGTTAGCCAATCTAAGTCCAAATATGCTCTTCACCTTCCTCGATAGGCGGAATCCGTCTCCACCTAGCAGTCCTTCTGCCTGGAACAGCATGCTGTGGTCAAGGAAGCCAAAACTCACCTGGTGGTACCATTTTCACAGCCAGGCATTCACCTGCAGGGTACATGTGTCTCAGCTCAGGTCCCTACCCTTGACCAGAAGGACTGAAGAGAATACCACCTGTGCACCAAACTATATGAGTAGTTAAATTCTGGAGCTGGCTTGCAAGGGAGGCTGTAGAATCCCCATCTCTGGAAGTTTTAAGGAGCAGGCTGGGCAGATATCTGGCAGGGGTAGTCTGTATATTTTGGGCTTGCTTCAACTGAAGTGGCTGGGCTAAATGACTGCCTGAGGTCCCTTACAGCCCTATGGTTCTGTGCTTACCTGTTGATATCTACGCTACAGGAGTGCCGTACTATTTTTCAGTAAATCTGTGGCATTTGCTTCAACTTGTATAACACATGAACTGTGTAAAAGCTGTTGAAGGGTTGGATTCTCTTCCTTAAGCTTGGGATTACACACAAAGGTCCTAGAATCTGATTAATTTCTGTAAAAGACAGCAGCAAGGTTGCGTTGCATGCAATGCATCAGGATGCTGTGGAGTGCCTCTGTTAGTGGTGTTGAAATGTCATAATAGAGAGAGAACAGTATTTTTGGCAACAGTGCCTGTACGCTTGCAACAATCCAGTGCAGATGAAATGGTGGTTTGCCAAATGCTGTTCATTGGACAGACCTGTTCTGGAAAAATAGTCTGTGGGTTTAGAGTGGTAGTTATTTTCTAAGAGCCCTATGGAGCAAAAGCAATTCAGAATTCATGGAGGACAAGGAAAAGCTTGCTCCAGTATATTAGTGTAAAAATGTGCGGATGGGAGCTTCAGCGGGGCGACTACGTGACTAGAATGTAATCTGGTTTGGCAGAGTTCATTACTCACTCAGTGGAGGCTAAAGTCTTTCAGAAACTGCAACAGTGTACTCAAGAAATGACCTTGCTGGCTAACAAAGTGGTGGAAGCTGGATCGTGAGAGGCTGCGGATCTGTCTGCAAACATGGGGGGCCACTGGGCACTGCCTGCATATGGAAACAGCAAAACGCTTTGGAAAACTTCAGTCTTTGTGGTGGTAGCCATAGACGATTTGGCAGAGCCTTTCCTCTTCAAGGGTCATTGCTACAGGCGTTATGGGTTCTTATTATGGGCCCTGAACAAAACCAGTGGTAGGAAGAGGAAAGGATCCTTATTTAATTGTGGAGTCTGTACTGGCCAAGAGTGAATATAAATAAGGGACCTACCTTCTGTGCCTGACCAAAGAAACCTCCACTTTGGACTTGGTGCTAATCTGATGTCTGATACCTGTTGCCTTATCATCATGTTCTCTATCTCTGGATTTAGGATGAATTTTTTAGAAAGTTTCTAAGTTATTTGAGTGCTTTTGAAAATCTTACCCCTAGCCTGATGCAAGTAGTTCAGACTTCTGATGACGATGGAGTTACGAGTTCTGGGTGGAATTAGAAAATTTATTTGGAAACGTTTGAGCCAGTCTCTCCCCCCCTCCCATCTCTGGTGAATCATACTGGTGCTTTCATACACCATTTGGTTAAATATCCTACGTTTATTAATAATTTTGGGGTGGGGCAAATAAGTACCTGTTAGCCAATAGTTTTGCCTTAATTTCAGTATGTGAAATAATGACAGTGATTTATGATGTTGTAAACAATGTGATAGAATAATAGTTTGCCTCTAATGCTTTTTGTTTTGGAACTGACAATTGCTTCAGTATTAAACACTGAAAGATTTGTATTAAGGTAGGGTGGATAGACAGAAACTTTTTTTTACTTTCTTTGCACTAGACAAAGGTGGCTTTGTGTTGCTCTGGCTTGCTGTATCAGTCTTCCACTGCTGTGGAAATGGGTTTGTGTTTTGGTGGATTTGTCCTAGTGGACATAGGAATATATTCCATAACTTGGGTATAACAGTCAGGTTCTGTTGCAGAGATCCAGCACTTGAAATAGCAACAGTTGTTGTTGATCAGGGGGGTGCTGCATTCTGGGAATAGCTTGCGTGGTACCAGGGCCATGTTACCTGTATGCTTCAATTTTCTAGAACTCTCACTGATCTAGAAAAAGGAGGTGCATCAACTAATAAGTATTCTAGGAGACTGGTTGCTCTTAAGTTATTACAAGATGCCAAATTACTCTGCTGTCTAGTCTTGTAAAAAACTGCTGTGGTTTAGCTGTAGCTTGAGCGAAACCACATCCTACTCTCTTCACTAAATAACAGCTGGAGAGATTGTTTGGATAACACTGTGTATGCTGTTACTTTGCAGGTGGAAGATGATCTCTTTGCAGCTCAAACCATTCCTTGAAGTTATGGTGATTAATAATATTAAAGAAAATGCTTATTATCAATTTTTCTAATGTTTCCTGATGGAAATTGTGCCAGCATTAGAAAGATAACAGTATCTCCCCAACGACCAGGAAGATGCAATCTGCAGAAAAATTGTTGGAGGACAGGAAATTTTGTTAAGCATAATAAAAACCCAGTAGCTGCTCCTATAGGAAATTCAATGTTGAAGTGAAGGCTGGCACAACAGCTTGATATGAGGGTGTGGTTTCAGCTGAGACAGTAAGGCTATGATTGGCAAAGGTGTTAAAGTTCAGTCCCTTTCTAAATTTAACTGTAGATTCTGATTATCACTGTTTCTGAAGAACTTTTGGTTCAAAGTATCTATCAATTTAAGTTTTCTCCGCTATGGCATCTGACAAAGTGGGACTTCACCCATGAAAGTTCATGCAAAAAATAAATTTGTTAGTCTTTAAAAGTACTACAAGACTAATTTTTTTTGTTTTTCTGACCTAAACTACCACAGCTACTGCTTTGGAATTAGTTATTTATAGATACGAATGACAAAAGCTGTGCCAGAGACTGCCTGGTGCATGAGTGTCAAACCCATTTGCTATGGTGGGCCAAATTTGACTTAAACATATTTTAAGTGGGCTGTACATACCATGAATCAAAATACAATGCCACTCTTATGGCATTGCGGAGTGCTGTGTGTGTGAAACTGCGTTCCACGATACCACACCCTCTCCCTGTTAAGTAGAGAGCATGGTCTCGTGGAGCACAAGCTCACGTACCCAGTGCTCCGTGACGTCACAAGACTTGATACTCCCATGACATTATGGAGCGCTGAGTCTCTCATATCCACCTACCCACATACTCCCTCTCTCTGTTAGGGAGAGAGTGTGGTCCCACCAAGTGCAGTCATGGGCTGGATGAAGATGTCTGCAGGTGGCATTTGGCCTGCAGGCTGCATGTTTGATGCTTCTGGCCTAGTGGAGTTGTTGCTTTTCATGTGAACTTGTCTAAGTAACTTCATGTGCTTACAAGCAAGGAGTCCTGTGGCTCTTTTAAAGACTAATGAATTTATGTATCGTGGCAGCTTTCGTGGGAGAATATCCTACTGACAGTTTCAAAGTGTCTGGCGAAGTGGGATGTTCTTCCATGAAAGCTCATGTGATAAATAAATTTTAGTCTTTAAAAGTGCCACAGGACTCCTTGTTTGTTTTGCTGAACTATTTCCAAAGGGATAGCCGTGTTAGTCTAGTCCAGTAAAAAAACAACAAGCACACAACTGCTTGTTGTTTTTTTGCTGAACTAGACTAAGATGGCTCCTCATCTGGAAGTTCTCATCATGTATTGATGATTGTTGAATCATAGGGTCATTTTTGGAGGTATTCTCCTCTATGTAAACATGCCTCAGTAGATTGGCTTAACATTTAGGATCACAGTCCAAGTTCTTAAATATAGAATACGAGTCTAAGAAGAAATGTGTGAAGCAGGAGTGTTTATTACATTTGAAGGGGGTTGAAGAGATGGTTAACCAGCAGAACAGCGAAATGCAATTAAATTTTATTATTAAATGATACAAATACTACTTGACTTTTTTTCAAAAAAAAAAAAAATGAGCATAAAATCTACATCAGTTATCTTTTTTATTGTGTTTGCATTAATTTTAAATATCAGCAGCCCCCTACCTCCATAGTTTCTCTGCCTTCCCTACCTCTCCTTTTTTTTCTGAATTTTAGTCTAGTTTGAATCTTTACACCCTTGTTTTTCAAGTTTGAAAACAGTGGGGTTTGCAGTGGAAGTGCAGGGGTGACTGCAATTATTCTGCTCTTCCAGTAAAAAATCTTTTACAACATTAGGAAAATAAGGAAACTCCTTTAACATTTTTCTTCATAATTTAAAGACAAGCTGATGTGTTACATTTGTTGTACCCAGTCTGCCCTCATCATCAGCATTTCCCTTCTTTTTTTCTTGATAATACTTAGGCATTTAGATACAAATAATGTTTCACCAGCATTTACCTATTTTCACCACTGTTAAACATTCAGAAATTATGAAATTGGCTTAAATCAGGAGATTTTAAATACAGCTCATTTTAGGTGTGTGGTGTTTGCGTTGTGAGAAGTTCCCAAGTAGCAACAGTGTTCTGGGGGGTAGTCCTGCAAAGATGCCACAGGACAACTCCTTTGTTTTATTTGGCTACTGTATTTCAAGCCCTTAAGGTTCACATTTTCATTTTTTCCTTGTGCAATCTTGTGAGCGAACATAAATATATACAATTGTTAATGAAAGCAGATATTTCATGTTAACTCATGTAACGAGCTGGGCCTTTGTATTGTGAGCATTGGAGCTTGGCATTAATGTATTCCTGAAGCTCATTCTTTCTCTAATATCAGGTGACTGCCTGTGACATCCTACTGTATGTGCCTGTTGGGGAAATGACACACATGGAAGAAAACCAGGGTGACGGTTGAGTTGTTACAAAACAAAACATTGTATCTTAAATTTTCCTAATGTCTCCAAATCTTCTGAAGATTAAGAACGATAGAAGAAAAATGCAGAACACAGAGCACTGGGAAATTTGTTTCTAAATGTTCTTTTCAGGGTTTTCTGTGAGCCATCAGTGCATTTTCTTAAGATAACTCTCTGCCAAAAAAAACCTTATAAACAAACAGAAGAAAATAAACTGAATTTATGCCCCATCTCTTGTCCTTGCCACCAGTAGCTGACAAATTTTTAAGCTTCATGTTCATAGAAAGATGTTGAAAATGCAATTTGCAAAGATCTGTTGCTAATCTGCTTCATAAACATTAGTTTACTTTGTCTGTAATCTGACATTGTAAACAAATCTGATTAAGGAAGGGGAAAGCTTTCAAATGCTAGAGAAATCCCAGTCTTTTGCCAGCTGCTGTTTTTTGTGGGGATTGTGAACTTCCAGTTTTATTTGCCAGTATATGTGATCACATGTCATGTTATCCTAGTGAGATGGCCAGAGGTGAAGAAATAGCTTGCCCGAGGCCATCTTGTTTCTTGGAATGTTGCAGATTAAATTTGATCTCTTCCAGAATCTAGATTGTTTGACTGTAGCACCCTGTTTTACTTCTTGGCCTCTCAGTTAGAAAGGTCACGTAGATCATGGGCTCCTTATGAAAGTGGAAAATCTGTAGCTAGGTGGCATCTGAATATTGTCATGCAATGTCTCTGGTAACGGTAGAAAATGGGTCTAATGAAAGTACTGCTCTCAATAGGTAGCTAGGGACATTGAGAACAGTGATTTCAGAAATAATTCTACCTCTGGGTCTTCTAAGAGAGTGTATTTTGATCTCATTTGTTACTAGTTTAAACAGAGTATGTATGTCTAACATGGACAAAACCCACTCTTAATGCCTTTAGCAGATGTAACACCAGAATTTATTGCAAAATTACAGGTCATCTGGAGTTCCTAGCCTGGAAACACAGGAGAATTGCTGAACAAAGTGAACTCCAGTTCGTGTAAGGAGTTGGGAAAATGCCAGTTGTGTTGGGGGAGAGAAGATTAAGTATTTTGAACAGACACCACAGAAAGAGACATCAGTACAATTCCTAATAGGCTAGTTTGTATTAGGAGATGGCTTTGGGAGGTCAGAGTTGTTTAATTTTCTAGAAATATGTCTTCTTAAATCAGTCACTAGGATTACAAGGGAGGACCTTGAGAAACTTGTGGCACCTTATAGCCTGACAGATTTCTTTGGGCATAAGCTTTCGTGGGCTCCAACCCACTCTGTCAGATGCATCAAGGAAAGACCTTATTTGTTTAAGTATTTAACTATTCCGGGGATTTCTGCTGTTAATCTGTGGTGTGATGACTTGCATCACCACCAGATACTGCTAGAATTCTTGTCAACATACTGATTTTGTTTCCTCCAGCCACTTCTGTATATTTTTAATGTTCTCTGATTCTCATAAAGAAATGGGTGCCTAATATTTCTCTTGCATTTGCCTACGAGCATCCTGGTGTCACCTATGGGTGGAGTAAAAAGGAGTTACACTGATCATTATGATCAGGTTTGTTTATTGCATGATCTTTCTTGGGAGAAAATTCCACTTTGTCAGATGCTTTGAAGCAATGGGATTCTCTCCCACGAAAGCTCATGTGATAAATTTGTTAGTTTTCAGAAGTGCCACAGGACTCCTTGTCTGTTTGGCTGAGCTAGACGAATACAGCTGCCCCTTTGGAAAGTGTATTATCTGTTTAGGATCACTAAAACTTGATTGAACTATCAGGTGGTGAGACATCAGAAACCCAGAACTTGGTGGCGTGGGTACAGCAATGATTACTTAATGTAAAGGGCTTTTGAGAGCCTTGGATGAAAAATGCTACAGTAAGGCTGGATACTACTGTTTTATAAATAGGCTTTTTGTGTGTTCAGAAAGGGTTATGAGCAGCTTTATTCCCACAAGGCTGTAGCACTCAAATACAGTTCTATTTTATTAATCCACATATTTTTATTACATGTACAAGATTTAGAGATTGTGGTTGCTTGCATTGTTAAAGTGGATGTAGGAGAAGTGTATTTTAATATATGGTAATAGCCTCTAATCCAGTAAGATTTGTCCTTTCATGTTAACTAGAATAACCTGGGATGCCGAACTGAGTGTTCTGTAGTCGTTATTACCATTTCATTGCAGAGTGTTATAGATCATCTAGACAGGGATACCGCATTGGTGTGCCTTTGTGCATTATATAGGCTCTTGTTGAGGCATTACAGAAAATAAAGCATGTCCTGTCTGGCCAAGGGAGGGATGCTCATTGCTTAGCCCTCCCAGAGGCATCTTCTGGCAAATGACAATAATACATTACAGCTGAAGGCAGGCGCTTGGGCCGTGAGTTCTTAGGTCAGTGTTTAATGACCAGAATGAGGCCACTTGTACTGTTTCATTTTCTGGGAGTGAACCTGAGTTGAACTATTGTCATATTGTTGCTTTTCTGTGTTTTATTAAAGATCCTGTACAGTTACATTGGATTAGTGCTACTTTAATTCATTTAATGTCTGTTTTTTAGTGACTTGAGTCTGTTTTTGCTCCTGTTTGGAGGCAGAGGCATAAAGAGAGTCAAGTGCATAAGCCAAAAGTGGGTAATACATATGGTTCTGATGCAACTACCATTCCTCCTCCTTTATCTCGAAGTAGAAGGACTTTCCATATATTCTTGGCAGCATGGAATGGCATTTTATGTGGAGAAGAATATTGGTGAGTCTGTTCCAATTCATGCTTTGTTGTCTTTGCAATCCTGAACAGCTGTTTCTTCCCCTCTGGTTACTTATCCTTTTTGAAGATCCTAAAATAGCAGCTTTAGTATAGGAGTCCCATCCTTTCTTCTCCCAAAGTCCTGATATTTGGGAGTCAGAAACCTGACGCTCCTGCTTAACTCAGGATTCTGTATGATCTTTAGTGGAGTTGTCTTTTGACTCTAGACTAGTGGTTCCCAGCATTTTCTCTGCCATGGCACACCTTGCTATCTTTAATTAATTTGAGGCACACCACCATGTAGTTTCCAAATGAACTTATGAATATTTGTGAGCCAGGGAGCCAATCCAGAGCTCTTTGAGTAGTTTTTCAAAAAATTTTGTGGCACACCTGCTCAGACCTGATGGCACGTGTGTGTGCCGTGGCACACTGGTTGGGAGACACTACTCTAGACCATAATTCTGAGAGTTTAGTTTGGAGAGGAAGGGATGCAAACAGCCTATTTTTAGATTTCAGCATAGTGGTTTGTAGACTTCTTTTCTCCAGATTTTCACCCAGGATGCCTTTCTCTTGAATCTCATATACTGTTTGACTTGTGACCATGTTCACCTGAGCACCTGGAAGGCAGAAGTGTTCTTGTAACATCCTCTTCATTTTAAACAATGGCAGCAACCTCTACATAGATCAATGGCTGTTTCCAGCTCTTGGTATTGTTTCCAGAGAGCCAACTTACCTCTTTACTGGAAATGTAGAAGGTTCATAACAGGAATAAGTAAACTTCTCTAGTGTCCTGGTAATTATCATGAATGACTCCTCTGACTTTTTAAAACTTGCAAGGCATCACCATTTTAGTCTAAATTTGTTAGTCTTTAAAAGTGCCAGAGGGCTCCTTGTCCATTTTAGTATGTCAAACTACCTCACTGGCTGCACATTGGGAGGTGCTTTGGGTTGGGGTTTTTCTTTACTGTTAATGATTAAAGACTTACACAAGGAGTGTGTCTCGGAGGCAGGAGCTGCAGTTCCTTGCTATCACAGGAGCTCATAGCATCTGAATGGTTGCCATGAAGATGTAGTGTATAACCATAAAGAATGGTATTGTTACGCTGTGGCTTAGAAGGCCATTGGGAATGTGCGCTGGTTTTTGTTTTTTGCTGATCCTGGCCAAAGGAGAGCAAAACTAGAGGCTAGGCTCAGGAGGGAGCCTTTTCATGTAAAACAATGGCTTAATGCTCCATTTTACTTTCCTTTGGTTGCAGGTAAAACATGTTGTGACAAGTGGATATTCTCCTTTTCTCTTGTCCCTCCCATCCACCTGTCCCAGGACGATGGGAGTGGGGCTCAGAAAATCTTGAGCTTTTATCCCCATGTTCTCTAGGCCTGCTCATGCTAGGCTTGGTCGAGGACTACACTGGTAAAGAAGCAAATTGCCCTGTTAACATGAGCAATCTGGCGTGCGTCACTGCTGTTGGATTGGCCTCAGTGCCAGTGTAAAAGGAGACTTGATGGAGCAGACAGCTACATTTGAATTCACTTGTTTACCTGTGTAGTGTAAAATTGCAGTGATAGTGTTTGCCTGTTCAGCAGAGGGTATGGGAGCATTATCCCAGGGAGGAGGATGTTCTAGTGCCTATTTTACAGATGACGCATGCTGATTTCCTAGATGTTGCAAATAAGCAGCCCTTGTGAGGCAGAGTTGCCGACCCTGGCTTATTACACAAGACTCTGTTCTCTTTCCCTTAAATTATCACACATCTTCCTTGCTTTTTTTTTTATCCTACTGCAGCAGTACTTTAATTCCTGACACAGATTGGGTTGTGCTGAGATGTTTCAGCCATGACTGCTTGCTGGTCATGCTATAGCACATGAGGCTCAGATGAGGAGGACTGAGCAAGCAGGCAGTCCTTGTGCTCTGTGACTTCTCTCACTTTTAGATACTTCATTTGAGTTGATGGATGGTTTAAAGCCACACTATCCAGAGTGAGGCAAAGAACAGACTATTCTGTTAAGTGCTTTTCTTCATTCAAGAATGCAGTTCAGATGTCTTGTTCTTTCTTTGCCCCCTCAGTGTGTCACAAAATTAGTGTCTATCTAGGGTTCCAGCCCAAGAAGGAACATTGTTGGTTGACCAGTCCCTGAGATCATAGCATTGTTATGGAAGTATTGAGACAACATCCTGTTGTGTATTAAACACTTGGCGATCAATAACACTTGAAGCTGTGAACAGTGTAAATGCAAGGGGTGAAATTCTTGCAGCATTGAAGGCAATGACAAAACTCTCATTGACTACAAAGGGTCCAGGATTTTGCCAAAGGTGTGTCTTTTTTTTTTTTTTGTAGTAGGTAATAAACTAAACACCGCTAAGACTTTTGGACAGGAAATGAGGTTTTTCTGTCCTGCACACAAGCAGATCTGAAGCAAAATATTTGTAAAATGTATTTGTGATTCTATAACTAATAGTTCTGGGGTCTAAACTCAGCTGGCTGTATTTTGAAAACAAGGCAGATTAGTTGAGGCAGTCCTCCATCTGATTTGTGTATGACAGGTGTCTAGGCAGCTCACCCTATAGTGTATACACTGTATTTCTTTGTCATAATGACTCAAAGAACCACAGGGTTAAAAGACTGCAAGGGTAATATATCTAGTCTAACCTTCTGCCAAGATGCAGGATTTGTTGTTTACACCATCCAAGACATCAGTGCATATTCAGCCACTTTTTGAAAACCTCTGACTTCCCTAGGCAACTTATTCCATTGTCCTGCTGTTCTTACAGTTAGGAGGCTTTTCCCACAGTTGAATCTAAATCTGTTATACTGTTTGAATCCATTGTATTTTGTCCTGCCTTCTGTCACCTGAGAACAACAAAAGAAATTCATTTTGGCAACCTTTCCCCACCTGAAAATATAATGTGAAAGGCTTTATTTGCAGATATGCTCTTGGTATATTTGCTGTGGTCAGGAAGCAAACAGGAATCCTGCTGTTGAGGTGGCCTGTGGCTAAGTCTAAAGTCTTCATCTTAATATTTTTCTTAAGACAATGACTGTCTTCGGGTTTTGCACCAATAATTCGGCTGATTTCTATGGTTTCTTCCTCTGAAATTTACGTGTATAGTGCATATGTGACCAGTTCTATGGTATCCATAACATTGCTCTCATCAGTTGATGGCTGACTAAGTACTTAGAATGTTCTTTCATTTCTTACATGCGTAACAATAGATGTTTAAAAAGAAAAAACAAAAAAAACCCAGTATTTATGAATGGCAGTCATTTTGGTAAGGAAGCCATCTGCAGGCCCAGGTAAGAATTACTTGGTCACAGAGCTCCAGTCAAGCATTAATGCCAACAGTCAGTCTCACCTAGCCAACCAGCATGACTTCCTAAGCTAAAACAAACTATGATGTATGTTTAACCTATTTTATATATTTTTACATTCAAACTTAGGGGAAGATGTTGCCTACCCCACACAACCTCTGATTCATAAGTGCCAAGAGACTCTCTCTTAACCATTTGGATAGTCACTTGTCTGTCTGTAGCCTTCATGTAATAAATGCCAGCCTCGTATCAGATTGTTTGGTTTGGCTCAGTGTCTTTTGTTTTGGCACTGTACAGGACATTCATAGTTCTCAGAGCAATAATGGCTACAACTTACATTCAGTGCAAATGGTTCTTGTGGGGTGTAGCAGCCATACTGTCAGGATTCTAATTCTCTTCTTTTATTCCTTTATTTTTTTTAGGAAAAGGGTCTTCAGTGACGCAAGAGAAAGCATTTACCTTGGTGCTGAAAACAGTAGTTTTGACATCCACTCATCAGGTACATTTTACATTACAGTAAACCACAAAACACGTCTGAAATAACTGCTGTCTCTTAATGACTTGTTGATTTCTTTAATCTAAGCATCCCTGAGTTTTGAAAGCAGAAAAGCTGTTTTAATCCTTCCTCCCAGTGGCTTGGACTGGTGGCAGCAGCATGTTTAGAATCCAATCAGAGAAGCTGCTGGGGCAGATAGGACTTGCGTCAGGTTTGTCAAAGGGTGATTGTATGTTCTGGATTTCTGTTCTCTCCCCTGTAAAGGATATGGCTTTTGATGGAAAGATACTAAGGGATATCTGGCTGGCAGGAGCTGGGCAGAGTGTATGTCTGTGATCAGGTAACACCAGCTCCTTTAAAGAGCAGTCTGCTCCCCTAATCCTGACACTCTGTGTGCCACTCTTCTTGCTGCAAACCTAAAATAGTTGTGTATGTAGCTGCTGATTGCAGTGTCCATATGTTGCAGAAAGCAGCATCTATCCCTAAAGGTAAATTTTTGACACTCCATACAGAGATTTATTTGAACAACTATCTTTTGTACTAGTAGAATTTAAACAAGAAATCTTCGTGCATCGCGATTGGGCTATACCCTGAAGCAGCAATTTGCTGTCTTTGGATGATGCCTTTTGTAGGGCATGGCAAGCTGTGACTACATTTCAGGCAGTTTTTAATAAGAAAGAGAATGATAAGGAGGTGAACTTTGGGATAATAGCGTGAATATGATTGTGCTTTCTATTTGGTCTGAACCCAATCTTCTAGATAACGCTGAACAGCAGCTTGTATTTGGTGACACGAGGATGATTGATTAAATAGTCTGTTTTGGATCACACCTGTGGATTATGAATTGGTTGTCACTAGAGCCTGTAAAACTAGAGTGTAGAAACTTGTTAAAGGGCACAGTGCATGAGCAAAAACCCTTAGTGTGAAACATTATGAAAAAGTCAAATTCTGTCTCTTAGGTGTTTGCATAGTCCCCGTGACCAGTGTATTTGAATACCTCATGGCCATTGTTAAGTGGGGTAACATTGCTATCTGAAATTTACAGATAGGGAGCTTTGGCACTAAAAAAAGTCTCTTGGTGACTTGTCCAAGGTTACACAAAGGACTCTGTGGGCAGAACAGGAAACAAAACAGTTTCCCAGATCCCCCACTGGTGCTCCAAGCACTACACCATCCTCCCCCTCTTTGTTCTATAGAAAATTAAAACTAAGAGGTAATAAAATAGTAATGCTTTCCCAGACCTAACTGCTTGCTTGTTAGTCATTTAGTCCATACCCAAGAGAAAATGCTGGATTATTGATGCCCTTCTCATGCTTTGTACATTCTAGTATTAAAATCCTCTGTTTATCGGATGATTTTTTTTGGTAGACTGTTGCACAGGCTACTGGATCTTGCTGTTCAGATTATTTTCTTGGTCAGATGAAAGTTTTCCTTTTACTTCTATCCCCTTACTTCTAG
The DNA here is from genome assembly GCA_007922195.1 of Podocnemis expansa. Taxonomy (NCBI): domain Eukaryota; kingdom Metazoa; phylum Chordata; order Testudines; family Podocnemididae; genus Podocnemis; species Podocnemis expansa. The sequence continues at coordinate 8,022,198 of ML682020.1, read as the reverse complement.
TTGAGAGGTATACTCCTAAACTCCTCTCCTTCCTAGATGGTCAAATATCCCTTTTGCCCTCCACATATTTTGTTTCATTGCTTAACCAAGTTTTGGATAGCTTATAAGCATGCCTCAGAAGCCAATCTATCCATTCTCTGAAAGGCCTTTTTCAAGAAATTCAAAGATGAATACTAAATATTTGATTTGCCTTCCTTGATGTGTTCACTCTTCAAATATTTCCATACAGATTATTCCTTCGTAGTCACTGCTTTGTCCAGCAATGAATACTTGGGGTTTTTTTCCTTCCTCGAATCATAAAGTACTGTTGTGGTAACTTAAAATACTGTCAAGGTTATTAAGTAAAACTGACCTGCCCTACAGGTGGTCATCTCTAGACCTCCCCCCTTTGTGGTAGCTATCTCCATGCTCTTTTTTCCAAACTAACTTCTGATGGAACTGAAAACCAAAGAGGAACTAGAAATCAAGTTGTCAACATCAGCTTTTGCAAAACAGGTTGCCAGTTCTGTCTTCTCACATTCTGATGCTTTTGAGAGAAAAATGTTAGTCTTTTCATGTTACTGGTTCAGGAAAACCTCAGAGTTATGAACACTTTGGGAATGGAAATTGTTAACATCTCTGAAATGTTTGGAAGTCTTAACAAAATGTTATGTTGGTTCTTTCAAAAGTTTACCTCTTCATGTTGACTTATTACAACTTTGAATTTTTACTATGGAGGGGAAAAATGCTGCTTTTTAACCATCTTCATTTAAATGAAACAAGCAAAGTTTCCTTACCTTATGAAATCATTTTTAAAACTTTCCCTTTATTTTTTTTAGTTTGTTTAATGAAGTACTGTGCTATATTTGCCTTTTTTTTTCGCCTTGCATGTTGCCAAGATCCAAAGGGGCAGAAGTGTTAGTCTAGTTCAGTAAAACAAACATCTTTTTTGTCTCTGCTCCTGCATAATTGTATACTTCCAGTTCTAAATGGGGTTGGCTGGTCAATTTCAATTTAGTAACTCTGAAGTTTTACTGCAGTAAGAGTCTAGCTGAGGCTTGTCCGACGCGGATGGCCTGGGGGCTGGACTTTTGCCTGCTAGGGGCTTTCATCTGGCCCATGGAGTGCTGCCACAAGAGCCTGGGAGTTGGGGCTGGCTGGGACCCTTGTCAGTGTCCTTCCCTGCACACAGCAGAGCTACAGCCCTCCCTTCCACTGCCTTGCTCCCCACGCTCTGCCTTGCCCCCTCACACAGGCACCTCTGCCTCCCTTGTCCTCTGTACTCAGTGCAAGCAAAAGCAAGGCCAAATATCAAACTAATCATTATTTTATTAAAATTTATTAATAAGGTGGATTTGTATGTCTTCTGTCAAACTTTCTCACCCACCCCCGACTGAGAAAAAAGTTGCAATGTGGCCCCTCACCCAAAAAGGTTGGATGCCCCTGTTCTAGCTAAACAAAAGACTAACAAGTTTTTGTCTCTAGATTCTATCTGAAGAGTCTTGAATTGCCACAAGAGGGCAGTGTGGCCATGAGATTTGTGCTTTGCAGCATACAGGAAAGCTGCTGTTTAGAGCTCTTGGTTAACTGGCAAATGGCTGATTCTTCAGTGATCTAAGAAAGCTCTTCGGTCCCTAGATGCATTACCAGGCATTCACTTGCTAAAATGAGGCACAAATGACTGTGCTGACTAATTTTGTGTAGAGCTGTGGAGGTTTGTGTGACTGGCAATTTCCCCTGCATTCTCCAAATGGTAACAGATATTGACTAACATTTCCTTTTGCCCCGTGTTAACAAAAAAATGTTCCTCTAGCCTGTTTTGCTTTACCAGCAGAATGTAAATCAGTGTGACACCCCCCCCCCATTTCTTTATTGGCCACCTAATGTGCTAGAGCTAAATCTGGCATATGAAATGTATCCCATGCAGTGTTTGTGGAATTGGAGAAGAGTGCCCCCCTGTGGGCCATAATGAAATGTTGGGCTGAGTCAAAGCTTAATGAAATTGGAGGGAAAAAAAAGTAATGAGGAAACATTCAGGGATTAGCTCTCTGATCACTGGATGTTGCATTAGCACAGACTTGTTAACCTCTGGGCCAGGCATGTTTCTAGCTGGTAATCTCTCTAGTAGGTGCTAATTTTATAATTCCAAATGGGAAGTGTGGTTCAACACTTAAGCACTGTCTGTGTAAATCCCTGCATATTTGAAATTGAAATGGCATGTCCACTAGAATGGTAATTTGTTGGGGGGTGGGAGTGGGCGCTTGTGCTCTTTCTTCGGGTTGGCTTCCTAGCCCTGCTGTGTGGCACTTTATCCCCCTCCTGGATGTATTCCTGAAGTAGGGCACGTTTGTAATGTCGCTGCTAGATTTGGCATCTATTTTCAAGATGCGTTTAAGAGAACCCTTTTGTTCCATTCAACTCTTCTAGATGAATAACCAGCACTTCATCAATGGAACTCATTCAGAACGCTCTGTGCTGCCAGTACATCTTTTAAAATTTAACAATCTTTATCTGAGACCCTTTTTAAAAAATACAAGAATCACTAGATTTTTTTTCTTTTTCTTGTAGTTAAGTGAAGATTGCTCTGTTGCTGACCTAGATCCAGCAGAAATGATGCTGCCCTGTTCCAGTTTTCACTGTAGTATCCTGTTTTCCCAAGATTCATTAAGGCATTTATCTAGTTTCCTTATTAACTGACTCTCTGAAATAGCTCGTTGACTTCAGATCAGCCTCTAGAAGTTAGGGCACTTGTATAATATGCAAGCACGTTGAAATGAAACCTCAGAAGCCCCTGTGAAATAAATGCCTGTCCTGGGAGAAACGTGCACGTCTAAAACAACTGTTAACCTTGTTTCCTTCTTTCCCTATTTGCTAATTTGTTTTCTCCTTCTCAATCTCTCTCATGATCCCCTAGTTTTAGTATGGAATTACATTTTTAGTATTTCTCTAACAATAAACCAAGGTCAGCTCTGAACATATAGCTTGGGAAGGGAGGGACACATTACTTAAGCATAGTTTTAGTTCTGGTTTGGAGGCAAATCAAACCTGCATCTGGTTCATTAGCTGTTTCATTATAGGAATATGTGGACCATTCCATTTGGCCTAATATTTGCTAGTCTTAGTGTGGAGAGGTTATAGTACATAGTTCAAAGCACTGTACATGCAGTCCATAGATTTAGCTATGTAAAATATCCCCTTTAGGTGCCAGTCATTAATTGAAATGGAAACCCCTGACCATGTGTAATTAAAGATCTCATGGTGCCTTAAGAATCGCTAACTTTATCCCATCTAGGTTTCAGTATTTGCATTTGCAGTCTACCTTTCTGAATTCTCTTCATCTTCAGCTGGCTACAGTTTCTTCTTTAATTTCTCTCTTTTAAACAGTGGTAGGCTGATGTGCTGTTTAAAATTGTTCCAACTTTGAGGCATCTCAGTGACATGAGAATACCTTTGTATGCAGTGTACTTAATCTGACTAGTAATTGAGTTCATCCTTTTAAACTGCTAAGAGCTCCTCAATGCAGGATATGTTAAAGTTATTGGGCTGCCTTTAACACCCAAAGGCGTTTGCCCAAACTAAAAAGTCTTGCATATTTATTATTAATAAATTTTTAAAATTTAAATTTCACCCATTACACAGCAAGCATTTTTCCTTCTGTTAACCAGACACTAAATAGACTTAAACTAGTTGAAAACAAACTCCCAGCTTGAACGTGTGCCAAACACAGTGATGAGTTAAACACCTTTTTATGATGGAAATTGCACGTGACCTTAGACTGAAGTTATTTTGTCACATAGTGGACGTCTTTTATGCTTTATGCTTTGGTCATGTTTGTAGTGTTTCTCTTCTCTCCTTCCATCCACTTCTCCTGTGCAAGAGGGGAAAGAAACAGGTTGCTCTTGATAATGCTGAAGAGTGAAAAGATCTGGAAATCATCTAGTTCATTAACTCCTTGCTAAAAGAACCGTTACTAGAAGGAGCTGCTTTCCGTAGTGTTTTGGTCAGTTTCTTTTTCCAACCCATTTGAGGAAAGCTGGCATCCTTGTGAATGTTTTTGAAAATAGTTTTCAGAGTTTCCAGTGAAACATAAGTTCTGTTCTTTCCATGGATGCTTTCCTCTCCAACGTGATGATCAGCAGTATTAGCTATTTAAAGTCGTGGGGAAAAGTATAAGAACACAATATTATTATACAGCGTATGTAAACCCCAACTATTTACTGTGGAATTAACTTGTCCTATGTCTTTAAAGAAGAAACTCTTGCAGATAACATGCTGCTGTCTGCGAGGTTTGTACACAATAAACGTTTTTTCCTATTGCGCATTAAGAGACAAAGCCAAGGAACATGGTTGTGTGGTGTGTCTTGTTCTTTATATCCCAGAATCCTTTACAAAGAAACAGCTAAGATGCTGGCAGTAAAATGGCTGTTACCATGTGCTTGCCTTGAACATCAGAACCTGCCTTTCTGAGAGAGTATGCTGGTTTTCTATATCTATCTCTAATTTTTTTCCCCACTCCTTTTTGTGAAGGAGCTCATGACTCCTTACACCCTTCCTCCCCATAGTTTCTCAGTCTTTGGGTAACTTCTTTGCAGTCTTAACTGTTACTCTGTACATACTAGTAGCCCCTGTGGGACACTACATACGAAGAGGTCCTTTTGTCTTAAGTGCAGGGAACACAGTTCGACAGGCTGCTTTCCCTGTCTTCCAGCAGCTGCCCTATTTAGCATAGTTCCAAAAGGACAGCTGTGTTAGTGTAGTAAAGCAGAAAAAGCAAGGAGTCCTGTGGCACTTAGATTTATTTATCGGATGAGCTTTCGTGGGAGAAAATCCCACATTGTAGACGCTTTGAAGAAGTGTCTCCCACAGAAGCTTATGTGATAACTCTGTTACTCTTTAAATGCCGCAGGACTCCTTGGTTGTGTTTTTTTTTTACGCCCTATTTAGAATGATTCCTACTGGCTTGCTGTGAAGCCCACAAGCATCTGAGATGAGTCCACAAAAACACGCAACTCATATTTCCTCAGTGTTCAATGGTTCCTGTGTGTTTCCATCTCTAAATATCATCCCCTCACTGTACAAATTACTAGAGAGTGATAGAAGAGGAGAGGGAAGGCCACCTTTTGGTGTTTCCTCAATCCCTAACTGCTTCCTGAAAATGAAGGTCTTATGACTAGATGACCTATGAGGTCCCTTCCAACCCTATGATTCTATGATCTTCAGAGCTAAGCTTCTTAGCAGCTTCACAAATGGCAAGTTGCTCTAGAATTTGATACATGCAGGGTGGCTGAGGCAGCTGTTTCTTGCTGAGAATTCTGGGTCATGCTCTTGGCTTTAAAAAATGTGAAGACTGCTGGGGATGAGGAGAGATTCAAAAGTTGCTGATCTTTTGAGAAGTCTGATGGTGGGAGGCTCAGCCTCCCTTGTCATGGGGATAAATAGAAAGCTCTTGTCCTAGATGTGCGGTGTTGGGAGTCCACCTAGAGTTGTCTGGTAGTGTGTGAATTCAGTCTGTTGGGTTTCATAGTAAAATGACGTGATTTGTAACTTGGTCTGCCTTCACTTCCTGCCTGAGTTAAAAAGAGCATTCTTATCTTCCATGGCCCTGCAATATGCCAACATTTTTATGGGTGACTTAGAACAACATTTCCTCAAGCCTCATCCCAAAGCACCTCTCCTCTACTTATCCTACATTGATGACATCTGGACGCATGGCAGGGGTGCTCTTGAAGATTTCTGCAGAGATTTCAACAATTTCCACCCCACAATCAAATTGAGCCTGGAACACTCCACGCAGGAGATCCACTTTCTGGACACTACAGTACAAATTAGGGATGGACACATCAACAGCACTCTATAATAATTAACAGGTTTTCAGTATAGTTATCTACATCCCTCGAGCTTCCATCCTAAACACACCACATGATCCATTGTCGACAGCCAAGCCCTAAGATATAACCACATTTTGCTCTGATCCCTCAGACAGAGACAGACATCTTCAGAATCTTTATCAGGCTTTCTTAAAACTATGGTACCCACCTGGGGAGGTAAAGAAACAGATTGACAGAGCCAGATGGGTACCCCGCAGTCAACTACTACGGAAAGGCCCAAAAAAGAAGACAATAGAACGCCAATGGTCACAACATACAACCCTCAAGTCAGACTTCTACAACAGATCATTAAGGACCTCCAGCCTATTTTAAAAGATGACCCCTCACTCTCTCTAGCCTTGGGAGACAGAGCTCTCCTCACCTACAGACAACCACTGAATCTTAAACAGATACTCACCAACAACTATGGACCTAACAACAGAAACGTTAAAGCAGGCACATATCACTGCAACAAACCACACTGCCAACTTTGTCTACATATCAGCACAAAAGACACCATCATAGGACCTAATTAAGCCAGCTGTTCCATCAGAGTCCTTCATCTGCTCATCCACTAATGCACAAAAAAAATAATAAATGGGCACAAAACTGACATCAGAAATCACAACATGCAGAAACCAGTTGCTGAGCACTTCCATCTTCCTAATCACTCCATTAATGATTTGCTAACAATGATCCTCAAGAAAATCAACGGGACATCAAGACGTCAAAAAGAAACAGCTGAAATTGAGCTAATATGCAAATTAGATTGTGTGAAAGCAGGACTTAATCGTGACTATGGATTTTTTTCACATTATAACACGTAATTTGACTTCACCCTCCTTCTATGTGCTGTTTCCTTGAGTTTGAATCCTTACAATGCTCTGATCTGTTGCAGTATGACCTGATCCCCTGTCTTACATTCCCCTGCATTTATTTTCATCCCATTCTGTAAGTTCCCCCTCTTCAAAGCGTCTGATGAAGTGGACTTTTCTCCCATGAAAGCTCATGTGATAAATAAATCAGTTAGGCTTTAAGTGCCACAAGGCTCCTTGCTTTTTTTGCTTTACTAGACTAACATGCATTTGCCGAAGTGGGTTGTAGCCCACGAAAGCTTATGCTTGAAGAAATCTGTTAGTCTAGAAGGTGCCACAGGACTCTCACTGCTCAGACTAACACGACTGCCCCTTTGGATCTTATCTTCCAGTGAGGACAGTTGAATGTAGGCTCTCTCTCCTGAGCAAATGCTCCTTCAGCAGTGCATCACCCCTTTATGTTTATGTAACACTGATGTAACAGTGAAGTACCAAGTCCTGGTACGGGCCTTGGGTATGTGACCTTCTAGCCTAGAAGTGAATATTCTGAGGTGAGCCATACTGACATACTAGATGGTTACCTCACATACAAAATTGCTCTCCTGCTGTGAATCAGAACCATGTGAGAATGTGTCCCAATGTCTGAGTCAGTATTAGCGGTGCTTTAATTAACCTATTGGGGAGCTACGTAGCATGTCCCAAAATTACTTGCTTAGGGAGGTGGGAAGTGAAATCCTATTTGAAACTAACAACCAAACCTCTTGCCACCTGACATCTTCCTCTTCCTTGAGTTGGTGGCTGGGCACTGACTTGGAGTTGGGAGACCTAGATTTCATTTCCTGCTGTGCCACTGACCTGCTCTGTGATCTTGGGCAAGTTGCTTGACCTCTGTTTCCCCTCTACTCTGTGCGTTGCAATTCTTTGGGGCATGCACCATACCTGGCACAATGGGCCTCTGATTTGGGACTTTCTGCTGCTGTTGTGATACAGAACCATCTGTGCAAATGGTTGGAAGCTGAATTTGCACTAAAATGTACCGACTAAAGCTTCAGTTCATAAAAGTGCTCCTGAGCTATGGAACAAAAGTTTTCCTGCCCAGAAGCTAGGTGTAGTGCCTGAAGCTGGAGAAAGGGCAGAAGGGTGTATTGCCAAATTCACTTGTTCAAAAATCACATCAGGCCACTCAAAATCATGATATAAAAATACAAGGGCTGTGTGTTGGGGTGGAGTGGGAAGACTTTTGTGTTTTGTTTTTTATTGGCCTTTTTGATCTTTGAGTTTTAGCTTACACTTAGGCCACATTTTCAAGCTTTTCTCTGAAACCACAACGGCCCGAAACTTAAAAACCAGACCCCCAAGGTTCTCTCATCACAAGAGTCCGGAAGGCTGAAGTGTTTAAAAAGGGGGGGGGGGAATATTGAGTCTTTATAAAATCCCAAAATAAAACCTGATAAAATCACAAGACTTTGCAACAGAGATCTCCCTCAAATCCCTTCCCAAGAGCTATCTGGTTTGGGGTATATCTGGACCTATAGGGATGAGGCAAACCATGCACCTGGCTGAATTTATGTTACTTGGTAATGTATCTTTCAAAATGCCTGTATTGTATTACCACACATCTGCATGTTTACCCACTAGACTGTGCCAGTTTGAACTATTCTGGCTTAAAACATAAACAAGGCACAGTTCAGGACGTTCATAACATGGCATTAGGGGTCTTTTAAACCTTCTGGCAATGAGCGAAAAATGTCTTAAGTGTCATTACCTAGACATTCAGTGCAAGGGCACTGATAAACAGTGAGCTGTGTAGTTAATGTGCTGGTGGTCCATTTGCCTTACTTGCTGGCTAAGAAATGATGAGAACAACCAACATAGCCTGGTGGTGAACTAAGCCAGGAGTGCATCCAGGTCAGTTAGTCCTCTTGACTCAAATGTCTGTTTTTTCCTTGCAGGTCTGTTGTCAGTAAACCATATTTCTTGCTGTCATTCTTGGGTTCTCAACCAGCTTGGTCACGCTGCATGATGTCTTGTGTTTTTTTTTTTTACCTTTGCACTGGGAGTGATGGTGCGTGGAGGGGGAGGGGAGGAGTCTTTGTTTCAGTAATTTGAGGTCTGGCATGTTTTCCCTCTTTCTGAGTAGGAACAGGCCAGCTCCTGGAGTGAAATTCTGCATGCCCTGTAAACAAAAGACTTGTTTCTGTGAAAAACCAAAGGCGGTGCTTTGTTCACAGGGATATTTGAAGAGGGGTTTGTGCATCAATGATTTGTTCCCAATTATGCTAACTCTTTCGCCCCTAGATTTGTTTTGACTTTTGGACTGAATATACATGAAGATTGCCACAGCCACACATGTTATTAATCAGCCCTGAGTTCCATTTCTGATGTGCTTGCTCTGTTTACAAGCCAGTGAGGGGGGAAAAACAAACTGCAGCAACCAGCTTCCATTTGCAGGGGGAAGAAAACAGCAGTTTACTTTAGAGTCACAAACAAAATTCTTGTAAGTGGGCCTTGCTAGTTGTGCACTTCCTGGCTGAAAGATCTTGAAAGGACACATGAAGCTAGTAGTCCAAACTTGTGATTTGTCAGCTGATTGCAGGCATTGCTGCCTTCCCTCTTTCTCATTAATAATAGGTCTGCCCTATGTGTTGCTGAGGTGCCTGGTTGCCTCAGTCAGGGATCGGGGTCTGTTGTGCTAGGACCAAGCCAGGTGCTGTATAGGGTCTCAAACACACGGTCCGCAGGCTGCATGCAGCCAGTAGAGTTCCCTTCTGTGGCCCACGACGAGAGCCAGAATTCAGGGTTTTTGTACCCCGGCCTGTGTTTCAAGCAACCTGCACCCCCGCTGGCTGGGAGCCAGCAGCTGAGCTGCAGCTACCTGTCTCCTGTCTGAGATCCTGCTGCCAACCAAGCTGAGGAGCTGAGCTTGGCACCATCGGCAGTGCTTCCAGGCCACACTTCCCTTCCCCTCAGGGGCCTTGGTAGTGGCAGCTGCACTGGAGGTGGAGCCTCCCACCCCCTGGGAGTCGTGCCACAGACAGGGCCGGCCCTTGGGGGGTGGGCAGGGCGCAGGGCCAGTTGGCCTTGGTGGGATCCTTGTGCCCCCTATGCTGGAGGGGAGCGTGGTGGGCCAGCCTGCTCTGTCCCTCGGGGACTCAAGTCATCCCCTGGGGAGTGGGAGCTGGCCCCCAGCTGAGGCCATGCCACCAGCAGGGGCAGGACCATCGCCCCGCCCCTTGGCCTTCTTTCTTTTTTCCTTCCTTCCATATCTTGTTTTTCTTTCTTTCTCTTCCTTCCTTCTTTCTTTTTTTTCTTTTCTCCCTTCCTTCCTTGTTGCCTTTCTTCTCTTAAAACTTTAAAAAATTAATTTTAATTAAAAACCTTTTTAAAAAATTCAATGTATTAAACCCAATTAATTATTTTGTTTACAATCGCTTTGAATTCAATTAATTATTTTTAAATTTTAGTTTTAATTAAATAAACTGGTGGCCCTTCAGGGTTTTAAAAACTTCTGTATTAAGAGATTTCAGTGATGTGGACCCCAGGCCAATTTCCTGGTCCTCATGTGGCCATTGTGGTGATTTTGAGTTTGAGACCCCAAAGAGCTCACATATGAAGGATCAAGTTCCAAAGGGGCAGCCATTTTAGTCTAGTCTAGTAAAACAAACAAGGAGTCCTGTGGCGCTTAGAGTAACACATTTATTTATTGCATGAGCTTTCGTGGGAGAGAATCTCACTTCATCAGATGCTTTTTCTCCCACGAAAGCTCATGCAATAAATAAATTTATTAGTTTTTAAGTGCCACAGGACTCCTTGTTCACATCTGAAGGAGTAAGTTTAAAACCACTTTCAAAAGCAGCTGAAAATATTGCTGGGAAGCTGCACCTTCTCCCTTCTAAACTAGCATAAGGGAGCGTGAATCAGATTTTTCCCACTGTCCGTCTTCTCTCCATGTGGCTTGCCACAGTTGATATGTGTAACGCTTTTTGGAAGGTTTTGGATTTTAGAAGTGTGTGTTCCAGGACTGGAAACTGGAGCTAGAGCAGCTGATTTAAAACCCTTAACATGCCACTTGGTGTGTGGATGAGGTTGCTACCATTGAACTATTTCTTGCATTTAGCCAGCTGCACAGTTGCATCTCCCTGCATTGCGCTTCCTGTGTAAACTTTGGAGTCACCTCCCTTCTACCAGCTGATAATTTCTGTCAGGATTATGCATCTTCTGATCACTAGTGGAAGGTAAATAATGATGCATTGCAGACAGGAACAGCCTCTGAAATTGCTGTAGGGCTTTTATAAAGGTGTGTGACTCTGTTCTGTGTTATGATGGAGAAAATGGATCTGGTGGCTCTAAAAAGACCTGTTTAACTGTTAAAGATTAAATGTTCCTATTGGAATTATAAGTGGCTTGTGAGCTGGGTAATACTGTTCGTTCTGGTGTGCACTCCTTATTGCCTGAATTGCTCATCAGCCTCAGGGTAATGTGCGTTGCCTTTCAAAATGGCATGTTAAGGAAGCTCTGTCAATCACTGATAGAGAAGAGTAAAGCTTAGATGAGCACTTGCAGTTTTTCCATTCATTAGAGTTAAACATTTGAGAAAGTTAGTGTTGGGTGTTATCTCTTCATAACTTGAGTGTAAACATGTGCCTTAACATACCTGCAGAGGGTGGCCCAGTGCTTGTTTACGTCAACTTGTTGATTTTTCAAAAATGTCACTGTGCAAAGAGCCTTGTGTTTCTTCTTGTTACCGTCACATCCAGTGCAGACCAACTGGCTCTCCTCAGTATAGCTTCATCCGTTCTAGTCAAAAGGTAGTTAGATGTGTTCTGGTTAGAGCTCAGTCCTCAAAGCAAGCCTTGAGCTTCCTTCTGCAGCTTGAAGATGGTGGTTGGTTTCTTTAGCAGCTAGCAGTTGATCACTTTGCTATTTGCCTCCTTTTACTGACCACCAGAAGCATTTGAACAACTGTGCATAGTTTGTAGGGCCTAAGGAACTTACTATTCTAAGCCAGCTTTGGGATGGATGCTCCTCTTTTATTACATCTCATTAGGAAAAGCAGAAAGGATATACATTGCCTACTCTCCTGTGGTCCCATATTACTATGAACTGAATTGTGGGATACATTTATACGAGATTGGGTAGCTTGGGAGCTAGTGAAGATTTTCTAGCAATCCTGTTATGGAATTATTTTACTGTCCCTCTGGTGGTTTTGTTTGGAGGGATATCTGAAGTCTGTGTCTCTGCTGACCCTGAGCTGCTTTCTGTGTTCTTTCTTAGGATGTAATGTGCTCTTGGACTGGGCCTAAGAGAGACCTTAGACAGTCTCAGGGGTGTCAGGCTCATTCAGTGTGAGGGGCCACATTGGAAGGCACGACTCCTGTTGCAGCCATGTGGCTGCACGTGCTCCCCAACCCTTTCCCCCTTCCATGTTCAGCGCAAGAAAGTGTCATTTTGCCGTCCATTTTCTGATCATAACCAAACGAAGATTACCCTGGTCTAGCCCATGGGCCATGAGTTTGGCACCCCTTAGAGAGAGAATTTGGGTTTTGCTTAGGGAAGTGGCAGTTCATCACCCTGGACTGGTTAAAAGCTTTGCAGTTCTAGGCAGGGAATAAAGTGAACTCTGAATCTAGTTTGAGGGGTAGCAGTGTCACTCCTGAATCTAGTGTTGTCTGAGTTACAAGGAAGATCTTTGACTTTTTGAGGTATGTGTGGGTCTGCAGCCCTGCTACTGAATATTGGAAATGTCTCTTTACTGGCAAGGCAAAGCCATTATTAGATTGCACAGTCTTTACATCCTTAATTAAGTGAAGACACCCCTTGATTCCTTATCATTCATGCTGGGGTGGAGCAGCTGCTGCTTAATTGAGTTGATGCTGTTATACAGCCCTATAGTTTCTGCCACTGCCCTTGCTCTGTCACCATCTCTCCTTTTGACTTAGGAAAGTGCTTGCCCCACACAGAGAAGGAAGATTATTGGAACTCAATTATTGGTGCATGTTTGTAGCACAGATTTAAACTTGCATCAGATCAAGCAGATCTTTGCTGTGTTGGTGAGAATCTGATGCACCAAGTCAAATCACTAGCGGGCTCAAGTGTTGGCCTCTGTTATTCCACAGAGGGAAGAACAAGGGGAATGCTAACCACCTGTTCTTCCCCTGCTAACTTTACTCTTGTTTAATTCCTCAGGGTCACTGGGTCCAAGGTTGCCTCAGAAGGGAACACTTGGCCAATGTTCTGGAAAAGTTTACTGAGCGAGGAGGGTGGGTACAGATGCAGCACGAGTAAGTGACAAGCTGGTGTCTTGCCTTGTGGTTCGAAGCATGTCTAGGTCCCCGGGGGTGGGCCAAAATCAAGGCTTTTTGAGAGGAGCCAATTTGGTATCTTCCTTCTGCCATTTGGCCTTCACCCACAATAGTATTCAGTTACTGTCTATCCCATCTCTCTGCTCCTGTTCCTGTCGCTGATCTCGACATGAAGCCTTTCCTTTTTGTCCACTCCCAGTTCCTTCTGTGTCTAAAGCCTGATTGCCTGGCCCTAGTGCTTCATGGTTTGAGGCCTGGTTTCTTGAGTCTGCCTCTTCCTCTGTCATACATAACAAGAAAGGAGTCCTGTGACACTTCTAAAGACTAATAAGGTTGTTTATTGCATATGCTTCTCTGGGAGAAAATCCCACTTCATCAAATGATTTGAGGCATCTGATGAATGGGGATTTTCTCTCAGAGAAGCTCATGTGATGAATAAACGTGTTAGTCTTTAAAAGCACCACAGGACTCCTTGTTTGTTTTTGCTGGACTAGACTAACGTGGGTCCCCTTTTGGAATCTCATGCATGATGCTGATCGGATTGGTGAAGGTGCCCTCTACAGGGGTAGAAGAGCTGGCTGCTGCTGTCAGACTCCCCTCTATTCTGAACTTGCTCGCCTCATACCTGGATGATCCAGACTCTTGGATGAGGAAGGAGGGGTCTGAGGACGGAGTTCTTTCTGGGGCTTGAGGGTGGGATGTTCACCTTGCACATGGGGTAGACTTTCCTGCAATGAATAATTCATCTGTGTGTGTAGTGAATAGGACGGGCATGTCAGCAATTAGTGTAAATATACCTATTAATAGCAAAAAGAATAATACACTTCATTCTAAAGGAGTTTTATACAATTGTTACAGCAGATCTGTAATTGTCAGTCTCGTGTCTTCCTCTTTGTCCCCCCTCCCCCTGACTTGGTATTCAAACAAAAAGGGGGGATATTTCATATTATTTAGGGAGATTAAAAAAATCTGTGCAATTCCTGAGTATTTGTAGTGGCAGTAAATGACATGATTAAAACACTTCCCTCCAGCAAGAGTACAGAAAATATATCCTGCAGACCTAGGTTTACATAAATCAGAGGAAAATAAAGGTGAAGGGAGCAAGGCAATCATGGGCTCAAATCTCAGTGGAGATAGGAGCATAAATGACATGTTTTTGTTCCACAAAACACATTTTTGTTTGTGTTCAGAGAGTAAGTGGGGAAAACAAGCTGACTGAGATTTCAGCTCAGCTGGCTTCTTGGAATTAATTGCTCCAGAACACACTCACATCACCTCTGTCAATAGTGGTAAGCAGTGCTGGCCGGAAGAAGGTTGAGCAATGGCTTACTGGTAAGCAGGAAGTCTCTTCCTAAGGAGAGTTGGAAGGTAGTGCAGGAAAAGAGCTTCTCAGTACATATAAAAACTAATCATGCCTTTTTAATGCTTCCTCTTGCTTCCAGGCTCCTAATGTTCTGTTAAAATACAACTTGCTTTCAGTCCTAGAACATCTTTTGTCCTTGCTGCTTGAGGAAGTTAGGCTTGTCACGAGAGCTGTTTTTTGCTGCTGAGACTGAAGATACCAAGGGGCTTTAATGTAAAAGCACTATTGTGTAAAATTCCTGCCATCAGCATTATGCTGGTACAAACCCTTCTTTTATTTGTTTAGATTCCCTTGTAGTGGGGGCAGGCACAGCGTTGGTGCTTCTAAAGCGGCAAGTTTGGTGTTAGTGCATAAATAATTTGATCAGCCGTTGAATGTGGTTGGCTAACCAGCCTGCAGAGAATTTGAGAACAGATTTCCATTTCTAACTGAAGTCACTCATTGCAGTAGCTGAAATTGGAGATGACTGATTTGATGTTTCAGATCTGCCAAGTTGGACTGAGCATCCCAAGAACACAGCTTGTCTTTCTAGGGCAGACACGTACACTATGTAGTTTAAAAAAAAAACCAAAAAAACCAAAACCAAAAAAAACCTTACCAATGTTTTTCTGGCATATGCAACAGGAGACATGACCAGAAACACTTCAGAATTCAAGTGACTCAACATGTACCTAGAATAATGTACAAAATTCACATTATCAGTTGTAAACAAACTGTTTTCATTGTTGTAATAAGCAAGGCCCTTCATTCACTTTGATTGATGTATTACTACAATAGAATCACTGTGTAAACAGGGCAAAATGTGTCGTGTTTGTATCTTAGTAATAAGGCATTCATTCAATGGATTGATTAGACATTGACTGTTAACCCTGTGAATTCAGCTCATTTACAAAGCAAGTCGTAACTTGGAGCTTCTCTAATGCTGGCTCCCACTATTCTGAAGAAAAGCTAGAGGAGGTAATTGTCGTTGCCAGGATGATAAACAAGCCAACTCACTAAGCTTTCAGACTCTCAGGATTTATTCTGCTGTATTCTAATTTGTGTTGGCACTGAGGTTTTGTCTGAAGTTGAAGCTGCTTCAGCTTGTGCCATAGGTGTGCTGTCTGGTGTAACACTCCCAGTTCTCAACTCCTCTGGTGTCCATCTGCTTGACTTCTCTTGCTGCTCTCAAGACCAGTTTGATGCTGAGTGGATGCAGCACTGCTGGTCAGTGTGGAATTGAGCAACAGTGATCACTGATTATTTAGAGATCCTGGAGGATGCTCTTCTGTCTGAGCGTGAAGTGTACTTCTGGGGTTGCAGAAGAGCCTTACACTTGCGTGAAATGAGGAATGGCATCTACAGGACTGGAGGTTTGCAGCCATGGTAGCCCATTTTGTATAGTCCTTTTACGGGGCTGTTTGCAGATGAGTAGAGTCATTTTGATCCATCCGGGATACCTTTCTGCCGGTAACCCACTGCACCTCACAAAACGTGCCCTTCAAATTAACTCTTCATTTTATTAAGTTCTCGAAGTAGCAGGTATCGAGTTCCAGTCCTCTCCAGTTTTTGTGGGGAATTACTTTAACTGAATCATAGAGAGGTTGGATTTTTTTATATAGTCCTTTGGAGCCTAGTATTTGATTAACCAGTAGTACAGGAACAGCAGCTTTCATGTTGTAGGATTCATTGTGCTGTGCTAGAGTACATGAGACATGCTGGAAACGTTAGGCCTTCCCCATTATTTTTATTTAAGCAGAATGGTGATGGCGGATGCAGCAACCTCAATAAATGATTTAAGCACCGTTCTGCTCCAAACATTAATGGCATCACAATGATCACCCAGAAGCATCTTTTTCTGGGAAGTGTCTAGCAAACCCAAAACTGCATTTCGTTCCATTGATGTCACCCTGCTGGGCCTGCCATTGGCACCTTGTATTCTGTCAAAATCCTTAAACTATCATCGATTCCAATCTTCTGTGTAGACAAAGTATTGTCTTGTAGTGCTGACTAATCCAGAAATAAGCAAACACCAATTACTATAATGAAGCACTGTTGTAATTAAAGTCCCATGACTTTTATATAAGGTGTAATAACAGGTTAGGTATCCAGTAGCATTGTTGAATCTGTCTGTAATTTGGTATGACAGTGATGTTCTGGGATCATTCTATCAGCCTTACAGCGTCTCCAGTCTTACTCCAGACTCAAACACGGTGTTCCTTGAGAGTCTTCCCTCTTCAAAATAAAGTCTGTCTTGTTTAAGAGTTGACCAGACCAGAGCAGCATCCACATCTGTAACTTATTCCTGGTGCTAAGCTAACACTGAGAATTTATTACATTGAGAGACTGGCAGAGAGAGCTGAGTGGGTAAATTGCAGTCATGTCAGAGAAGATGACAGAGATTAAGCCCTGGGCCCACATTTTATAGACCCCCAAGCATCAGAGCTGGATCTCAACAGCATAGACTCAGGCCATCTATTCCCCTAAAGTAAATAAGGTCAGTTTTTCATAAAGGGCTGAAGAATGAAAGACTATAAATATCAAATACTGCTGTGCAGAGTTCCAAAGGGGCAGCCATGTGAGTCTTGTAAAGCGCAAAAAAAAAAAAAAAGCATGTGATAAATAAATCTGTTAGTCTTCAAGTGCCACAAGACTCCTTGCTTTGTTTTTGGTATGCAGAGGTCACCTACTGTGGAATTTGTGGCTATGAAGTGTGTTACAGCAGAGTAACCGACTGCAATGTCGTGTGTGAGTGGAACTCCAGCAGTGTACTGTTCCTTTTGTCATGGGCTGAAGTGTGCTTTCTTGTTTGGAGCAATGTTTTAATTCTTTTGCTGTATAGCAATTTCCATATGTGAGTCACAAAGGACTTTTCAGATACTGTTTACGACTTGCAACACCTCTGAAATAGATGAGTGTATCTTTTTACAGATGATGAAACTGAAGCACAGGTGAAGGAACTTGTGTAAGATCAGACAGGTAGCCCGTGGCAGAGTTAGTAATGGACTAGCTTTCCCAGTTCTATCCTTTAACCAGACTGATTAGTTTTCTATCAGTAGTGTGATATTGATGAGGAGGAAGGAAGCCTATTGGTAGCCATCTGAGCATTGATCCACTTTTCTTGCAAGTACCTCGGATGAAAATGAAGCATTTGGGAATTCACATTTGAAACGGGCAACATGATGTGAAAGTGCATAGAGCTGCACCAAACAGGCCATGAAAAGTATTGTGGGGAGACTTTCAAAGATGCATGTGACACCCAAGTTTCTCATGTGCTTCTGAAATTTTTTCTTTATGCCCAACATGGGCAGGAAGGAAAAGGCAGCTGCACACATTGTACCTCTTTGATCTGTAGGTGTCGCTGTTAAACCACTTAACTTGTTTCAGGGGTAGAAATGCTGCTCTTTTGAATTCCAAAATTGTTTCATGCTGGCCTTTTATCTAACCTTACATAGTGTTCAGGTTTTTAAAAAGCCTTACCAAGAATATCAAACTCGTCCTGCTTTTGCTTGAGGAGCAAATTGGGTCTGTGTATTGAATCTAGCTGGTGTGTTTAAGGATGGTTTTGCCACTGTTCGTGTGCCAGAATGAATGATTAGTCAGTGTTGCAGAAACCAATACATTTAGACTTAAATACTCAGTAAAACAAGGAAGCCACCAGGTGGCAGCACTCTTCTTGTTCTGTTACATCTCAGCTGTTGTGTATTTTCTGGCCCACAGATTCCAGAATCCCCTGGATTGAACACCACAGTCTAGACTAGCTGACAGACAGAATTCTTCTCCTGTTAGGTAAGCAAGGAGTAGATACCAATTATGCTAATTCTCAGCCATAGTCTCCTTTTTAATTTTACATTTTTTAAACTGTCTAAATAAGGAAGTTGCCATTCTATTCAATGAAATTTGTAGCCAGGAGCTAGGCTAACTTGCAACTGGACTGTTGTCCTGGATCAATTGTGTTAAAGGTGGCTTAGTGTCTTCTTGGTGAGCATTCTTCTTCCTCTTGGTGTTCCACATCTGTAGAACTGCTGGGAAGGAGATGGAATTGAGTAATGGGTAGCAGTTTAATCAACCCTTCCAGCTAATGGACTTTATCTGCTGCTGATTAGCTCTGCAGTGTATGTAGGGAGGCTATGAAATAGTAAGAAATTATTCACATCCTTTAACAATAAATAGGGACACCATTGTTTGTGCTTTTGTATGCTAATACTGGGCAAGGCTCAGGGGTGGCTTGTGGACCTTTCCCTGAATCTGGTCTGAATTGAAAAGAATCTCCTGTCAGTGTTTGATAGTGTTTTGGCTTCTGTGAAAAGAATGTCTTCCCATGCAGGTGTGTATGGGGCAGCCTATCACAGCTAATAGTCTAAAGTAACCATGAATGCTCAATTAGTTTATATGTCCTTGACAAGAGGAATAAAATAGGCCCTGTAGGGTGTTTCTGTTGTTATACTTACACTCTGGATAAACGGGCGCTTTCAGTCATCAGTGCTGTGAATTGAGCATTTTCCAAAAGACTGATAATACGATTCTAAAGCTAGTGTCCACTCATCTCTTCCCCCAGTCCCTCTCTTATGTAGCTGAGCTTCCTCAGAACCATTAGGGCTGTGGGTGTACATTGGAGGGAAATCTGTCAGACCACTTTGTCCTTTAAGCACACTTCACCAAAATCCATTTTAAACTCTCTGCCATCACTTGTTCCCTGTAGCACCTTCCTGTCTGCTGCTCTTTGAATAAATCTTAATATTTCCTCAGAAACTGGAATCCTTCAGGCTTTTGAATTTTATCCAAGGAAGTATTTCTTACAATACAAAAACTATTATGTACTGTACAGTAGATGGATTGCTTTATCCTGCTCTTAAAAGTCAGCACAATTGAATCTGAAAGTTTATGCCAAACATTTGGCATAGAGCTGCAACATACATTCGAGTGAGAGGACAGAAATACGATAGTTCTCAAATAAAGTTTTTCCTCACAGATCTTGCTGAGGACCTTACCACATTAACTTGACGTTATCTGAAATGGGAGATAAGTGGAGATTTCATGAAATCTTGCTTAGTTGATCACTTTTTGGCAGCTCTCCAAAAAAGTGAGACAGTTAACTGCTATGTGATGATCAAATCTCTTCTCAAGAAAACACTGGGAAGACTCTTGTAAACATATTAGCTTCACTATAGGCATGCGGTTTTCCAGAACCTAGCTGAATGCAATGCTTAAAGCATGTATAAATACATGTACAGATCTGAACCTGTTCTAGTTCAACTGAATGGTGGTAAAGCAAACTGGTTTTTGTCTTTACTGAAGAAAAATGTTTGTCTCCAGCAAATTTAGTGTCTCATTTCCCTAGCTTTAGTTGGTGAACTCTAGAAGAGGCCCTCTGCAGAGGCAGAACGGCAGTGTGTTCTTAGGTCTTGGTTAAGTGAAAGTTTAGATGTTTTTGAGGTGATGTTCTCCTGAGTGCTACAGCTGTGAGGATGGTCAACTGTTCAGCCATCCCTTTTATTGATATTAATGGGGGAACTCAGGCACAGAATTCATGACTTCTCTCCCAAGGTCAGTAGAAGCTGGAAGCAAGGGCTGCCTGTGTCCTCTGCTTACATCACTTTATAATACTCTTCCTTTCGTGCTGCTGTCTGCAGGATATGCTGCTATTTCATCTAGACTCCCAAAATACTGTGCAGTAAGGATGTTCTTCAGTAGTCTGTAGGACTAAAACCCAGACACACAAAATGTCCCTGTTACATCCATTACTCAAAACACAATTTCTAATCACTTTGTGATGCCAGCTTCCTAGTGCACCTGACATCTGTAATTGCTGTACAAGTTAAAGGTTTGTCCAATTCTAGGGCTGTTATATAAAAGATCTCCAGCTCATGTTCTAATTTGCAAGTGTGTTTAACATCTCTTCCAGATCAGAGATAACGTGAGGGGGTGAGCTGTCTGCTGAGTCAGTCCTTAGAGCCTCTTGTTTTTGCCCTCCCGCCCTCCTACACACTCCACCTGCATGCTGGGCTAACCTTTAGCAGATGAAATCTTGATGTGGTTTTTCCTCTGTGCAATGGATAGCAAGCAGTAAAGCAAGCTTTGTTGTTTCTTTTTTTTGCCTAAACATTGATCACTCTCCCACCCCTTCACCCCCCCCCCCATACAAGTGAGCAATTAATCTACAGGGTCTCTCTGAGCTCACAAGCAGCCAGAAAAATCCAAACAAGTCTTTTTCCTCTGAAACGGCAAAACTCCCCTGCAAATGTGAATGCATTTGTATTCTAGTGGCAGCCAACTACCAAGCTGATGTTTCACTTGCTTACAACATAACGTGCACAGCCTGCAGAACTTGGTTAGTGTCCTTTAATTCTCCCTGAATAGGAGAGCCACAGATCACACTGTTGGAATAAATTAGATCTCTGTTTTACTGTGGAATACTGGATAATGCAGCTGCATGCTGTGAATAATAGCAACTTATTTCTTCTTTGAAATGGGGTGCTGTAGTTGGGTTGAGTAGGTTTGTGTCTGAATTGTCCAGAAAATAAACTCTGGGTCTTTTGGCATTGGTCTAACATCACCCTGCAGTTAATCAGCTGTTGAGTTGGTCAAGATTCCTTAAGTCTCGTGACCGAAAGGTTCTCAAATCTGGTCCACATTTAACTGTGCAAAATGCAGGCTTCAGCTTAATGTAAATCCATCATTGTAAGGAAGATTAGGAAACCAAGGCTGAGCTGCACTCTTCCACCTAGTTTACAACCCTGTCTGAACTTGCAGACAAGACAGGAAAGCACTTTGTCCTGCTGTTAACTTTTGGTCTGTTTGAAATCCAAATCGTCTGTGAGATTTTGCTGGAGGATTTAACCAACTTTAGCAGTGGTGCTCTTTTTATACATGTCTGAGAAGTTCCTGATGTGACATCCCTAATCAAATGTCAAATTCTTATTTTTAAGCTGGTGCATGGAAGACACAGTTTTGACGGGGCTCCCTGCTTACCTTCGCTAGCTTTTTCATTTTTCTGCATAGCTGCATGGAAACAGCTGCAGCTGTGTTAACTTTGCATAGTTTCAGTTGGTCTCCGATCTCTGTTCAGGTGTGTTCTACAGCTGGCTGGGGTTTTTTGTTTTTGTTTGCTCCTGTCTCTTAGTTTGCATTCCACAACCCTTGGGATAGCATTCCTCCTTTCCTCTACACTGGATCATTTATTTAGAGTCTGTTTAAATTTGAATCTGGGGAACTGTCTCCAAATCAATTAAACTATCCAATACATTTATTAGTTACATTCAGACTTTTTTCCCCTTACCGCATTTTAAGTCCCATTCTTACTTCAAAAAAAATGGATTTTGGCTATTCAAAATTACTTGTTGCTATAGTTCAGTGTGTGGAATGAATTTTGAATCCCAAAATACCATCTGATTAAGTGCTCTGGCAGTTGGCTTATTAGGCAGCCAGCTGTTTCAGTTACAAGTCTGAAAGGAAAGTTCCCTTTTTTTGACTGGAGAAAGCTTCCATGTTTTGAATTCTTCCTCTACAGTATTGTTTATATACAAGTGATCATGCATGAGCTGTTCTTTCCTGTGAGAACTTTGCCTTACAGCTGGTCCTTGTTACTAACTAGTGCATGCCTTGGTGCTGTGGAAGGTCACAAGTAAAGTTCAACACTGTTTGGGCACTAGGTGTTTAAATGTGAGGTGTGCCAGAGTTTTCCACTCAGCACCAGTGTTTATCATTGCTGATAAATTTGGAGGATATTTTTCCCCCCTGCTTGATGTTGCACATCTTGCTCTGAGGCCAAATAAGTCAGAGCAAGTGCAGCTCTTTTCCAGAGTCAAACGGCTACAGTACGTCCTGTTCCTCCAGTCTTCCTGGATGTTACTCCCAACATGCTGATTTTTATCTTTTCAGTAGGATTGAAGATTGGTTTCTCTGCTTTGTTTTGTTTTGTTGGTTTTTTCTTTATTCTTAGTAGTTTTATATATTCAGTAGAGGAAACCTTTATATTTTATTTTTATTTCTTTAGGCAAGATGAGCAGTTTGACTCTGTCTGGCTCCCTCTAATTGCATTTTCTAGCATTTCTCATTCTAAAGGATTAACCAATAAATACAGCAGGTATCTAATACAGCACAGGAACACTTCTCTGTGTCTTTTTAAAAATTGCCACAGGCATCTTGAAGCCAGGCTGGGTGTGGGATTTTTGGTTGTAGAGCTAAACTGGGTAAAGCACTGCATGCGAGGTTCATGCTGTGGGACTTCAGATAAGCGTAATGTTCTGGGCTGGAGCTTGACTAGCACACTGGTGTTAACACCTTTTGCTCTTGTGAAAAGTGCCAGGAGATGTTCTTCACCAGTAGTTGCACATATTGAGGCTTCTTGTCAGCCAAGCTTCCTGCACATATCGAGGGACCCCTGAGCAGCCCTCCATTCCTCCCAAAGGCTCCCTGGGTGCTGCCTTCCCATCCCCATCTTTTTCATGGACGCCTTGCAACTCCTCTGTGCCCCCCATTTTCTCATCCTCAGGAGACTACTAAGGACTGTTATGTCAGCAAAAGACATGTCAGGATCTCCCCTTCAGCACCCATACTGGCCTCTTTCTGTACTCTTTGTCAGAAGCTCAGAATAGCTAGCACTCTGCTACTGAAGAGGCATATCTATGTGTGCCCTTCCAGCCACCATTTCCCATGCCAGCACCATTACAACAGCTCTGTGGCGACAGTTGTGAGAGGGTAGGGGCTGGTGGTCCGTCATCCCCTAGTTCTGTCTGCTGCTTGCTCTCTGTAAGGCTCTGTGCCCTTGTTCCCTCCCTTGTACCATGGTCACGCATTCGACCCCAGTATGATGGGCTGTGTAAGGATCCATTTTTCCTTCTCTCCCCCCCCCCCCACATTATTCATGCACTTGGGCTCAGCATGTTAAATTTTGTTGGGCAGATGAACATTAGATGGGGTGTTGATATTGTGGAAGGTGTTAACGGGGCCATCAACCAGTTTGATCTCAGACAGTTGCTGAGGTCCTAGAGCCCCTGGGTGTGCTGAAGAGTTGGTTGTGGCTTCTGTTTTCCTGATTCCCCCCGCCCCCCATCCCTTCTTTGGCTTTTCAGTTTTCCCCCAAGACAGCAGGGTTCTAGCCACTGATTCCCAGAATGTTCTTGAAACTCAGGAGTTGGTTATGGCATTCAAAAGTTAGCGAGATACAGACAGAAATTTGGTTAAGCAGAGTGTAAAGTCCTTGCAAGCTCCACCCAGTTCTCACAAGTAATCAAGACCTGTTTATTAAAAAAAAAATGTGGCACTTCATTTGCGTAGTTAGTCCCTTCAGTGCCATGTGGGCACACTGATTTCCCAAGGAAGCAGGGTCTCTTTCGAAGATCATTGCTTCCTGCAGCTCCTGAACGTTCCTCAAAGGCTGCCTAGCTTGTACCTGTGCACCTACAGCACTTGGGATATGCTAGCACAGTGGTTTTTAGACTTGGAGTCAGGACCCAGTACTGGGTCATGGCACCTGCTGCTGTTGCCACCACAAGACTGAAATGCATTGCTGAAAGATGTAATTGCTGGGCCACAGGCATAATTTTTTATTTTTTTTCAACTGGGTCCTCAGGAAAAAAAAAGGTTGAAAACCACTGTGCTAGCAGATATCTGGCCATTAGTAAACAAAGGTTGGGAAGAGTCTGGCTGGATCCATGTGATGATCTGAGTATGAAACTCTTGTGCCCCTTCACAAAAAGCCAGAATCCCCAGGTTTTGCCTGCTTTTGCTTTTCCTGTGAATTAGGGCCATGGTTTTGCATTTAAGAATGGCATGCAGCAGAAACAGAAGGCTTAATCACTCACTACTCCCCAACTCCCATCAGAGTAAAGGGTAATTGCGGTACTAGGAACTGATCCTTAGTGGTGTTTGGTTTTGATACTCTGCGGGTGGGTTCTGCAGCAGAATGCCTGCTACATTCACTTCTTTGGAGAGCCTCTGAAACAGAATGCAGAAAATTTAGCACCATGAGCAGGAATCACATCATCCAAGATATTTCCTTATAAAGTATTGGTGGGGCTGCAGAACGCTGCCAACAGGAGTGGTCTGTACTGCCAGTAATTCCCCCTCCTTTTTCCTTTCCCTGTTGCAGTAAAGACATGACTTATGCCAAATCCACACCCACTGCAACAAGGTTTGTGTTTGGATTGCTGAGACGTCTGCAAGATGCAGCGTCTAACGGTCATGTCTACAAACTCAAGAATAACACCAGCATTTTGCAAGACAGAAATATTTTTCACTCACCATCAGTGGAATCAGCTTTGCAGACAACCCTAAAACCAAAAGGTATACGATTCCTGAGAACTTTTGAGGGAGCATCTTTTAAAGCCCCTTCTTGCCATCCTCAATATAAAGATATTTAGGCTCATTTCAAGGGGTTGTAAAAACAGACTAAGGCATAGTTCTGTATTCCTTATCCTGTTTCCTTTCACTAGTTGAGAAAACTGTCTGGAAATCAGTTTCTCTGATTGAAGAACCACCACTACCTAGCATCCAAGCAAACACGTTGCATGCCAACAAAAGAATAGTTTTTACAGGGCTGCTGTCATATTAACTGTTGCATTTGCTTTGCATTCCATATAATCAAAGCTCCAAAAGCTCCAAAAATGTAAATTACTTTGTCTAACAAGTCTGAGATGCAGCTGACATGAGCCTTGCAAAGTTCGTCTGTTTGTTTTAATGCATGGTCAGTGTTTCTGACCTCTCTTGGCACTGGGGGCGACAGGAGGTTGTGCTCGTTGGAGGCCTGCTCACTGAGAAGACAAAACCTGGTCGTCTGCACAATGCAATCTTGCAGAATGGTGTGACTGAGCAACGACATGGCAGATGAAACTGAATGTTATTAAATGCAAGTAATATGTATTGGAAGACATAGTCCCACCTGTACTTACAAAATGATGGGGTTTAAATTAGCTGTTACCAGTCAAGAAGAAGATGGCTGGAGTCCTTGAGGCTGATTCTCTGAAAACATTTGGTCACTGTGCAGTGGCAGTCAAAAAAGTGAACAATGTCAAGAACTGTTAAGAAAGGGAGAGATAATAAAACAGAAGATACCATGATCCATTCTATAAATGTGTGGAACACCCACAGCTTGAATAGTGCATGTAGTTCTGGTTTCCCAGTGTTTTAAAATACCCTTTGGTCAGTGCACTGAACTCAGATAAGTTGACTAAGCCCTGAGGATAGAAAGCACCAGAGATGTAATTTATATTTGTCCTTTGAATAAATATGAATAACACCGCTTGGAAAATACGGACAGTTTGTATGCAGGTGGACTACCAGATCACCAAGCAAAATTTTGTCACCCAAGATCCCCGCCGTGAAACAATGCCTACCCCGATTTTTTTTTTGGGGGGGGGGGGCAGACAACTAAGGAACAGGAGCTGTTTCTTCAAAACAAACAAGGAGTCCTGCGACACTTAGCCTAACAAATTTATTTATTGTGTGAGCTTCCATGGGAGAAAATCCCTCTTTGTCAGACACTTTTGCTTCTTCAAAGTGTCTGAAGTGGGATTTTCTTCCATGAAAGCTCATGAGATAAATAAATTTGTTAGTCTTTAAATGTCACGGGACTCCTTGCTTGTTTTGCTGAGCTGGACTAACATGGCTGCTCCTTTGGAACTGTTGTGTCACTCAGTGTTAAGTGGACACAATTTCACTGATAACTTCCATTCTGTTGCTGTATGGAGACTGATTTTTTTTTTTTTTTTTATTCCAATGACCAGAAAGTGAAGTGGTTTAAAAATGAGTCTCAAATCACACATTTAATCAGTTTTAAAGCATCTTCATGGCTTGTGCAAGGTCATGTCAAACCTTGCAGCTGATAAGTCAGGTTGTCTCATGTGCAAAAGACTTAATTTGACTATTTGCTGGGCCAGGTAGGCACCTTTTAAAACTGTCAGCATTGCCATAGAAGAGATGAAATTCTATTAATGCTTAATATAACATTTTCCACCCAAGGTTCTCAAACTGCTTTGTGAAAACTAAGCTTTGCAATATGTTAATTTATGTGTAAAATAAAAGGAAACTGACAGAGGTGAAATGACTTCCAAGCTCAAACAGGAAGTTTGTGGCAGAACCAGGATTAGAAACCACAAGGCCAGGCTTCTTCCCACCTGGCCGGCTGTGACTCTAAAACTTTGGGGTGGCACAGAGTGAGATTAACCAAATTAGCCTTTTAAAGTTAACATTATAGTAGCTAGCACCTCTGCTTAGTATGCAGAAGGTCCTGGGTTCAAGCCCCAGGGGGTTGGACTTGATGATCTCATGAGGTCCCTTCCAACCCTATGATTCTGTTCTATTATCTTTCCAGTAAGAACAACTGCTTGCTATCCCTTGAATCAAGCTTTAGTGTACTTCATTTTGGAAGGTGTATGGGGAAAAAAGAAGTATGTTTACAAAAACAAGATCAGACCGAATGAAGTTGCTTTGTTAGACTTCTAACTCAATGCGTGAATTCAAGCTGTTGCGAGTGGAAGGGTGCGTCTTCAGTAGTGTCCATATTGAAGGAACCTCAGAATTCAGCAGCTTTTGTTTACAGTCAGATTGTTATTGAAATATTGTGGGGTTGCAGCTCTCATTACAATTTCTTTGAGCTCAGCGGCACAGTGCTAATCGCAAGGGGCTAATGTTCACCCAGTAGCACTTTTCAATGACATGTGATTCTACAGGAGGCCTGCATCATATGATCTCTGCATATATCCGAGCTGGTCCCACCTTCCACACCTCCACTTCAATGCCTATTTTGATACCCCCTTTCAATCTCCTTGTCTAGTAGAATTGTGTTGCCTTTCATATTCTCATATGCTTGGACCACCCTTCCAGAGTCTGTCAGTCGTCTTCAAATCTCTAAATTCTGCAGCACCTACACAAAAATTAGTCTGTTTCTGCTTGAAACAATCTCACACACTCAAGATCTCAGTTTATGTGAACTGAGAAGCCACACCATCTGATTTCTATTGCCTGTATTTTTGTCTCTCTCTCTCTCTCTCTCTCTCTCTCGTGTGTGTGTGTGTGTGTGTGTGTGTACGTGTGTGTGTGTGTGTACGTACACATGAGAGAGAGAGAGAGAGATCCTCCATTGTTGTCAGATTCATTGCTTAGGTTTTGCCTGCACTGGTGGTGGTGTGGATAATTACACCACAGCGAAAGGCAGACTGTCCACACATCAATCTAGATACACATGGCAGTTAACAGCTATGGCAGTGGGGAGACAGAGGGAAAGGCTCTGGCAGCTCTTGGCTGCTGGATCATTTCCCTACTGCTGGAGTCTTTCACTGTGGCAGGGAAAGGCTCCAGCGGCAGGGAGGCAGCGGGACACTCCACTCCTAAAAATAGCCTTGTAGACATTGGAGGTGTTGCTTGGGCGTGTAGAGAGCCACGTAGATTGTATCCATTAGTTTCTGGCATACCTCTGTTCTTCTCGTTTAAGCAGTGCGTCTGCATTTACACAGCTATTTATACCCTTGCTAGGTGGGCGTGCAAGTGCAGTGTCTGTACTATATATGCTCCGCAGTTGTAGACCCATCTTCTGTGTGTATTCTGTGACGCCCCTAGCACAGTTATGAACATGAGTTACAGGGAAATCAGCAGACTGAGAGCCAAATGTTGGAAGGCTGGTGAATTCTAAGGATATGGATGTTTGTATTGCACTTATGGACTGTATGAGGGAATCCATGTTATGCATTTGTTTGCAGGTGGGAATGCTTTTCAAAGATGGCATTTTTCTGGTGGGATCTTTAGCTTCTAGAACCTCCCAGGAGTGATGCATCCTTCAGTCTGTGTAATATGTCGTGACCAGCTATTCACTACTTCAAATGAGTTTACACCTTTCTGTTTTCTGTAGCTTTGGAAAACAACCCTTCTTTCCCACAGCTGGGTGCTAGACTTGACAGTTCTCTTTTCATGGTAGCTGTTTCTCAGCTCATTACCGTCATGAACTCTGCATCTGGAAAATGTATTAATGGGAGAGGGCTTCCCCCCAAGATTAAAACCTAGCATAGAATAGCCCTGGGTGAGCAGGGCCACTTCCAAGCAGTGGTATGAACAGCTGTCTTTGTACACTTTAGCTTCAGCTAGTACTTCAGAAATGGAGGTACCCTTAAAATGTTCACCAATGCAAGCGCTTGTGTATGCAGTGTAGTGTGCCCTTTTGGTGGTGTATTGACTCTGTGCACTACTAGCATGCGCACACACACACACTGGTGTGAACACCAGTGTAAATGGAGAGGCACTGCTTTGGCGAGTATGGCAGGGATGCTCCTGCCCCTTGTGACTAACTGCCTTGTTAGGGACCATGCTCAGCCAAACAGGACCACCCCATCTCAACATAACAGCCTACTATTGGAGTCTTCCCTGCCACAGAGAGATGCTTCAGGTGTGTGGAAAGGCTACACACCACAGCATGGACATAGCGCTCTTTTCACTGTGGCATGCAATTACCAGCTGTCAGTGGTGTGCAGCATAGACATAGCCTAAAAATGACCTAGTCTGCACAATACTGCAGGGAGATTGTCCAGCATGTTCCCACTGCTGCGGCATCAGTAGCAGTGATTTGAGGTAGCCACCAGACTCATCAGACATGTTCTAAGTGGTGTGAATGATGTGTTGGCTAGGAACACCAGTGCCCTAGCCATGCTACTCCTGACATGTCTTCCACTGATGGGTGCTTGTAACAATGGAAGACCTCACAAAAACAGGCTGCATACAGTTCCAGAGAGAGCTCCGTCAGGCAGGTAGCAAAATTGTGATCAAGAGATTTTATGCATCGAACTCTAGAGGAGCAGCACTTTCTGCAGCAAGCCTTGAGCAAGCAATCTTCCTTTCATGTGGAGCAACAAGCTTTGCTGCAGTGTAAACATGTGGTGAAGGTGGCTTATTTTGTGAGCATGCCATGTAAGATTTGGTGTGTGTGTTAAAACACCTGAGCATAAACAGTAAGGATGCTGAGAATGCTGTCTTACTCTGTTCCAGTGATTGGAATGAGTCGTATATACCCTGTAGGTTTTTTTTTTTTTACACTGCCTTAATCCCTTGTCGACTACATTGAATGTTTTCTGTCCAAGGGGAGCAAGTGTCTCTGGTTACTGCTTTAGTTGCCTTTATGGAACATCCTTTCAGGGGAAGTGGTTCAATGATTCAGTGAAAATATAGGTTCTTTCTGTTAATCTCTGTGCTGTTAACTTGGCCTCTTCTAGTCAGGGGAAGGGAGCATGTATAGCAGGGGTCTCAAACTCAAATCATCATGAGGGGCACGTGAGGACCAGTGAAGGGCCGCATGAGGACTAGTACATTAGCTCGAGGGCTGCACCACTAAAACCTTTTCATACAACAATATTGCAAATATCAGTAAAAATAGCATCAGTGCAGGCTGCACAAAATAGCTTTAGGGGCCGCATGTGGCCCATGGGCCATTTGTTTGAGACCCCCTGATGTATAGGAAGTGTGGGGTGTAGACCTTCTCAATTTCACTGAGATACAACCGTCTTGAGGAGGTAACTAACCTCACATGCTGCTGAACAGGTGGTCAGCTGTCTAAAATTCTTGTGCTATAGGAAGCACAGTAGTGGCAGATTCACAAGCACGATTGCATGGCAAGTATTCTTGGTGAGTGACTTCCACAAATACGCAGTGGATGGACTATTGCTCGGTACACACAAACCTTTTGAAATAAAAGACAGACTTTTCCCCCTGGACATCTAGAGGCACATCGCTGCAGCTGAGGCCCGCTGTTGGTCTGTGCAGTCTAACCTACTTGTATCTGTCAGGCTAGGTGGTGTTACCCTGCATTAGGCAATTGGGCCTTCTTGGCATAGGTAGTCCCACAGAGCAGAGCCTATGGATCTGGAGTTGGCCATCGGGGATTAATAGAAAAATATACCGTTTAACCTGTTCTCCCTCAATTTTCTGCAGTTAAGTGACACCAGGAAGACTCAGTAATGCTCATTGCACTTTTGCTCACTAATTGTAGCTTAGGTCTTTTCTTTTTAAAGCTGTTGGTGTACAGAGGGAATGGCTGGAGTAGTGCAAGCAGAGCTGTCAACCAGCAGTGGAGAGCCACCCTTGAGTTTCTGGCAGGCTTGGGAATCAAAGACAAAATGCTGCCTGTCCTTACGATAGCTGTGAATATGCCACAACTGCCTTTTATGAAAACCGTTCCACTGTGCAATTATCTCTGCTGTCACCTTTTCCTAATCAAAGCTAATTTTGTCCTATTTGAATTTCAGCCAGTTGCTTCTGGTTTTAAAACTGAATCCAAAGCTAATGAATAGTTGGTTTCCTTTCAGGTATCCAGGTTATCCCTCCACCATGCTTCAATCCAGTGTGCATAAAAGAAATAAGCATACTGTTCAGCTTTTCCCACTAACTCATCCCATTGCCTCTTCTCAGCACTCCTATGAAGTATGAAATCTGTTCTCCGAAAATGCATTGAGCTTTGCTTTCCGCCCCCCCTCGTGCTGCCAGGTTCCTTCCTTTTTCTTATCTCCTTGCACATTTAACAGAATTAATGAGGTATGTAGAAGATACAATGCAGCTAGTGTGCTTTTTTTTTTTTTTAAACTCTGTCATCTTTCTCTTCCTTTGTTCCCTTGTTTTAGTTTAGAATTACATTGCAAGGCTTCTGTTACCAGCTTCGTTACTTTTGGGATGGTCTTGCTGTGAGAAGGCTTTGTCTTGTAACACATCAGTTGGCAGTTAAAATGAGCATAGGATACTAGTGGATAGAACTAATCAAGAACAGTAGTCATCTCCTGCCTCTTTTTTTTTTTTCCAAGATTTTTTTCCCCAGCTACTTCAGTAGCTAATTGATATGTTTACAGCTCTAAATGCTAAATTAACGCTTATAAGATCTTGTCTGCTGCTGGCTGCCATCCTCTTTGGGTACAAACTTGAGCAAAGTCTGTAGCACTGAACATCTCTGATTTGCAGGGACTGTCTTAGAGCAAAACAAGTGCTATTGAATCTTTTTTTAGCCTGCAGCTTGTAAATAAATAAGCCACAAAACTGTATGTTGGAAAGATTATCCCTGTCCAGACATCAGAGCCTTGCAGTAGTTTCTCTCCTGTCACTCTTTCCTTTTGGTTCCCTTCCATAACCTCAGGCACCTTCACTGTGTTCAGATCCTTCCAGCGACATTATACTATTGTTTTGTGTGTGCATTGTGTGGTGTTGCCCAGGGGTCTTTGTGGTGGGAAAATCCTCTGGATTTTCAAAGAGATTCCCAAGTCTGTTCCCCTCAGAAGTAACTCTGGAAACTTCAGGTACAAGCAGATTAATGACAAACAAAAATACTATTTGCACAGTGTGAGTAGGGCAGAAACACAGTCTTGCAACCACTGCTGACATCAAGTTGAGAGCCTGCGCTCAGCATATGACCCACATAGGCAGTTTAGTTTAATGGGGCATCAGGAGGAGCTGAGAAATGGCTTTCCACTGTGGCCACTTACTTTTGGTGCCAACATACGGGAGTGCGACGTATGTGACATCCAGATAACCATAGTGTGTCCTGTGCCAGGCAGGACAGATGAGCCGTTGGAGTGCTGTGCATCTGCTCATGTCCGAGGAGGGGGAGGATCAACAAAATGCTCATTTCAACAAGGATGGGCCTGAATGTAAGTTAGCTACGCTAGCTCAGGTAGCAGTTCCTAACTTCTCTGCAGTTTTTCTTCTAGTGCTGAAAATGGGTGCAGCTGATGTGTGTGTCTGCACTTCCTGATGGACTCTGAAAGCTGCATTCGTGGAACCTAGAGCAGTGTTTCCCAACCGGTGTGCCATGGCACATGGGTGTGCCACCAGGCCTCAGCTGGTATGCCACAGAATTTTTTTGAAAAGCTACATGAATAGTTCTGGATTGCTCATGAATATTCATTAGTTCATTGTAGACTGTATGGTGGTGTGCCTCAACATGATTAAAGGTATCATGGTGTGCCATGGTAGAGAAAAGGTTGGGAACCACTGACCTAGACTCGGCTTGTTCACTATATGCTGTCCCAACATTCACTGCCCTGTCTGTAGATCATCATGCAAGAAATATTGCCACAGTGTACTGAATGTTCCACTGCAAACTAACTTACCTATGATTTACTGGTCACGCATGTTGGGAAGGGAAGCAAATCACCTGTATCTTCTTGAAATAGCAGATAGTGCAAGGTTCTTTCCTGGCACTTGTGTGAGTGAGGTGTGGGGAGGGAGAATTCCTATTATTGTGTAGAGGCAGAAGTGATGCATGATCCCCTTTTGGATTTTCCAGTGCTGTGCTGTGTGAGGCATGGCAGCTTTCACTTCAATCAGCCAAACAGATTGAAGGCTGTGAACTTTTGCTTCCAGGTTTTTAAGGTGAGGGGCTGGTGGCTTATTAAGGCTGAGCAGCCGCTGCAGGGGATCAGATACTGTATTCTTGTTTCAGTTCTCTTAGGTAGACCATCTGCACAAGACAGGTCCTTGGGTTGTACTTTGGGACCTGGCAGCTGAGCTAGTCTGAATACACTTTTGTGGATCATGGACTTGGAGCCAACCTAGCACCTTCCACATAAAGCAAGAGTTAGCTGGGAAGTGGCTTAACACAGCCCCGTGTTGTATAGGCAAGAATCGGCTGATGACACCCAACACCTTGTTTGTTTGTTTGTGGTGATGAGTTTCCAACATCGTTAGAAGGGGCATAAATTAACAGAAGAGCCCAGTTCACCAAAATCAGGGAGTAGTGTGACAGAGTTGTATTCTCCTGCCAGAGTCTGCAAAGAGAACTGTCAGCCAGTCAAGGCTGGTGTAATTTTTTGCTCTGTGTTAAACTTAGCCCCGGGCCTGTAGTTACTTCTATGATCCAAATAATAAAGTTTATAAATAGTCTGCTGTTGGGTACATGATTTTGGTTTTCTAAGTTTATCCATTTGCACCAAAATAGGATCCCCCACCTGTGCACATTTTCAAACAAATGGTTTTAAGTTTCTGGATTTACAGCCTATCTCTCTAGGTGATTGTGTGAGTGAAAATTGCCCTGACCTTGGTCAGTCTGTCACAAAACTGCAGATTTGCTGTGGACTTATTTGCATTCCTAAGAGAAGGTGGTCTGCTGTGGGAGATACAAAGTGTCGAGGATCCTATGGAGACTTTAGTTTTCAAGGCTCCAAATGTTGTGCAAGGGAAGGTGTACCCTGTAAATGGGCAAGGGAGTTAGCCCCGAGTTTGAGAAGGGAATATTTTTGATAGGCTCCCAGGTAATGCGGCTTGCAACGCAGTCTTGTAAACACATACCTACTTGCAAACCAAGATGAAACCGAATAAAAAATGCACAGGGTTAGAGAGCACATTTTTGTGTCAACCTCTAGAAGAAGTTTAGGTTCCGTACCCTTTTTCCCTTTACCCTTTCCAGTCTGAGGTTTGTTCAGAGCTCTAGAGCATAACCCTACTTCAGTCTTGCAAGTAGGCATTTTACTTCATTACAAATTCAGTAGTATCCAATATTTACTCTAATTTTCATTTAGGAAAGAAGACTGTATGACACAGTCACTCTGGGTTTACAGTCTCTTTTGACCTCATCTACTTGTATTTTGGGCATGGTTATCTTTCTGTTTTGTCTCTTTAAAATATGAATGGAAAACTTGGTGATTTATGAAAGTGAAGGGTTGTCTGTATAAAACATACTGGGTGAAAAGAGCTGGGTCTTTTAAGAAGACTTTCTTTACATAGCAGATGAGTCTGGGGAATTGAATTTGCACCTATAGAAGACATCTAAACAGTTGCAGCGGGGGTAAAATAGGACAGATTAAATACTTGCCTGCTTCATGGTGCGTTTGATTCCTGTTGGATTAATACTCCTGTTTAGCTCATTTTGTGTCATTGTGTTAACTGTCACCAGAGTCAGTTCCAACATCCAGTCTCAGTGGTGGTCTGTGAATCGGTAGTCTTAAGCATTCCTCGAAGTAAGCTGCCAAACTCAAATAGTTTTGGAAGATAAAGGAACGCCAAACTGAACCTATCACTCTCCGCTCTGGAGCCTGTCACCTGTCTTTACACTGATTCCAGATTTGATATAATTTGACATCCACATTGGAACTGCATTAACCTCTCAAGCAGGGGTGGCCAAACTTATGGAACTCAGGAGCCACACAAGTCGATTATTAAACCTTCGAGAGCTGCACTGAGACATATAACCACATTTTTACCTACTCCAAAATTACTAAGCTTAAAATTCATTGCACACTTTAATTTTATCATAAAAATAGGGCAAATATTGATCCACTAACGTCAGATTCTAATAATTATTTAAGATTACCATGAAACAAGGCTATACAGTAAAAGTTTAGCTGTTGCTAGATGTAGAACATTTCAGGCTTGTGGCAAGTTTTGGGTTTTTTTTAAATCTGGTCAGTAACTTGTCAATGCAGCAGGTAGAAGCTCTGAGATGCTGATCTCTAAGTATTGCACAATGTTTTGAATTTCATTGTGTAATATGATGCTTCACAGCAATGTGTTGTGCCAAAAATTGCAAGTAATTTACCTTCAGTTTTAAACTTTTCTCCTTTGTATTTTCATTTTTTAGTATTCCACATCATGTTTAGGACTTGTAAAACATGATTTTATTTTAACAATGAGTACGCTGCATTAGGGCCTATGAGAAAATCTAAACATGCTGTGGCTTCTCTGACCATGTCGCGCTTCTCTCCCCCACCCCACCGTTGCCGCTTCCCTGCCATCTCTTACCACACTGCTCCTTCTGTGCTCTCCCTGCCCATGCCACACTTTTGCCTCCCACCTCATCCCAGCACCTACCATGCCCCCGCTTCCCTGCCAGTATTTCTGTCAGTAAACTTGTTCACTAAAATACTCATGGACAGCGAAGACAAAAGGTCTGAGGATTCAGACACAATTAATTTTAAAATGAGAGTAATAGTAAGGGAAAATACTGAGAAGAGATGCACACGGGGACACCTTTTCAGCTGTTCAGAATCACAACAGATCAATGAGAATTTAGGGGGCAATAATATGCAAGATCAGAGCCTGTTTCAGTAAGTGTTTTGGGGTCCATGTGCAGAAGATAATATGGAAAAAATCTGAGTTTATTCAGTTTGTGGTCAGAAATAATTTTTCATTATATTATAATATCTGGAAATGCCAGGTGATTTTTAAAAAAGAAAATTAACAATTGCTTTTCAGGTTTAAATTGCTAATTATCACTTATCTGTAGTTCATTTTGTAAACTTGTTCTTAATCAATTTATGTTGCTAGTTTTAAAAATATTTACCCAGAAAACAATATAAAAAAAGAAAAAACATTTAAAAATCATGTACTGATGTAATTAAAGACTGTATCACAAGGCACACAGACAAGGAGGGTAGAATTAACAGGGTGGGTAAACTGGAGAATCTGGCAGGTATGTGCTCTGAGGACTTCTCTTTACACCTGTGATGAAGTAAGAAAATCTCTTGGGTTATTGTGGTTCTTCTTTTCTGTTCCTGTTCTTTGGTGATGGTATTCTGGTGATGGGACACAGGGGTGTGATAACTATAGGTACCACTGGGGGGGGAGAGGCTTTAGTGTGACCTTACCTGGACCCCCTGGGGGTGACAGGTTGTGGCCGGTTTAGACCAGGGGCAGGGCAGCTGGATAG
Source organism: Podocnemis expansa (assembly GCA_007922195.1). Lineage (NCBI taxonomy): Eukaryota > Metazoa > Chordata > Testudines > Podocnemididae > Podocnemis > Podocnemis expansa. The sequence goes on along the minus strand of ML682020.1, from coordinate 7,986,286 downwards.
GGAGGAGAACAAAGGGGAGAGAGGGGAGAAGGAAGATGGAGGTCGGAGGGGCAGGACCTCCGAGGCTTGTCCTGGGGGTTTACTATCTGCCCTCCTAGGTGATCTGAGAGCCAACTATCCTAGCTGCTGTGCAAAGTGGATTGCTAATAAACCCTCAGACTGCTACACTGGCTGAGTGTCACTGCTGATTGGGACGGCTGGGACCCTCGTAGGGGGAGGAACCCCCCACACACACACAAGGGAGACCAGACAGAGCAAGGATCGGACTCTCTGGGCCTGGATTTGGGAAGCTGGCTACAGGTAGCGTGGAGACCCTGGTGAATGGGAGAAAGCTCCACCGTAGCAGAATCCCTGGTGGGCTGTGAACAGAGGGGATCCAAGAGGCTTTTCTGGGTTCTCCGTGACATCACCTAACTGAGGAACCTGCCTTTCCCTGCTGGCTCTCCTAGGGCTGCCCCCCGCCCCTCCTGGCTCTCACCAGGCTGCTTTTCTCTGCGGGTGAGGCTCTCATGTGCCCTCCCCCCGCGGGATCTCTCAGGGCTGTGCCCCCTCCCTGCTCTGACCACGTTGCTCTCCTGGGGCTGCCCTCCCCTGGCTCTCACCAGGCTGCTTTTTCCGGCAGGTCTGAGAAGGCTTCTCCTCTGCTGCCGGCTCTCACCTGCCCCACCTCTCTGCTGGCCACAGTCACTGCAGGTTTCTCCCCCTGGCTCCCACCCTGCCCCCTTTCCTCCTCCCCTCTCCCGGGAGCCGCAGTTTTTCTTTAAAGAGCCGCATGCAGCTCGTGAGCCGCAGTGTGGCCACGTCTGCTCTCAAGAATACAGTTCTGTTGGAGCTGCCAGAGCATTATGGGACCATCCATTAGACATCTGCATATTTTGTGGAAGTGTGGGACTTACTTTTGATGGTCATCAGAAATCTCCTCCTCCTAAGAGAAAAGTTACCAGGTCTAATCAGCCTCTGCAACTGACTACAAAATACAATTTTGCCGTTACAGCAAGGGCAGTTTGTGTTTCTTTAGAGGCCAGCCTTCAATATTAAGATGACTTGCATGCAAATACCTTAAATCTTGCAAATGCAGATTCTTTACTGGATAACCCTGGTCTGGTTTTAGAGAGCTCTGTATCCCTTGAACTGACTTCCCCTTGTCTTGTCTGTACAGCCATGCTGCTTTGTCAGAAGCAGGAGGTGGTTACTATTCAGTAGTGCCAGATTCTTTCTCTCCAGTGCCTATACAACATTCAGTCTTCTGCTGGGACAGCAAGCAAAGGCTGAAATTGAAAACCAAATTTGTTTCCTAATCAAATGCTTGACACTTCCTGAAACATGAACGGTTCTTCCAGAGCTTTTAAATAAAGTAGTAAAGCACTCTGTTTCTCAGAAGGATGTGCCTTTTTAACCAATTGAAATGCTAACTCTTCTCTGTGTTGTGCATCCTTCTAGTCATTGTGCTTTCAATCTATTACCATTTAAAATCATTTAAAAAAAACTCTCAAACTTTAGCTTTGAAGAGAGCTAATTCCACAGGTACCGTGCCTGGAAAAATAGGAATTAATTTTTTTTTTTTTTTACTTAAGGGCATGATGTGCAAGGAAGATGGGATGATCAGGTGGCAAGCAAAAACTCAGAATGCTTTCTTATTGGGGGAGGGGGATGTACAGCTGCGTATAAGACAAAGTTCCTAGTATCGCTGTGAAAGATAGCTGTAGGTTTCAGCATTTGTTTTTGAGCTTAGCTTGCAAGATATGCAGGAGATCAGGTTCTTTCCTTTTGGATTCTGATGTGATTTCTCCAACACAGCATAACTGTCTCCTGCGTTTTGTCACTGAATTCTGGGACCATTTTCTAACTTTTTTTTTCAGTCATATTCATGACCCTGCCAGCAGGTTCGACAATTTGGGGATCTTGGGGGGCAATTACTGCACAAGCGGGGTACACTTTAATCTTTATTAGAATGGGTGTAGATGTCAGGTGGGTGATGGGTAGTGTATGTGAGTGTGATGTTTTGTCACGGCTTTCTTTACAATGGGGTTTTTTGAAATGCTCAACTTTGTGGGGTGCAGCAGGTTGGGAGGCAATGGGGGTTCTCAGCTAAAACTAGCTTAACTTGCAGTTGCAGACCAACTTACTTAAAAAATGTTTCAACACCATATAAGGAGGGGGGGTACTATGTAACTTAGTGTGAGGCAGTGACAGAAAAGAGTGAAAACCAGTGGGGAGGGTAGGGGTTTCAAGGTGAGTACAGAGGGGGGAGAAGGGGGGCTGTGGGAGTGGGAAGGAACGGGTAGTGGAGCAGTGGCTGGGAGCTGGCAGCTGTGGGAAGCGGCTGAAAAGGGGGGTGCAGCAGGGAGCCGGCAGCCGCAGAAAGCAGCTGCAAGGAGTGGGGTGCAGCAGCTGTGGGAGCAGGAGAGCTGGCAGCCATGGGATGCGGCGAGCCGGGGGAAAGGCAGAGGCAAAAGGGGAGCTAGGGAAGCAGAGGAAAAAGGGGGGAGTTAGGGGAGTGGAGGAGAAGGGAAAGTGGCGGCAAGGGAAGCGGAGGTGAAGGGGGAGCCGCGGAGGAAAGTGGCGGCGAGGACAGTGGAGGCAAGAGGAACCAGGGAAAGCTTGAGGAAATAATTTATTTAGTTCAGGGGAACCTCAGGGGGGAAAGGTAAAAGTACTTAACAAGCAGCTCTAAGGGTAACAACTAAGTGATACAATGTTATACACTATATTAATACTTTTAAGGCTTACAGTAAACAATGTTGCAACTTACAATGACACTTAAAACAACTAGAGAAGAGAGAGATAACAATCAATATAAGGCAGTAGGACACAACTGAGGACCCGGGAACTTTCTTAAACAGTGAAGAAGAGACGCAGTAACTTAAGACGAGTAAGGAAAAAACAAACAAGCCTGCTCTTAGGAGTGTGGGTTTGGAGAAGCTAAGGAGAGCAGTAGCAAAACAGCAGCAAAAGGTGAGAGAACTTTATTTCAAAGGGAGCTGCAGGGGCAGGCTCTTACCAATCCCAGCAGCAGCAGCAGCATCACAGACAAGAGAGAGAGACTCATTACTTGTCTGGCAGTTTCAATCGTGGTACACTCCGGGAAGAACTCGTGAGCGGAGGAGGTCAGCGTCTGGGTGATCAGGCCAGGCAGGATGTCAGGGACCGTCCTGCTTGATCACCCCAAACTCTGAGCTTTTAAGCTGTTTTTCCCGCCAGTTCCCTGATTACAAGGAATGTGGGGAACAAAGGTGATGTGAGTCATGTCTTCAGTATTCCAGAGATCTTGCAGTTAGGCAAGGCCCACCTATGCCAAGCCCTATAGAGACAACGGTGTGTCAACGGCCATCTAGTTAATTTTAAGGGGCCATCTAGTTGAGTTTAAGGGGCCATCTGCTCCCCTTAACATTCTTTACACGCTTAAGTGATGGCCCAGGAGGGGCGGCCATCAAATCAATTCAATGAGCAACGGACAATTCACACACAATGATGTCAGTGCTGAGTGTGCTTGACAGACCCAGCAATACTTTATCTGTGATTGCTGGGTGTAGCTGGCGTATGTTTAAACTGAAGCCGCATGGGTTCATAAATATGTGATTTTCTGTCTATCTCCTTGTCAGCATTTGGTATGAATGTGTGCTTCGGCAAAGTAAATGGCTTGGCATTAACTACTGAGAAATGCCAATGAGTTCTTGTGGTTTTTAAATAATTGTGTAAATTTACTGCAGAATGAGAAACACATTGAGGCAAAAAGTGTCTTTTCCACCATTCCATTCAGATGAGTGGCTATCCTCCTTTCTAAGGTGCAGAAGAAAATTTAGCGCTTGAGTTTCCCAGGCATGAAGATTTGAGACTTGCAGCACAAGGCCTCATTGTTAAATCATTCCTGAAACTAACCCAGCCGGGCCACCCTTCTGGCTCAGTACTGTTTGCTGTGGTGTCGGCTGAGTCTGTGGAACACTTCGGGGGCTGATTTGGGTTCCTTTGAGAGCACAGCAGAGGCAGCTCTATCCTGGCTGTGTACAGGTGGCAGGACCGTCTCTTCTTACTCCTTTTGTGGTTGATTCAGAACATCATCAGCCTAAGAAGGCTGGGAGCTCTGTAACAGAGCTGTTAGGCTCCAGCTTCTGCTCAGTTCTGGGCAAACAGGCAGCGGGGATACCATGATGGGGTGTGCTGAAGGAGATAATGGCTCTTCTGAGCATACGAGGCAAGGTGGTAACCCACTAGGTTCATTCACAGGGCGGTTGCCTCCACATTAGCCACATGTCCCTTGGATGTCTAATCTGTTGCATCATGGCTAATTGTCTCATGTAGGTCGCATCTCTGCTACAAGGCCACCACCACAATTTAAAACATGACTTAGCATCTCTGGGTAGCTAACATCTCATTTGGTTACATCCCTGTACAAGTCCAAGACTGTAACACAGGTTAAGATGACAAAGTATAGTTCTGACATTATATACTGCAGGCTCCAGCTGGGCATTCTGTATGTCCAGAGCATGTGCCATGGAAGTAACAGCAGTGTTGGCAGAAGATTGGATTTGATAAGGAGCGAACACATGGTCTGGCATGGACCTGACTCCTTGGGGTTTGTCTTGGTATCCTATTGCTTCTGTACATCTTCCATGCTCCTTACTGCCTGTTTTTGCCCCTTCCCTCTCAGAACCCATCTTTCAGGTATGCTCATTGGAAACCCCCTGATTGCAAAACAGGTTTTAAAACTGTAAGGGAAAAGCACCCCATGTTTTGCAGACTGGGTGAAGTAACTTCCTGCTGTGATGCTGTATGTGATTTTCTTCTATGTGTAGGTTTTCTTGGCCATTTCATGAATGGTGTTAATGTTATACAAAGTGTGACATTATGGCACAAGCAATGCTGCTGGGTGAGCAGCTGCTCATTATGTACTTCATGGCTACTCTACAGCCTTACTGACTGCATCTTGTGCCTGCAAAGGAAGACTTCCGTTCTGTCCCTGGTTGGAACACCGTCTGCTCTGCAGCAGAGTCTCTTCTCTGTCAAAACAGACAAGTTGTACTTTTCATCTGAAGTGGGTCACACTGTCTTTCTGATTTACTAGAGGGAATCAAACACTCATAACCCTGGAACATTTATGATCAAAAAGCCACAGATCTATAAACAACAGTAAAACTACCTGCACTACTGTCTTTTAGCTTGGAGATGGGGCAACTTCGTTAAGGGCTTGAACATGTAAATAGAGCATGAGGCTGACGTTAATCATGCGAGTAACCCGACTGAGCAAAGTTACATGTGCTTAAGCGTTTGTTGGATTCAGCATTAGGGTTGCATCCAGCTTAATTGAAGGGAAAAAAAGGAAGGAGTCTTGTGGCACTTAAAGACTAACAGATTTATTTGTCACATGAGCTCATGCGATAAATAAATCTGTTAATCTTTAAGTACCACAAAACCCCTTGCTTTTTTTTTTTGCCTTACTAGACTAACACAGCTGCCCCTTTGGAACTTAATTGAAGAGATGCTTTTCAACTGGTCTAAAGAATGTCTACACAAAGACTTTGCACGGTTATGATCTATTTTTTAATAGATTTTTGCTAAATTGCTCAAAATGATATGGAGACAACCCAATAATCTTATTCTAGGTAGAAACTTGAACTCTCCTCAAGTTAGAACACCCACCTTGTATTTGAACATACCGCATGAAAAAGTTCTCAAAAGTCAATTTTCTGTTAGTGAGTCAAGATTCCAACCTACTGATTCTTCAGAATTGTATTAATGCCTTTTTTTTTGTGTATGACTTTGCCTTAGTTTTCTTATTGCCCTGTATTTACTCTCAGTTCTGTTTTGAATAAGTGACTTTACTGCCTCTGGAAGAATCATATTAGAGCACTGTTGAGTTGCCTGTTTACTTTTGGTGGGAAGGGAGGGAGAAAAAAATTAATCTTTTTTTTTTTTTTTTTTTTTTTTTCTGTTCACAATATCAACATGGGCTGAGCTGGCAAGAGCACAAGTTAATGTCAAAGGTATTTCACAGCTTGCATGGCTGATGACATTTAATTTTCACTGGTATTTCTTTCATGAACTGGAGTTGAGGAGTTAAGCTCGAACAGCTAGAAATTGATGTTTATGTGAAGATTAAAGTCATTGACATTTACTAGGCACTTACTGAAGAAGCTGATTGGGAGCCGATGGATGGGGAATGAGGATTTTATTTTATTTTTTGAGCTGCCTCTTTGTTCTGCAGGGTTGCTGATATTCCCAAATGGAGTGCGCTTTTATCAGTGACATCTGTGGTACACAGCCTCTGACTCATGTGCTCTTTGAGTGAAGATGACAAATGAAGAGCACAGACAAACAAATCTTCTTGGTTCAGTGAGCCCTTTGCAAGAAGGGGAAGAAGATAGTGGTCATCTTGGAAGGCACTTTTGAGCAGAATTCCTAATAATTACCACCCTGAACTGGAGGAATTCGTTTTTCACTCATGCACATGCTGTAGTTTGTGTGGTAGAGGTCAGGAAGTTGATGACAACCACCCTCTTAGTTGGAGGAAAACCCTACAGAGCTTGGGTCCCACAGAGTAGAGTGTGGCTGTTTGCCAAGAGCATTGATCAGAAATTGGCTCAGGGACCTTTCTCTGAATGTTCGGCAGGAGTCACATGTGCTTGACAACACACTAAATTGTGCTCTGTAATTGAAGACATTCTCTGTCCTCCATGTCCTTACTTGACTGACTCAGTCCAGAATTTTAATATACCACATTGCAGCAAGTAACACATCAGACAGTTCAGCCTGCAGACCATGCCCATCTTCCAGTAGAGGCACTGACAAAATGGGGACTACTCCCTGGCACTGTACTACTTTTGATCAATGGCACCAGGTAAGGTATAAATAGAAGATATGATTACTGAGCTTTTAGACGCTTTACTTCTGTTGCTAGGTGGTAGAGAATCTGCATCCCAGCCCAGTACATCAGTTTATCAGCTGAAATTCTTGCAATCTACTTTCCCTGTGCAGTGCCTGAAGCAAAACTCCAATTGCCAGGGACAAAGTCAGATTCCAAAGCACTGCTAGAATTGGAGCACTGGATTTCTCAACTGTGACACAAGATGCAAGTGTCCTTTCTTTAAGGTGTTGGCATAGTGGAGCACCTTTTCAAATTATTAGAATGAAGAGGGTTGCACTAAGTGAATGAGCCAGGCAGCCTGCTAAATTACTTACAGGTGTATCTATCCCACCACCCAGTGGTTGAGCTCTCTCTTTTGCAGTAAAATGGTAAAATGGAAGACTGATATCAGAAGGATGTTTTATTTAAGATTGTAGTAATCCTTGGGGAAGAAGGGGTTAACACTCTGGTCAGTGAGCCCCAGGACAGCCAATAGGAACGAAGCACAGGTTTTTGAATTGGAACAGCAGCCTGGCCTGTACCTGTTTGGATGTAGCAGAGCTCCTGGAAGGATAAGGAGGAGGCCAGAGGGGCCTGAGGAAGAATCCAGCCACATCCTTACCAGAGATAAGTTTGGTACTGACCAGGCGTGAGTACAACAGGGAATGTTTATTTAGACGTGATCAGGGTATTTTCTTTGTTTTTGGCTTGTTTTTTGGATTTTTCTGTGCTGAGCACATGTACCCCCCCACTACCCTGTAACTACCTAAGTTAGTTCCCAGCGAAGCAACTCTCTGTGTTTATTATCTGTTCTTTTTGATTAAAGAATTTACCTTTTTAAGTAAGTTCTGGTTCTGTGTCCTGGAAGGGCAAGAGGTTTGTGTGCACGTGCCTTAGACTGCACAGGCAGCTACTAGAGGGAACCCTGTTCCAGTTCCAGCTCAGATGCAGCTGGGGTCCAGTCACTTTCGTGAGAGAGGAATAAACAGGATTGTGAGTACCTCACAGGGAGGAATTCCCAAGTGCACCTTCCTGGGTCTCAAGAGGTTTTTTTGCATTCGGGTGGTGGCAGCGATACCTCTCCAAGGCCAGGAATTGGCGGCCTTGGAGACTTCTAAGAGCAGGCTTTAAGGCCAGTGGCTTTTAAGGCCTGTTGCAGGCCCCCACCTTCTGCACTCAGAGTGCCAGAGTGGGGAAGAAGCCTTGACAAAGATAAACCCAACCAACCAACCAACCAACCAAACCCAGATCTTGTTAAAATCTTAACCCTAGTTTAGGAAATCTACGCAAGGCTGGACACACTTCTCATACGACAAGTTTCAAAGTATGGGGTGCTTTTGAATTACACATCTTAATTACTTGCCTGGTGTCATCCTATATTTTAAGTGAGGAACACAGTATTTTTACTCAAATATATTAATATGCAGAATATCCAAATTTAAATCTGCTGATTCTAATCATGGATTTACGAGCTTGCAATTCAGTTACCCAGTCCTCTTGGCTAAATGTCTCTTTTCTCTTTTTCCCCTCACTGATCTTGGTGTGGGCTCTCGGAACACCACAGTGCAGAGATCTGACTGTGAGGGACTGAAGCTGGTGAACTTAGCATGCTGAAGGACATAAAAAGGTTCATGCTGGGTCAGACCAATGATCTGTCTAGCCCAGTGCACTGTCCTCATACAGTGGCTGATGCCAGGTGCTTCAGGGAATGTCTAGAACTGGTAATCAAATGAACTCCCCCATTGATAGGGGTTGGTGGACAGCCATTCTTGCCTAGCTGGCTAATGGCAATTGATGAACCTATCCTCCATGAAGTTATCTAGTTCTTTTTTTGAACCCTGTTGTTGTCTTGGTCTTCACAACATCCTCTGCTTAGTCTCTTGATGCATTCAAAAATCTTCCAAACGTTCATTTTGTCTTAAATTGATCCTCCACACTACACACTCTGAATAAATCTCTCTCCATGCTATACTTCCTGCGTGAAGTGTTACTGGTCAGCCATTGCTGGAAAGTTCAGGGGTGGTTTGCCTTACAAGCCAAAGGAGCATTGTTTCTCTACTGATGTCATATAGGAGGAGCTCTACAGATTTACACCATCTGAGGATCTTACCCATTGATCTTCAAGCAGCGAGCTTTCAAACCAGAACATGGAGGTCCCAAAGTTTTCACTTTTGTAGAAAATTTTTATATCCAGCTTCTTGGCTGGGGAGATGTGGCCATGTTCAGCATTCACAAATGCTGCTCTGCTTTCAGCTAGTGTCTGTGTTTGTGGACTGATGAGACTAGGACAACATGGAAACATTTTTTGTGTTATGATCTGAAATCTGATCTTGACAAGATAACAGTGTGTTACAAAGCCATAGTGCAGTGACTAATTATTCACGAATGAGCTGCACGGAGAATTTTTTTCCCCAGTCTTGCAGCACTGCTCTAGCACCTAGTTTGGGTCAAATTCCAGACAAATGTTAGGGAACTGCTAAAAATTCTCTGCCTTCTAGGTGAGCTTCTCAGTGTCAAAGGAGTACAGGGAGTCTGCTGCAACAGCCTGGAGTTAAGTGCATCTATCCCTACAGGAATCCATTGTGTTAAACAGCACTTAGGTAGCTGACTTTTAAGCTTCCAAAAGTAAATGGGGGACTGATAAGGGAGTTTCCATGTTGATTCATGTTCTGAGTTGAGGTTAGGTATCTAGCAGTGGGGAGTAAAGCACTAGGTAGGGGATCTCTAGTGTGTTTCTGTGAAAGTGAGGTCTTAACTCTGGGGTTTGCTTAATGGGGATTACCCACAGGTGACCCTTCTAGGAGTAGACAGTGTGACATTAAACTGTCCGGTTTCACTTTGAAGATGTTGAATTTCAGTCTCTCTTTGGAATGTATGGTTTTCTTTTATAAAGTGTGGATTCTAATAGGAAATCTCCTGTAGTCTGGTTGAGTATCATTCTGTGTGAGTGACATTGTTTTTAAATACAGAATTCAAGAAATGCATGATACCATGACTTAGACTTAAAGGCCACTAATATGAAATCAGCTAGTACTAGGACTCTGAGTAGGGAAGGGTATATAAGCATATCATGTTTGACTTCAGCAGAAGTGAAAAATGGGGATGAAGTCTTGACTGTTGGATTGGATTTCCCAATCTGTAACCCTGTTTGGCCACCATCCTAGACCTCCAGATATGAAAGATGTTCTTAAATCTGGTGCCCCTTTCTGCGAACGGTGTCTGTCCCTGTGCTGCTACAGTGGTAGTGTAGACGAGCTGAACATGCCATGAAAAGGCCCAAGTTTAAACCTGGGGCTAGGGTGGATTTGAGGCTTAACTGACTAGTCAGGGATCTGTACTACAAACTCTGACTTATAATTTTGATATTCTATCCCTGTGCGCACACACTCCCCACTTGAGTGGGGCTGCTGGGAGCTCATGTTGGCTGGCCTAACAGGAGGCATTGGCTTAAAGCTTGGTTTAGCACAAGTCAGTGACTAGCATGTCGATGCTGCAGTGTGGATGCTCTACTGACGTGTCAGTAGTTCTCCAGTTTCTTCCCACATTTTCCTCTCTGGGCTCTGAAAGTACAGCAGACTTACCCCATAATTAATGAAAGAAGATTTCATAGAGCAGCTAAGTTTATTGAAGTGCAAAGAACCCTGGGATATACCCTCAGAAGTCTTGGCACCCACACGCAAGTGGCGATAGCTCCAATCTGGGTCCAGCAGTATGAGTGGTTTCGTTTGAGGAAAGCTAACTCAAGAGAAGGAGCTCAAGTTTAGGTCACATGAATTAACGCTGCAGTGGACATGTATCCTGATGTGTGAAGTGTTAGGCCAGAAGGGGCCACCAATTCATTGTCTGATCTCCTGTGTACGTACTGCTGTCCACTAAATGTCAGCCAGCCACCACCACAGCATGCCCAAAAGCCAGAATCAGGCACACATACTGTAATTCTCAGGAGACTCAACTAGACAAAATACCTCGTCTGGAGTAGGCTGTCACCGTTTCATCATACATTCAAAGACAAGAGCCTTCATGTTAACTCTGGAATCCCAGGCTAACATTCTTTCCACTGACCCTATTCTGTGCAAACTCCAGAACGATTTTAACACTGACAAGCTGTGTCCACATCTGTAGCAGCTCGTGTAAAGTTTCCATTTTAAGTGGCTTAGTAAGCTCTTAGTTTAGAAAGAGTTGAGTGCCTCATCACTTTGCCATCAGGCAGGCCGAATTGCAACCATGTTTATCTGGCGTGAAGGGGAGGGAGCAGGGGCCTGAGAAAACAGGACTTTTATGTTTCTTTCCTCTTTTATAATTAAAAACTAAAAGGGGCATTGTTGCTCTGTGTAAATGCACACTGCGGTCTTCTGCGGTCTGCAGCGTGTTAATTTCTAGCCAACACCAACAGTAGTAGTTTGTTTTCCAATTAAAGGGAAGACAGATTCACTTAGAGTTCCACCCGTTTTAACAGTTGCTAGTGCCACACTTTTGTTTAAAAAAAAAAAAATTATTATTTTTTTTTTTTTGGCATAGGGGGGAATGTTCTGTGGAATGTTCCGTTTGCTGTAATGGCCTGTAATCATCAAAGGAATGTGAAACATATGAAGGAAAACAATGTTGTTGGAGCAGTGAATTGTGCTCCAATCTTGCAACTCCAGTTATGAAGTGGTTTAGGTTTTTTTTTCCTACAGTAATTTCATGAGTAAGAACGACCACACCAATGGTTCATCTAGCCAGGTGTCCAGTGGCCCAAGTGCCAGGTGCTTCAGAGGGAACAAAGAGAAGAGGGCAATGATTGAGTGATCCATTGCTTGTCATCCATTTCCAGCTTCTGGCAGCTAGAGGTTTGGGAACCCCCTGAACATGGAGTTGCATCTCTGACCATCTTGGTCGATAGCTATTGCTGCTTCCTTATGTGGAATCAGTTCCATGTCCCTAGTCAGTTTTGTTTGCCCTTCTGTGCTTTTCCCCCCAATTCTAATCAATCCTTTTTGGAATAGAGCAGCCAGAACTTCATGCAGTATTCAAGATGTGTCCATCCAATGGATTTACATAGTGGCATTATAGTATTTTCTGTCATATTATCTTTCCTTTCCCCATAATTCTGAGCATATTGTGAGGCTTTTTGTTTTTTGATTGCCGCTGAAGATCAGGAACGTGTTTTCAGAGAACTGTCTGTAGCAGGGGTGGCCAAACTTATGGAACTCAAGAGCCACACAAGTTGATTATTAAACCTCCAAGAGCCACACTGAGGCATATAGCTATATACTTTTACCTACTCCAAAATTACTAAGTTTAAAATTCACTGCACACTTTAATTTTATTGTAAGAGGGCAAATATTGATCCTACTAATGTCAGATTCTAATAATTACGTAAGGTTACCATGAAAAGTAGGCCTATACTGTAAAAACTTAGCTGCTGCTCAGTGTAGAAGACTGCAGGCTAGTGGTGAGTTTTTTAAAATCCTGACCATGCCATGCTTCTCCCCACCATCCCCAGCCATGCCACCATTTCACCCCACCATCCTGACCCCCTCCTGAACTCCTAGGCTGGGGTTGCTTTCATGAACTGATTTGCTGACATTCTTCTGGGAGCCACACTTTTTCATTCAAGAGCCGCATGTGGCTCCCATGCTGCAGTTTGGCCACGCCTGGTCTATAGTAACTCCAAGGTCTGTCTCTGCATGTATAGTTGGGATTATTCTGTGTTTGGGGCTCTACTTTGCACTGATTGACATTCTGTTCCATATGCTGTCGCGCCTCCCCCCCCCCCCCCGCCTGCCCCCAGTCACCTGGGTTTCCGAGATCCATCTTCATCTGCAGCTCTTAACAGTCAGTTTTGGCCTTAACTTTGTGTCATTGGCTAACTTTTCCATCTCACTGTTTATCCCCCTTTTTATATCATTTATGTATTTGTTGAAGAGCATTGGTCCCATTAGAGAACCTCGGGGAGGGACCTATTGTTTACATCTTTCCCTTGTGAAAACTGAGCACTTATCCTACCCTTTGTTTCTCTGTTTTAACTAGTTCTTCTTTGAGTGCTGCTCGGATGCATTCAGTAATAGGTGTCTCTGCACCGGAGCGCCGGATTGGTTGGAAACTTTTGTCCTAGCCTGTCAGGAGAGGGTAGGCGGCCTCTGCCCCTTGTGCCACCCCATGGTTATATATATACAGCCACCTCCAGACCCCTCCCCAGTTTCATTTCTTTTGCCTTGCGTGTCAGATCTGGAACATCTGCTCCTTGTGAACGCGAGCAGCCTGCCCTCCTTATGTGAGCTTTTTGCCCGACTGGGAGCACCTTTTCATGGACATAGTTCCACCGCGAGAGTCTTCCACATCGGGCTGGAATATCGAGAGAACATGCCAGAGTTCATACCCTGTGCCGAGTGCGGCAAGGCCTTTCCTCAGGATGACCCCATGGGGAGTGCCTTAGATGCCTTGGCAAAGACCATCTGGTCTCAGCCTGTTCCATATGTCTCTCCTTCAAACTCTGAGACCATGCGAGGCTGGTATGACTGTACCAGCACAGTTACCCTCACCTCCTTGTGGGATCAGCTATACATGTATACACATAGATGCAGGAAGTCAGGGTTGAGTATCCTGTTTCTGAAATACTCGGCAGTTCAGAGGCTTCTTTTCCCTGGGAGATGCCATCCAAACTTCTCCCTGGCTGGAGGGTAGCCTCCTCATAGATTCTCCAATCCAAGGTACCTCTGCAGTGCTGTGGTCATCCCTATGCGAGTAGCTTCAACACCTGGGCGGTCGGAAGGTGCCCTCTCCTTCCTCCAGTACCCATATTTTTAGAAGTAATCCTACCCCAATGTGTCCTTACCCCAGTACGCATATAGGTACAACATGGTCATGGCAATATCGTCCTCTGGCGTTGCCCCCAGGCACCCAAGATCGCACTCCCACCTCTACAAGTCCTATGGCTATCTTGACTGAGTGGCCAGGCGGTGGCTCTGTTTTTCGTTCCCCACCTTCCTTCTCCCCTTCTTAATATATTCCCTGTTTTCCAAGCAGTCCTCTTGATGCTGGAATTCTAAAGGTTTACAAGGTCAAAGAGGTCTCTTTTCGCAACCCCTCTCACTAACAAGGTACTTAGGTACCAAGCCAACAGCTTTTCCTCAGGCATCATGCTGCCGTACAGGTGCTAGTTGTCCGAAGTATCCTTCTAGCAGAATCCCGGATTCGGGTACTAGACATGGCGCACCACGTACTCTTAGCATACTAATTCGAGGTTCTTGGCTGGCAGGCCATGTACGACTCATCACACCATTTTCGGCTCTCGGCCTTTGTTGTACTGTCTGAAGTGTCTCCTCTTAGACCCTTCTAGATTGAACTCCGAGGTCCTTACACCCCCCCCCCCCCGCACAATACTACTACGTAACCTAACTCCTACTCCCTCTGACCAGGCTCCCTTAGGGCTGGTCATGGCCAGTTCAAGGGATAGGTTCAACCCTCCTACGGACACTTACATAGTTTGCAGCCGTCAAAGCTAGGGCTGTGCCCCCTTGGCTCCTGGCTCGGGCCTCTATCGGCTCAGCTCTCGGGATAGTCTTCATCCCTGGTATCGTCACTGCGGGGGCCCCAGCCACCATGGCTAGCTGTACCCCCTTTTTGGCCTCCAGCGGTTTCCTCACAAGCCCATGCTGGAAAGCCTTAGGGCCAGACACTTCCCCTCTGGTCTTTACACCTTGTGCCTTACCATTTAGGCAAAGCAAGTAAATGCAACCCCCCCCCCAATGTTATCAGGTTGCATCTTTCATCCTCGTTCTGGTGGCCTTGGTCCACCCAGCCTATGCACTTTGTCTTGGCGGGTTCGGACCTACCCGCTTCTTGGGTTGGCCCACATTTATCTGTTCTTCTGTGTCAGGCCAAGAACCTGGTCAATCTCTTGGTCCCTGTCCAAACCTCGTTCACTGGGTTCTTCTCATCGGGGGTGTTCCTTTTGCTATGCTGAAGGCGGAAGGGCCAATGCCATCCGCCATCCATCAGCATGGCTATTACTGAATGCATCCAAGCAGCGCTCGAAGAAGAACGGTGGGTTACTCATCACTAACCGTCCTTCTTTGAGATGGGCTGCTCGGATCCATTCAGGTCCCTCCCTTCCGTCCCCGCATCTGGAGTTAGTGACTCCTAGGAACCGGGGAGGGGTCAGGAGGTGGCTGTATATATAGCCACGGGGTGGCGCGAGGGGTGGAGGCCTCCTACCCTCTCCCGACAGGCTGGAACAAAAGTTTTCCGACCAATCCAGTGCTCCGGCATGGAGACACCTATTACTGAATGGATCCGAGCAGCCCATCTTGAAGAAGGACGGTTACTGGTGAGTAACCCACTGTTCCTGAACTTGAGAACCTTCCAGCTTATCCCGTAACAGCTCGCTCTCTTACTTAATTTCTGCTCTTTTTCTCTCTGACTCTAGCATGTTGTATGCCATTCAGAAATCCTGAGCATCATGCAATGCTTGATTTTTGCTTTAACGATGGGGTGGGGGAGAGTGATATGAGGAGTTCTTCAACTCCTACCAAATCGTCAGCTTTGATTCACTCTGCCAGCAAGAATATTCTATAAAACTCAGTCTTGCAGCATAATCTCTTGTCTGCAGTTCCGAGATGCTCTGGTGTGGGTTTAAATGTGCATTTTATAGTGTGGCTGCAAAGTTCCTAAATTGTCAGCCAATTTTAACTGTCACCATATCTTGACTTTTGTCTTGGTGGGGAATAGGGGCGTCGTCTTCTGCTTCCCAGTGATGAGTTACTTGTTTCGGGTTAAAAGTACACCTCACTCAGAGTGAGATACCAACCTTCTAAGTGGCTTTTAGGTAAGTAAGCCTTTGTTTTTGTTAAATCTTGTTAGTTGGGGAGAGGGCCCACTTGTGATTTTGGGGGAAGTGTGGGAGGGCATTGGCAGCTTTCTTTCACTAGCTACCAAACTGGGACTGACTTGGCTGTCTCTTTCTCCATTTCAGAGATGCTGTTGGAGTATTTGTTGTGTTGTAGTATTTAAACAGCTTCTGTTACTGAATGATTTGTCACAAAGTCCCCATTAAAGCCTCATCTACCTTGTTTGGGGGGTTTAATAATATTTTGAATTGACCTCTCAGCGAGTGGCTTATTGATCTTTGTCATCTAGCTCCATGCATTCCACTAGAAGACCTCTGTGAACAGAGAGGTTTTTAAAAAAATGTTCCTAGCATAACAGAAAACGGTGTGGAACTGGGCCTAAGGGAAAGTGTCCATCTCACCATTGCCATCTGTCATGCTGCATGCCTGGAACAGTGCATTGTTCCTTCTTACGGTGCGACCAAATTAATGTTTTATTTTTAACGAATCCTATTTTGGAGGCTCTAGCAGAGTCCTCAGCCAGTCCCTAAATTTGGTACTGACTTTCCTTACACACCGCACGCCTCCTCACTCTTCTGACTGTTCAGGCACCAGATGAGACATTAGTATGCTGAAATGTCAGAGGAGGAGTCTGAAGCTAAGACTTCTGCTGCATCACAGTAGTCAGGGACTGAGTTGACCGACACTGATTCATCTAGTACAGATGGATGTTTATCTTCAAATGATGTGCATTTTCCCACAAGGTTCAGCTGTAGAATAATCGACAGCATAAAATGAGCTTGCCAGAGCATTGAGTCAGAAATCCTGCTAAGCAACTTTCCCTCTTAAATAGCTCTTCAGAGAGAGGAGAGTTACTGCAACTGGTGGCCATGTTAGATGTCCCAGGACTCTTCTAGATTGCCCAGGTCGGGTCAACATCTGCTGCTTCCCTTTTCTCATCCTAGCCACCTAACTAGGACACGGAGGTCTTTTGCCCTTGTTCTCTAGTCTTGATCTGTCTGTCTTGTGCCCAAGCTTGTGATGCTACAGATGGACTAGCGTTGCGGTATTTTTAAGTGTGGGGATACTTGCAGAATCTGTAAACGAGTGAGGCCAGGGAATGAATAATGGCCTCAGAATGTTTGTAACAAGCAGATTTGTTACTATCTAAATTCTTTACAAGTTACTAGCCATTGTCTGTAGCTCTCAGTACATAGCAATATGGACAAGCAAGCTAAAAATCATTGCAGACATTACTGTAATGGAGCAACTACTGTTCTCAACCGGCTTTATATATGCTGGGAATTCTAGTTGTTCTGGGGTGAACCTTTGGTGTGGAAATGCTAAGATACTATCAGGGATGGTTTGCCTTGGAGGCAGTTTTACCGCCACTTGAAACTGGCGTGAGCTGCCCCATGCTGATTGTGGGTTATAGTAGCTCTAGATAAAAGGGTATGGGGGGTTGCTCCTCTAACTGTAACAAAGGTAAATCCCTGGTGTAGATAAGACTGGAATTTCTGCTTGTTTATGCTGTGAGAATTACAGAATGGAAAGGGGAGGGAGGAAGAGCTCTCAAACCTTTTTTTTAACACTAACTTGTTTGCAGCTGATCTGTGATGTGTCCTAGAATCTCTTTAAAGCATTATCGAAAGGAGGCATTTGGTGCATAGGCCACCTTTTGTGCAAACACTTGTTACAGTTTGCTCTAGCAAAAGACTGAAGAGGATGAAGAGCAGCCTTGTTAACCCTTCTAGGTTGGCCATGAACCGCTGGCCTTGAAGTAGTAGTGACTTCCTGTACTTGGATGCCTTCAGTTCTCTTGGGTGTGGAGCTGTGGAGCTGATAATTATGCTCAAACCAGTGTTCGAACCGGGCAGATGTCTATGGAGAACATAATGGAGCTCGCTATGTTTCATTTCATTAGCAGGTTATGGAAAGATCTTCCTAGCTGCAATGCAACTGAGGTGTGAGGGGAGGAAACTGAGCTTGCATAGAGGGAACTTCAGGAGCTGTTCACCCATCAGCAATGAACCTGAGGGATGTTTACATGTGATGTCAGAACAAGACCTCTTGTTACTACCTATTCTTGTACCTTGCCTATTATTCCTGGCTAGCACTTCCTTTCATCTTGGCAAACAAAACCAGACCAGTATTTCTACCACAGGAGCTTAACCATTACTCCTGGTTGGAAACCTGTTTGCTGGGAGTCCATTATGCTCCTCCCACTGTTCTGGGGAGCAGTTTCTTGGTGACCTGGTCATCTGTCTTCATATTTTCAATTCCATTCCAGGGGAGCTGCTTGTCTGTTGTTACAGTGATTGCATTCTCCAGTAGGGAATTAGTTTACTTCATTTAACTTTAATGCTTAATACTGGGCTGTTACACACATAATCTTGGTGGAATACTGAAATCCCTTGTGTGAGCGTGGTGAGGGAGGGGGTGAGTGGTTGCATGCACTAAATATATTTTTATTGTGTTTTTAGTCTCTAATGACTAATCCCACCTGGCGTCTCATCCTCACTTTCTGTGCTTCTTTGTACCTTTTCTACACGCTAGCTTCATAATAAGAAATGCTATTGGGGACATACACATCATATCCCCTCTATTGCAGTTACCCACACTTTAAATTGCACCACTTGCTTTACTCCTAAATTTAGGTGTTCAAACAGGGTGGAAGCAGGGAGGAGCTACAGCATCCTGCTGCCTTATCTGTCATCCGAGGCAAAGAATAGAATTAAACTATCTTACCAATAGCCAGAAAGATCATCAGTATATATGAGTAATATATAACCTTCAGCAAAAGTTACCTCCTGCTGTGACATTTCTCTTCTTTCAAGTATAACCCTCTGGCTCTTTTAATCCAGAATTGCCCTGCACTACAATATGCAGAGCAAAAAAAGAGGGCTTTTTCTTCTTTTAACCTTTCTTCTCCATCTTGCTTGTAATTGCTCTATAGACTTATAGGAACCCAAAGGTCTGATGCTGAGAGAGATTGAGTCCCCTCCTCCCACACTGACCTTAGTGGGAGCTCAAGGGACAGGGTGCCCCACAGGACTGTGCCTCCAAGTTAGTATAGATGCTGAGCGCACACTCATAGCCTGCAGCAGTTACAGCATTTTGTAAATTGTGAAAATGGAGCATTCTCTGCAGGAACGTGCATTTTTAGCATCCCAAGATCTGAATTGTTCTGATTCAGAATAGCTTTATGGTGTGAGATGGATTTTCAATGACACGAGCCTTTTTAGTAGCACACATTCTGGTGGATTTATAAAATCTCCCTCAACTCTTGGCCACACACTTTTCTTTTTTTCCTCTTGCTGCAGGTTATTCAATATGAGTCTCAGATAATGGAATTTCTTATTTCTTTTTTCTTCTGACCAAAACCTCAGGCCGAGTCTGCATATGTGCAGAGGAGAGACGCTTGCACACAATGCACAGATTCCTCCAGGCTGGGGGAGTAGGCAGTGCGACTCACTAGCCTCAGCTGACAAATGTAGGCAAGATTTGACAAACAGCTCACTCTGAGTGGAATGTGTGGCAGTTTTATTCTGAAGTTGAGCATGATAGTGACCTTATAGAGCAGGCAGATGAAGTAGTTGGGTGGGTGGAGGAAGAGGAGCAGGACCCTGAAGACCCATGCATGTTCTTCCTGGTGGTTTTTAGCTATAGTAAAAGTTATTGTCAAACGAGCTGCCTGCTACATTCAGTGCATCATGCTCTCCAACACAGAGCTTTAATGTTGCAGACACTGGGTGTTTCTAGTATAATCCACTCAGACCTGAGCTGAAGTGAAATTCTAATGGCCAGTTTTGCATCTGGTTTAAAACTGCAGTGTTGTGAGTGGTTTTGTGAACAGTAACTTCTTTTTTTTTTTATGATAGCTACTCTGAATACTGTTGCTTCTGCAGAGAATAGCATTCACTCGGTACCATCAAGGCAGTGCACCTCTTAAGCTCTCTCACATTCCTAGTCTGTGATGTTGGCTGTTCTGTTCTGTAGAGAACATTATGTAACACTTTGAGATGGAGCAAATAACCACGGAAACTGCTCTTTTTATTTCTAAATATAAATGAATCCCTTCTTTCTGCTGTGAACAGTGGTACACTTCTCATTCTGGCACTCTTCAAGCATGTATGATATTAACAGTGCTTTTTTTATGATGGTACGCAGGGGGTAAGGAGTACTGGCACCTTTTTTTCTGGCCCTGCTGCCTGGCTGGGGGGGCAGAGTCAGCAGGGGAAGGGACAGCACGGGCCCTTTTTTAAACAAAAAACCCAGTGATTATTGGTAATCATGGCTACAGTAGCACATATGGATCAAGCATGATGAGAGCCACCTGGTTCTTGGGACTGTGTGGAGCAGTATATAATCCCTACCTGAGGGTGACCAAATGTCCCAGTTTTATAGGATAGTCCCAGGATTTGGGGCTTTTTCTTAAATAGAAGCTTATTGCACCCCACCCTCCCTGTTCTTGTTTTTCATACTTGGTATCTGGTCACCCTACCGAACCTGAAGAGCTCAGAAGCTAACGCTGTTTAAAAATACCTTGAGGAGACCAGTGGATCTACTATTGCATTGTCTTCTCTAAGCTGTTCTAGTTCAAACAAATGCAATCTGAACCTTATGAATAAACTTTTTTTCCTTCAGTGGGACACTTGTAGGATTGTCCATCCAAAGTTTGAACAGCTTCTTAAACCTGTTTTCAGAGTCCAAAATAATGATTTATAAGCAATTGTTGTCCCTAAATAGATGTCTTTTTAATCACTAAACATCAATGACCAACCCTACAGCAGTAACTACTGTGCAAGCAAGTCAGATTGATTGTGTTGTTTCCAATGACTTTATAGAAGGAGCAAGTTCACTTATTTTGAACTGTGGTATGAAAAATAACTTAAATTCAAGTTTTCTTGACTCTGGGGAGTGTGTTCAGAACTAATTATTCTGTTTGTGCTGTGGATACCAGCACCAATTCTCACTTACTTCCAAGAACAGAACTGTGGCATTTGAGAGTTGTATGCTTTGGAAATTAAGAATTTCTGTTGTTGGTGTCTCATTATTTTTAGGTAAGGGATCTGGTGCATGGAAACAGTGGCCACAGAGACAGACTGAAGTCCTCTTTTTGTAAGTTCTTGCAACAAAGCTGCTTCTATGTTTACAGATTTCTCAGGAATAACCTACAGCTCCAGTTCAATCAATCAATCAATCAATCATAGGGCTGGAAGGGACCTCATGAGATCATCGAGTCCAACCCCCTGGGAATTGAACCCAGGACCTTCCGCATGTTAAGCGGAGGTGCTAGCCACTACAGTTAGCAGACTCAGATTTTCTGGCCTACTGAAAAAAGCCACTAAGAAGTCAACATGGTCCATATACTATGGAATGAGTCATCTGCTGCTCATGGCAAATGAAGGCGAAGCAGTATTTGAAGTACTAACGTGCTGTTCCAAATGGCTGCTTTTTCTTGTGCTGCTCTTTGTTCTCCCAGGGTGAATAAGGAAAAAAAGTCTGTCCTGGAATGACTCAGTGTAAATCATTACTGCATTATGACACTAGTAGAGTGGACTTTAGATCTGGGAACAACCATACTGATTCAACAGACCAGAATGGGGAAATGAGACTTTCAAGCTAATTTGAACTAATTCTTGGAGCTTGAAGGGGCTGAGAATTAGTGTTTTGGGTAAAACACAATAGCTAGAAATTGCACTTCTGGCCTGGTAAAGTCCTGGGAGGCTTTGTATGTTTGTGCTGCAACCAACCAGTCAGGAGCCAGTTGCAAACCAAGTCTTTAACAGAAAACTAAAGTTCTGTATTAAAAGGAAAGTTTGTGATAAAGCAAGTGTTTTTGCTATAAATGTGCTGCTTTGCCTTGCCTGGCTTGCTCTGTTTTTGAGTAGACATACTCGAGAGCAAATTGGAGAAATCTCAATGTACTTTGTGCTCATCCCCTTCAAAGGGGAGTGACTGACTGGCATGAGGAACACAATGATCCTGCCTAATTTTTATACACTAAACCAGGAGTCTTAATGATTTGTCACCGTATTGTGTGGCTGCAGAAGGAGATGTGGGATTTGTTGCCTTTTTTTGTTCAGTTGCCACCCCCTGAGGTCAGAAGAACCTGTAGATATTTGGTAGCCTGCAGTGTGGCCAGCTCCTGATTAGTTCAGCATCTGACGCTTCAGTCCTTTGCAGTGTTAACCTTTTTCTCCTGCTTACAAACACTCTGATTTGCTTTATTGTGTGTGTAAGCGTGTGAGTGTGGAAGCGTGTGATTCAGCTTTGTCCTTTCACTCAAGTGAAAAGTGATGCTTTGCTTTTGCACATCCTCCTCCTCCTCCTCCTCCTCTCCTCTCTGAGCCTATGGAGCTGAGGACAAGAACAGTAAACTGAACTCACTGTGTGGGCAGCAATGGGCTGTAGGAGGGTTCCCCGACCCCACACCCTCAGCAGTGATGCAGCCAATTGACGTAGTTTCTGCTGCATTGAAGTGACTGTTGCCTAGCTGCCTCACTGAGTCTGTCATTTTTGTTTTAATGTTCAAGTACAGAACTGTGAAAACCCACATGCTTTTTTACTCTGCAGCAGTGTTGGCTAAATGCCTGAAAAACATTCTCTCTCTAGCTAGCAGTTGTGGAAAGAATCCCATTAATTTTTACAAATATTTTTGTTTCCCCCTCCCCACCCTTCTCTTCAAGACTGCCCAGCTGCTGCAGAGCTACTGTAAATCTTTCATCAGCTAACTTCAGTGCTGCAAATTTAATTTGACACTGAACCACACAAACATTCAACCTCTGTCTTGCTGTTTCTACCTATTGTAGTAGATTTCCCATCTTCAACTACCCTTGACTAATTGAATTATTCACCCTTGTCCTCATGAAATGAACATGTGCTCTTCATTGAAATTGGGGGACAGAGGGCTGAAGATATTGGGGACTGGTGCTTGCAACTGATAATGCCAGTTTTCTGGGTCATATTTTTGTTCATTAGATTTTAAGGCATAAACTGTGAATAGTGGGTGGGAATACTTTATCAACATGATTTAAAAATTCCTGGAAAAACGCTGGGCAATTCATATCTTGACAAGTTCCAAAGGGGTAGCTCTGTTAGTCTAGTCCAGCAAAACAAACAAGGAGTCTGGTGTCACTTTTAAAGACTAATAAATTTGTTAATCTTTGAAAGTGCCACAGGACTCTGTTATCTGTGTCTTGTATTTTTATAATAGTGGGTAACGACAGAGTACATTATATTAGTTATCTTTTTGGCAGATTGTGGTAGTTCTTAATCTTTAATTGTAAAAATGAACTGATGACTTTTCGCTTTGTAATTTGTTCTTCCTAGTGAATGTCTGTAGAAAATGGTGATCATGCTTTGTCTTGGAATGTCACAAAGATCGATGAATTATGGGGGGAATTCATGCCTTCCTTAGCAATCTATCCTACAATGATTGCTGTTAGACACACTTGGTTTCTTTCACTGTCATTTCACTACACTGCAACAACTACAAAATTCTGTTCCATGGGATAGAAACTTCTTTATTTGGTTATTTTTAGCAAGTTAAATTAGAAACTTTAAATTGCAGGAATGCAAATGGGGGATTAAAGGGACATGGCCAGGTCAAACTTGGTCTGACTTTTCTCTTCTAAAGCCGGGGGGGGGGGGTGCAAAGTCTGCAGCAAATAAAAATCTTTCTGTAGCACACTTTAAATTGAAAATGTTTTTAATTGACACTTGTGCAATGCTTGCAACTTAAACTTGGTAGAATACAGCTCGTCTGCCAGCAGTATAGATAAAACTGGAATATTTTTTAAAAGAGAGAGGTAAAAAAGGATGGGGAAGAAATAGAGATGTTTTTAATGTAAGATGCCTGTGTAAGGATGTACGATAACATACGCTTTTAAAACAAACCACTAAATCCATGTGACAAAGAGCAACTCTGTGAAGGGTTTAACGTCTGGCCAAATAAAAGTTTTACCATTAAAGCCACGTCTGGGGTATTGAACCTGCTCCTATTATTGTGCTTGCAGTGGGGCAAGCTGAGGTGTAAATGATTTGAGTAGACTGGTAAAATTCCATTAATCTCTTCTAAGACCACCCTTTTCCTGGGCTATTCCAAGTGAGCTTATCATGCAGTATGAATTTCCTGTTGCTGTGGTTGCCCCCACTGCTCAGTGTAATAAACCAGCTTGCCAGAAAATGAGATTGGCTCCTGTAATGATGTCCCTGTCACTTGTTCCGTTTTAGATTAATTTGCTAGATAGGGAGGTTATGGTTTTTCCAGGTTCTCTGCTAGTCCTTTTTTAAAAACTAGAGCCCAAAGTTGGAAGTAAACAAAGCTTTTTACTTTACAAAGATAGCTGACGTATTCGATGTTGACAAATGGAAATTTCTTGCCTAAAAACTTTTGCTTAGAAATGAGAGCACTATCTCATTAAGAATCTTTAATGTCATGCAAAGCTAACTGAGTTTGCTTAAATATTTTACTCTGTGTTACGAGTAAATAAACTTTAATTAATAGAATCATAGAAACTGGAAGCAACCATGAGAGGTTATCAAGTCCAGTCCCCTGCACTCGTTGCAGGACCAAGTACCCTCTTGGGGTTTTTACTTCATTCTTTTCCCTCTTGTGTTTTTAAAACTAAGAATATCTTTTTTGAGAAGACTGACTTCCCAAAGAGTGCTGGTTATGTGAACAATGCCCAGAACTACAGAGCTGGGCTGCTTATGGCCTTTGTCACCCCCCTTAGCCCAGCGAGTTCAGAGAGCCTCCAGGCTCTGCTGTATGCTCAAATGCCTTTTCCCTTGGATGTCCTGTTGCTTCCTTCAGTTTTGGTGGTCATTTCTGGCACCTCGACTGTCAGCCCCTGGCCAAAAAGTGATTTACTGAATGCTGAACTCCTGAAGTAACCCTTCTACGTGTAAGTTGCATTTTGTCCTGTCAGATACTGTGCAAGTGCTTTTACCTCAGGGACTTCAGTATTTGGCATTGCAGACACCATCATTTTGCAACATCTTGAGTTTTGCCTTAAAGGAGATGAGTGCACACTGATGCTAGCAAGTTGTGTGTGATCATTTGAAGATAACACTTAGCTCCCATGTTCTTTTCTCTTTCAGGAATAATCCAGGAATAGTGGGGAAAGGTATGTACACAATGGCTGTGTTGAGCCATTTTCTTAAAACATGTATAAGTAAAGTTGGCATGCTATGGCCTGTATGTCTTATAGGAATGCTTTCTGGTCTGTAGTACCTCAGGGCTGGGTGCACCAAAATGCACGTTTGCCCAAGGCACAATTTTCCTTGAGCTCTGCCCCTTCTGAGAACATAAGAGATCCAGAAAAGTATTCCATTTATATGGATGAGAATGTGTGCAGTAGCTTGGGGAGAAAATTAAAAATACTTTAGACAGCATATCAGGTCACTAGCTTGCTGTGGCATGGCAGTTTCTGTAGGCCTGTGTTCCACAGGGCTGTCATGTAATTATAAGTGGAAGGCCAGGTTTTCTAAGACAATACTTTGTACCAAATGTGGTCCACTCTGGAAAGAATTGAGAGCTCTTGAGCTAGGTGCCTTTGGAAGGTACACTAAGGGTGGCCTTGTTGTCTGTTTTATGTTGTACATACCAGAACGCTGACTCGTGTTAGAGAAACCTAAAAACATCCTTGTCTTCCTGGCCAAACAATTGACATGAAAACACAAGCACGTCTCTTGCTGCGACGCTTTTATACATCTTTCCTTGTGGCCCATGCAAAATTCTAAAGGGATTGGTATTTCTGGCTCATGGAAGTATGCCATTCAGAATACTGACTCCTCTGCCTAGAAACGCACACTCTTATTTTGCTGGGCTTAGTTGCTAGAGTTCATGAAAGGGGCCAATGTATTTGTACTTGATTAAAGCTTAAATTTCTGTCAGTATAGTTGTCAGACTTCAGAATATAAAACACTGCCCTCAGTGCCTTGACCAGGCAGTCCATGAACCGCAGTATGAAGAGGTGACCCTCCAGCTCTGTATCAGGTTTATAGTGAAATCTAAATAATGGACATTCCAAGTGGGGGAGCATGGATGACTAAAAACAGAATTAGTAATTTGTCTGTTTTAGGATGATTAATAGAACCACTGAAACCCCTGACAGAGGCTGTAGCAGACCCGAAAAGGTAAAATATTACAAATGCATTAGTTTCATAATTGAAAACTTCAAGTTTTCTGGATTGGTGGTTGTCAGCTGCCCATCTTTAAATACTGATCATCCTTTGAATAAGATATTGTACTACACGGTGTCTTTCGCACCTTTCTCAATACTTGCTTTTAGTCATTAATTAAGTATTTGCAATCTCCGAAAATACATCAGGCACATAGGTCTTCCAGTGTGGTGATCTGAAATGTTCATGATCTCTTCAAACCAACAAAGGGGTGTATTCTCTACACATGTCATGATTTGAATGTTCTGCTCAACAGCAGAGGAATTTTCTACAGAAACTTGTTTCCTTAATCAGCATAATGCTGAATACATGCAAATTGGAACCTCCTTCCTTATTCCTAACAGGCAGGACAAAGGTCAAAAGAAAAGCTTACTTGCTTAAGGCTTTTTTAAAACAAGGTTCTCTGTGCATTTTATATTCTCATTTGTAACATAAGACTGTTATCCACCCCCAGAGATGTAGGTAAGTTCAATTATATATAAATAGTTGACAAAAATTCATCTTGAGTAGGAGGACTAGTTAGCTTTCAAACAGTAAAAGCTTCTAGTATTAGTCCCAGATGAATGCATGTTTGAATGTACCTCTAGATACAAGCACAGGAAGGTGTAGTGGGCATTCTCCACCTGTGCCAGTTGAAAGTGTCTGTTTTTGAAACTATCAGCGTTGATCATTATGCAAATCATACTTGGCACAAAATGCATCAAGGAAACAATGCTATAAATGTGAGACTGCATTTTTGGAATTAGACCATTGGCTCAGGTTTTCCTTAACCCTGCAGTGATTGCAAGAAAAATAGTGCAGAATTAATCTTTTTAGTTGTTCAAAACACTCACTTGTTAGACAAAATAGGATCTCATTTTGGTGGGTTTATAGTAACTTTCCAGGAGAATCACTTTGAGGTTTTGGAACACATTTAAATCCACATCAATCTGTTCTTTTTGTAAACTTTCTTTGGAGCTAAGGCAGTGTGACAGTTATTTTCAGAAGATTTAAGGATGGGTAGGCAAAATCCGAGGACTTATCTAAATTTGTACATTGTTTTTGACTAAGGTAGCATGTGACTTCAAAGTGAAATAGATTTATTGTAGAACAAGTGCCAATACATGGAGTTGATCAGAAACAGTTAATCTGAAATGACTCCATATTTAGAGCAGCTTTTCTTAACTAACTGATCGTCGGTCTTATTTATAGTAAATGGCCCACCTCTCCAATACTGAGGACAGTACTTTGGTAGCTCAATGCAGAATCTTCAGCAAAAACTATATAGTGCTACTGGCTTGTGATGCTGACACAAGGTAATGCATCACTGTTTCTTACTAAGGGCTAATTAGTTGCCATGACTCCTACAGATGCCTAAACTGGAATCTCCTTTCTACAGTGATTGGCATGTGCATATGTATGTTTGTGAGATGCATATTTCCCAGGAATGGTTTTAGTCCAAGTTGGATAAAAATCTTGGTTTCTTTCTTTTTTTTTTAGTTTTTTATTTTTTTAAATCAATCTGCTTGTTTTGTTTGAGACAGTATTTTATGTAAATGAGGTCCTGTTCTTAAGAGTAAACCTGTTTTAAAACTAAATTTTACATGACAGCCCTCTTAAAGTATAAATTTTCTATACCAAAATAGTGTAAATGTGTTGCATCGGTGAGATCTTCACACTAAGTATAAAGCAGGGGTCTCAAACTCAAATCGCCACTAGGACCACATGAGGACTAGTACATTAGCCCAAGCACCGCACCACTGAAACCTTTTCATACTATGATACTGCAAATATTGGTAACAATGGTGCCATTGTGGGCCACAGGAAATAGCTTTAGAGGCCACATGCAGCCTGTGGGCCGCGTGTCTGAGACCCCTGGTGTAAAGGGTGCTGCTTTTTTATACACCAACGTCAGCTTAGCGGGACATCTTTCAGAGAATCATAGAATCTTGGGGTCGAAAGGGACCTCATGAGGTCATCTCGTCCAACCACCTGCTAACAGCAGGACCATTCCCACTAAATCACCCCAGCCAGCAATTTATCTTAACTGGACTTTAAATGTTTTCAGAGATGGAGATTCCACCACCTAGCTAGGTAATCGATTCCAATGCTTCACCAATCTCCTAGTGAGAGAGGTTTTTCCCAATATCCAACCTCAACCGTCTCAGCTGCAGCTTGAAACCATTGCTCTTTGTTCTGTCCTCTATTAATACTGAGAACAGCCTAGTCCCCTCCTCTTTGGAGCACCCCTTCAAGTAGTTGAAGGTTGCTATCAAATCCCCCCTTAGGCATCTCTTCTGCAGACTAAATAAGCCTAGTTCCATCAGTCTCTCCTAATAAGTCATGTGCCCCAACCCCCTAATCATTTTCATTGCCCTTCACTGAACTCTTTCTAACTTGTCCACATCTTCTTTATAGTGTAAAAGCAGCAAGAGTCCTGGGGCACTTTATAGACTAACAGATTTCTTCGAGCATAAGCTTTTGTGGGCTTCAATCCACTTTGTCAGATGCATCTGACAAAATGGGTTGAAGCCCACGAAAGCTTATGCTCGAAGAAATCTGTTAGTCTATAACAGGTGTGGCCAAACTGTGGCTCAGGAGCTACATGCGGCTCTTGAATGAAAAAGAATGGCTCCTGGAAGAACATGAGCAAATCAGTTTAGGAAAGCAGCCCCAGCCTAGGAGGTTTAAATCTCCTTCCCTGAGCATGCCCGGGGGAGCCAGCATCAGGGCCTGGGGATTCAGGAGGAGGTCAGGACAGTAAGGAGAAGTGGTGGCATGGTCAGGATGTGGGGAGAAGCGTGGCATGGTTGAGATTTTAAAAAACTTGCCACTAGCCTGCAGTCTTCTATATCAAGTGACAGTTAAGTTTTTACTGTGTAGGCCTAGTTTTCATGGTAACCTTAAGGATTTATTAGAATCTGACATTAGTAGGATCAATATTTGTCCTCTTTTTATGATAAAATTGAAGTGTGCAATGAATTTTAAACTTGGTAATTTTGGAGTAGATAGATGTATATGGCAAATGCCTCAGTGCAGCTCTCAAAGATTTAATAATCAACTTGCGTTGCCCTTTAGTTCCAGAATTTTGGCCACCCCTGATCTATAAGGTGCCACAGGACTCTCGCTGCTTTTGCTATACACAGACTAACACAGCTACCCCTCTGGAAGCTTCTATAGTGTAGAGCTCAAAACTAAACACAATATTCCAGATGTGGCCTCACCAGCACGAATAGAGGGGATTAATCACATATCTTGATCTACTGGCAACACTCCCGCTGATGCAGCCCAATATGCCATTGGCCTTTTTGGCAACAAGAGCACATTGTTGACTCATATTCCACTTCCCATCCACTATAACGCCCAGGTGCTTTTCTACAGTGCTGCCACTTAGCTGTTTGGTCCCCGGCCTGTATCAGTACATGGGATTTTTCCATCCTGAGTGCAGGAGTTTGCACTTGTCCTTGTTGAACCTCATGAGATTTTGTTTGGCCCAAAGCGCCAATTTGTCTAGGTCTCCCATCTCTCTTAATCCTATCCCTGCCCTCCGGGGTGTCTACCATTCCCCCCAGTTTGGTGTCATCTGTGAATTTGCTGAGCATGCAATCCAGCTCATCATCCAGATCATTAATGAAGACATTGAACAGAACCAGCCCCAGGACTGACCCCTGGGGCACTCCACTAGTTACTGGTTGACAACTGGACATTGAGCCATCGATCCCACCTGCTAACCCCGATGATCTAGGCGGTTTTCTATCCACCTTACAATCCATTCATCCAAACCATATTTTCTTAAGTTGCTGACAAGAGTGCTGTGGGAAACCGTATCAAAGGCTTTGCTGAAGTTGAGATATATCACATAGACAGCTATTCCCACATCCACCTATCCCATCATCTCCTCATGCAGGGCAATCAGGTTGGTTAAGCATGATTTGCCCTTAGTAAATCCATGCTGACTGTTGCTGGTCACATTGTTTTTCTCCAGGTGTTTCAGAATGGATTCTTTGAGGATTTGCTCCATGATTTTTCTGGGGATTAAGGTGAGGCTGATTGGTCTGTAGTTCACCCTGTCTTCCTTTTTCCCATTCTTGAAGATATGCACTATGTTTGCCTTTTTCTGATCATCCAGGAACTCCCCCATTCACCACAAGTTTTCAGAGGTAATGGCTAGCGGCTCTGCAGTCACATCAGCCAACTCCCTCAGCACCCTCAGATACAGTTCATCCAGCCCCATAGACTTGTGCACATCCAACTTCTCTAAGTAGTCCCTAATTGGACCTCCCATCACTAGGGGCTGCTCTCCTTCACTTCATTCTGTGTTATCCAGTATAGTAGCCTGGGAGCTGATCCTGCCTGTGAAGACTGAGGTAAAGAAAAAAAAAAGCTTTGAGTACTTCAGCCTTTTCCAGATGCCTGTAGCATTCAGTAAGGGACCTACACCATCCCTGATCCTCTTCTTATTGCTGATATACTTGAAGAACCCCTTCCTGTTATCCTTCACATCCTTTGCTAGCTCCAACTCCAGTTGCCCTTTGGCCTTTCTGATTTTATCCCTGCAGGCCCGAGCAATATCTTTGTACGCCTCCCTAGTCATCTGTCCAAGCTTCCCTTTTGTTTTTCAGCTCACTGTAAAGTTCTCAGCTAAGCCATGCTGGGTACTCCATATTTGCTGTTCTTTCTGCACACATGGTATCTTCCTGTGCCCTTAGTAGGGTCTCCTTAAAATAAAGCCAGCTCTCTTGGACACCTTTCCCTTTCAGCTTTGCCTCCTAAGGGATCCTGCCCATCAGTTCCCTGAGGGAGCCAAAATCTGCATTTCTGAAGTCCAGGATCTGTTTTCTGCTTCTTTCCTGTCTTTCTTTGATCAGGATCCTGAACTCCACCATCTCATGGTCCCTGCTACCCAGGTTGCCATTCACTTCTACTTCCCTGCTCAATTCTTCTCTGTGAGCAACAGGTCAAGAGGTGCAAGGCCCCTAGTTGGTTCCTCCAGCATTTGTACCAGGAAGTTGTTCTCAGCGCTTTCCACAAACGTGATGGTGCACTTCTGTATTGCCCTCCCAGCAGATGTCAGGGTAACTGAAGTCCCCCATGAGAACCAGGGCCCATGATATGGAGACTTCTGCTAGTTGTCCACAGAAAGCCTCATCCACCTCCTCTTCCTGGTTTGGTGGTCTATAGCAGACACCCACCACATCATCACCCGTGTTGTACTCCCCTCTACACTTAACCCCGAGACTTTCAACAGGCTTGTCTCTACTTTCATAGTGGAGCTCCAAGCAGTCTTAAAGCTCTTTTACATACAGTGCTGCTACTCGACCTCTTCTTCCCTGCCTCTCTTTCCTGGAGAGTGTATGCACATCCATGGCAGTGCTCAAGTCATGCAAGCTATCCCACCACGTCTCTGTTATTCCACTTATGTCATAGTTCCTTGTCTGTGTCAGTACTACCAATTCTTCCTGTTTGTTTCCTAAGCTCCTTGCATTTGTGTAAAGGCACCTAAGATATTGGGCCAATCGTCCTACGTTCCCCTGCTGATTGTCTCTCTTGTTTCATCTTTCTCCTTGGGTTTTTTTCCGGTGTCGTCCTTCGCTGCTCGCCTCAGGGATTAGGGCTTCATCAGGACACCTAAGACACTGATTTGATTCCCCCCTCACCTCCAGTTCTGACTAGGGTGTCTCTTATCTCTGCTGTTACATTTCCAGCTCCACCCAAGTTCCATCCCTTTCCCTAGGTCTCCCTCACTGTGATTTACCTTTTGGGCTTTGGACACTTTTCCCCTTCAAACCTAGTTTAAAGCCCTCCTCGCTAGGTTAGCCAGTCTATGTCCAAATATGCTCTTCATCTTCTTTGATAGGTGGAGTCCATCTGTGCCTAGCAGTCCTCCTTCCTGGAATAGAACCCCGTGGTCGAGGAAGCCAGAAATACGCCATTGGCCTTTTTGGCAACAAGAGCACGTTGTTGTCTCATATCCAGCTTCCCATCCACCATTACCACCTTAATTTTTGAGGGTTACTCAAGTAATGTAAATAATGTCATGGCCTGTGTTCGATGACTATATCTTCAGCTATTACAGTGAAGTGAATATTAATATTAACATTTTCCCAAATGTAAGTACTTGGATTGTCTGAGGTGCAGAAAAGCTTTTATCTTAATTACTTTTGGGTTCAGTTCAGCTAGCAGGTGTGGAGGGAGTACTTCACTTGGACTAATTCGTTCAAAGCCGAGAAACCAACTGGGAGTTGAAGAAGCAGGAGAACTCCTTTTCCCTCTTCACACCTGGGAACAAAAACCAGGGGGGAAGATCTGCTGATTCTAAGATCTTGAAGAATGTGGGGCCAGATTTTTCAAAGGTTCCTGAAGATGCCAAAGAGGGGTCCAGTGGATTTTTAATATATGTGAACAGAAGTGTTTTTTAAAATCCCACTAAGTTTCTATCTGCAGCTTTGGGTGCTTAATGACCTTTGGAAATGTGGCTGCTTGCTGAACAGAAACAGTTATCTTTTTACTAGCTATAGTTAAAGCATGTTTTGCATTTAAACAAAGTATTGATAATCTTAGGCATCCCACACACTAAAAGTAGATTTAACCAACAAAATCGCATTTTAAAAGTCTTTCTCTGTATATTTTTAATTGAATTCCAGTGTCCATGTAAATGTAATTTGATACAAATCCCAAGTAAAGTATTAAATAAGGAATGACATTCACTATTTTCTAACATATGTAAAAATTAAGAATCTGAATAAATGCATTAAGCTGTGTAAGAATGGCCACACTGGGTCATACCAGTGATCATCTAGCCCAGTATCCTCTGCACTAACAGTGGCTAATGTCAGGTGTATAAGAAGGAATTAATAGAAAGAACAGGACAACCATCAAGTGATCCATCTCCTGTCATCCAGTACAATCACCGATAGTCAGATGCTTAGGGACACTCAGAGCATGGGGTTTCATCTCTGACCATCTCAGTTAATAGCCATTGGTGGACGCATCCTCCACGAACATATCTAATAATTTTTTTAATCCAGTTATAATTTTGGCCTTCAGTGTTCTCTGGCAATGAGTTCTACAGGTTGGTTGTGTGTTTTATGAAGTATTTTTGTTAGTTTGTTTAACTTGCTTCCTGTTAATTTCATTGGATGACCCCTTGGTTTTGTGTTTATATGAAAAGGTAAATAACCCTTCCTTTTTCCTTGCTCCATACCAGTCAAGCTTTTATAGGCGTCTGTCCTTTTCCCCTTTTAGTTGTCTTTTCTAGCTGACAAGTTTTCATCTGGAAGCTGTTCTATAGTTTTAATCATCTCTCTCTCTCTCTCTCTCTCTCTCTCATATATATTTCTAATATTCTTCAAGATGGAGCAACCAGAATCGCATACAACAAGTCAAGGTGTGGGCATGCTGTGGATGTAGAGGATGGTGTTATAATATTTTTCTTATTTATTCCTTTCCTAATGATTCTTATAGTTTTCTGACTGCTCCTGCTAATGCTGCCCCTTGTTTCCTGTCTTTTAGCCATTTATTAATCCATGAATTGATATTCCTTCTTACCAGGACTGCTAGATTGCTTAAAATAGATTGGTGAGGCACGATATCCTTTTAAAAAATTGCAGTTGACTCTTCCCCAGTGAATCACATCTGTTTGTGTCTGATAATTCTATTATTTATTAGAGTTTCAACCAGTTTGTCTGACACTAAAGTTAGGCTCACTGACCTGTAATTGCCAGGATTGCCTCTGAAGCCTTTCTTAAAAATTGACATCACTTCAGCTGTCCTGCAGTTGACTGTTACAGAAACTGATTTTAGCAGTAGGTTACATAACAGTGTCAATAATTCTGCAGTTTCATGTTTGAGTTCCTTCTGAACTCTTGGGTACATACCATCAGGTCCTGATGATCTATTAATATTTAATGTGTCAGTTTACTCCAGGCATGTAATTACTTAAATATGTGTAGAAGTGTCAGTCAAAAGTACTAAATTTGGTGTAAAGTCTGGTTGGTTGCAAATAAACATGCATGGTTATTGTTAATGGTTACCTCTACTGGAAACAGCATTCACTGATGTTATGCATAATGCTGGAGAGATATTGAAATAGTACTGATCTAGAATATCTTAAGTGCCTTCAGTTTAGGTTCGGCGGGAGGGAGGGGAATCTTTGTTTTTATTTCTGTTTTGTTTTCAGGGTAACATCCTGTGATGACTTATCATGCCGCTGCTGGTAGTTGTTCTGTTTCTCGTGCTGGATAAAAAGTTTCATTTCTGACCTACACTAATGTTTATGCAGATAAATTGCTGAGCACACTACATTATAAAAGCGATGCTCAAATTATACTAATTTATAGGTCAGGTCAATATGACTATTTCTTCATCTTCAATATTTTTGTGAAACAGACTACTAAAATGGCATCTGTTACAAAATAGTTTGTCTGAAGCTCTCTACGTAAAACTGGGCAAAGTTTGAATGGACTTTTATATTTTAGTTGGTACTAGATGATCTTCTAAAGTAAGTGCAGCACCACAAAAATTAATAAGATCAAGTTTTACTACTTGTTTCTCTCATTGTATACCTGTTGTGTAATTTGTACATTACTTTTTTTTTTTTTTTTTTTAAGCCTCCCTCTGTTTCTAGCCTGGAATCTTTCCAATTAATTACAACTACTCAGTCCTTAGCTAAACTTCTGAACCCATTCCAAGCCAACGTGACTTAACTTCCTGTAAAAGAGACAAAAGAAAGCGACCTTCTGCTTCCTTTCCTTGCCTAACAGATTCCATGGCCCATGTGGGAGTTGCTACCCAGTTGCAAATCCTCACATGATGTCTCAGTCATCTGCATTACCGAAAGACCCAGGCTTCCGTGAAAACAGCTACACAGACACTGCAGTCATGTGCTGAACTCTAATGACTTTGATGGATGAAACAAGTGCAAAGTAGTCACTGAGTCAATCAAGCTGCATTTTAATCTGGGTTAGGGAACAAGAATCCTCATTTTTACTTGCGTACTGCTGACTTAATTAATGGATCTTGGCTTCTCTTTGGAGCTATTTTGAGTCCATTGCGGGCATCTCCTTTTTGCACTCTGCAGACATATCCATAATGAAAACACGGTTAGCTTACAGAGAAAGGGAGTGAGTGCAGTAGTCACAAGACTGCTCTCATACTGGTGTGTTTTGTTTCATGTAACACAAACAAAGGCATTAGTGCTCTGTCCTCATATGATGTGACCACTACAAAAGTTCAAGTGCATTTAGACCGAAATGATCAGGAGCCATCTCTCTCTGCATGGGTCTGAACAATTTCAAAATATAGTGTGAATAAGAAATCTTTTATACAGTCAATTTGTGCTAATAATTGAACCTGACTGAGGAGTTAATGTGTGAAAGAGGGTTTTTTAAAATTCTCCTGGCAACTTTTTGCCAGGCTTCTAGAGCCTCTTGCTCATTTAAGAAATTTCCAGAGGGGTAGCCGTGTTAGTTTGTGTACAGCAAACGGTCGGTGTACTTGCATCTGACAAAGTGGGTTGGAGCCCATGAAAGCTTATGCCCAAAGAAATCTCTTAGTCTGTAAGTTGCCACAGGACTCCTGTTGGTTTTGCTCATTTAAAACGTGTTTGTCCACTATTGAAGTACTTTTAATTTGGGCATGTCAAAACTATCTAGTGGCAAGGGCAGAGGATTGAGATTCAGCAGACTTTGTTCTATTCTCAACCTCCCGTCCATGTCCTCGCCCATCTTTTATCTTTTTTCATTTAAATCGAAAGCTTCTGGTGGTAGGGACTGTCAGCTATTATGTTTGTAAATTATTGGGGTCCTGATATCAGCTGGGGTCCCTTGGCATTACTGGAATGCATGTGTTAGAAGTTCCAAAGGGGCAACCACGTTAGCTAGTTCAGCAACATAAGCAACGAGTTCTGTAGCACTTAAAGACTAATGCCTTTCATGCTGAGAGGGAGAGATGCCAACCACCACTTTTCCTTAAAACGTCTCAGATATGATAAATCTCCAGCCACTTCCAAAGAAGTAACTTGCATAGGAACCGAAGTTTATAGGTGATCTGGTTTTGGAGTGTAGTTAACAAATGCGCTTTCCTTTGTGGGGCAAAATTACTACTGTTGTTGTTGCAATAACACCTAAGGGCCTACAAAGAATGGCATCCCATTGTGCAAGGTGCTGTACAAGCAGAGTAGTAAAAGATCCAACAGTCTAAACAAGAGAGACACTGGGTGGGGAGAGGGTATAATGGAGTCAGAACTGCAGCATAAATGCCTCTCTTCTGTGCTTTGCTTTAATTACAAGCTTCCCTGTTTTCCTGTAAGATCTTAATTTTAACACCAGGGCTTCCGGAGCATTCTGTTGGCCTGGAGTGGAGTGAGCTGTAGGAGGTTTAAAGGTGGATTAAGAGGGAAGGCAGATCTGCTAAGGTGAAAAAAAGCACCTGAAGGAACAGGAGTAGATGGCTCGGAAAGGATACTTCAGTACAACGATTGCTGCTGCTATGTGAACTTCACTGGAGTTGGGATTGCTCCTGAGTCTGAAGCCTGATAAGCAAACGTCACATCAGAATCAACGTTCTGTGTAGGCTGTGCGGCAGCGCAGGCGCGCAGCCCCTGGCACCCCCCACGCAGGGAACTGCTGCCAGCTGCGCACAGCCTACAGCAGTGGCTGGGAGAGACTCTTCCAGCCAATGGGGAACTGCCCGAGGCAGAGCAGGAACAGCAGCCAGTAGCATGGCTGCTCCACCAGTCAGGTAAGGGAACCCTGAGTGGGAGGAGAGGGGGCAAGGACAGGCAGCCAACCTCCATGGGGGGGAACGGGGGGCCATGGACCATTGAGCTGGAGGCTGCTCCCTCCACAGCCAGTGTGGAGCAGCCGGCCCAGCCTACCCCTGGTCATGCCTGCTCAGGGGGCGGAGAGGGCTGGTGCTGAGCTGCTGCGTGCAGGGGTGTGGCCCTGGAGTGGCCCAATTGGAAGAGTTCGAGCTGCTTCATCCCCAGGCCCCCTCCAGGCCCTGGATTGGGCCCATTCAGGCCATGGGGGGCCAGGGACAAAGCGGCCTGAACTCTTCCAAGGAGGCCACTCCAGGGCCACACCCTCACATGCTGCAGCTCAGCACCAGTCCCCTCCGCCCCCTTGGAAGGCGTGACCAGAGTTAGGCTGGGCCAGCTGCTCTGTGCTGACTGCAGGGCGAACAGCCTCTGGCCCCAATGGTCCACGCCCCCCCTGCTCCTCCCACCATGGGAGTTGGAAGAAGGGCGATTAGGGTGGCAGGGGGTCTGGGGCTGCAGTGGGGACCTATAGGGGACCCCATAAAGGGCCCCCACCTAGGGCCCCCAATTGCCAAAGGCCACCTCTGTCTGCCTGTCCTCTCTCCCCACTCAGGGTTCCCTTACCTGGCCACTGGAGCAACAGTGCTACTGGCTGCTGTTCCTGCTCTGCCTTCCTGACTCTGCCCACCTGTAAGGGGCCTGTGCTGGGAAGGGTTTGGGCCTTGGGGACAGGTGTTTGGGAGAGCAGTAGGTGTGGTGCGGGGGTGAGGCATTTGGGGGTGGTAGTTGTGATGCGGGGCAGGTGTTTGGGGGAGCAGTAGCTGGGGTGGATGAAGGGGGCCCGGATGTTTGTGTCCTCCAATGTCCTCCTTTTTGTACTTCCCTGTCCTCCCATGCTTTGGTATCTGGTAACCCTATGCCTGGGGCAGTTCCCTATCTGCTGAAAGAGTCTCTTCCAGCCATGGCTGCAGGTTGTGTGCAGCCAGTAGCAGTTCCCCCTGTGGTGGAGTGCCAGGGGCTGCATCCCCACGCTGCTGTGCAGCCTGCAATCAGTGATCCCTCTAAGCTAATAATGCCACTGAGCAAGTTACGAATGAACAGAGCTGTAATGCGGCGTTTTGCTGCCCGGGGTGTGTTCCAATTGCAACGTGCCCTTTCCCATTAGCAGCGCTTGGGGCTGGTGCCACAAAAGCCGCCCTTTAATAGAGTAGCTCTGTTGAGCCACTCAGTGATGCCCAGGGCAAAGCCTGATTGGCCCTGCCATAGTTTCAGCTCTGTGAATGAATTTGGAGAGCCAATGGGCAGGGGCCCAGCCCCGGGCTGGGGAGCTTGCTCAGCTGCATCATAAGTTGCTCAGTGGTATCTTGAACTTAGAGGGAACATTGATCAGAATGCTGGCATCATGAATCAAATATTTATAAGAAACTAACATTTTTCCTGTCTGCTTCACTTGGTTAGGCTTAGGAGCAACAGAGATGATCGGCACTATTCAAATCTGTCACTGTGTGGCTTTGCTTTGTCATGGGTAATAAGTCACTGGTGCACCAAAGTGCCCATCCAGACATTCTTTTCTTCCATTTTATTTCCAGGTAGGGCAGTTTTAATGTGATCTCTTGCAAAATGGTGTTCCATCTCTGGCATGCTGTGCACCATTCCTCTATTCCTAGCCTCTTTGGGGCAGACAACTCTTGACTTAATACTGGGGAAAGTGGTTAGGAATTTGACGGTGCTATAGGTTGGGGTTTTCAAAAGCATCACTGAGGAGCTGTGTGTATAGAAATTAGCCTACTTTTCCCAATGTACAAAAGACCCAGTCTTTGCTTTATGAACCCTCCTTTTTGCTTTTGTCAAGGCCTGTCTTCTGCACAAGTCAGGGAAATACTGTCAGCAAAAGGAATATTGAAATAGGATGTGTTAGAGGTGCTAACTGTTTCCCTGCCAATGTGCACAGATCTTTAATGATTTCCAGAGCATGCAGGTGTTATAATTGTATCTTGAATCTGTCTTCCTAATGAATAACTTTAAATAACACTCTGTGGCACCATAGCAGATGGGGAATCTACCAGTGGTTTCAGTTGTCTTGACACAGGGTCACTGAGGGATTCCTAGGGTTAGGTTAGAAAGTGGAAACTGCTCAGTTGTCTCTTAAGTAATTTTAGTTGGTGTCTGGACATCTTGACCGTGGCTTTGCAGCAATGTCTGTTATATTACTTAATCTGTTCTGCAATGTTTAACTTGTTTTAGCAACAGACTGCCTTGGCGCTCTGTTTTCAAGGACATGGTCCCCTCAGTTCATGCCCAGTTGTGCCATGACTGTGTTCACAGAAAGAATATTGCTCTTGGCTTTTTAAATGTATTCTTATGGCTCTCTGGAAGTTAGTATGTTGCTTCACTTGAAAATTGCTGATCTAGAAGTGTGCCTCTTTCAGAGACTTCTTTGTGTGCTTTCTTACCCCCCACCTTTTGTATTTGTCTTTGCTTCATACTGATTGAAAAAGAACTGGTGTCTACTCTGCATGTCAGAGCGTGGAGTGTGTGCACCCATGGGTCACACAGAATACAGCTGTTCTAGTTTGAGGTAGGAGTCTCCATTAATTGAGCAACTGAGCTTTTTCCTTACTGCCCTTTTTTAGTTTAGCCTGTGGGGCTAATTTAACTACCTATGAAATAAATACCTGAAGATTCAGGACTGCAACACATTGCTTACAAGACCAGTATTAGAGAAACCCATTAAGGTATTTTCCCAGCCGAGCTCAGCTAACTGAAGTTCATATGTGATATGAAAAGGCTGAACATAAGTTAAGAATCCGTGCCCTTCTGTAGAAATCAGTGACATTTGCACACTGTGCCCTTCTAGGAAACTCTTCTAAATCAGTTAGTTTCATTAAAAGGATTACTTTGTATACTGTACATGCTTTCCTTAATTTCTGATACAAACCTCCTTTCCAACGAACTCCTCCTAATCCTGTAATAATGCAGTCATTGGACAGTGCCTCAAAGGTCATGTGATAGTAAAGATATAGGTCACTAGACTCAAAATCTTGTTTGCTTTTATTTCTGGTTTCCGTGACAGAATAACCATGTAAATGTAACCCTTCTGCCAGGGCGGGCTGGCAGGACAAGGGCCGGGTTCTGTATCCAGGGGTTTCCAAATAATGTTACAGTACCAACTGGCTCGAGCCCCCACCGAGATTTCTGGGAATCCTGCACTGTTCCCTGGGCACCCTAGAGGGAGTAAGACTTCCCCACTTGCAAGCACGAGACTGAGTGTAGTAAATAGAACCTTAATAGCAGAAAAATGTAAAGTAAAAGGCGAAATAAGAGGTCTGCATTGATCTAGAGAATTAGTACAAAGTTCCCAACAACCCACCCTGCGTAACAGAACATACAAGATTTAATGCAGAACCTCTCAACATGATCCCACGTAGCATAACAGCAAATGTAGACCCATTAGCAAAATCAGCACTGATCTGGAGAATCAGTGCTAACTATACTCCCGACCTACCCTAGGGTATATAGGGAGTGTCTTTCATGCCAACTGTCCGCTGGCACCAACCACTGGTCACTCACTCCATCCTCTAGCACCATCCTTTGGCTCCATCCACTAGCTCTGCCCACTGATCACTTGTGCCACCCAGCTCACCGCTGGCCACTTTCACCATCTGCTGGGTCTACCCATTGCCCGCCGGCTCTGTCCACTGGTTGCTTGCGCTGCCCAGCTTGCTGTTGGCCGCTCTCACCGTCCGCTGGCTCTGCCCAACAGTCACTTGTGCCACCCAGCTCGCCACTGGCCGCTCTCACTGTCTGTGGGCTCCACCCACTGCCCACCAGTCACTCACACCGCCCAGCTCGCAGCTGGCCACTCTCACCATCTGCTGGCTCCGCCTGCTGGTTGCCGGCTCTGCCCACTGGTCACTCCATCACTGCTCCTCTTCAGTGATTTCAGCTCAGAGAGAGGGGGTTTCTCTCTCTAGTGATTTTAGCTCAGAGAGTTTGCCTCTTCAGTAATTTCAGCTCTTAAACCTCAAGTAGCTGCAAACAGCTACTTCCATGACAAAGAAAAGGCCTCAAAGAAGCCTATCCAGATCTATCATTTGACAGTAGGGTCATGGGGTGAGATAAAGTGCCTCTAGCATTTTGCTCCAAAAGGAGCTATGCGAAACCCTACCCCTGTCTTAAGCTTTCTTCAGGCTGAAACATGCAATTGCCTCTCCTACTAGCCTCTTTTAACTAAAGGTAGCTTTTACCCTTTAACTAATCCAGATAGCTTTGAAACAGAGTAGCAATTCACAAAAGACAGTATTTTATATTTCCCTTCAGTAGAATTACAGATATTGACAGGTTTGTGATCAGATTAACTCCAAATACCATTACCCACTATGCCCTGCACCCCGTATGCTAATACCTAATTGTGCTCTTTGTGTCCATGCTAATAAGGACCTGTGCAGATTAGTTGCCCCCCTTCAGAAGCTGTTAAGCACAGCTTCTAACCCTGCCTTACATAAGGATTTGTTGGGGGGTGGGGGGAAATCTTTCCTTGTTCCCTTGTTACTGAAGTCAGTGCAATCCTCAGGATTGCAGCTCACATTAACAAAGTAAACACACCTGACATAAGAGAGCTATATAAGGAAACAACTCACATTTCAAACTTCCAAGGAGTTGTAAGTTACAGGAGAGGTGGCGCTAATCGTATTGTGCAGAGGTGCCCAACGTTTGCAAGGTACAGAGCAACTTTCTGCAAACTTGAAGATAGCACTTTTTTTACATCCCCTCTTCTGAATGGGAGAGGAAGTGAAGTATGTGAATGCTGATGAATAGATAATGTTGTGTCCTTGATTTAGTCTACTTCCCCTCCCCTCCAGCTCCAGCTTCAGTTCTTTACATGCCTTTGTTTTCTCTCCCCTTTCTTCTTCTTTCTTGAGTCTTTAGTCTTTCCATTTTCCTTCTCCTCCCCATCTCCCCCCCCCCCCCCGGCTGCCATGCACAGTTTAAGGCTGAATGGGGACTGAATCTAGTGAAAGAGCTCCATACCTTGCTACTGCTCCTTCTCTCCTGGCCTGGCCACATGACAGTCAGGCCCCAACAATATCTACTCTGTCCTGATTCCAATGTTGGTGCTCTCTGGGTCTTGTCTTAAATCTCCCTGTGGTCTAGCAAATAGGAGGAGCAGCAGAAAGCACAGCATGCTGGGAAATGAAGTCCCAAAATATCACAAGCCATACTTCCCATGGTAGCAGCACCTTGGGTAGCAAGGAATCGTAGTTGTTGCATGAGTGATATGAGTTGGAGAATTACTTACCCACAGTAATGTCTTTCCTCCATCATATCAAATCTTCAAATTCATAACAGCGTCTAAATCCCTGCTCCTCCTCTTCTTTTAGGAAGCACCAGATGTTTTCTGATTTGCTTTTTGGCCCTGAAAATGATCATACTGAAACTGAACAATAAAGCGTTAGTTCTGTCGCTGCCCACCCATTATGGCATTATCAGTGACATTTATTCAATTATGTCTGTAATATAACTTGAGGCTGAGCACTTGAACTATTCTGATCAGGCATTGTAGTATGAGCGATGAAGATGACAGACCCATCCTGTGAGAAATCTAGCTCCAAGGCTCTGGAGAAAAGTAATATACCCTTGGTGATTGTGTAAATCTGACAAATCAAAGTGAAGTTAGCATCTGAAAACGGAGGCTCAGTATTAAGTGTGTAATATTTGCCCTTTAGAATGTGAAGGAACATGGGTGTTGCCAGATTAAATCATATAATCTATTTAAATACATAGAAATTTTTCGGTGTGGGTAATGCAACCACCCCCCAGTGGAAACTGCAGTATCAGACACTTGATTTCAGCAAAAAGTTTTTGCCCCGTGCAGTTAGATTTTCACCTCCTTTTCGTGTGAAGTGTGCGCCTTCTGATAATGTTTAGTGAAGAAGAGAAAAGCCCTGGGGCTAAGCCACTAATGGCCTTCTGTTCTTCAGCCCCCTGTAGTACTTGTGATATAACTTAGAGAGGCCTGAGGGTTTGTACAGGTTCTTGGGCCTGTTTCAGTGAAAAGTGGGTGGCAGAAAAATTCAGAATGATGCACTTCTGCATTGAAGTTTCTTACTTTGACTTAAGACATTTCTCCAACAGCCAGTTTTGCAAATTCAGCCCTTGGCCTTTAAACTGACCTGTGCTCATTATGCTACTTGCCTCATCACCAGTCAGAAAGGTTCTCTAAGGGGAACTTAGCTTATAGCTTTGTCGAAGGGAAACAATTGAATCCAGCTCATTCTTCCAAACCTGTAGTGAATTACAGCACACTGGAGTGCAGTACCAACCAGACTTCTCTGACTGCATTTTAAAACAAAAGAGAATGTTCTCATGAGGGGTCAGAGCTCACACAAAATATCTCCTGTGTGAAACTGGAAACCTAGCTCTTCTGTGTTTCTACTACATTAAAGCAAATACCGGTTCACATGGACATAGTAAATATTCTGTTCAATTGAGAGGTTTTGAAAGTTCTGTTGAGACTGATTCTGGAAAGGCCTTTTTGGAGGTTTTCTGGCTCTTGCATTAGTCTATTATAGGTGACCTCAATCTGTTAAAAATGTTGCTGTAGAATTACACTACTGTATGCTAGTTGG
The DNA here is from genome assembly GCA_007922195.1 of Podocnemis expansa. NCBI lineage: Eukaryota > Metazoa > Chordata > Testudines > Podocnemididae > Podocnemis > Podocnemis expansa. The sequence continues at coordinate 7,943,077 of ML682020.1, read as the reverse complement.
CTTGACAAAGAGGGACCATAGCTGCACATTCCAAGAAAGGTGTGTCCTTGGATTCTTCCTGTGAAGCAGAAAAGTGATGCAATTCTAGTAATTCTCCTAATCATTCTGGGTTGACTGGTCCCAGACCTGTAGTTTATCTTCAGCTAACAGTAACACTTTCCTAAGAAGCAGTAGGTGAGAAATCCCCACCTGATAGTAAAATGGCCTAGAGAGAAAACCAAAGGAAAATCTTTTTTTGTAGTGATTGTACAAAGCATGTTGGCTGACTGGGCAGTTCTGACCTTCCACTTCATCACTGTGCTCCTGCCAAGCACTCTGTCCCTAGGAGTAGTGTTCAGACTTCACAGAGCATTGCTTGGTGACAACCAGAAAACATGCTGAGATTTAGGAGCTTTCTCTGGAAGTCTGCTTAGACTGGCATAGCCAACCGTGTATCAGGTTATCAGATCATATGAAAGAGGTTAGCGTATGTTTGACACTCATTTTTTTTTGGTGAATTATTTTTATGGCCATATACCTCACCAGCCGCATCCAAGAGCTTGTCAGAGTAGCATCATCTGAGCGCTGGTTCCTAATAATATGAAGCTTAACTGAGAACCGTTGTCAAGCTAATAGTTTATTTTGCCCGAACTGAGACATGGGAAATAAATACTTGTCAAATATGCATTTTTGCAAGCTTTTTGCTGGTAGATATCTAGGTGAGAAGCCTCCTTGTTCAGGTATTTGCGGAAGACCAAATCTGTGATGTCCAAACTTTTTATAGTGGATTGTCTCTTTATTTACCTTTGTACTCTAAGGGACTGTTGTCACAATTGTAGAAAGGGGGCTTTTGCTTACATTTTTATTTTAGAAACTGCAGAAAATGTGTTTGAAGGGGGAAGACTCTACCCTGCACTATTTTCTTTTATTTCCAAATACTAAAATATGCTCAATTGCACATCCCTGAGCACACTAGTCATGTGAAAGACAAGTCCCCTCAGCTCACTCAAGACAAACACTTGGGAAAAAAATAAGCCTTGAATTATGCCCTGAATCCAACAAGTTAGAATAGGGCTAAACCAGATGGAGTGACCTCCTCTGCAAAGGTTGTCTTAACTGGCTAATCTTAAAATGGGTAGCTGACCCTCCAACTTCTGAGACAACTCAGAGATGGTGACTTACTGGTTCCCACCGATTTAAGTATTTGTTTATAGGTAGTTTTGTAGACTTGCTTGCAAAGCAAACGGGAAAGATTTATGCAGGGAGAAAGATCTGGCTCTGATTTCAAGTGAAGGCAACCAGCAGGGCTGTAGCTACAGCAGTGTGAAGGGAGTTTATCCCGGAGCAGCTCCATTAAGCCGCTTTATCAAAGGGCACGTTCCAAGTGGAGCGCACCCCAGTTGCAGAAATGACTAGTTACAGTGCTGGCAACCAGCAATCATGAAGCTTGTTCTTAAGTTTATGAGACCTGAGTTTTGTTAAGTGGTTAAGACTCCCCAGTTTCTAACAACTTTAACTGGTCTGTGTGTACTTAGTATGTCTGCAGACTAGACTCATGGTGCCTTGTCCAGAGGAACCATCCCTCCTAGATGTTTTGGAAGGATGTATATAGACAGTAGCTACAACAATCCAGGACTACATAGGAACTTTGGTTCAGCACTGGTCTGGAGGGAGGACATTGTTTACTAACCCACTGGCATTAATCTCTCCTCTCGCTGCCAGCCAATCCTGAAAATGCTTCAAGTGAGCTATCCCAAAAGATCACAACTGAAAGCAGAGCTACAGCAGACAGGTAGAGAACAAAGAAGTTTGTGTATCTTTTTGTAACAAAGTAATTGAAAGAACCATGATTTAGTTCAGAGGTGTCAAACATACAGCCTGCTAACCCTTTCCATCTGGCCTGTGACTGTACTCTGTGTGACCATGCCGTCTCCCTGAGAGAGAGAGAGTGTGAGTGTGTTTGTATGTGGTATCATGGGTCACAGTCTTGCATACACTGCACTTCACAATGCCACGAGAGTGCCCTAGTATTTTGATTTATGGTATGTACATCCCACTTGAAGTACACTTAAGTCAAATCTGCTCTACAGCAAATGAGTTTGACATGCCTGGTTTTAGCTACTTTTGAAGCCCAGCTCCCGTGGGGTTTCACGAACATTTAATAACAGCTATGCTTCTGCTGCAATGAAACTTAGAAAATAGTAAGAATATTTTCAGAGGGATGGCTCTGTTCATCTTTAAAAATGACACAGGACTCCTTGCTTGTTCCGTTGAATTTAAACCAACACATTTTACCCATGAAAGCTCATGCGATAAATAAATGTATTAGTCATTAAGAATGTCACAGGACTCCTTGTTTGGTTTTTGTAAGAGTATCGCTGGCCTAGTTGGTACCTGTAGCGCAATATAATTGAATTGCTTCCAGTAACTGCCTTTTTTAAAAAGAGTGATGGGCTGATTGTTCCAGTGAAAGTTTTAATGGTGGCTACCTCAAGTGTTTACCAGGAGTCTTAGCATCTCAAGTAGCAGTGACAGAACAAAGATTATGCTATGCCTAGCCATACAATGAAGATATTATAACCTGTGGTTCTGATGTCATTCCCAACAAACTCACTTTCCACAATCAAAAGTTAGCCTTATGAAACCAAACTCCTAAGCCTTTCCATTCCTCTTATACAGAGCTGTGCAAAGTTTCAGTAAATATCCCTCCTCCCTTTTTTCCCATATAGTGTATTCATTATCCAGAGCTGTGACTACCCCAGTGTCATTTGTAAATGAGTGCAATCATAAGAGTGATGTGCTCTGGTGTATTCCTCACAATAGTTGCTTTGACTTTTTATTTGAGCCTTGTGCAGGGTATTTTTATAATCTGGCTTTAATAAAACGTGGTTAATTTGCTTCGTGTAACAGAATGAGCCTATTTCTGGGAGAGAATAAATTTGAGTGGTGGGTTGTTGTGAGGTTTGTTTTTTTGTTTTGTAAAAAGCAAAGGAGTCTGCTTTCAGATGCTGAGCAAAGATGCTTGACATTTAATTCCTCAGAATGCCTACTTATCATGTAAAATATTTTTAGCGCAGATCTGCTGTTCAAGAGAGTAGCTCTTTTATTCTGGTGAGCCAAAGTAGTTTGCTGGAAGAAAAGATGTATGTTTAACGGCTATAGATAACCTTTACCCTCTAGCTACAGTGAGCTAAAAATACTTACTTTCATTTGTCTTGGTTACAATAAATTGATATGTTACTTATCTGGGTATTTCTTTTCACTCCTGCATCATGCCAACGTTGCCCTTCTTCACTAAGAGTTTGACTTCAAAATATGGTGTGCAGGCTGAATCAATTTTGGATCCAGCATATCCTTGGTGAATGAGGAGAGTCATGTTGGTGCAATACCTGGGGTATGTTTGTCAGTTTTGCTTTGTGCACAAGTACAGGTGCAACCCTGCTGCCTGACTACTGAAGGTGGGAATTTAGCAAATGCATGACATTTAACACTGGCCTCAATTTAAGATTACATTTGTAGGGAGGGAAAACAAAAGTGGCTACTGGACTTGAAGGGGTTTTCCCCTCCTGGTGCTCTTGCTTATCTTCAGAAACCAAGATTCATTTCAAAACTTTTCCACCCACTCAGAGCATGCACAGGCAGACTAGGGAAAGATGTAATCTGTTTTTCAAGTGGTGCAGCACAAAAGACTGAGCAGTGTGGTACAGAATTACTTATTCTAGTAGGTAGTGACAGCTTTGGATCTTGAATTACTTTGTAAAATCTCCTACTTCTTTCTTTCCATAGGATGCTTTTTAACTTGCCTCCCTTCTGTGCAAATCACAGACCTCTCGATTATACCAGTGCAGTGTTGCAGGTATTCGTGCTCAATCCTGCATGTTGTTCAAAGCTTTGTTCTTAATATTTTTTCCTTTAATGCCTCAGAGGTGCTTCTACAATTTCCTGATTCACATCAGGACTATGAAAAATTCAAGAGAAGTTTCCTGATACTCAGTCTAAACTTCCATTTCCTTAATCTCATCCTGTGACTCCTACTAATACCCTCTTGACTTACTCTGAACAATTCCTGACTTCCCCGTCTCCCTGATTAGTGTTTGCACATGTCAAATAGTTGTGGAGCTACTAGCAAGCTATCCCTGATTCCCATCACTCCATGGGGCCAACCTCCAGAGGGGGAGCCAAGACAAACAAGGAGTCCTGTGGCACTTCTAAAGACTAACAAACGTACTTATCACTTGAGTTTTTGTGGGGGAGAATTCCATTTCATCAGACACTTGAAAATGGGGACCTTACAGAACAGTATTTAAGCATGTTTAATAAGTATCTTGAACAGGGTTGCTTTCCTATATCAGGGTATACAGATTTATACATGATCATTTTTGTAACTGTGGTGCATCAGAGTAACAAGACTGCTTGAATGTGATAGGCTAAATAACCTAGAGCTACCTTTCTGGGATGTGAGGGTATTCTTTATATACACTATAACATTTGGGTTTTTTGCTGTTGCCTCCAAATGTCATTGCCCAACATCAAGACTGTTTCTCTAGGACTTTCAAAGAACATTATGTAGCTATGCCCTGGTTTAGAACTGTCCTAATAGAATGCTTTGCATTAAGTATATCTAGGGCAGGTTACTGAAAACTCAACACTAATTCACTGTTACCTCTCGTTCAAAGTATAGGACAATGTGGTAACTGGCTAATGCTAGGACTTCTATATGGCAACCACTGTTCTTAACAACAGCATGAACACCTGTATAAATGTTCTCTGAGTTAAAAATTACTACTTCTCATCAACATTTAAGAATAACAACCCAAAGAATCTTTAGCTGACTTTTGTGTCATATCTGTTTTTCATAAAGAGCCTTCCCTTTTCTGTAGGCAGGATCATAGATTGATTTGGTTACATTTCACACGTTCTGTTACCTGTATTGCTCAAAGGAGCATGAAAGTCCTTAGCTTTAAAAGCCCTTATGCAAATGACAGTTTAATATTTAGCAGACAAAACTATTGAACAGCTGTGGGCTTTATTATAGCCCTTGAGAAAGTCTGCAAGCACTGAGTCAAAGGGAGGAACTGTCCTGCCTCTCTCTGCAGGGTGGATTCTTGAGAACTGTGGATGAAATTCAACCCCAGACACTAGTAAACCTTCACAATAGCACTTCTAAGGGCCTTGTACTGGCCCTGTGCCCATGGGTGAATTTCACAAGACTTGATTGTGTACTGGAAGCCACAGGGAAAGTAGCTGAGAATAAGCCACAAGCAGTCAAAAGTAGGGAGACTGAAAGCAAAAGAGAGTCTGATAGTAGAGGTGTAGCATATTTTATGTCTGGTTACACAGCAGCAAGCTCTCCATTGCAGGCTGTGTGCCCATAGCGGTGGTGTAGTTTGTCTCTGATTGCAAGAATAAGCGGCGGGTTAACCAACCACTGATACTCAGCCAGGGGCCTATATCTGCATATTCCTTTGAAATGCATGTAAAAAGCTGGGATCCGTTTTTATTTCTCCCTGACCTCCTAAGCAGTAATGCAATTCATACTGAGTTTACTGACCAAGACCCTCTAATTTTGCAGCTGCTCACCAGGACTCGGAGAGCAAGTAGGTAATCTGTAATTCTGAATTGATTTTCAAAGGCACTGAACACCTGCAACTCCTATTAAAGTTAGTGTGAGCTGATGGTATTAGCACTTTGTGCACAAGTGGCCTGGTGTTCAGTGTACCTTTACCCAACTTAACTGAGCCCTAGCCTACATTTAGGGGAAATGCAGCAGCAGTCAACCACCAGTTAAGCAAGGAACGTAAAATTCCTTGCTTAACTGGAGATGACTTTCTAAGCCTCCATTACATATTAGGGGAAAGCTGACTGCAAATCACTTGCAGTCGGATTTCCCCAATGCCCCTGACCCCCAGGACTTCCAGGGTCAGCTTCTGGGAGTGGCACAGCAAGTTCATAATCACCGGGATCCACTCCCAGAAGGGTAAAGTGAACTGCCGTCAGTATAGACATACCCTCAAATGCACACAAGGGAAGATCGAAGGGGGGTCTAGATTAACAGGGCTCTACCCCTTTGGAATCTGTCGACATGCAAGGCACCAGCTACAGCCGCTCGAAGTGGCAATCCATCAACTAAAAGAGAGAGATTTCATGTTTGAAGTTCTGCTCTGCCCTCAGATCCTGACTAGGATGCTTCAAAAATTTAAATCCTTTGACATCTTGAAATCAGAGACTTTTTAGCAAAGATTAAGTATTTGTCTAGGCTAAATTACATAGTGGACCATTTATAACATACTAGGTAGTTTTCTTACACCATGGCCTAATATTAAAGCCCTGGGGCTACTTCAGATCTTCAAAGAAAACAATCCATTTTCTCTAGCCAGCTGAGTGAGCTGTGTTAACTGGTCTTAGGAAAGGTGTAGATAAGAAGTTAATTGTGTGGCTATCCTGCATGGGGGATTTGTAAGTATCAGGATGGTGGCTGAAGTAGATTGCTTATGATGAACATGCATGCAAAACGGAAGCCAGCAGTTGCTTCTCTTCTTGCATTTCAAGCCAAGTTACATGACTACTTACAAAAGAACTCTTGAGTGGTGACTATGGATTTAGTTTCATGCTTTTGCCACTCCAACTGATTTGCTTTTTTTGAAGGCAGCAAAAAACCACCACTTCCTCTCCCTCCCCAGTTGGGTAAACTGCTGCACCAGTGAGAAATAGCTGGTGTCCCTGACTTCAAAAATGCAAAGGTTATGATTGTGTGAAAATGCATTGGCACCAGCAGTCCCCACCTACCTGACCCAAAGAGCTTTGTAATAATAATGAAAAGGGAGCATTACCTCTAACACCAGACCAATGTGCAGGAGCATATTTGAATGACTCTTCAGTCTGATCATATAATTTTGCAGGTTCATATATTCTGGTACAATTGTAAATCTGTGGGTTTTTTTGTGTTTAATTCTTGTGTATCTTAATCAGCAGATGTTGCCTTAAATAATTAGTACTCTCTCTGGCATGTAACCATCTTTAATGGGAAGGAAATGAGCTCTAGACCTCTTGAGATGTAATGCCCTTCCAGAATCCTCTGTCGGTTTCTCGAATTGCACCAGCTTCTAAACACTTATACAGATGATGAGTCTTGTAGCTGGAGTGTTTGCTATTGATCCGTGTCGGTGTTTTCCACAGATTGTCACTTGCATTGATTTTAACATGTAAAGTGGCACCCTGCAAGAGGAAGAATCACATTGGGTATCTTGAAAGAAACTGCATGGAGCTGAAGCTAGAGAATAGGCCTGATTTGTATATTGTATTCCTCACCTAGCCCCCCTCACTGATTTATAAAAGTGCTAATCCTCTTTTTCACCAAGTAGTAATGCCAGCAACAGCTTGCATTGCTTCCCAGAAGAGAGGGACACAAGGTTTTGGGTAAATATTCTTGTAACACTGCTTAATGTCACTGTCCTGTATTTTTAGCATGACCTCACCTGTGCTTACTGGCTGATTAAATCAAGCAGTGAGCATTCATTTCAGTCAGTAGCTACATTTAAGTCTCTGATGTCAGCAGTGAGTTCACCCCTGATGTCAGGCTGGACTAGTGTCATTTTAACACTTTGGGTTCTGTTAGCTGTAACTACACTGCCCACTGTTCCCCCTTTCCACAGTTGTGTGAAGTACTCCCTTCCCTCAGCACAGAAACGCTTGTTTTTATGTCAGAAAACTGCATTTTTTGAAGGTATACCCTTGAAACTTGGCAACTGTGTACACACACTCACTGCATAGCTGGTTCTGCAGGCTCCTGTGTTCCTCTCCCGCTAGGCCTATGTTTTACTGAAGCGTATAAAACAGTCAGTTGAGCTGAGAGTTTGCTCTGTGCCCCTTACTCACTGAAGTACTTGGCTGTGCCATTCAGAACTGGAAGCCCTTGCTTATTTTCTAGAATATATTGAAAACCCTAACGTATTTGGGTTTCATTTCACATTGGTTATCCAGAAAAACAATAGCTGTATGTTGGCTTTATAATGTTGTCCACATTTTATTTTGTCGCCATGTTGAATTAGTTTGAAACACACATGTGAGGGTGTATTAAAAACCATGATTGTAAGATTTTGGGTAGCTAGGGCATTCTGTGTTCAGACCTTGGAATGGGAGAAAAAGTATTCCCTAGTTAACAGAACAAACAAGGAGTCTTGTGGCATTTTTAAAGACTAACAAGGTTATCTCATGAGTTTTCATGGGAGAAAATCCCACTTTGTCAGACACTTGAAGATGGGGAACTTATAGAATGGGAGGAAAATAAATGCAAGGAAGTGTAAGTCAGAGAATCAGGTCAGATGGTTACAGCAAATCAAAGCAGTTGTATGGATTCAGACAGTGGAGAACAGCATATTAGAGGGATATGAGGTAAAAAGAAATAATCAATTAATAAAAACCCCAAAATCTCTATTTAAACCGAAGTCAAAGGTGTCAAATCCACATATGAATTCCAGTTCTGTACTTTCTCTTTGAAGCTTTGATTTGTGATCCGTTGAAGTATGTCAGTTAACATATCATCAATGAAGTGAGCAGAGAGATTGAAGTGTTCTCCTATTGGTTTTTGAATGTTATTTCTGAAGTCAGATTTGTGTCCATTTATTCTTTTGCGCAGAGGCAGGACCATTTGTCCAGTGTATAAGGCAAAGGGACTTTGCTGGCACCTGATAGCATAAATCACATTGGTGGATGAGCAGGTAACTAGTTAACAGGAAATGGTGCTTTTTTTTCAGCTTCCTGTATCTGAAGTCACATATCTTTAGCATAGTCACTAAATCCTTAGAAAGCTATTTTTCCATCCCATCTGTCCTAAATGTCACCTGCTTACTTCAGTAGACTAGCAGAACAAACCAAATCATAGCTAAACCCAAATAAACTCCAAACAGCAAAATAAATGAGGACCAAAGTTCTCAGCTATCTGGATCTGGAGAAGCATCATGGGGAGCAAAATATCCAAGGGCAGGGATCTTTGAACCATGTTCTTGGTGCTGGCTAGCATTAGTTTTAGTCCAAGAAATGAGTCAGGGCATGTATACCCATCCTCTCCAAAAGGAAAGAGGGAGCCAGCCCCAGTGACACCATTATTTCTTGGATTCTACTCACCTTGAGACAATAGAACTAAATTGCTAGTGTCCTGAGCTGGGATTCTCTAGGACAGTAGCTCTCCCCAGGGCTCCGTGTATCTCTGAGGGTACACATAAGCCTTCCATGGGGCACAGCAGCTCATCCAGTTGTTTGCTTAGTTTTACAGCAAGATATAGTACACTAAAAATGGTGGGTTACTCACCAGTAGCCATCCTTCTTTGAGATGGGTTGCTCGGATCCATTCAGTAATAGGCGTCTCCGTGCAGGAGCGCCTGATTGGTTGGAAAAAAAACTTGTCCTAGCCTGTCAGAAGAGGGGAGGCGTCCACCGCCCCTTGTGCCACCTGCGGCTATGTATACAGCCGCCTCCCCGCCCAGTTCTCAGTTCCTTAGAGTCGCCAACTCCAGAAGCGGGAATGGAGGGGAGGGACCTGAATGGATCTGAGCAGCCCATCTCGAAGAAGGACGGTTACTGGTGAGTAACCCACCATTCTTCTTCGAGCGCTGCTCGGATGCATTCAGTAATAGGTGACTACTAGCCATGCTGATAGATGGCGGGTGGAATTGGTTCTTCCGCCTTCAGCATAGCAACAAGCCCCATAAGGTAGAGGCCCCGCAGCGAGATGCTAGCCGGAGTCAAGAGGCGAGCAGGCCTTGATGGGCCCAGAAGAAGCAAGAGCTGAGGGCCAACCCAGGACAGGGGCAGGACCGAACCCACTGAGGCATAACGCATAAGCAGGTCGGACAAGGTCACCATAACTGGAGTAGAAAATGCAACCTAAACATAACGAGTTGCATAGGTGTTCTGCATAGGTGGAAAACGTGGAGTATAGCTGGCAGACTAGAGTGTCTGGCATGGATCTTGTCACGTGGACTCGAAGGAGGACAGTAAATGCTAGCAAGCGAGGCTAGCCACATTGGGCATGTCTTGCACGAGAACAAGAAGGGATAGGGATTGATCACCTGAAGGCTTAGCAGGAGTCAAGCGGTTATGGACTGATCTGGCAACTACTGGGTACACAGGAAGTAGTAAAGGAGTGACTTATATCCCTTATCTAGGATGCGACCAAGCATAGCCGCCTGGTTACAACCTTGTATCCTCATTCTCTCTTGTTTTAAGATGGGCTTGAGGACGACTGAGAGGACCATGAGCCACTAAACACCAGCATACAGAGTCGAGTCAAGCAGGACGGACGCCTACGGTATGCTAGCTAAAAACCTGGTAACACGGAAGTGCATGTTTTCAGCCGAGCAGGCACCAAGACCGGGCTCTCGCAGGAGAGAGGTTCCGGTGAGGTCACCAACAGCAAGATGGCCTGAGGCAGTGCTAATGAGTTGGTCCTACTAGGGCCCGCAGGGCACTGGAATGCAGAGGAGGACCCCACTGGGCCTAAGCTTGCATGGTTTGCATTGCAGAGCTCTCACTAAAGCGGGGGGGAGGGGGGGAGAAAAGGGCAGGAGAGAACTCCTACTACCATCCGGTCACCCCCTCGACAACTGAAAGATTCGAAGGAGAGCTGTGTAGTGCCGCGGTCTCAGTACCTGCAGTACTTGCTGGAGGGATAATGCTACCACTCTGCCATACCAGGGCTGCCAAGGAGAAACTCTTCAATACATGTATATTCGAAGAACTCCACTGCCAAGGGAGGTTCCTTCCTAAGCTAGGTAGTAAAAACATTAGAGGGTGGCAGTTGCTGCATCTCAAGGACACTCCAGGATCAGAGAACCCAACGCAGTTTCTCGCCAGAGGGTGAATAAAAGGGGAATACAACCCCAAATTGTTGGATGTTGTAGAGAAATAGGTTCTCTGTCTATCACACCAGTGGGTGGGCAGTGGGTGTGAACAGGTCCTCGAAACTGAAAAAAGGGGACCACAGAACTACCAGGCGCCACCAACGTGCATGGGAAGAACCCGTGGTAGTACTAAAGGACTACGCACGGCGTAGTGAGACGATCCTGCAGAAAAACGGGGTGGGAGGGGCTCGTGTCCTGCCAGGGGATAGGACTGTAGAGCAAGAGAGGTAGTGCAAGTGCCCTGGGAGTAAGGGGCCCTTGTGTCTGATATGGGCAGCTGTCCAGAAGGCATTAAATAACGAGGTGGGAAGTATGGGTGGGAGTACACCCGAAGGGATGGACCCTTCACAGTTTCCCAACGTAGGGTTATAACTAGGTATTCCCTCTTGGGGCTTGAAGGGGTGCACCCGGTCCATGCTTTGGTGAGGGCGGGAGAGAATTGGCTACCTCGAAGGGAGGCAGACAAAGGTGAGGGTTCCTAAGGTGGGGCCCTGGTTCCCACTAGATCACCAGAAAGTGGAGGGTGTGGAACTGTAGTTCCCGTAAGGGAGGGAAAAAGGAGGAGTAGGCCATTACCTTGGCCTCGTACAGAGGTAAAGATCCATGGCTACGTGCATGTGTCCCCTTCAGTAAGCAGAAGATATTCCTGTTGAATTGTGGTTGGGGTCACAGCACCAAAACCAATGGTGCGACCAGGGGTATCGCCTCCCCTTCCCCTTCCCCGGACATGAGGAGGCCTGCCTGGGAAACGCATCATGGCCACAGGTACAGTTCTGTTGCGGGTAGGCTTTGGATGTGCACGTCTCGGAGCCCCTGCAGCAGCTGAGGCTACAACGAGACGCCTCCATTCCGCGGCAAGGTGTTGGGGTGGGGAACGTGGTGGGGGAAATATCCAGGAAAGAAGGGTTGCGAGGAGGAGAAAGAGGGATGGTTTTCATCTTTGGGGAAGTCACTGCTTAAGGGGTGAGGGGAGGGTAAACCACAGTATTGGGGTACCGTCGCCGTAGGCGGGTGTTGATGTATTATCAGGCCTTGGCGTCCAGATCTAGGGTATGTTCTCGCAATAGTCGAGAAGGGGAAGAAACAAAAAAGGGTTGGGGTGATTCCCACCAAACCTCCGTTCCCTCGAGAAGGGGGGGAGGGTTGTGGCCATGTGCGGCAGTGATGTCCTAATGCCTCTGCATCCAAAGGTCAAAGAGGGGTGACGGTGAGCAGAGAGGCCCTTCCCTATGGAAAGGGAGGGCAAAGATCCACTTCCTGCCATGGATAAAACGGGAAGGAAGAAAACTGCCCTGCTAGAGAAAGTGGGAGGGGTCCGGGAGGGAGGAGGCCGAAGTATTTGGCCTCTCCTCGAGGATCCAGGGCTGTGCCCATCACGGAGAGGGTTTCAAAAGGAAACAAGACATCCCCTTCAAAGGGCAGGTCAAGCACTGCCTGCTGTGTGTTAGGAGGTGCTCTAGCCTCCCTAAGCCATGCCACCCTGTGGAGGGTAACCGCCAAAGCCATGGTGTGAGCAGCGGTGTCCACTGCATTGAATGCTAAAAGGAGGAGGTCCTGTGAGATTATGTTGCCTTCCTCCAGGAAGGCATCATACTCTTCCCTTGCCTCAGGTGGGAGCAGCCTTCTAAATTCTTTGAGTGACTCCCAGACATCCAGCAGGTATCTGTTGGTTATAGCCTGGCTGTTTGCCACTCGTAATTGGAAGGCCGATGAGGAATTAACCTTATAGACTAGCAGATCTAGTTCCCTGGTTTCCCTGGAGGGTGGGAGGAGGTTCCTGGGGGGTTCCCCAACCCCCAGTGCCATCTGGACTATGTCCCTTGTGGGAACTGGGTGGCCAATGAGGGAGCGGTAGCCCGACTCTCATACCTGATACTTCACACTCGCTGTAACCGAAACCAGGGCAACAGAACTTGGGCTCTGCCAGCGGGAACGTGCAAGGTCCCATATGCTTGGGTGGGGCGGGACTGCTAAGGGCACTGTCGAGGCAAAGGCCGGCCCAAAGAGGGTATCGGGGGTGAGACTCAAGGGCTCCACCTCCATGCCTAAGTGGGCCGTAGCCCGGCACAATAAGTGAAAATGCGCCGAAAGGTTCCCCATAAAAGACCCTGGTGCCGGGGACAGCGTGGCACCAGGATCCGGACATGGAAGAGAGGGGGTTCCCTGGCGGGACCATTCTTGTGGCTGAAACCGGAATAGTGATGGGGCCGATGTGCAGCGCTGAGGCCGTTTGGAGTCCCTAGAAGGTCCTTCTTCTGGGCTGGAGATGGGGGAGGGGGCCCGAGATTCTCGGGCCAGTGCCAATGGTGGAGTGGTACCAGCCCCCACTGGAGTGGAAGACGGGGGGCTGTGGGAAGGCAAGCGTCCCGTGTGGACCCAGACCTTCGAGATGAAGGCCAGTTTGCCCCTTCTGGTTGGAAGCGGGGCAGGAGGTGACAGGAGAAGCAGCAGGGCTCGTGCTGCCTCCACCGCTTCTGGGGTGGATGGGATGAGAAGTGACTCTACTTGAGTTGCAGGCAAGTCCTCACTGGGGGAGGGAGGGCTCCTGTGGTGCCGGGCTCTGCGGTGCCGAGGGTGGAGTCGGCCAGTGCTGGGGTGAGCTCAGCACTGGTGAGGCCAGACTGTACTGTGCCGTCGGCGCTGGAGATGACACGGCGCAGTGCCAAGGTGAGGTCGGCACCATCAGTGCCGGGCTAACTGAGGGTGACCTCAATTGACGCCGAGGCGCTGGGTAGGCGCTGTGGTGCCAGAGTCGGCACCGCGGTGGTGCTTTGGCAGCAGCTACCAGTGGCATGGTGCCATGTAGGCTCCGGCGCCAAGCTGGGTCTCGGTGTCGGGCTCAAACCTGAAGTGTTGGGGGAAGGGTACTGAGCCTCCTCCGAGGTTAGGGCGAGGCGTCGCTGTTCCCTCTCCTTGATCGTTCTGGGTCTGAAGGAGAGACAAATGGAACAAGCCAAGACCATGTGGTCCTTGCCCAGGCATCTAAGGCACTTCCCATGGGGGTCGTCCTGGGGGAAGGTCTTGCCACACTTGACGCAGGGTTTAAACCTCAGTATCGTTGATGCGATGTTCTGGTCCAGTGTTGGGGACTCTTGTGGTGGAGTTAAATCTACGAAGAGATGCTCCTAGCTGGACAGTGAGTCAAAGACAAAGGGACAGGGTGCTTGCGATTTTCAAGGAGCAGACGTTCCAATTCCGACGCGCAAGGTGAAAGAAATTAAACTGAGGAGGGGGTGGGGAGGCGGCCATATATATAGCCGCGGTTGGCTCAAGGGGCGGTGGCCACCTCCCCTCTTGTGAGAGGCTAGGACAAGTTTTTTTTCCCCGACCAATCCGGCGCTCCGGCACAGAGACACCTATTACTGAATGCGTCCGAGCAGCGCTCGAAGAAGAAGGACTGGTGAGGTCAGTACAAATTAAAATTTCATACCACCACTGACTTGTCTATAGTGCTCATAAACTATGCGTTGAAATGTAAGTGCACAATTTCTATTCCAATGAATTTGATAATTCAAGGGTAACAATGAAAAAGTCAGCAGGTTTTCAGTAATAGAGTGCCGTGACACTTCGATAGTTTTCTGGCTGTTTTTGTAAGCAAGCAAAGTGAGACTTGGGGCATACAGTGCAGCCCAGAGTCCTGAAGGGGGCACGGTGGTCTGGAAAGGTTGAGAACCTCTGCTGTAGGAAATGTTCGGTGCCAAGCACTGTGGAAGCACTACAAGCTAACACTTGGGCAGAATACATATATTTATTGGAAAAGATAGTAGGTTAATTTAGCTTGCTGCTTAGTGCTCGTGAACTAGCAGTGCTGCTGCATTTGGGCTGTAAACACTGCACAGAAATGTTGAAGCCCAAACCAAAATGCAGACACTTCTCTTGGACCATTAAATCTTTCATAACAAATACAAGAGAAATGTGGGATTTAATATTCCCTGATACTGTCCCTTTAAGGCTGTGTGCCCTAACCCAAAATACTGCTCTGTCTGCAGAGGTTCTTGCAGTGGTCTCACCGTGTATTGTTCTTTATTCCATAGAAATTTTGGAGGTTTAAAAAATAATTGCAGCACTCAGGAAAAATTTCAATAGCTCATTCAGCTGTTGAGCTACTGATGCCGGAAGTGTAAAAGAAAAATGGAGCCTGCTTTGTTCTCCCCAGACAAGAAGTAAAAGCCATCACCCAACAGCCCCCCTCTGTTCCCAAAAAAGCATGAGGTCATTGTTAAAAGAAATAACCACCAAATGAGTGTACACTCGGTTACCAGTCTCCATCCCCCTCCTTTCCTTAAGCACCAGCTTTGCTCCGGGTTCAAGACTTGTGCTTGGTAGCAGTTGAATTACATGTGCATTACCTCATGTCAAGTCCTGTCCCGCTCTGCTTCTGTAGTAGCTGCCAGAGTGCACTCCTGGCTGTCGTCCAGGAGCAGTGTGGGAAGAGGGCTCTTTCTCCTCCAGGGTCGGTGCAGGTCAGCGTGCAAGCAAGGATTTTCTTCAGAGCCCTGTGCTCACTTAAACAAGCCTCATGCTAGGAGGCTGTGATCAAAAATAGTTGACCATGTGTAAGGAATGGAGAGTGAGTCCCTGTTTGTTATTGGCGAACCAAGGTGGAGGAGGGTAATACCTTTTACTGAGCCAGCTTCTGGGGGTGAGAGAGACCAAACTGGTCCTCGGGTCTGGGAAGGGCATTCAGAGAACACAGCTCATGGGAGCTGGCTCGTTCTAAGGGATCGTTCAGGGGAAGTGGCCCATTAACACCTCTGTAAACGAAGGACAAAAACCAAGGTTAATAAGGGCTGTTGTAATAAGACATAAATCCCATCTCTTCGTTAAGACTGTGATTATCATTGTCTAGCAAAGTTATGAATTTAAGCTTCCAGCTGGCCTTTTGAAAGTGTTAGGAAGGTTTCCTTTGAGGATGAGGATTGGTAATTCAGGTATGGAGTGATCGCTTTGTGCAGAGTGCTCACCCACAGCTGATGCAGCCTTTTTTGTCTTTATCATGTTCCTGTGGGACTTCATTTGAGAGCATAGTGACTGTCTAGTTTCACCCATGCTGGGGCGGTTTGCTGAGGTGTGCCACATGCCATGATGGGAATGTGTAGGACCCATGGATCTTGAAAGGTGTGTTGGGCTCTGTAACAGTGGAGATACGTTTGCAAGTTCTGCACTTGTCCTGGCAGGGCCTGGTGCTGCTTAGTCCGTGTGTCATAGTATGTGAGGATCTTCCTTCTGATAATGAGTTTGGAAAGGTTGGAGAGTGGTTTGAAGGCTGGAAGAGGAAGTTGAGGAAAGATTTCATTCAGAGTGGGGTCTCCAATCTTCCATTAAGCATAGGTCATAGTTTGATACCTCATATGGGTCCTGGTGCAGAGTGGTAGATGACAACAAGGTACATGTGTCAGAGGGGACTGTTTATCTCTGTTTGATGCACATTCTCTCAAGGTATTTGGGTTGGCCTGTTGCATGATGTGATCTGCTTTTCTGTTAAGTGTCCTTGTTTGTCAAAAGCTGTTTTCTGTGTGTTAAGTGTATATCCAGGACTTCCTTGATGGTGTCCCATCTCAGGCTTGTTCCGATATTTAAAACTGGCCTGTCCTCTGTATTGAGCACTGCAAAATGCTGATGTTTTATAAGAATTATAGGATCGTCCAGAGTGTCAGACCCTACACAGCCGCTGATTAAGGTCATGTCAACACTGGCACTTGTGTGGGCAAGACTTTTGTTGCTCGGTGGTGTGTTTTTTCCATACCCTTGAGCAACAAACGTTTTTTCTGCATAAGTGTCGCGTAGTAGACGAGGCCTAAGAGGCTCTAGGTCACTGATGCAGAAAGTTGTTCACGTGGTGGGGTGACTGGGGGTGTGTGTGTGCAAGCACTTGTACATAGCTACACAACTTGCAAATGTCTGTCTTGTACTCAGTTTTCTTATCCTGAGGTGGAATTGTACATTCTGGTATAGTGAGAAGATTGTGACAAGGGAGGCAGCAGCTGGCTTACAAATTGCAGTGTGCTAGAGGTAGCAGCCAAGGAAGATCCTAGGAGAGCATTATGTTCCCTTTCAAACCTCTTTCTGTAGACATCCACTTCATAAATAGACTCCCTGGGGTGCCATGGCTGAGCTTATGCCCTAGCTGTTTCCGTCAGCTCCTTGATAGTAGGAGACAGCTCAGTCAGTTTGAGATGTGGGGTGTGAAACGAAAGTTCCCTTCCTCGGTGTCATGAATTGCATTCTTCAGATGCCTTTCGTTCAGCATGTTGAACTCCATGACATCCATCTGAATTAAGTTATTTTCATTTAATGTTAAACAAAAATGAAATCCAAACATAGCTCCAGCAGTGAACTGAGATGTTAACTTGTTTATGTAGTCAGTCAGGAGTGGCTACTTCCCAGCTATGGCAAGTATGGGAAGAATTCCGAAACCAGAGAGATCAACGCATATTTATTTCCTACTGTAATACTTCCTGTCACTGAGCCGGCGGGCACCCTGTGGGAGGGAGGGTGGAGGTGACATTGATTGCATAAAGGAGAAAGGGGATTGTTGCTGAGCATTCCACTTGATACGAGGTAAATGATTAAATGCTTTGGGTGTCAGTTTTGCGTTGTAGCAAAACTCAGGACAGCTCATCTCATATCTTGCAAACAAAAACATGTCAGGACAAGTCTGGTTTCTCTGTTTAGGTGTTTCTGAGGTTGGCAGCCTCATCCTTGTATTTTGGAGGCTGTGTGTTAAACACTGTATTGTATGAAGAGAATGCAAGGAACGGGGTGGGGGGGTTGGCATGAGGATTGTGTATCACTTTGGATACTGCTGATGTTGGGGGAGGAATGGGAGAGGTAGAATGTGCAGAAAAATTTACCACCCCAGTATTGATATGGGGGTGAATGGAGAGCAGAACTCAAGTCTCACTCCTGAGCTAATTTTGCACACTAATTTCAGACAGGCAGGGTGTTTTGATGGAAAGGAATCGGGGGTATGAAAGTGGGCAAATAATCCTTAAAAGCCAAATTAAGACTGATTGCCAGGATGTTTTTTGGATCTTGTGTTCTACCCCAGTACTGTAATATACTGAGTCACGATTTCTCACACTGAGCAGCTATCTGTGACTCAGCAAAGCAATCATTCTTCTGCTATAAACTCTAGAATTATTAGAGTCATAAACTACCTTGGGCATAAAAAATTGCTTTGGGAGTAGGGCAAGAAACTCTCAAACAAAACAAGTTGGGGGGGATCTCAGGCTCTGAGGATTCTTGGTTTTTAATGACTGTGTCATTTTTCAGATGTTTGTTGCATTGCACCTGTGGAACACAAATCAACAAGCATGTTCGTATGCAAACAATAATACACATTGTGTAGCATTTGATCATTATTAAGCACTGAAGTAGCTGTTAACTTTTGGAACTCCTTAAGGGAATTTATGTATTTTAAATAAAGAAATGTCTTTAGATATTGTTTGGTTGATTGGTGGAACTTAATTCTTTTTTCTAACAATTACATGGGGATGTTTCTGCAAGGTTTTCTCCAGCCAACTTCTAGTCAGTCATTAGATCAAAGGAACTGGTTTGTGGGGCAGTGGTGTCAGGCTGTCACAGGACTCTGTGCATCAATTAAATTTGTTTTGAATATTCTGTGAGATGGGTTTCAATTCAGTGATCTGCATATTTCGTTAATTGAAAACAGTGGATTGACCTTCCCACTTTGCTCCTGGGATTTACTCTTTGTTTTCCACAATCAGCTTTTCCTTTATCTTCTCCCTGGAATTCATGTGAGCCTCCTCAAGTCTCGTCCCCGTTTCTGGTCTGTTGCTGCTCTGTCGTTCCTCATCCCCACTTTTGATTTACAGCCTGGTTGCTGCAAGACTGCTCTATCCTTCCTTCATTGCTTTCAGTGCTTGTTTCCTTAAAAAGATTTCCAAACAGCCAGTTAGTACAAAACCCATGTTGTATTTACGTACATGAAGTCCTTCACTTCACTCATTGATTGTTCTCTCCTAATAGCTGCCTTTGTAGCATTTTAGTTGCATTTGGGAGGGTGCAGAAATGCTGTTTTTTCCCCAGCTCTGTCCTGCTGTTTGATGGGAAGTGTTATTACCTTGTTTGTGTAGCATGTCCTGTGCTTGCATCACCTCTTCAGCATGACTTTTTAATAACCTGGTGAGCATGACCTGTAGTTTGTTCCCTTTCTAAAGTCTTCAAAGAACTGTGCTGTTGGAGGAGGAATGGTGAGATAAGCAGTTTAAAGTTTTCTGCTTAGCTTGCTGAAGTTTTAGACTCAGCCATGCAGTAGCTGCTCACACAATAAAGTGAATATACATACAGAAGTGTTTAACGTTTGTGTATTAATGCAGTATTGCTGAAACTCAGGCTGTTTTGCCAGCAGAAACCCTGTTTTCTGGAGTGCTGGGTCAGAGAAGGGAGAGATTGAGGAAGAAGAGTTAAAACCTGCCGAGGCAAAGGAGGAAAGAGGTGGATTTCTTTTTAATGGGATCACTTTGCTGAGTCATGAGTGAAAAGCAGTTTTCAGTGTCCTAGGCGTGTTTAGTCCCAGATTATCAAAGATCCATAGGGGCAGCCCTGTTAGTCTAGTTTAGTAAAACAAACAAGGAGTCCTGTGAGGCACTTAGACTAACAAATATATTTATTGCATGAGCTTTCTTGGGAGAAAATGCAACTTCATCTGACAGTTTGAAGAAGCGTGGGATTTTCTGCCATGAGAGCTCATGCAATAAATACATTTGTTAATCTTTAAGTGCCACAGGACTCCTTGTAGGTTATCAAAGATAGATGAAGTGATATCTTCTACCTATGTGGTATTTACATGCACATTCTTAACTTTATTGATTTACATCTCTACCAATGGCTGCCTTTGTAGTAGTAAGATACATTGCCTCCCCTATCATGCCTGTCTCATATCCTGGGTCCAAAATGGCTACAGTACTGTAAACAATAGGAAAGAAATGAAATTTTGCTGTGTAAAATGGAAAACTTCACAACATGGAAAGTAGATTAAACAGGGACATCTATTTCCAGATACGAGAAATAAACCATCATCCCCAAAGGACTTGCCATCTGTAATCTGAGCGCTGGATACAACTTCAAATGCCGAAGGAATTTACCAAAACCAACAAAACATCTTCCCTACTTCAGAAAGGGCCCCCCAGCCTCAAACGAGACATCAACATGTAGTCCCACACACTGGAGATCAGAAAAACTAGCACTGAACTTATTACAGAAGTTGGAAGGATGTTACCTCTACTTGGTTTTTAGCAAAAGCAGAATAATCTATGGACTGCGAACGGTCTTCAGGACTAGTCTGCTTTTGCAGAGTCATCACTGGAGATGACCCAGAAAGTAAAAGTCTTCTTGGACGGATACGTATATATTTGTTAGTGCTTCTCTTTGTGGAAGGTGGCTTCCCTGGTTTACAGGTAAAGAACATATGGGTGTAAAAATTATTTGCCTAAGGTTGCACAACTGATTAGATGTGTGAGAACAACCCAAGTGTCCTGACTGGCTTGTGTTTCCTTTATTTTTCTTTAAAATGGGATTCCCAAGTTTTAGAAATGTTCTCCTGGGGGAAAAGAGAGCAGTTGTGATGTGGCCTAAACCTACAGTCGTCCAAATATTGTGCATTGGGAGTTGTTTACATAGCCATTATAAATCTAATGAATGACATCTTTAAAAGTTTATTTTGGCTTTTTAAAGGTCCTGAAATTGTAATCCAAGCCTTTTATGTGCTATGCAGCAAGCTGCTGGATCTTTTGTGTTCCCGGTTTCCAGTTGCTAATGACGCGCTTAGTCAATTATTTACCAAGGTAACGGAAATCTTTTTTCAATACTTGCCTGGCAAAGCTGTCCTGGAATGTGACCTGCCTTATGGCTTGGCTACCTGAAACATTCCAGCAATCAAGACTTAAGAAGCAATTTAGCTATCCGCCACATTTTGAAAGAAACAAACTGGGATGTGCTTAAAGCCAGGGAACACATAGTGTAGAGCTAAGGCTAAAAGTATGCCTAACCAGATCTGCAGTAACAGCAGCCTTTTTAGCTTTCTTGCCGAGTGAGGACTGCTATCAGTAGGTGTGTGCTGAATGGTTGCATGTCGGGTCAGTGGATGACCAGCACATGTGCATCGTAATAACCCAGGTTGCATAATGGCTGTATGCTCCACTATCTGGGGGATTTTATGTTTGGCTAAATCTTCAGTGGAAGGCTCCCTGATGTGCATAGAGAATTGCTCACTACATTTGAGAAGCGTGCAATTTTTATAACAGTAAGAAGCCATGCAGTGCACCAGAGGAAATACACAGTTGTCTTGCTTGTTTTGTTGGCCTCCACTATTCCCTGCAGAGCTCCTTTTCATTTCACTTCTACTGAGGTACTACTTCTGCTCAAACAGCTTCAGTTGTTCCTAAAAGAGGAGCTCAGCTGAGCTGCACTGACCGTAAAGTCTGGAAGCAAACAAATGTCAAAGCACTTATTTCTTTCCAAAACTTGGAATAAAATAGTAAGAGAAAATCACTGGTCCTCTACAGCACCTTTCCTCCATGGTTCTGAGGGCTTTATAATGGTGGGTTAGTATTAATACTTCAGTATGACTCTGCCATCTTAGTGCATTACGACAATGTGCTAAGTCCTTGATGTCCCTAGGAGGAGGGCAGGTATTTCGATTTCCAGTTTGTAGATGAAGGAGCAGACCTAAGCATGCTTAATGGCTGCTGTGGTCTCACCAATTATCTAAGCCTGGAGAAGAGTCCATGCAAGCCTACTGCCCCTGGTAGCTGCACCATTTGGGAACTTTGGTAGGCAGATGTACTCCTGTCAGTCAACCGCCAACTTTCTTAAAACAGTTATTGACCTATTGAGAGAAGATCTGGACAACACACTGACAGCCAGTGACTGCCAGTACTTTCTCTGTGCTCTGCTAATGATGGGAGATGAGAAAAATTAGTCGGGAGTAAGCAAAGCCTGGGTATCTAGGTCTACAGTCTAGTGCAGTGGTTCCCAACCAGTGTGCTGCGAGAGTCTGGGAGAGTGAGAGTTAGAGCTCCCTCCCTGCTCAGACCAGCCATGTGGGCTGTGCAGGGCTGGTAAAAAGCAGTGGTGGCTTTTGGGGTAGGTAAAGCAGGCAGCTGCCTAGGGTCCCAAGCAATACGGGGTCCCATCCTCAATTTGGTGGACAGAAATGAAAATATAGAAATTGTTGCCATCTAGCAGAGCTAGTAGGCCTGGAAGCCTAAGCACTTTTCACTCTTGGCTCACAAACGGTGGGTTACTCACCAGTAACTGCCTTTCTTCGAGATGGGCTGCTCAGATCCATGCAGTAATAGGTGTCTCCGTGCCGGAGCACTGGATTGGTCGGAAAAACTTGCCCTAGCCTGTCAGAAGAGGGGAGGCAGCTGCCACCCCTTGCGCCACCCGCGGCTATATATACGGCCACCTGCCCACTCCCTTCTCAGTTCCTCAGAGTCGCCAACTCCAGAAGCGGGGATGGAGGGGAGGGACCTGAATGGATCTGAGCAGCCCATCTCGAAGAAGGGCGGTTACTGGTGAGTAATCCACCATTTTTCTTTGAGCGCTGCTTGGATGCATTCAGTAATAGGTGACTACTAGCCATGCTGATGGATGGCGGGTGGAGTTGGTACTTCCACTTTCAGCAACAAGCCCCATAAGGTAGAGGCTCCACAGCGAGATGCTCGCCGGGGTCAAGAGGTGAGCCGGCCTTGATGGGCCCAGAAGAAGCAAGAGCTGAGGGCCAACCCAGGACAGGGGCGAGACAGAACCCACTGAGGCAGAACGCAAAAGCAGGTCGGACAAGGTCACCAGAGCTGGAGCAAAGGACGCAACCTAACAAAAATGGGTTGCGTAGGTGCTCTGCGTAGGAGGAAAAACATGGAGTATAACCAATAGGCTACAATGTCTGGGCATAGGTCACGTCACGTGGACTCGAAGGAGAACACTTAAGTTAACAAGTGAGACTAGCCATATGGGGCGTTTCTTGCGCAAGAACAAAGAAAGGGTATGCATTGAGCACCCAAAGGCTTAACAGGAGCCACGTGGTCATGGACTGATCTGGCGACTACTGGGTACACAGGAAGAAGTAAGGGAATGACTATGCCCCTTATCTAGGATGTGATCAAGCAAGCTGTCTGGTTAAAAGAGAGAAAATGAGGATACAAGGCTGTAAGATGTGCTCAAGGGCAACTGAGAAGACCATGAGACACTAAAGCCGCAGCATACAGAGTCGAGCCAAGCAGGACGGGGGCCTACAGAATGCTAGTTAACAGCCTGGTAGCACAGAAGCGCACGTTTTTAGCCAAGCGGGATCCATGACTGGGTTCTCACAGGAGAGAAGTTCCGGGAAGGTCACCAACAGCAAGATGGCCTGAGGCAGTGCTGATGAGATAGTCCTACTAGGGCCCGCAGGGCTTTGGAATGCAGAGGAGGACCCTGCTGGCCTAAGCTTGTAGGGCTTGCATTGTGAAACTCTCACTAAAGCGTGGGGGGGGGGGGAACTCTTACTACCGTCCGGTCAACCCATCGACGATCGAAAGAATCGAAGGAGAGCCGTGAAAGGCCGCAGACTCAGTACCTATCGTGCTTGCCGGAGGGATAATGCTACCACTTTGCCATGCCAGGGCCGCCAAGGAGAAACTCTTCAATACATGGATATTCGAAGAACCCCACTGCCAAGTGAGGTTCCTTCCTAAGCTAGAGAGTGAGACCATTACAGGGTGGCAGCTGCCACATCTGAAGAACACCCCAGGATCAGAGAACCCAACGAAGTTTTCTCCCTGGAGGGAGCCAGAGGGCGAATAAAAGGGGAGTACAACCCCAAACTGTTATGTTGTTTAGAAATGGGTTCTCTGTCTCTCATGCCATCGGGTGGGCAGTGGGTGTCAGCGGGTCCTTGAAACTGGAAAAGGGAATCGGACAACTGCCAGGCGCCACCAACGCGCATGGGGAGAACCGCAGTAGCACTAAGGGACTACGTGCAGCGTAGTGAGACCGTCCTGTGGGAAGGCAGGGTGGAAGGGGGGGTGGGTTGTCATGTCCTGCCAGGGAATAGGACTGTAGAGCAAGAAGATTATGCAAGTGCCCTGGAAGCAGGGGACCTTCTGTCTGATGTAGACAGCTGTCCAGAAGGCAGTGGATACCAAGGCGGGAAATATAGGTGGGAGAACACTCGTGGGGATGGATCCTTCTCAGTTTCCCAACGTATGGTTATAACTAGGTGTTCCCTCTCAGGGTTTGAAGGGGTGCCCCCGGCTGTGCTTTGGTGAGGTCAGGGGAGAGTGGGCTACCTTGAAAGGGAATTAGACAAATGTGAGGGTTGCTAAGGTGGACCCCTGGTTCCCACTAGATCACCAGAAGGTGGAGATGTAGAACCGTAGTCCTGCCAGGGAGGGAAAAGGGAGGAGTGAGCCGTACCTTGGGCCCGTGCAGGGGTAAAGATCCGCTCTAAAAGATTCCTTCCCAATTAAATTAGCTATCCATGTAGCTGTATTGCTATGCAGATGTGTCCCCTTCAGTAAGCAGGAGCTATTCCTGTTGAATGGTAGTTGGGGTCGCAGTGTGGAAACGATGGTGCGACCAGGGGTATCCCCTCCCCTTTCCCTGACCCGGATACGAGGGGGCCTACCTGGGACACACATCATGGACACAGGTACAGTCCTGTTGCAAGTAGGCTTCGGATGTGCGCGTCTCGGAGGCCCCGCAGCAGCTGAGGCTACAACGAGACATGCCTCCATTTCTTAGCGAGGTGTTAGGGTGGGGAACGCGTTGGGGAATAACTGGGAAGGGAGGGCTGCTTGGAGTAGAAGAGGGGTGGTTTCCATCTTCGGGAAGGTCGCTGCTCAAGGGGTGGGGGGGTAGCTA
>ML682020.1:7866609-7917928 GCA_007922195.1 Podocnemis expansa | reverse complement strand
GGTCAACCCATCGACGATCGAAAGAATCGAAGGAGAGCCGTGAAAGGCCGCAGACTCAGTACCTATCGTGCTTGCCGGAGGGATAATGCTACCACTTTGCCATGCCAGGGCCGCCAAGGAGAAACTCTTCAATACATGGATATTCGAAGAACCCCACTGCCAAGTGAGGTTCCTTCCTAAGCTAGAGAGTGAGACCATTACAGGGTGGCAGCTGCCACATCTGAAGAACACCCCAGGATCAGAGAACCCAACGAAGTTTTCTCCCTGGAGGGAGCCAGAGGGCGAATAAAAGGGGAGTACAACCCCAAACTGTTATGTTGTTTAGAAATGGGTTCTCTGTCTCTCATGCCATCGGGCGGGCAGTGGGTGTCAGCGGGTCCTTGAAACTGGAAAAGGGAATCGGACAACTGCCAGGCGCCACCAACGCGCATGGGGAGAACCGCAGTAGCACTAAGGGACTACGTGCAGCGTAGTGAGACCGTCCTGTGGGAAGGCAGGGTGGAAGGGGGGGTGGGTTGTCATGTCCTGCCAGGGAATAGGACTGTAGAGCAAGAAGATTATGCAAGTGCCCTGGAAGCAGGGGACCTTCTGTCTGATGTAGACAGCTGTCCAGAGGGCAGTGGATACCAAGGCGGGAAATATAGGTGGGAGAACACTCGTGGGGATGGACCCTTCTCAGTTTCCCAACGTATGGTTATAACTAGGTGTTCCCTCTCAGGGTTTGAAGGGGTGCCCCCGGCTGTGCTTTGGTGAGGTCAGGGGAGAGTGGGCTACCTTGAAGGGGGATTAGACAAATGTGAGGGTTGCTAAGGTGGACCCCTGGTTCCCACTAGATCACCAGAAGGTGGAGATGTAGAACCGTAGTCCTGCCAGGGAGGGAAAAGGGAGGAGTGAGCCGTACCTTGGGCCCGTGCAGGGGTAAAGATCCGCTCTAAAAGATTCCTTCCCGATTAAATTAGCTATCCATGTAGCTGTATTGCTATGCAGATGTGTCCCCTTCAGTAAGCAGGAGCTATTCCTGTTGAATGGTAGTTGGGGTCGCAGTGTGGAAACGATGGTGCGACCAGGGGTATCCCCTCCCCTTTCCCTGACCCGGATACGAGGGGGCCTACCTGGGACACACATCATGGACACAGGTACAGTCCTGTTGCAAGTAGGCTTCGGATGTGCGCGTCTCGGAGGCCCCGCAGCAGCTGAGGCTACAACGAGACATGCCTCCATTTCTTAGCGAGGTGTTAGGGTGGGGAACGCGTTGGGGAATAACTGGGAAGGGAGGGCTGCTTGGAGTAGAAGAGGGGTGGTTTCCATCTTCGGGAAGGTCGCTGCTCAAGGGGTGGGGGGGTAGCTACGGTATTGGGGTATCAGCACTGCAGGTGGGCGTCATTGTATTGTCGAACTCCGGTGTCCCGATCTAAGTCCTGCTTCCGCAATTGGAGAAGGAAAAGAAACAAGAAAGGATCGGGGTGATTCCCACCGGACCTACCTTCCCGGGGGGGGGGGGGGGGTTTGGCCGTCTGCGTCAGTGACGCCCAAAGGCCCCCTGCACCTTAAGGGCAAAAGATGGGTGGCAGTGATCAGAGGGACTCCTCCTTGTTCAAAAGGGGAGGCAAAGGCCCACTTCCCACCATAGGTAAAGTGGGAAGGAAAGGGACTGTACCCCCAGGGGAAGTGGGAAGCTAAGTCAGGGGTGTGGGAGAAGACCAAAGTATTTGGCCTCTCCTCGAGGATCCAGGGCTGTGCCCACCACAGTGAGGGTTTCAAAGGGAAACAAGATATCCTCTTCAAAGGGCAGGTCAAGAACTGCCTGCTGTGTGTTAGGAGGTGCTCTAGCCTCCCTAAGCCATGCCATTCTGCAGAGGGTAACCACCGAGGCCATGGTGCGAGCAGCGGTGTCCACCACATCACATGCCGAAAGGAGGAGGTCTTGCGAGATTATGTTGCCTTCCTCCAGGAAGGCATTATGCTCTTCCCTGGCCTCAGGTGGAAGCATATTTCTAAATTTTCCGAGCGACTCTCAGACATCCAGCAGGTATCTGCTGGTTATAGCCTGGTTGTTTGCCACTCATAGTTGGAAGGCTGATGACGAATAAACCTTACAGCCTAGCAGATCCAGCTCCCTGGTTTCCCTGGGGGGGGGGAGGGGTTACCTGGGGGGTTCCCTGGCCCCCATCACTATCTGGACCACGTCCCTGGGGGGAACTGGTTGCCCAGTGAGGGAGGGGTAGCCAAACTCGGATACCCGATACGTCATGCTTGCTGTATCCGAAACTGGGGCAACAGAACTTGGGCTCTGCCACCAGGAGCGTGCGAGGTCCCATATGCTTGGATGGGGCGGGACTGCTAAGGGCACCGTCAAGGCAAAGGCCGGCCCAAAGAGGGTATCGGAGGGGAGACTCAAGGGCTCCACCTCCATACCTAAATTGGCTGTAGCCCGGCACAATAGGTCAAAATATACCAAAAGGTTCCCCGTAAAAGACTCTGGTGCCGGGGACAGCTCAGCACCGGGAGCCCACCATGGAGGAGGGGGAGTTCCCTGGGGGGACGATTCTTGTGGCCGAAACTGGAAAGGTGATGGGGCTGATATGCGGCGCTGAGGCCGTTTGGAGCCCCTAGAAGGTCCTTCTTTTGGGCTGGAGATGGGGGAGGGGGATCGAGATTCCCGGCCCGGTGCCGGCGGTGGAGTGGTGTCGGCCCCCGCTGGAGTGGAAGGCGGGGGGCTGGAAGGTGAGGGTGAGCGTCCCTGGTGAACCCAGGCCTTCGAGATGAAGGCCGGTTTGCCCCTTCTGATTGGAGGTGGGGCAGAGGGTGTCAGGAGTAGCAGCAGGGCTCGCGCTGCCTCCATCGTTTCGGGGGTGGACAGGACGAGAAGCGACTCTACTTGAGTTGTGGGCAAGTCCTCGCTGGGGGAGGGAGGGCTGCCTGGCTGGGAGGGCTCCCGCTCCTGCAGCACCGGGCTCTGTGGTGCCGAAGGTGGAGTCGGCCGGTGCCAGGGCGAGCTTGGCACCAGTGAGGCTGGACTGTACCATGCCGTCGGCACCGGAGATGACACGGCGCGGTGCTGAGGTGAGGGCGACCTCGATCGACACCGAGGTGCCGGGTAGGCGCTGCGGTGCCGGAGTCGGCACCAAGGTGGTGCAGCAGTGGTGACCATCAGTGGCACGGTGCCATGTAG
This sequence comes from Podocnemis expansa, assembly GCA_007922195.1. Lineage (NCBI taxonomy): Eukaryota > Metazoa > Chordata > Testudines > Podocnemididae > Podocnemis > Podocnemis expansa. Next base: position 7,914,756 of record ML682020.1, on the reverse strand, counting down.
GCTCCAGTGCCAAGCTGGGTCTCAGTGCCGGGAGTGAACTCAAAGCCTCGGGTGAAGGGTGCCGAGCCTCCTCCGAGGCTAGGGCGAGGCGTCGCTGTTCCCTCTCCTCGATCGTTCTGGGTTTGAAGGAGAGACAAATGGAACATGCCGAGACCATGTGGTCCTTGCCCAGGCATCTAAGGCGCTTCCCGTGGGGGTTGTCTTGGAGGAAGGCCTTGCCGTACTTGGCGCAGGGTTTAAACCCCAGCATCGTCGACGCGATGTTCTGGTCCGGTGTTGGGGACTCTCGTGATGAAGTTAAATCCACGAAGAGATTTACCCACCCAGACAGTGAGTCGAAGACAACGGGACAGGCTGCTTGCGATTTTCAAGGAGCGGACGTTCCAAATCCAACGTGCAAGGTGGAAGAAATAAACTGAGGAGGGGGAGGGGAGGCGGCTGTATATATAGCCGCAGGTGGCGTGAGGGTTGGTGGCCGCCTACCCTCTTTCGAGAGGCTAGGATAAGTTTTTTTTTTTTCTGACCAATCTGGCGCTCCAGCACGGAGATGCCTATTACTGAATTTCTTTGAGCAGTGCTCGAAGAAGAACTATCATTAGGATCTGTGCTTCGTCTGAATTGCAGATTTCACCATTATCTGCCCATCGCCTTCAAACTGACATGCTAAAAAAGCAGGAGCAAGCAACAGTCAGCACAATAGGAACTTTCCCTTGGGCCCAGCTTTTAATTTCTCAGTGTGGCCATTTAGTTTGCCATCTTTTAACTTTGTGAAATATTGCCTTTTCCTTTTCTTTTTTACCTGTTCTTTTGCCTTTTCCTTTGACTTTGTGATAATTTTTAGTTTGGCTTTGGTTAGATCAGTTTACCAGGTAGGTCCATAAAGGCTGCTACATATAAATATAGTGCTGCCCTCTTTAGATGATCATTACAGCTGTGTGTCACGTCTGTGCTGTATCTTTTTTTTTTGTAAATAATTTTTTAGCGTCTTCTTTACTTAGTATTTAATATTTTTGAGGGGGCAAGAGTCTTATAAACTTGAGTACTTCAGAGAATTTCACTGAAATTTGGTGTTTTTCATTTATAGCTACACACTAGGAACCTTTTTTTACTTACCATATATAATCGGGTATAAGCCGATCCGGGCACCAGCTGACCCCTCCCCCCCAATTCTGAGCCCCAAAAAGAAGCTGAAATTGGTGACCCAGGTATAAGCTGCGGTCCCCTTTTGGTCTTGGCCCCTAACCCCCCACCCACTGCTGCTGGCTTCCTCTGGAGTTTCTGACAGCTTCCCTGCCCCAAAATCTCTGCTGCTGCTTTTCCCTTGCCCCCTCGCTGTCCATTCCTCACCCCTGCTCACTTCTCAGTTTCCTGCTGCTGCCCCCGTGCCACCCTTTCCTCACTGCTGTCACCCCAGCTGCCCCCCCACTGCTGCCTCTGCTCACTTCTTATTTACCTCACTGTTGCCCTTTGCTGCTCCCTTTCTTGACTGTTGCCCCCTTGCTCCCACCTGCTCTGCCCTTTCCTCACTGCCGTCACCCCTGCTACCCCCTGCTCTGCACTTTTCTCACTGCTACCCCCCTGCTCACTTCAGTTTCCTGCTGTTGCCCCCTGCTCCTCCTGCTACCCCCTGCTCTGCCCCTTTCTCACTGCTGCTCTCTGCTCCCCCTACTGCCCCCTCCTTGCTGCCACCCCCTATTCCACCCTTCCCTCACTGCTACCTGCAGCCCCCTGCTCTGCCACTTCCTCAAGCTGCTCCCTGCTCCTCCTGCTGCCCCCCTGCTCCTTCTGCTGCCCCCTGGCTCTTTACTACTGCCCCCCTACTTCCTTCTCAATTTGGTGCTGTTGCTCCCCTGTTCCCCAACACCTTTTCCCTGTCACCCCCCAACCCCTGTTGCTGCTCTTCCCAGCCTGCCAGGCACACACCCCCCCAATCCCTGTCGCTGCTTCCCTGGGCTCTCCAAAAACCCTGGGTCCTCCTGCCGCTTTCCTGGACTCCCTGATACCCCCCCCCAATGCCCAAGCCCCACCACCCCTTCCCTGGCCTCCCTGACCCCCCCAACCCTCCCAGCTCTCCCATCACTTTTCCCAACTCCCCGACCCCCCCTCCCCAATCCCCGGTCCCTGCCACCGCTTCCCTGGCCTCCCTAAATCCCCCCCTCAATGTCCAGGCCAACCCCCCCCAGGCCCCCTTACGTGGCCGCTCCAGATGCCGGGGTCCCCTCCTCACTCCAACCCCAGCCCCGGCCGACTGCCCAAGATGGCCGCCTGGCAACACTGGGGCTCTGGCCTGCCACATGGTCTGGGAAACTCCTGGGAGGGGCTGTCTACTGTATTCTCTTGAGTATAAGCTGAAAGCCTGTTTTGAAGCCAATTTTCAGGCACAAAATTTTTGGCTTATATGCGATGATATATGGTATTTTTATTAAATGTCTAGTGCACATAAACCCAAGCCTATATGAAACATTTGTAAGATTTGACTGCCAACATTTTAAATGTGCTATTTATTTTTGAGCCATCATTAATGTTACCACTTTTTGTTTATTAATTAATGCTCATACTTTTTTAAAATGTTCATTTTAACTTTGTAGTTCAGCATTAGCTCATTTATGTTAAGTGAAAGATGGTCAACTTACAAGCTTCATGATGGGAAGATCTTTAAAAATATCATACCCAAGAATAATTTACAAGTTCCAGAGGGATAGTCATGTTAGCTTGGTTCAGCAAAACAAAAAAGGAGTCCTGGGGGGGGGTCATGTTGCATGGTTAGGGCTGCAGGGGAGGACTGGGGCCACAGGGAAGGTAGCAGGGGAGGCCGATAGTAAGCCCTTTAGGGGGCCCCACAAAGTAGTTTGTGGCAGGGAAGCAGCTCCCAGCCTGTCAACCAGCCTGCAAACAGCCAAGGTAAGGGCTTTGAGGGGGGGGCTGCTGGGGGTTGTGGGGGGCTGCTGGGGGTTGTGTGTAGCAGAGGTGGGTGGGAGTGGATGTGTAGCTGAGGTTGTGGGGTGGCTGTTTGGTTGGGGGTGTGTGTAGCTGGGGGGGGTGAGCTGGGGGCTGGAGGGATAGTTCTGGTCCCTGCAGTGATGGGAGGGTCCATCACAGGCAGCAGGGGGCTGGGGGAGGAGGGAATGGGACCCACTAGGGTGGGAGGGAGCAGCAGTGGAGTGAGGATTTGCCCAGGGTGGCAGGGAGCCACTGTGGAGAAGGGGGAAGTGGGGGCTGTGCCATGCTCCCCTGCCCTGCCTTCCCACTCCTCAGGTTCCCCCCGACCCCTCTCACAAAGCCATTCCTGTTCTCCCTTCCCCTCTCCTCTCCTCTCCTCTCCTGGCATCCTTGTGCTGTTCCCCACATGGCTGCCCTTGTCCTCTTTGGCCACCCCTGCCCAGGAATGGTGCTACCATTTCTGGCGCCTCCCTGCAAGCAGAGCAGGTGCCAGCGCCCCCCTGCAATGCTTACTGGGTTTACTGGGTGCCCCTGCCCCTGCCCCTGCCCCTGCCCCTGCCCCTGCCCCTGCTCTGCTCCCCACACTCACTCATGCCACTGCAAATAACTCCTGACCTCCCCTGTCTTGACATCCCTTCTCTGCTACCCCTACTACCCCATGTAACAGCATTTCCGAACCACAGTGCCATGGTTCATAAATATTCATATTATTTTGAGCTTATTTAAATATTCATGAGTTTTTAATGGTGGTGTGCCTCAAAAAATTTGAAGGTATCAAGGTGTGCAACAGCAGAGGGAAGGTTGGGAGCCACTGATCTAGTGGCCAGCATCCTGGGTCCTCCGCTGGCTGGGCTGGGTTTTGCATTTCTCAGTCTTTTTAAGGTAAAGCTCCCTATGGTATATCCACGCTGTGGAGCATTGTTGGCAGTGTGGGATCAACCAAGCAGCAGCGGAGACCAGCTGAATTCATCCCAGTAATCCAGAGTAATCCTGCATCGACTGAAGGGCATTTCCCATCAGCCCAGTGCTGTGGAAAACCATGATAAATGGATGTTGGTATGTCACTGAAATCTTCCAGCAGTATAGATCAGGCCCTGAATAAAAGCAGTCCTGTAGCTCCCTGGACAAGAGAGGTGAGGTCTTACCAATGACTTGCTGCACTTGCACTTAAAGTATATAATGTGGGTTTTAAGGTGAAATGTCAGAGTCCTGTCCCCGTGAATCCAAATGGGGGGTTAAAGAGGAAAATGAAGTTAATTGAGAAGGCACTAAATGTAGAATATCTGATAATGGTCAGAGAAATTAATTTTCACTTTTGTCTGGCTGAGAGCGCAAAGCGTGCAGGGTCATGCACACTTCAGATGAACCAGAACCCATGGGCTGTGTTAGCCCATATTATCCCCAAAACTCATCTGAATAGCATTTACTTCCAACACAATCCGCTTTCAGAGGGGGCGAGTCTGAACATCTTATTCAGGTACAGTACAGACAATAAGTGCACATGGAAATGTTTGGTGCATGAAGGCTACAGGGGGTATGAGGCATTTGTATGTAACAGAAATGTTCAGTGGTCACTTTTGAGGGAGGGGAAGGAGATTCTGATGGAAGCAATTTGTATTTTTATAACCAAAAAGAACATGGGCTTTGAAGAATGACGCGTTCAACACTCTAAGGCTTAAACAATGCCTGTCTCCCTTTGTTATGCACGTCAGAGCTCCACTTGGTGGTTTTGTGCCAAGTGGTGATGTCAGACCCCAGAAACAGGCAAAAATGAACAGGTTAGGGTGGCACATAGCTTCAAAAAATTCCCTTTGCATACTGATATTAAGGCAAACAAGTTGGTTTCCTGCAAACTGGAGCCTACATTCACAGAATAAGAGTTGACCCTTTGCGGAGTTGGGTACTAGATGCTCTGCACTGATCTGACGAGAATTACAAAGCAATTTTTCGATCAGTTCATTTGTAGATAATCCCAAATGAAAATAGGATTGTAGTTTTTAATGTCAACCGTGGGCCTATTAGATTTAATAGCTGGTGGATCCTTCTTTGTTTGGTTGCCATGCATTAATATAGGGATTTCAAACTTGCAGGCCACATGCGGCCCCTGAAGTTATTTCCTGCAGCCTGTTACAACACTATCATTACCTATATTTGCAATATCATTGTATGAAAAGATTTCAGTGGTGCGGCCTTCATGGTGATTTGCGTTTGAGACCCCTATATTAATAGATCACTGGGCCATAAATCTGGGGTTTGGGAGATTCAAACTGTGTGTTCAGCAAAAAACCCAGGCACTGCACTGTGAACCTGAGATCTTAGTGCCACTCTTTTGTAAATAAATGTGAGAACTCCAGTTTAGCTGAGTTTTGGACCTTAGGAAACCAAATGCAATTGTTAGTTTAATATATAAAGGTCTGTGTGGGCATCAGGAGAGAAGAATGACTATTGGAACACCCTCTGTTAAAAACTCAAGAGCCGATCATGCACCTTTATTTACCTGGTATCGCTATTGTGCATACACAATTCCCACCAACTTCAATCCATGGCAGGATTGCCGGGCCCCCCCCCCCCCGTTAAGGAATCTCTTCACAATAAAACCATCTGCTATGTGCTGCACATTGCACAGCATCACTACCCACCTTAGCAGGAGTCAATTAATGGCCCTGCATACTTGGACCACAACAGCTCCCACAGTCAATTTACTAACTCAGCATTCCCTACTGACTTATGGCAGTCTGGTGTCACCGGCTTCTACAGAGCAATTGCCACTTGCTTCTCTACCATCCAAGCAGATCTCATTCAGAGTGAAAGCTCAGCACAAAGTTCCTGGAAGGTGGCCTTCTGCATTTGAAAGGTCTTCAGCCACTGTTCGTCATCCCATAGCAGTGTAACAGTGGGATCCCACCAGCAGTTCCCATTTCCAGTGACTAGAAATGGCACTGCATCATATTCAGCTACTGTGCAACTGCCAGTAGCAACGAGGAATTTTTTGTTCTTTCTGTGGCTTGCAGCAAGGCTGCTTGAATGACATGGTAACATTTTGAACAGTGGTTCTTGTCTTGGCCCTGGAAATATGGCAGATAGGGCACGAGGTGGCAATGCTCACAACAAGACCACACAGCTGAGGGGGGCTTCTCAGGCCATGTTGTAGATGCAGCTAAGCCAGGCTTTCAAATATAGGCACTTAAGAGTATGAGCTGCTTGCTATTAATATTGGGGAGGGTAGAAGGAGACTACATCAGGCCAGAGCTGTGGTCCCATCTCCCCCCTGCAACAGTATTTTGGTTCCATGAATCTTTGCAAGCCCTCCCCCAAACCCCTTGCAGGGTCGCATTGTGAGATGGCTACCCAAAGTGCACAGCTCTATGCATCAGTGCAAGTGCTGCTGGTGAGGACACACTGCCCCCATACCATGAGCATGCTGTGGACACACCTGGCCAACGGTGGCAGCTGAGTGACGGCTTAAATCAATTGAATCTGGAGACTGCCCTCAGTAGAGCAGCTCAGTGCTGTCAGGTTGCTTGCTGCGGGTGGCACAAAGCTGCTGCACAGGCCACTGACATTCCTGTTCTAAATTTGTACATAGTTGTTAAGGAGACTGAGCTGTTCTTGTGTAGCTCTTCACACTGCAACTGCAAACACTTTTTTCAAGATAAACTGCCTTTTGCAGCTGCTATCTTCTGTTGGTAGGATCTAGAAACACTTCTTTTTAATACAGCTGTTTTCGCAGGTATGCGTGTGTGAGTGTGTTTGTGATAGAGAGGTGGAACTGGGCTTGCTTTTTCATGGGAAAGATCAAATTTTGGAGTACGCTCTGTATGTTCTTTCTCGGACTGTCCAGAAGAGTGCTGAGTCATAGAAGTTGAGGCTGTCTTGAGCTAAGCAGTCTCAAGGAGACAGATTGTGCTGCAGGAAGCAAAGTTCTTGTGACATCTGGGCCTTGTGATGGTATTGTGCTGAGACACTGGATTAAGATTTTGCAGGATCCTTTCATTTTTTTAATTCCATATACCATTCTGCCTGACCTGCAGAGTTATTTGGGTTTGGATTTGGGTAGTTGCACATGTCAGTAGTTTGTGGTAACTACTCTACCTCTACTTCCGTTGTAAACCACCTGTGTTTTATCTCTGACTTCTTGAGAAACCAGAAATTCTGCATGGGCTAAGTTGCGTGTGTGTGTGTATGTTTTAAAAAAAAAAAAAAAAAAAAAAAAACCTTTGCCTGACCTATTGAAATGCTGTTGACTGCAGATTCCCCAATAACAATATTTTGAAGGTTGAGCCGTTGCCCTGATAACATGTTCCAGTGTACAGGAGAGGAAACTTCCAAATAAATTCCTAGTTACTACACTAGGGAGTAGTCTAAAATAGAATTAGTCACATTGGCTGAGCCACCATTTGTTTTTCTTCAGCATTCAATGTTACTAAAAGAAATTCATGAGTAGAATTTGTCATGGATCTAAAAGTTCAGTGAGGATTGCACAATTCTGCCAAGCAAAACAGGCCTAGAGTGTGCCATTCTGGTCTAGAATACACCCTTTTAATGTCTATATTTAGACCAAAAGGATATTTTTAAGCAGAACAGATGCCTGTTTTTCCCCTCTTAAAAAGAGCAGTTCAGTTGTCTGCTTTGAAGCTGTCTGGTTTGGAAAAATTTTGGATTAAAGCTAGCACTCAGGGATTCCTGTAGGTGGCTGACTAGAGATCTGGGAGTGTGGTTCATCTCCAGCCTGATGTTCGCAATTACCAAGGGTTCGGCACTTGGCATAGGAGTCGGAAGATGAGAAGCGATATTGACTCTCTGCCTCTCCCTTTCTTCTTGATTCCCAAGAGTTTCCTTCAGGTCATGGCTCTGTCTGTCAGGAACAGCAGGCAAGGCTCTTTCAAATGCCCCCCTCTGTAACTGCCTGAGGGAAATAAAACAAATGTAGCATCAGCCTGTGGGACTGTTCATTGGCTAATATCAGGGAGTAAAATTTGCCAAATGGATCTGGCTGAAACTGGCCATGGGTGACACTGCTGGGTATGACAGGATGCCATGTCTGTCACTGCAGATGAGGGAGCTACAAAGCCAGCCGTCAGCACCGTGGCAGTAGCTAAGTTGCATTTTAATTTGAATAAATCCACCTAAAGAAGGTGGTAAAAACAATGTTGGGGGCTACTTTCTAACCTTTAGGGAAGGCATATAATTACTCTTCATTGATTACCCTGAATTTAACTAGCCTCTGTTCTGCACATTTGCTCAGGGGATGAATCCCATAGTCCTGGACAGCATTAAATTGATCTCTGCTTTGCCATGCTGCCTGTCGGAGCCAGGTTTGTTTGTTCCATGCCAGGCTACAGCCTTCTAAAATCCAAGCCTGTACCATGACTGAAACCCTGATTGTGTCTCCACGGCACAGCTGAAGAAAGCTAACTGGTGCAGAGTTTCACCCTCTCAGAGGAGCTCTCTGCTATATTTGACTTTCTCCACTGTTGATGGTACACAGGCCTTGTACCCTTCTGCATTGGACCCTCCATCCCATAGACGGCTACCAGGGCACCAGAGGAGGTCATACTTCAGAAAACAGTCAATGAAATCCCTTCATGTTGTTTTCTGTGATTCTGGATCACACTGCCATGTTTTTTTAAACTTGTGATCTCCACTGGCTTTATTCCAGGTATAGCGTGACGTTCATGTAGTTGGCTTCACATACACTTATGTCCTTATTTTGCAATATTTTTTGCAAGACCTAATCTGAGATGCATGCTCTAAATGTCCCTGAAAAGGCCTTGCATCACCTCCTCTCACTGACTGTTCCTATGCTGCTTGTCTAACACTAGCTTCCTTTCTATACTGCTCCTCTTTCCCCTTTCTGGTGCAAGAGCCTTTTGTTCAGCAGTTCCTGCCGTCTTGGATTTCTGCTGCTCCTTGACTATCCACCTAAATTCACATCCCAGCAGAGACTTCTCCCTTACTGAGCTGTTTGAAAAGCAGAGTAAGAAACTTAAAGACAACGATTTAAAAATCGCAGTTAGATGGCAGGGATGAGGAATGTTCGTTTTGTATTGAGCTTGTCTCAAGGGACATTATTCAGAGATCAGGGCCCCACTGTGCATGGCACCAGCAGGAGACAAGTCCTGCCCCAAAGGGTTTCCAATGCAAGTTACGAGATGAGGCAACGGGTAAATGCAACAAGCAGACGAGGAGGGTGGGAACCCAAGGAAACAATGGAACCCATCTCACTAGAAATGTCACCTAAGATAACTGAAAAATGCTTGTTCCTCTTCAACTCCTCAATTTGTGCATTTGGCAGCATGTTCTGTAAAGTTGGTTTCAATTTCCTCTCTAGTTACTAAGCTTGTTCCTTGCTGGAAACGCACTTAAAATATATAAAGCGGAACACAGGAGTACTTCTATTGAAAATGTATCTAATAAAGGAGACGGGGGTGGTGGTGTCCACAACATATTCCATGGGATCTGTTCCAGAATGACATCATTAGCTTCTTGTTGCCATTCCAAACAGTGATGTCTTGTATGTTGCATGAGATTCAGCATGAAGACAGACGAGAAGGTGAAATCCTGATGCTTTGGATTGCTGCCTCTTTCTCCCTTGCTCCAGCTTTCCAAGAGGATGTAGTGCAGAATTAACCTTTTTGCTTCTAAAATCCAACCTTTCTCTATTGTTTTGATTCATTATAGGGTTCTCAAGTGCTCGGGACTAGAACCGATGGCAGACAATGTCAACAACTAACAACATAGCACAGGCCCGGAAGCTGGTGGAGCAGCTCCGTATCGAGGCTGGCATTGAGAGGATCAAGGTGAGAAGGGGATGGGAAGTAGCATGTATGAGTCATCTTTCTTTCGGGGTTAGGAAGAGGGGAAGAGTACCATTAATGCTTGTTTGGAAAAACGTTCAGTCATGCTATGGGCAGAACCAGTTCTTTTGGCAGCACTCTAAAAGCACCCTGGAGGTGCACACTACTGTGACTTCTCTAGTGGACCTGGGATTTGCAGCACCTCTTATGAAATGCTGCTTCTGAAGTGAGTGGCACACAAACCATCTCCAGTTTTCTTTCTCTCTCCTGCCTCTCCCAAAGGGTCTCTGGCTGCAACTGCTGTTTCTCTGTTGTTGCTGCCTTTGAGACCAGTGATTCTCATCTACTGTATCTGGACACATTACAGTGTTGCCACACAGCAGTAAGCATGTCACGGAGACATAGCATGGGGAGGGTGGGCTGGTGTGTCCTGTAGGGTTGCAATATGCCACCAAGTGAGAACCACTGTCTTAGACTACAAAATAAATGCAACATCTCTATCTATGCACGCAAGTTAAATTCTGATTTGAGGCATTTTTGGTGGCATTCTTGAAGAGCTCCATCACAGCACATGGAATGTGTCCACTGTGCCCTGTTGCCAATTTCCAAGAGTAAAAGTGGTGAGAGAGTGCATTCCTAAGGATGTCCTAGGATCCAGACCACTCTCAGCCCTCCAGGTGGCTGCAGAATCTCCACTCATTGAGCATGTGATTTCCGATGGGTTCTTTTGCTGAAGGATGCTGATGCTAGTTTGTGTACCAACGCCTTGTACTAACTGGCCCACAGTCATTCTGTATTTCTTCTTGTTGTCTACAAATATCACCTGCTGTGACTCTTCTGTGCAGTCCACTCCAATGAGCAAGATGCTCAATGTCATTCTCGGAACCCTGACTTTTGTGCTCTAAAAGCTTGTTGGGTGATGGCCAGTGGTAGTGGACTAAATCTGGAAAATTTCTTGCTTTGTATGCTCTGATGTGTGGAGCTAGAAGGTTGTAATTCAATATTTCAACTGCCAGTGGCTCAAAGTGAAACTCCTTGGGAGGGGTGGTGGGTGGATTGGTAGCTGCAGAGAATTGTTCAAGAAAACTTGCTTCCTGTCAGCAAGCAGGAGGGTGGGGGGGGACGACTTTGGATGGTGATGAAAGACACAGTAAAAACTAAAATGTTGGTTAAATATATATTAACTCCTCCTGGTTGAAGAATGTTATCTTTAACTGTCGGTTCCTATAACCCTTGCAAGAATAGATTCATCATATTAACTTTTGATGTGCAGGAGGAATTGCTTCTACTTTGAAACTTCTGTTTTAAACATAGCCTGAGGTTTTGTAGCTGATTTTTAGGGGAGGCTGTTTCCAGACTCCAGTCTTGCACTGATCAGAAAGGCCAGTTTAGGGAAGACAAAATAAATTACAGGTCTCCCTGGTCCAGACATTGCTGAGTCTCCAAGTATTACTAAGCATCTCTAACTTTCAGATCCAAAACTATGCATGGTGAGGGGCCAGAAGGGCATGTCTCTAGCTACCTGCTGGGAAAAACAATGGAGGGACCACAACATACCATAACTTAGCGGGTATGGAGGTGATGTGCTGTCTGGGCTAACTTTGGTTTGGTGTTTTTAGAGCCACAAACCAAGCCCTGTCCAAACAATTGATGTGCTGGTCTTGTCAGGCAGTGGGTCAGAAGAATATTATTTTTGCCTCCTCCATGTTTTTTTTCTTTCTTCTTCCACCTTCTTTGAATGTTTCATAGCTAAACTGTCTATCTGCATTTCAAATGTGGGTGAAGGCACTTCTCCATCAGTGCACCAGAATCCTATCTGCAGCACATTTCTTCCCTGTTCCCAAATAACTCAGCTGTCCAGTCTAAAGAGCTTGCACACACTAGTGTACAACACCGCCTGTAGTCTCTTCCCTGCTCTTTATTCAGTTCATTTCAACTGTTTATAAGGTACTTAAAGGTTTAGGATCATTGCCAGGGCATTCAAGCAACTTCTGACTCCTTCAAGACAGTCTTTCTCCCCCGCCTGTGCTGTGGAACCGTCACGGTCCCTTTCGAGCCCCATGTGAATAGTTGGTGTAAGACAGAGGTTTGACATTGCCATTGGTGGCAGAATGGAGTTACAGGTTTGTCTGGATGGCTATTGACAGTTGGTGTTAGAAACCTGCCTGGCTCCTAAGCTTTCTAGAGGCTACTGCTATTTACTGTCAATATTGAGATGCCAACCAAGTTTGCATGGCAGGTGCTGTGCAGATAAATAGCTCTGAGCCCCACTTGCAAGAAGTTGCAATATGGCTGAGAGGGGAGGAAGCATGGATGGAGAAGTGTGGCACAGATGAAGTGACTTGCCCAACTCACCCTGTGCAGAGTGTGAAATTGAAGCTAGATCTGAAATCCCAGCCATCCTTCCTCTTGCACTTGGTGCCATGAATTGTCGCTAGACAGCTTAGAAATGGAAATACTCCAGGCTGCTGGGTCTTGCAGTGCAAACTCTCGTTCTGCAGGAGGTGTACTGATTGCATCCTACCATGCCAGGTGGCATGTAGGGAGTTTTCCGTCTCATAATTTTTTCTTTAATTACTCCTACCAGTGAGGTCTGTTAGCCTAAAATCATCTCCCCTGGGAAACGATGGGACCCTTTTTGCCTGGGTCGTTTTATACATAGTGTAGACAAAGCATAAGAAAACAGATTAAAGGTCCACTCTCTGCTCTCCAAGGGTGTGAAGTGGAATTAAATATAATGAGTCTTTCTTAAATATCTGTGCAGGCTGTGATTGCACATAAGGTTTGCAATGGCAGGATCTGATACTGAAATAGAAACCTAGACTAAAACAATTACAGAAGTGAACAATTCACATCTGAGACCAGAAGAGACCTCCCTGTGATGTTATGATGATTCAGTATGTTTTGTGTTAGCTTTATGTACAACCAGCTATTAAGTCAGTAGCAAAGGATTCAGCGTTAAGGAGTCTCCAAAGCTGATGAGACGTCTCTGACTTAAACCCAACCACACATCCCAGTCTTCTAATTACTAAAAGGTGCGCTTGAGTTATCCACCCTTCCATCTAGTGTCTTGGTTGAGTGGTTACTCCAGGATCCAAATGCTCAAAATAAATCTGTAAACTAAAATAAGCAAAGTCCTAAGTAACAGCTTCTACTTTCAGTGCTGTGGTTTTCAGACTTCATTTTTAGCAGCAGAGAATGACCGCTTCCAGGCATGCATTCTGTCCTGAGAGATGACAGATCATGTATGGCAATGTAATTTTAAAAACTCTCTCTGAACACAAGAGAGTTTTCCCCTTAATTTTCAGTTTATTTATACCAGACTTAAGCATTTCTTTCCATGCTCATTTCCCCTTTTTATTTCTGATGATGAGCTTCTGTAGTTTCTATTATGAAACTTTGGACTTCACTATCTCTAAAATTCCACTCTCTTGCCCTCCTTACAGCACTTGCTGGACATTAGTACAACTCAAGAATGTTTAAGGACAGCTGGTCTTGTGCACACCACGTAAGTTGAGTTGTGGGGATATCCTAAACATTCTCCCTAAAACTCTTCTTTTTTTCTTTCTGAACATTTAGGTCTCCAAAGCATCTTCTGAACTAATGAATTACTGTGAGCAACATGCCAGGAATGACCCGCTGCTGGTTGGAGTGCCCGCCTCGGAGAATCCTTTTAAGGACAAAAAACCTTGTATCATCCTATAGCTTTCCTTGCTCTTGTGCACACTCTCTCTCTCAGGCAGGGCACCGTTCCGTATCAGTTTAAACCAAGTCACAAACTCAAAACTGTGCAGAGGGATAAACACTAAAAGTTGGATTCAAGTAGAACTTAAAATCTCAAATCAGAAGTGTTCAGAAGGGGCCTTGGCTGTTCCTGAGCGATTCCCATATTGAGAGGAGTTCAAATTTAAAAAACAGCATTGGGGTGGGTGGGAGCATTATTAAACTAGGTTTGATGTTCTAATTCTGGATTCAAGGGTGGCAGGGGGACGACAACAATTCAATCGCATTTGCTAATGGGATTCATGGCTTCTCAAAAGATCAATTTTTGACCGTTTACAGTATTTGGTTAAAGCTTTGGGTGTGCTTTTGATTGTTAGAATTTCAGTCTGATTGCTCTGTTTCTTGAGGAGAGAGATCAGATTTGAGCAGAGGAGGTGGCAGCTGTTTTTAAAATTTTTTTTGTAAAAAGATGGATATTGCAAATGAGTAAATTTGGAGTTGGTGGGGAAGGGAAGGCAAAGTGTTTGACAGCTGTGTTGTAAAGTCTAATGAAATCATGAAACTTTCTCTCCATGAAACATGGCATGTGGTTCTGAAACATCATACAATCTTATGGTATCTGTAACAAACTGCATCGTGGGGAATACACTTCATCATCCATGAAAACTGACGTGACACTAAGTCATGTTTGACCCAACGCCTTAGGTGCTGGAAGGAGGGATGCCATTGAAGGGGTTTCCATCATATCCAAGGTTTACAGTTTGGTTCAGTGGCTCTCAAGACCCGCACTGTAAAAAGTGTTCCAGCAGCCCCTGCCCTAGGCAAAGGAGATGTAGGTATTTACATCCTCTGATCACAATTTGAGTTTTTAGTTCTGTGTTATTACCACTATTTTCCCAGCAGAACTGCTATGTTGGGGTGCTGAGTTGGGTTTGTTCTGTCTTTTTCTGATGAGTGGTGGGTTTCATTCTCCTCTGCAGCGTGCTGTTGAAACTTTTCTATCCAGGCCTTTGAGATTCTCTGTCTAAAACACTAGGCCTGGAAAGTGCTGCCTTCCCAGCTCTCCTTAGTGATGAACATGAGTCTGTGGTATTAAAACCTGTTAATTGGCAGGGATGGGGTTAGGGTCGTAAAGAAGAAGTATTAAATCCAACTGTTCTAATCCCTTGGAAGTATGAAATTTAACTAGTTTTTCCACTTACCAACATAGATAAGGCATTGTGATTTGGGAATAAAGTTGACAGAGCAGGCAGTGAGGGAAGGGAATTAGTCACTTCTGCTTTGCCTGCAGGATGTAAACGATTCATAGGTAGACCGTACCTAGTACTCAGATCAGGGCCTTGTAATCTGCTTTGTGGAACGTCGATGCAGCTTGCAGGTTTTGAGCAGCCCCTTCCCCTCTAGTGCAACCCAAATGGTGCGTGCGAGAGAGCAGAGCTCAGGGAGGTCCTGTCACCTCTCCGGTGTAGCTAGATCTCTTACCATTGGGTGCATCCTGGGACCATTTTCTAAGAACACTGCAGAATTCTGAACTGCTCTGTCCAAGCAGCGGATTTGCTTACCAGCTTGTAAAAAAACCTGTCCAGGACTGTCAGCTTTATCTAAACAGGCAGGCCTAGATCTCTTCCTACAAGAGGATGCCCAGCTTTCTACGGAACATGGACAAGCAGACCACTGCAGAGGTTTGAAAGATGAATAAGCTTTGAACGCAGCAGAAGTTACTAATTTCTCCTTTCTGATTTGCACTGGGAGTTGAAGACTGGCAAATTCAAGGTACAAGTACTAATTGTTTTCACATCCATTTATACATATTCTTGCCACATTTTGGTCCAAATTGTGTTCGAGATGAGAAGGGAGAAAAGCCTCCTATGTGGAATCCTAGGAAATCTGCTTCACTGAGCCATTTCCTCAGTGTTTTGGATCTGTTTAAAGCATCAGGGGCTTCAATAGAAACCCAGTGCTTTGCACTTTTGACACTCTGAGACAATGCTGGGTTCCTGTCACCAGATGAGAAAAGCTAGAGGAGAACCTTGGTTTAACTTTCCATGGAACCTTGAGGATTTTGGCTCTTCTGAGGTCTGGTTAGAGGAGGGAAGATTTGCCTGTCAATAATGGGTACCACACACACCTTTTAATAGTAAAATGTGTCATTTAGGATCTGCCTTGAGACCCGCCTAGGCAGGTCAGCAGGCACTGGACCTCTGTTATGGCCCTGGGTGCTCCTGGAAGGGAAAAGTGTCAGCACATTCTCAAGTGTGTGTGAAATTCTTGCAGATGGTTCTGGAGCAGAGTTCAGGCTCCCTGGCTAGACTTGTGCTCCTGGAACACATTCTAGCAGCAGTTATCTTGAGTGACAAGAAAGGTGGAAAGGTTTAGCTCTTGCCACAATAGAGCCAAAAAGAACAGCTGAATAATTGACAGCAGCATATGGATAAAAACAGAGCTCTGTGTGCATGTGGTGATTAGATGCTTGGTAACACTCTTGGTCTGAGTTTGTCACTCCTGAAAGCCAGCTATACTCTGCCCGCTTGTGCACCTGAAGGAGAGAGCTGGCTCCTGACAGAGGGTGGGAGCCTGTCATGTGGTACAAACACACTCTGTTAATGTCAGGGGTTCCAGATATTTTGCTCTCACCTTTTCATTACCCAATCAGTTGCCTTTTTAAGCCATTTATTTTTAAACTTGTATTTTTAACACTACTTCAAACTGCCACAAGTACTAGCTGTCACCTGCTGCTGCTTTCACCTGGATTTCCCAGAGGCCCTGTGCTCAGTGAGCTGAGGGACCTGTGACCTTTCCACTTTTCCTTTCCAAATGCCATAGGTTCCAGTCCTCAAATCAGCCACCCTTTCCTGCCCTGCCTTTGTTTGTGGAAAACAAAGTGGAGGGTGTTACTTCCCTCTGCCAGGAGCCTTCCCCGGGCTTGTTAAAATCCTTTGGGCTGGCACCACTTTCACACTCCTCCCTTCCATCATGGCTTGCTGCAGACCTTCCAGTCACAGCAGCATTAGACTATCTGTCAGCCAAGAAACCCAGTGAAACCTGCCTTTGGAGCTTCCTGTAGGCAGAGCCGTTCCCAGACAATTGGCAAGCGCTGCCTTTGTTCTATTTGGTCCAATGTTGTTTAAAACTCCAGGAGTGAGATATTAACACTGTCCCAAGCTGTGTCCTGGGCTTCTCCACGGAGAGGCATTCTCTTGTAGATTAAGGATTCCTTCTGTTCTTAACCTAGTACGGTTCCAGCCTTATTTTTCTACTCTGGATTGCTGATTCTTCCTCTATGTTAGAGAACAGTGCATGGTGCTATAATGGGCAATCTAAGCAGATGCATGAGTTTCCAGGTCAGCCAGGAGACCTGGTTCCTTCATTTGCAGAGGAGAAAACTAGTGGTGTAGGCTGGTGCAGAAACTGTCCACTTCTCCACTCTAGACCCAAACGAAGGACATGCTGGGATCATTAGCTCACGCAGCCTGTGGTTTCCCAAAACCTACAGCTTGAAGGTTAAGAGCATCGCTCTCTTCACTTTCCGCAGCCCTTTTTCACCCTGCGCCACTGCCATCTCGTCCTCGAAATGCTTTCTAATCGTCCCTGTGCCTAGCTCAGCCCGTACTGTCCACAGAGTCAGTCTACAGTGACCATAATAACTGCAGACACTTGCTTCCCCCCATAGGTCATTCTGCTGTTGGATTCAGCTAACCAGTCACTTAATAGCCCAGCACAATCTTGCTTTTCTCTCTCTCAGCCTGGCATAGCCAATTCTGCCCCTTCTGTCTGAATCCCATCCAGTTTGCTAGCCAACCAGGGTTGGGTGATCGTTACACTATGAAGCTGTAGTGGAGGTTAACCTGTGCCATATTATCCCATGTGTGGAGAGGGCTGGGGAATGGCCTTCTACAGTAGGACAAGAGTAGGCGAGGAGAGGACAGAGACAGAATACCTGTGCCATTGATGTTTTTGTGGGTCCCCACAAGAGCTATGCAAAGAACACTGGGACAAGGGAAGCTGGGAGCAGCTGGCCACTCTGGACCACTGATCAGGACATGTTTTCATGAACCTTTCACGAATGCATGCTCTGTGCTGTCAGGAGTCCCTGTCTCCTTGGTCTCCACTGATGTGGATGGAGGGTAGCAGAGGAATAAGGGGAATATATAAGGGGAATGCGGGTGGGGGCAATGAAGGCAGCTGGGTCTGAACAGCCAGCACCATGTGGAATGGAAGGAGCCTGGCCACGTGGGTAGCTGACGTATCTTCAACTGGTGACTTGTCTCTAAGTGGGAAAGTCCTCAGCCATTTTTCTTTTTCCTTGTCTGAGTAAATCAGTGATCATACTGTAGATGGTTTTGTATAGCATAAATGTAAGTGCAAATTTTAGTATCAGCTTGTACTTTGTTAGTGCATTTGCCGAAAAAAAAAAAAAAAGAAAAAAACACACTTTCAGGACTTTTTAAGTGCTCTAAAAGGAAGGAAGCGGTGCCTCTTTTGGGATCTGACTTGGTGGCCGACAGCCGCTGCCAGCTTGGCACTGGCTTTATAAAGGCCTTTTCTGGTAGTAAACGCATGGCCAAACGTGTCTGAAGTCTCTTTAGCATGTGGTGAAGCGTTGCCCAGAACAGAAAGGTGAAGCCGTACTCTCTAACCAGCCCAGTCCCCTTCTCTCAGAGAACTGGCATCTCTCCTGGCTCCCTGCGGGCTCACATTTCCCCTGCCATGTCCTGAGGGTCTGGGTCTACCAACAGGTTAGGGATGCAAGTAAACCTTGCCTGATGGCTCCCACTGGAGAGATGAGGGCTGTTCCTGCCACACTTATGCCACAGCCGTTCTGGTAGCTGGGCTGTCTACATGAAACCAGGCATATGGTTACCCAGCAACAGCCGCCTCCTTATAAATGTAACGCCAGTGCTGTCTTTGGTCCTGTTCCTCTTTGGATAAAGGTAGCTTTCCTTACTTAGCTCTGACCAGCAGGCTGACCTGTTTGAGGCAGGCTTAGCAATTAGCAGAGCATTGGCAATGAGATCCGGAGCAGCCATCCTTTCTTTCATGCCCCCTTTTGCATTCTGCAGCACAGTGGCGTCCATTACAAGTGAGAGCGCTGTGCTCTTGGTGCTCCTAAAAAGTCAGCCCCGTGAGCTCTGGACTTCCAGCACTGTGTCCGTTACCCATAAATGGCTGAGTTCCAGCTGTGTGAGGAGCCTTTTTAAGGGGGATCAGATCATTGCCCTTAGGAAACACCAGTGGGGAACTCACTTGCCCAATTCTGTGCAACAAAAATCCCTCTTCCTTTTACAAGAACTTAAAAAGTTGATTTTATTTAACTAGAGTGAAAATAACACATTTACTTCATCAAAAAGAGAAGCCACACATCTGATACTTTGCGCTCTTAATTTCTCTGGTTTTATTCTTACTATTCTTTTTGCCAAACTCTGATATTGTTGCCAAACGCAAATCAAGGTTTGTATTAAAAAAAAAAAAACAAAAACAAAACAAAACAAAAAAACCAAAAAAAAATGTATTTTAGGAAGTAATCAGTGTATGTAATGTAGGTTCTTCATAACGTCTGCATTTCTGGATCTCTGGTTTTTATTTCTGGTGTGCCATAGGCCAATTTCTTGCACAGTGTTTAATATTTTGTGAAATTGTTGTTAAGAAGTGAATTGATAACACAATAAAAAGGCTCACTTTTCATTTTACCTGGCATGCTCTTTATCCTTCATTCAGCACCTATTGAGAAGCCATTTCTACCAACCTGCCACCAGTCCGGGAGACTAAGCGCCATATTGAACCCCATTATGTGGACAAAGTACTAGAAGCTATAAACACAGCAGACTAGATCTGCAATTGGTGCAAATTAGAGCTGCTCCCTGGACTGGAGAGCCCGTTTTTCCCGGGTGAGGATGTGACCCAGTATGAAGACACTGCCAATGTCGACTGTGGCTAGACATCCACATTTTGCATTATAATGTGGCATTTTTATCTCCAAATTCCTAAACATTTTGAAGAATTTCCCTGCAAGAATCTCGTGAGCAGCTGCTGACGGAGGGATGTGAAAGCAGAGTGCTCTGCTGCAGTTGAGATCAAAAGTGAAAACATCTAATTGAAGGGGCAGGAGAAGTGTAAGGTGGCAGTGCAGTGTGAGTCTTCAGCTGGGAGGGCAAGCTGACCCATGTTATCTAGGTAATCTTCCTGCCCTCAGTACAGCCTTGGATCAGCGCACACCCTGCCATGACTTCCCGTATCTCTTCCTGCTCTTAAGTCCAGAGACCCAACTGTGCCAGCACCTCAGTCCCTTGCTCCTCCGGCCCCCAATGTTCGCCAGAAGTGTTTACGTTCAGCTGAACACTTTGGTAGCTTCCTGTGCAGATGTGTCTGCAGGAGAGACTCGGATGTCTGGCTAGTGCTCATTTGTGATTGCCAGCCAGGGTTTGAATCAGTTTCTCTGCAGAGGAAATAGTTAAGAGCCTGCCCTGCAGCAAACAGCTGAAAAAACAGAATAGTGCCAGGCATTTCGTGGTCCTATAACTGTAAGTTCTGCTCTGAAGACCTCTCTCAATTGGCCAGAGGGTCCAGCACAGTCTGCAGTGATTTGTAGGTGCTCCTAAGCCCTTGCAGCTAATCAGACTTGACCATAATTCCCCAGTAACCAGGCTTTACTGAGATGAGAAGTTCCGAAAAGGGACTCACCCCTGCGGTGTCACACTAGACCAGATCTGCCTCTGCTGTGGCCACTTACACCATGGTAAAATGTTAGGTTGCTGCTAAATGCCTAACGGGAATAATTGAGCACAAAGAGGACTGGGCCTGTGTCGCATCCCCAGCTGTCTTCCAGATTTTAACATGCTTTTAATTGCTTTGGGTTCCTTTTTTATAAAGTCTTCTGTCAGATTATCATCTAACTACATAATCCCCATAAAGCGGGTTGGTTTCTGTGGAGCGGGAATAGCGTCGCCATTCCCCTAGCTGTTGCACAACTTTGGAGTTAGGATTGTTTAAGTTGGGCAAGCACATTCAGTGACTGCAATTCATTCTTTCCTTTCCAAAGTGATTGGATTGTGTTATAGACTGACTTCCTCCCAGCAGGCGCTTGACTTGGGCAGGTAACTAGGGCACCTTTCCGGCAAGGATCCTCAAAGCACTTCCCAGCCAGGAACCCTGCCAAGATCTGATTAGGCCTGCTTGTTGCAGAGTTACAGCAAAGTGATGTGCCCCAACGCCGTGTTTTGCTTTCCCAGACCCAGGAGTCCTGATTTTCAGCCCCCTGTTGGTCTAACTGCTGGGCAAAGCTGCTTCCCCAGAAATGGAAGTAGAGCTCTGGAGTCCTTACTCCCCCTAGACAATTTCAAAAACCTTCATCAAAGGAGACCTTGGCCTGGTGAGGACACTAAAAATAGAGCAAATTTCTAGGGGGCACATTATAAAGCTATGCAAGAGAGAGAATACAATGGGAACAGCAGTGTGGGTGCCACTACCGTGGTTGGTCCCGGCTTTTCTGTTAAATAGGGGCTGACTGCCCCAATAGAAGCTTGGCAGCAGTTTGTCCAGATGGTGGGGTTGCTGACACTTCCAAAGGGCCCAGTTTTTTCTCCTCCTCTCTTCCTTGCCCCTTTTCCTAAGTAAAGATGGATCAGCAGTGCGACTGAACTGATGAAAGAAGGGCAGTTCCTCCTCCAGTCTTCTGAGCTGGCTTCCATGGCTGCCTCATCCCAACTGCTGTAGAGATCAGCCTCCAGCTGCCATGCTCAGCAAACCCACCTGCAGGGGTGTCTGCTGGCTGGGAATCTGCATCTCCAGCTGCATCTTGGCCCCAGGGGCTGTCCGAGCTGGTGTGCCCTGCCAGCAGCTGGCTAAAGGCAAGCTGCAACTAGAGGATATGCCTCCACAGTAAGGGTCTGGTTGATGTCTCATGCCACCCTCAGGGTTCAAACTCTCGGGAGTGAGGCCAGGCTCCATCCCAGCGACTTTTCTCACTTGCTGGCCTTGCCCTGCTTGCAAATCCTAGCCACTCTGCTCTCCCTGCCAGGGCCAGGATCTCTCCCTAGCAGCATGCTTTGTGCAGTCCAGAAAGAGCTGCGTGCATGGCCAAAAGCAGCTTTCCCAGCTTTGGAAAGCCCCCACCCTTCCCCACCACATTTACCTCCTCAGGCTTCAGGAGGCTGAGTGCACAACATGGAAAGTCCCCATCACTGGGCCCTTCACCCACTTCAGACACGGGCCAGGGTGGCCAAGCTCAGGAATTCCCTTCTAGGCTGGGTTTTGCAGCTCCATTGTCAACAGCAGTGACCTTTCCTGGCTTGTGTCTCAATTGCAAACTGTTCAGGGCAGTGGTAGGGATGCCCGTGCGTGGCTGTCCTGCTTGAGGTGAAGTGAGGGGCGTGCAAGCCCCAGCTCCTGGACAGCCGCACAACACAATGAGTCTGGCAGCTGCAACCGTCCCTGCCAAAGTGGTGTCAAAACTCACCTCTGACATCTCCTGCCACTTGCACACCTTGCCATGGCTGGAGGGCAGGGTTAGGTCACAGGGGCACGTAGCTCGCGTTCTCCTGGTTCATCTGCAGCCGTGGGCCAGGGTCTGTGTGGCTGAGTGGCAGAGAAGCCAGAGCCAGAAGGAACCCTTCTGAGCGGGCCTTGTGCTGCTGTCTGCCTGCATCCACAGTGCTGGCCGTGGACTAGGCTTTCCCGTGTTTCTGGGAAACCGTGCCGGACAGCCCTTCCCATCCAGGGTTGGGCCATGCCTGAGGCAGCACGAAAGCAAGAGTGGTGTTTCTTCCCCTGGCAGGCGCAGTTCCTTTTCCCTTCTCCAGAAGGGGGAAGTGGACTCAGCTGGTCTCCACCTTCCTGTTGGCAACAGCTGCACTGGCTGGCCAGCTCCTGCACCAGGAGCTGCTCCCAGTGGGGCAGCGCAGGTCTGAGCTTTAACCCCGTGTAGCCCTTGGTGTGCTCAGCTTGCCATGAACGTCGTTGGCTGTTTGCAGGGAACGTGCTTACCTCACCCCTTGGCCCACGGTTGGGCACAGAGGCTGCTCACCATCATTTCCTTTGGCAGAGCCTCCAGCCACAGCCACAACTGCAGCATGGGCGCTGTGCTTCCCTTGTGCCCAGGGCAGAGCAGGCTGCTTTTGACACACACCCCCTTGCCTTCATCAGCCTGTAGGAGGTGCGCTGTCCTGGAGGGGAAGGGCTATGCTGGCAGCGGGACTCTAGCTGAGGGCTGCAGCCCCAGCTTGGAAGGAGCTGTGCAGCCTTTCCTGCCCATCAGCAACCTGACAGCTGCAGGGTCGGACTCCAGCCCAAGCCAGGCCTGTCTTCAGTCCTGTACTGTGAGCCCCACCAACTCCAGCAAGCTGAACCAGGCTCTGAGGGTCATTTGGCCTTCGCAGCAGGGATTATCATAAGGGAAAGCCCAGCCTCAGGGGCTCCCCCCTTCCCAGGGCATTCTTTGGCAAGACCGCAGCTGGACCCCTACCAGACTCCGCCTGGGGTCCCCTTCAGGGTGTTGCTGGCACACCAAAAAGCCGAGGAGAGGCACGTAGCCTGCTGCTTCCCTCTGCCTATTCTGCTACCTTCCTGGGGTGGGGGACGGTTGCACAGCACCCCTCAGGATCATCCCTCCTGGAACAAGTCGAGCCATGGCCTGGGCCTAGTGCCTCCCTGTCTGTTCATGCTCCCTGGAGCCAAAGCAAAAGCCTGAAGCTGCCTCAGCTGAGGTCTGGCTTGTGGGCTGCAAACCACCAAGCTGCCTGTGGTTTCGGCTGGTAGGCAGGTTTGCACACCTCACCCCCACCCCAAACATGGGGAATGATGCAGTGCAGACTGCTACCTGCCACTGGCTTTCTCAGGGATCCCCTTGGCCCCTGCTGTGCTCGGCCTGGGCTAGTTGTGCTCTGCACCTTTGGTCACTGCCCTTAATTCCCCTTCTGTTCCCCTTGGTTGCTCCTGCCTGTGCTCACAGCCCAAGGAAGCAGTTTCAGCTTGTGGGTTTGAGGAAAAACTTGGAGCAGATTGCTGGCTGCCCAGTCAGGCAGGAATGCGTCTTGTGCACAGGCCGTCTGGGGCCGGAGGTTCCTGCAGCAGCTCGAAATAGCTGGGATTTTTCAGTGTCTGGCCGGAACTGCTGAGCTGGGCCTGGAATGGGCGCTGGGAGGGTTCGCAGCAGTGCTGGAGCCAGACGCCTGCTGCAAGGCAAAACCAGGGGCTCAAACGCAGCCAGCCTTGAGCAGGACCAACCTACCTCCCTGCAGCTTGGTATAGCTAGCTCGGATTAGAGCCTGGGGACAGCAGCCAGGGCAAAGCAAGAACCTAGGGGGGCCTGGCCTAAGGCCTTGGCTCGCTTCCACCCAGCTCTCGGGAGGTGTAGGGGCCTTGCCCACGCCCGCCCCGTAATAAAGCCAGCACCAGTCGATGCTCACAACACAAGTGCGGTCACTCTGGCTGAGCTGGACCACAGGCTGTTTGCTGCCTGTCCACTGAGACGAGACATAAGTCTGGGGATGGGGGATCCCTTGGGATTGCCCTACTTTCTCTGCCCAGACATGGCCTGATGTAAGCTGGTGCAGTTCTGGGTCCTGGTGTTGCTTTCTGACCCTGGCTCATGAGCAAGCACAGAGTCCTGGTTGGAGCCTGGGTGCCCTCCCTGAGCTGCATTTGCCTCTCCCAAAGGCTGCTGGGAGCTACTGTTCCCTGGCTCCTGGTGAAAACACCTGCCTCAGCCCCACCCTGGATTGTATGACCCAGAGCCAAGTCACAGGTGTCTGCACAGTGGAACGAACGCCCCAGCCCCTGCTCAGATCAACAGGCCTGGTAGGACTAAAGCCTGGCTGAGGGTGATTGTCCAGTCCAGCTCTCTGCTGCAGGACAGTTGCCAGCCCTGCCAGGAATTCAGGCCCGGAGCCAGGGGCATTTGGGAAGCAGATTGCCTCATTGTTCAAGCTTGTCCGCCCCAGCTCCCATGGGAGGCATGGCAGCAGCCGTGAGATACCATGAAATAGCACCTGGCTGTGAGTCAAGGGGGCTGGGGTGGGGCACAACAGCTCAGCTCAGCCAGGGCAGTTGCTAGAGCTGCTCCCCCAGAGCTTGGCACTTTCTGGATCCTACTGGCCTCTCTGCCCCAGGAGGGTTCCTGTAGGCTGGGGACCACCTGGGGCATGGCTCAGGTAGAGGAACTGCCCATGGGTGTTGCATTTGCCCAGCAGGGGAATGACGGCTGCTTTGTCTATCTTGTTCCCTCTTCCAGTGGCCCACAGCTTAGTCCTTGGGGGCCTGAAAAGGTTCCTCTGACTAACAGGTGGGGGCAGCAGGAGGGTGACAAAAAGAGAAGGACCTGGGGAGCTGCTAGACTGACCCAGGCGTCCTTTTGGCCTTCACTCTGGACGCTATGGGGGAGGCTCTGTGGCACCAGGTGCTGCCCAGCTAGTGAAGGACGATCCCTTCCCCAAAGAGCTCCCTGGGTGAGCCCCCTAAAGGCAGGAGCCTGCTCCCCGGGGGGCAGAGGGTCAACTGGAGCCTGGAGGGAGACAGGGAGAGGCCTGGCCTCACACTGCCAACCTCTGGCAGTTGTGGGTGCTGACCTCCCCCTGCCGTGGCCTCTGGACCTGCTGCCGGGGGGCAGAGGGCGCAACCTCCCACCACCTGGCCTGCACTGTCCCATATCATGGATCAGAGGTGGATCCTCTGCCAGTGGCTCCGTGCTGTGGCTATTAGATGTCACACACACAAGCCGAGTCCTGGCTCCCACCCCCCACCTTTTTTATTTTTTTGCTCTCAAATACACTTCAAATGAAGAATCTCTCTCAAATAAAAACCAGACTTGCCCCCAAGGGCCGACCTTGCTGCTTTCATCCCCCTCCTCCCCTGGCCCAGCTCAGCTCCCGGATTCCTGGAACCTCTCTTCAAAGGAGCCTCAAGTCAGCGTGAAAAAAAGCCACAGCCTAGCTGGCGAAGAATAAAAGAAACTCCTGCTCTCTGCTCCCCCCCGGCTGGTGGGGAGCCAGGCGACCCAGCCGGGGGGGACTGCGTGAGCTGTCCTGGAAGCTCAGGTGGGTGCAGTGGGGCCAGGATGGCCTCAGCCCCAGCCCCGGCGCCTGCTTTGTTGGGAAATTCGCTGATGGAAGAAAGCTGGGAGCTGCTAAAAATAACCTGGCCTTGTTCTTCCTGGAGTTATTTTTAGCCTGGCTTGGGCTATAATTATCTGCCCTCTGCTCAGAGGCCAGGAAACTCCTGGCACCTCGGCCTCCCCTCCTGCCCAAGGCAGAGGCTGCGGCGCATCCCAGACTGCTCTGGAAAAAAGCCCACACTGTGGGGCACCCTGGGAAAAGGGGGGCAGGATGGCGCCAGATAGGCACGTGCAGGGAGCCTCTGCCATCAACTGCTTGCTTGTTCCCCAGCCCCACTGGTCTTTGGGGATCCCGCCTGCCTGGCTCAGGCCCTGGCTTGCCTATCCTGCTTTGCTACTTCAGGGCTGAGGGGGAAAGAAAATCAGGCAGCGTGTATCCCCCACTTTCTAAGCAGCGCCCCTCCCATCATTCCAGCCCTGGGATTTGTGGTCCCCCACACCCCAGCCCAGCACACTCTGCTGATGCCATCATGTCTGTGGTTCACACAGGCGTGTAGACGCCTGAGTGTACAGGCCAGGCTGGGCAGCTGTGATTGCATGTGTGCGTGGAAAGCTGCGTGCACACATGGGTGCATACAACAGGTGCTGGCCACGTGTCTCTCTGGAAGATGCCCCCTAGCTGGACTGCAGCGTGGGCGAGAGCCTACTAGCTGGGCATGGGGATGGTGTCATGGGCTCCCAGGCAGTTCCCAGGGGGTTCTGGATGGATGGTGAGAGCATTCCCAGTGCTGGGTGGGGGGCATCACCTGCCCTTGCAGATGGCTGGTGTTCCTGGGCCACTCACCTTTTCCGGGCCAGTCTATCTCCACCCCTGGGGTGCCCCAGGGCCAGGGGATTCCAAATTCCCTCCGTGTGGTATCACCGGGGAATCCCAGGAGTCATACTTGGTCGCATGGGGGAGGCTGTGCTCGGAGCCACCCCCGGCTGTGGTGAGGGGGACTACGTCCGGTCCCCCAGGGTGACGCTCTGTGGCTGCCAGGGGTCAGGGCTCTGGCGTGAGACGAACTGGAACCCGCGACGCACTGGAACAGCTCGGGGCTGGTGCAACCCGTGACGCCACCAAAGGCTGGGGACTTCCTGTCGTCACCCCCCCACACACCCTGCTGCGTACTGTACTTCCTGCTCAGCAGGGCCCTGACAGCAAGGGCCTTGCTGCAAAGAGACGCCCACCCAAGGCTCAGGCCTGACCAGCTCACCCACCCACGCCACATAAACATCCCCTATTTCCCCCCAGACTCCCCCCCCCCCCAATTTGTCTGTATCTGTGTCCCAGAGCTGGGCAGCTGGTTGCTCAACCACTTGGGGAGAGGGGGCTCTCGGGCTAGTGTCTGAGTGAGGGCTAGTGGTCAGAGCAGAGGACTGTGAGCCAGGACTCCTGGGATCCTCACATACTGAAGCACCAGCTGCCCCACATTTGAATGGAGGCCGATACTAGCCTAGGAGGACCCCTTGCTGTGAAGCAGCGTCACATTGCAGCATGTCAGCTTCTTAGAGCTCATGCAAGTCCCCATCCCTAGCCATGACCACTCGTTTGGTGGGTATTCAAGGCTGGAGGGGCTGGGACAATGTCAAGGCCCCAACCCAGTTCTGGACTCTCCCTCTTTCCAGAAATCCCCTGGGAAGTCTTGGCTGACTTCATTTCCAGGCCAGGGCCTGAGTTCTCCCTGAGGCAGCTATGGAGCAAACTCCTGTGGTGGGGGGGAGCCCCTGGCGACAGGCCCTTCACAGGAGTTGCTCTGGGAATCCCCAAAGGGCCAGCCGGGGGCTATGGTCAGCCAAAAAAGATGGGGCTTTTCTGCTCTGCTCTGCTCTGGGGTAGTAAAGAGAGGGGAGGCTACTGAGAGCAATGTGGTGACTTGCCTGGGCCCACTCAGCACATGAGGGGCTTCAGCATGGGGCAAGGTCCTTGTGCAAGCTGGGACTCGTAGCAGAACAGGGGTGTTCTCCGAAACCCTCACCACCCACCCAGCAATGCACCAGCCTCTTTTGCATCCCAGCCCGGCTGTAGTGCCTGAACGCTGTTAAATGTGCCCTGCCCCAGACGCAGCTGCATTTCAGCACTGGCCATGTGCACCAACTCCCTCACTCTCGCACCAGGGCCCCTGCCAGCAGGGGGAGGTTCAGACCCCAGTGCACCTGAGCTTGACTGATTGTATTTATCAGGGGAGAGCGGGTATGGCCCAGCACTGGCATTGGTTCAAAAGGGGCACGTGCACTCACTCGCCCTGGCTGAGAGCTGGATGTTGTTAGCGGAAACTCCCTCCCCGAGTCTGTGCGCCCTTTGGCGACCTGAGATGGACAGGATGGGAATGACAGGAGGGCCCCGTGCTCTGGGTGGGCCAGCCAGGAGTCTGGGATGGAAACAGCTGCTTAGTTCACTGCCTGTCCCTGGGCAGGGCGGGTGACACCTCACCCCTTCTCTTTGATCCTGAACAGGCTGGAAAAGCACCGGTCCCACCACCACAGCTCTGTGCACACTGAGGGTCTGGTGGGCCTGTCAGCCCCACTACAGCTAGGAATCACGGCTCTGCACCACAGTCTGCAGACTTGACAAGGTGGCTTGCTCCTTTTCTCCCTGCTGGCACTGGCATGGGGAGGCTGCAGGGGAAAGGGGTCTTGGGGGACTGTGCTGGGCAATCCCTCTGCGGTGTCGTTGGCCTGATTTGGATCTAAAGTCCCCCCATTCCCTCAGGGGCACCAAGGCCTGCCGGCCCTGCCAGCCAGCATTGGCTCAACTTGTACTTCTCACCAAGTGTTGGCACAGCAGGAATCTCCCTGTCCCAGTGTGTCAGGGGCCTGGACATAGCTCAGGCTGGGATGGGGCAACCTGCCAAGGAGGGGCCAGTAGAGCCAAACATTTTCCAAAGGCTGCTTGGAGCACAAGCACTGAACGAAACCCCCCATCGTCCTGGTGTCCCATCCTTCAGACCGTCACCACCACCCCCTGTAGTCCTGGGAGCAGTTGCCCAGATGTGTCGTTCAGCCATATTTTCTGTCACCCCCAGTCCTTGGGTTGCCCACATTCAGTGCTGCACCCCTTGGAAAATGTCCCAAAGTCATAGCTTCTGTCAGCCCACCATCGCGCACTCTCACCTGCGGGCACCCTCTGGCTTGTTCACAGCTGGAGCAGGACCAGGTAGATGCAGCAAAGAAAGCTGCTGAGGTGGTTAGGACATGAGCTGGCCTGCTGCCACAGACATGCTGTGTGAGCATGGGTAAGTCGCTTAGCTCCTCCATGCCTCAGTTTCCCTATCTATAAGAGACTTGTCCTGCTGTGCTGTTCTGCAGGGCTGTGAGGCTTACAAGGTGCCCGGATGCTATGGTGGAGGGGTCAATGATGTTATCTAACCTGCATAGTGTCTCCTGAGCCACCACTTTGCCTACTAACTAGTAGGGCCATTGTTGGCCTGAGAAATTTGTTCTTCTGGGACAAACCCATCCTGGCATTTATCAGGTGATGCTGCACCATCCCTGTCCAGAGTGCGTGGGGAGCAGAGCGTGAGTTAGAGCAGCCTTGGGGCAGCTCTAACTGACACCAAAGATAAAGCAGGTCCCGTCATACCAGAAGCATAAAGACCTTTTAAGGCTGCCTTCACACACCACCATCTCTACCCTTAGCCAGGAATGGGATCACTTAGGCCATGCCTGGCTTTCTGGGGCTGCCAATCCAGTGCCCTTCCCCCAGCACTATGACCTCTTTGAAATCCAAGTGAAAACCTCAGCTGAAAACTGCTGGGATGTTGCTTGTGTTTCTTTGGCCCCAGCCCCTCAGTAGCCAACACATTGCTAATCCACTGCCAAGTGCCAGAGAGTAGCATGGAGCTGACACCCGCGGTACCCCCAGCCCAAGGAACCATACCACCACAGGCCAACACATGGGGCTGGGAGTGTGGGGCAAGGTTCATACTGCATCTCCGCCAGGGACGGGGATCCTAGAGCCCTGTCTGCCTCGTGGCCCCTCTTAAACAGGTTTTTGTACCTCTGAGCAGCTGTTCCAAATACGGCTTTTGGTGGTGGGGGGGGGGGCTCCCTTGGGGATCTTTTTATTGGCACTTTCCAGCTTTTGATGGAGGGGTGGCTGGGCCAGACTGTAACGGCTTGGGGGAGGCGACCCCCATGATGCTGGCAGGTGCCTTCAGCAGCACAGTTGACGGGTTCCCACGTCATGGCTCCGCTTTCCTTCCTTTGCATGGGGCATGAGCTCGGCTGGGGACTGGCTTTTCGCTGTTTGTACAGTACCCGGCGTAGCACCAGGAGAAGGGCAAGGGTGCCATTTATTCATCCTCTGTTCTGAGGGCTGTTTAGGGTGCACGCAGTCTTACCACCGAACTCATCGTCGCAGTGGCTGTTTGTTATTTCTTGGCCTGAAGTCTTGTGCAGCAGCATTCACCAGCTGCTGTGTTATACCCCAGAGACGGCTGCCCCTCAGTGACACGTGGACGTTGGGTATTGCAATCTGTGTGTGGACAGGAAGCATAGGGGGCGGGAGGGGGGAATGTTAGGTCAAGGCTGTGCCAACTTTCTGCTCCGTGGCTCGGCACTAGCTGGGGTCTAGGGGCCGACGCTTTCTGCTCACCCCCTGAGCAAGCTGGTTTGAGTTGGCCTGCAGCCCCAGGCCATGCACTCGCCTGGCTGGCAGGACACCAGTCCCAACCTGTCCCTGCTCAGGCCTGGGGCTAAACACCCTGACCTCTCACAGCTTCTCCCCACTGCTGGGAAGTGCAAGGAAGGAAGAAAAGCTGTCCCAAGCGCTCTGCACTGGAAGCAACCTGGCCAGGGGCCAGCCTGGCCTTGGCTCCACCACGTGTGTGCAGAGGTTGGCAGCTGGTTTGCCCGGCTCTGACCGCCAGCCAGACTGGGTCACGGTCAGCTGAGCGGCCGAGTCACTCAAGCGTTGGCTGTGCTGTTGTTGCCGTGAGCACACCACCTGCCCCCTCCTTCCGTGACGGGCCTCGGTGCAATGCCAGGCATGGCTGGGCTGGGGTTGTTTGCCTGGCATTCCTGGAAGCTCGGTGCTTTTATCCCAGACTCACTCTCTCCCTTTGCAGCTGCAAAAGCAAAAGGACAAATAAACAAGCAACTGGGCTGGGCCAGCTTGGGAGCAGCTGCCTCCCCCCACCCTCCTAGCAGGGGGAAGCCAGCTTCCCCCGGTGCTGGCTGGCCCACTTCCTCCAACAGGAGTGGCAGGAGGAACCTGCAAGTGCCAGCGGGTCCAGCAGTCGTCTGGGTCTGGCAGCGCTTCTCAGACTGGAAGCTCTACGTCTTCTGCACGTGGGGGAACGGTGGCAGGAGGGAGATGGGGATCTCAAGGCTCTGGTTTAGCCTCACGCTCACAGAGAGCTTTTCTAGGGGTGTAGGCTGAACCCAGGAGGCGTAGCTCCCAGCCCTTCCATCAGTGTATGACCATTAGCCCACACTCTCTTCCCGGAGCTGGGAGAAGAGCCCAGATGTCCTGGCTCCCCTGTGTTCTTTGCTTTAACCACTAAACCATCGTCCCCTGCCTGAACTGGCTGTGGAACATCGGTGTCCAGGCTCCTCATCCATCTCCATTGGCCGAGTGCTCGGCTTCTGCTACAGCACGCTCACTTAAACTGGGAATCACCAAGAGAAGTCAGTGGCAAAAGAGGGAACGGAGATACCAGCCCTTCCTCAAGTGGGATGGGACTCAGAAAGGGCAGGAGTGAGGCGAGAAACTCACCCCGGCGTGCACACGTAGATACAGGTGCCCAGAGCCTTATACATGCACCCTCAGACAAAGGGCAGGGATTAACCCTCCAAACACCGAGCAAGTTTCCAAACTTTGCAGCTGGCCCAGCCCACCCTATCTCCTACGTCTGGTGCCTCAGCCTCCCCCCCCAGGATCTTGCTGACCCACGGGAGACACTGGAAACTCCAATTGCTTGAGCCAAGGTGGGCAGAAGGTGGACAGGGAAGCTTTGCTAAAGGCAGGGCTGGCAGGGGGTGTATGAGAGGGTGACAGAATGTGTTTTTATAGGGTCTACTAAAAACTGCCTGAGTTTTTCAGCTAACTTGAAGGAGGGGTGGCGTCTAAACTGCATGTCCAGTTCTACCCTGTCTGCTGTCCCCCAGCCCCCAAGGTCCGTCTATTGCTCCCAGTCTGTCTGACACCCTATTGCTCCCCGCAGAAAGGCAGATCCTGGGGTGCTGGTTGGCACAGCGTTCTCTTGCCAGGTGGCATCCTGCTGCTGGCTGCCTGCTCCCCGTAACCTCTTTCCCATTCTTGAGGCCATACCAGCTCCTATCTTTGCCAGACTTTGCACCAAGCCACTGCCAGGATGCTGCTTTCCTTTGTCCTATGCTGCCCTGGGTGCACCTGATCTCTTTGACCCACATTCCTGTTAATCTCCAGCCAGCTTCTTGATCTGCACTGTGGGCAGGCTGGGGCAGTCACGTGCCAGGCTGGCCCGGAGCAGGGTCTTATGCAAGCAGGATGGACCCATTGCTGAGTCAAGGGCGTCCAGGGAGCATGATGCTCCCAGCACAGTCATGGGGCATCCTGAGCGCTGGGGAACCAGGCTTATCACATCCATCAGCCACTCTAATCTTTGTCCCAGCACCTAGGGCTGAGAGCCAGCAGCTGAGCCCCAATGGGAACCCCAAGACATCCACTGTCCTGCTTCTGTGGGGAGCAGTGTCTAGTAGTGAGATCAAGGGGCTCAGGGTCTAGCCCTACTATAGATACAATGCCTAGAGCTGGTGGGGGGGCCCTGGGAGTCGGGACAACAGGCTGCTGAGTCCAGCTCTGGGAGGAAGCAGGGTCTAGTGGTTAGAACAGGGTGGGGGACAGGGGCTGGGAGTCAGGCCTCTTGGCTGTGTTCCCAACTCTGTCACTGTTTTACCCCTGGCAGAGCCTTTAGCCTTTGCCTCAGTTTCCCTGCCTGTGGCAAGGGATTAATTAGCACTCCCTTCCCCAGCTGGCAGGGGTGCGATGGGGCTCAATTAACAAACGTCTCTAAAGTGCTGAGGGGAAAGTGCCTAGAGGCGCTTGAAACCCTGGCAGATGCCCTCCCTGCTCTCCACACCTGTCCTGGGGGAGGGGTGGGTTGGCAGGTGACTCCCTGGGATGCCGAGAGTGCTCCAGGACACACGCTGGCGGCCGCTGACTCAGCTGGTTTCAGTTAGGTTCCCGCCCACCAGCCATTCCTGCACCAGCTGGGCTGGGCGACACCCTCTCCCCATGCCAGCACCCTTTCACCCAGCTAAGGAGAGAAAAAGCCTGCCCTAGCCTGTGCCCCAGCGTGGGCCGCACGGCAGCCTGGGGCAAAGGGTGTGGCTGGAGCCCGGATGCCCAACAGGCCAGCAGGGAGCGTAGGCGGGTGGTGCTGGCCAGGATGCCAGGCACTGTGACCATGGGTGAGTCACATGCACTCTGTGCCTCAGTTTCCCCAAGTGCATGGTGGCACACCTTTGAGGAAAGCCCCTGGCTCTGTCACGGTTCAGCCCAGGGCCCTGCTGGCCAGTAGCCTGGTTATGTGTGGGAGCACCCAGTGCTGGTGTGAGCCACCTTGGGGAGAACAACCCTTGTGCCTGCAGAGGGGATGGAGCTAGGAGCCCGAACGCCTGGGTTCTGATCTGGAGGCTGGGGCAGGAAACAGAGTCTTGCCTGGGGTCTGTCCCATACCCAGAGCCTGCATTTTCCCTATCGCCCTGCAAGCGTCTGCCCACCACCATTCCCCATTTCTCCCTGCTGTTGCCAGACTGCCCTGGCCACATTTCCCATTTCCTCTTTCATAACCAGCCACACCCCATGCCCCAAAATCCAGCAGCTGCCAGGGTGGCTCACCCCAGCTCTCCCGGTTCCCAGTGCTGAGCCCTGGACCGCAGCTGGGCCCCGCCCTGAGTTGCAGGCTGCGAGCCAGGCCTGGGCTCTCACGCGAGTGGGTCCGCCCCCACTTGTTTACCGGCGGGGTTGCTTTTGTTAACGTGCTCCTGGGCCCAGGCTGGCCTTGGGCAGCAGGTGCCTGGGGAAACAAAGGCAGTTGGTCCCTTTGCTTCCAGCATCCCAGCAGTGTAGGGCTAGTAGTTGGGGGCACCTGGAGGGAGTTTGGGGAGCCAGGACTCCTGGGCTCCATTCCCCATCTCTAGGAGCGTGCTGTGGGAGCTGAGGCCCAGGACTTGGGGCAGCCAGTGCCAGCTGGTGGTGAGGCGTGTGGGCAGAGGGAGCACGCTGAGGACTTGCAGCTAGGATGCCTTGGGGTCTCTTGCCCTCTGCAAGCACTGTGCCGTCTAATGGAAAAATCCAAGGGCAGACAGGCAGGACGCCGGGGTTCCTTTCCAGCCTCTGCAACTGACTCAGTGGGTGTGACCTCAGCTGAGTCAAGCCCCTGCTCCGTGCCTCAGTGTCCTCAGGTGTAAAAAGGAGGCTGGCGAGACTTCCCAGACCTTGGCAAAGTGCGTTGAGATCTGTGTGTGACTGTCACTCTGCAGTACAGTGGCTGGGGGGTGAGGGACTCAGCCGGGGGTCAGAGACAGCTGGGGGAGGGCTCCCTGCTGGCCTTTTCCTCATCTTCTTCCAGGTAGTGGGGGGAACAACTAGGATCACACCCAGTGAGTCAGCTGCAGAGGCAGGAAAGGTTTTCCCAACACGTGTGTCCCTTTTCCTCCCTGTCGTGACCCGCTGCTCCACTGACTCCCAGTGAGGCAAGCAGGTCTTGGATTGGGAGCCAGGCTCTTCCCGTCTGCTGGACTTTTGCCCCTGACTGAAATCGGGAGTCAAGCGGAGAGCATCCCCCCTAACCCTCATGGGGGGGTCTACAGCTTTCCCAGCCCAGCGCTGCGGGGGGTGAGATGGAGCTGGCTGCGTGTTCCCTTCGTGCCCACGCTTTGAGCCACGGGCACCAGCCTCCCTCCGCTCTCCCCTTGCTGAGCAGCCTCCGCTGCTGCTGTCTCGGCTCCAGGGTGCCGTGACTCAGCGGCTGGGTTGGTTCATCCCAGGGGAACAAATCCCTCTGGGTTCAGGTGCCCTGGGTGCCGAGGGAGGAAGCAGACTGGCTCCGTGAGTAATTCCCAACAGCTGCTTTGGCGCCTGACATTGCCCATGGGGGCCTGGGCAGCCTGCAGAAGAGCAGCTCCTGGCAATGGGAGGGGGATCAATGGGGTTAAGGGAAGACGCTCCTGGGAGTGTCGAGCTGGGTGGGTAGGGCCTGGCCTCAGAGGCATGTGCTCTAAGGGTATACAGGAGGGTGTGGGCGGGCACTTATATACCTGGGCCTGTGTGTGCGTGCGCGCGTGCATGCACAGGTGCACTGTATTTGTAAATCTGTTCACAGGTGTGTGCACCCATACATGCATGAGTGTTGGTTCCTCTGTACTTGCACCTATGCACATATGTGCATCAAGCTGCATGTCAGGGTGTGCAGCCATATGTGCGGCACACCACGCTAACCATGAGTGTGCATGAGCACATAGATTCGTGGAATCTGTGCACGCATGCCAGTGCCCTTGTGAAAAATGCATCAGTGACACGCATGCGTGCATGCAGCTTTGTATACCCGGCAGTTGTGGGTAGTCTGTGTGCATGGCTAGTCACACAGCTGAGTGTGTGTGTCACAGCAGGTACGGTATATGTTTGCACAGCTGCCTTTGCCTTGGCAACCATTACCCGTGGGCAGGGAGTCCAAGCTCCATGCATGAGGCCGTGGCAATGTCGGCGTGCACCATGGGAGCACGTGCAATAGCCGTGTCGGTGTTGCTGGGTAGCCTCCCGCCCCCTGTGAGATTAACTGGCCAGGGCCTGATTCTCAGTGAAGATGCTTCTGATTTACCCTGAGTAAGAGACAGCAGAATCCACTCTTTGACACCTGGGCCCCTTTCTCGCTGTTCTCCTGCCCATGCTGGTATTGCAAGGTCAGCTGCAGCCTCTGCTGAAGTGAGGGAGTGAGGGGTTGAGCAGCACATGTACAGGCCCAGGCCTCCAACCCTGCCTGACTTGGGCCTCCCTGCAGGGGTGTCCCCCCCCCCATATAAATGTCCCTGAGAGCCAGCCATGCTCAGCGGCTGGCCTGGGGCTGGCTCGGCTCCTGGCGTCTGACAGCGCCGTGTGCAGACAGTGGGACTTTGTGAGCCACACTGTTTATGAAAGGTGTGTGTCTGCCGCCAGCTCCTTCCAACCGCCCCGTGTCTGGGCCGGGAAAGACATGGCCAGCTTGGAAAGGCTGGGCCAGAAGATCCCATGGGGGAGGGTGGGGAGCTGTCGCAGACAGGAGTCGGGCCTCAGCTGGGGGATTTTTCCACCTCCTTCCTCCATGTATGGATGTGAGAGACTGAGCACAACAACAGGCTGCCGAGCGTGTCTGTAGGGATCCACCCTCCCTGGTCTGTCCAGGGGTGTCTTTAGCCACCAGGGGTTGCTGCCTTCCGATATGGGGTGACCTCCTGGGCCTGCGCCCCTTTGCCATCGCTCTGAACGGGCCGGGGACCAGCCGTTCGCATGAAACTTGCAGACAACAACGGGTGGCTCCTCCAGGAAGATGCTGCCGCCTGGGCAACACCGACCGCCACCAGGAGCTAGCGGCCGCAGTCAGTGGGGTAGATCTGCCGCCCGGCTGGTGGTGCCCACGCTCCCTGCCCGCCATTGCACATGACAATGGGTCTCTTTCATCCAGGACAGGTGGAGACTTTTCACCATGCACCTGGAAAAGAAGGGAGGTGTGGGGGGTCCCAGCAAGTGCTTTGTTCCCCCCCTCCACAGACAGCGGACGTGCCAGAAGCAAAGTCACCCAAAGCCTGTGGGAGGCTAGGAGCTGCAGGGCGCTTTGGGGTCCCCATCCTGCTCACTGGCTGGCCTCCCACCCATGGGCTGCCCCCTCCTCCACACTTGTGGGCGCTGGCATGGGGCCAGGGACACCAAACCAGATCACCCCTGTGCAATGGTGCCTGGCTTGCCCAGCCAGCCTGGACAGCGGCTGAAATCAGCATCCATGCTGGTTTCCTCAGTGCCAGGAAGCTCTGACTCAGCCCAGCGCTGGCTGGTGGAGCCGGTGGTCACACAGGGGGGAGGAAGTGGGGGGGTGGGCTCTAGTTAACCATGTGTGGGTCATGCATGTTTCCTTGGCTCAGGGGAGATGTTTCCCCCTGGCCACAACTGGTTACAGGGCGGGTGGCTGAGCTGTCCGGCTGGCTTCCCTTGGCACCACATTTGAGGCTGGCTGAGTTGTCCTCGGGCTCCCCTGGTCATCAGTGGGGATGGGGGCCAGCCAGTTGGGGCACAGCATGACCCTCTACAGCTCCCTGTGGAGCCATGCACAGGTTTGAGCACCTCAGCGGAAAGGTGTAAAATCCTGGGGTCATGGCAGGCTCAGTGCACGGGCTGAGCTGAGGGTCACAAACGTCCTCCCCATCTTGTTGATCGGGGCAGGGTCCCCAGCTATAGGGGTCTCTCAGATGGGAAAGGGGGACAGGCTGGGAATTGCTGGCTCACCCACAGGCTTGGAGCTGGGGGGTCTGGTTCTGTGTGCCCTCTGTGCTAATCCCATCCCACTTATTTCAGAGTCTCCTCTCTGCCTCCCGTTGCCATCTGCTTTTCGGTCCACTGGCTTTCTCCACCCTGGATGAGCTCTGAGCCTGGCTGTGGGTGCATGGGACCAGGGGGAGGTAGGGAAGAGCTCTCCAATGCACTCCCCACCCAGACAAGCCCCCAAGCAGGATCACTGTCTGGGCCGGCCGGCCCAGCTTGGAAAGTCCAGCTCAGCCGGTGAGCAGGGACGTCTTCCCGCCCCGCAGCTTGGCAAGAGCCCAGCGAAAGCCGCTGACTCAGACGCTCCCAGGCCAGATTGGCTGGGACATGGCAGGGACCAGCCAGTGGGGGTGTTGTGATGGGGGACATGTCTGGGGCTGGCCGGGGAGGGAGTTCCCACCTGAGCTGCGGTGATTCCCCCCACCCTCCCCAGCGCTGTGTGTGGGGCAGAGGAGGCCTTTACACCACTCCTGCTATTCAGTGGGGCCAGGCACGCATGGGACTCAGCTTGCCAGGCTGCCCTCTGTAGCCCCAAGATCCCCACGAGTCCAGGGGAGGGGAGGCAGGAGGGAACCCTTTCCTGACCCACTCCCCTCCAGCCTGGGAGCACATGGCTAAGGGCAGGGGCTGGCTTCGGGGCTCACATCAAAAAGGCAAGGAGATGCAGGGAGACTGGCTCCTCCTGCGGGGGAACAGGGAGTGGGAGTCAGGACTCCTGGGTCCCCTCTGCTGCTGGATCATTCCCCCTCCCACCCCCCCCCCCGACGAAGCCGGCTGCCATTTCCCACATCCCTGCTGCATGCACCGGTCCCAGGGGGCCAGCAGGGAACAGACATGGGGGGGACCCCACGTGACGTCACTTTATCATGCGGTTTCCCCACTGGAGGAGGAGGGGTGACACACAGCTGGCAGGGAGGGGGGCTCCGAGTCGCTGCTGCCGGCCAAGCCACATGCAGCCTCCACCCTGGGAAAACGCTGTGTTCTCACAGTGTCTGAGTCTGTCTGTCCCCACAACCGGCTGGCTCAGCGCAGGGCAGGGCTGCCATGGCCAGGGATCAGAGTGGCTGATCCGCTCCCGGGAAGGGCTGGGAATGGGCACTGGCTCAGGACTGGGGCTGCCCGATTTCATGTGACCTAGGGATAAAGAGTCTGTGCGCCCGGGCTGTCCCCCCAGCCGCCTAATGCTTTTGGCAGCTGCCTTATGTCCTCATCCAGACAGGACGTTCACAAACCAAACCTCCTGCTCCCTCCCTAGGGATGGTTTAAGGGCCAAATCCCCCTTCCTCCTGCCAGAGGAACTCCAGTGACGTCAGTGTTACTCCTGGTTTACCCTGGGAGTGATGAGAGAATCGGCTCCCAGAGGGCTGCTGGGACCCACCTGGGCAGCAAATACTGGGGTGGGGGGGCGTGAAGGGGGTGTAGCTAGGAAAAGAGGTATTTGGGGCTGGGTTCCTGGAAGTGGGGGATCAGGACCAATTAAAGAAGAAAAATGCTGGTGCGTGCCAGTGCTAAGAGAGGGGAGAAGCGATCCCAGAGCATCTCTCCAGGCCCTGGGAGAGCATGAAGGGAAATGTGAACAATGCTTGTGAGACACGGACAATGCCAAGGCCTCTGCATGTTTTTGCGGTCTGCTGTGGGAGAGGAGCTGTGACTGATTTAGCGCGTGAGTGAAACTCATGCTGATGGCTGTATTTCTGCCTGTCTGTGGGTGATAACTGGGTATGTGCCTGGAGACCTAGTAACATGGACATGTTTCTAATTAGGCTTGTGTGTCCAGGAGCATGGTATATCTGGTGTGCCGCTATACTTGTGACAGTGTGTGCAATAGTCTCTGGTGTGTGCACCTGTGCTTACAGCTGTGTGAGTTGCGTGACTGCAAAGCTATGACCCACTGGGGTTTTAACCTGGTGTGGTGGTTGTTCCCCCATGAATGTGTCTGCCCGACTATAACAACACCCAAGTGTGCGAGTTGGCGCAATGCTGTGCACACTGCTGTGCACGTCTGGGTTGTGCATGCATGTGCACAATTCCATGTGTCATCAGGCTTGTGCCTGTGTTTTCAACACCCTGTACTGAATTATGCTTCTTTGCAGGGGAACGGCTGCCCCTGCAATGCTGTGAGTTTCTGTGAAAACATGGTCCGCCAGCGCGGGCAGTTGGCACTGCTGCCCATCAGCCTACAACCTGCCCCCCGGCACCTCCTCCCTCCCAGCCCTGGGCTGTTGCATCTGGGTCCATGGTTCTGCTGTTCAGAGGGCCAACCGTGACCACACACCCCTTGTGCTCCCTGGGGGCAGGAGCTGGCAGGGCCTTGCTGCAAGTGGAGGAAAGTTGCTCTGCTCTGACTTCTCCAGTTCCCACCATCACCCTGCACGTAAGGGAGATGGGATGGGATCATC
Organism: Podocnemis expansa; assembly: GCA_007922195.1. NCBI lineage: Eukaryota > Metazoa > Chordata > Testudines > Podocnemididae > Podocnemis > Podocnemis expansa. The sequence continues at coordinate 7,875,318 of ML682020.1, read as the reverse complement.
ACCCCTGTTTTATAGATAGGGAAACTGAGGCACACAGTGCGGCAGGCTTTTACCTGGTCACACAGCTGAGAATCGGCCTCTGGAGTCCAGCCTGTCCCCCAAGCCTCTAGTCCCCACACCGTTCCCAGGGCAGGGAATAAAAGATGGATCCCCAGCTCCGCTCTAAATTAGCAGATGCTGCTACTCCCTCCTCCCACCACCCAGAGCCAGGGATAAAACCCAGGCGTCCTGACTTCCAGCCTCTGCGCTGTCACAGAGCCCAGCCCTGAGCACCTACCCCTCTGCCCTTCCTGCCTGGGAGGGTGCAGAACAGGCAATTCGGAGCCCTTCCCCGCACAGTGGCTGCAAGGGGACCCTCCAGACTCCTGCCCTTCTCCCTGCCTGCTCCTTTCTTCCTCACAACAGCCTCATGTCGGGGTATCAGCGCTGAGTGGCCCTGGGGCCAAACTTTCCCAGGAGCTGCTGGGGCTCCGGGGTAGCTGATAACATGACTCTGTTCCCTAACAAGGCAAGGGAAGGGGGATGCCTGGCGTAGGGGAGAGGGAAGGGTGTGAGGCTGCGGAGAGGGAGAGGGCACACAGAGCTGGCATGGGGCAGCAAGGGGCAGGCCTGGCAATCCTGGATCCACCCGGAGAGGCCATGGGCTCCGGAGTCGGCCTGGCACAGGGAGCAGGTGGCGAGGCAGATCCCGGCTTCCCAAGGCTGCTTCTGGACTTCCCAACCTGCTCCCGGTGAGGCCCTGGATGGTAACGACCCTGGCGGCTCTGGGCCAGGAATCCAGCTGCCTTGGGACATTGTCTTCTGGTGTTATCACCGGGATCTCAACAGCCGTGATGCAACCAGGCACAATTCTGCTTTCTGGTCGGATTCTTTTCCACTAGTCAGTTTTCCACCTTCTGCCTGAGGCTACTTCACAGATGAGCTGGATCAAAGTCAGCTGAGGAATTTAGAGAGGCCAGAGGACCAGGGAGTGTGACTGAGCTGGAATTTAGGCACCTGACCATGCTGGGATCCTTTGAATGGCCCAGTTATATTGGCCAAAGCACAGCGTTACTAGACTTTTTATGACTCCTCTCATTGGGGCTGGGACTTTGAAATCCACAGTTTTTTTCTCAAGACAAGGGACTGCTTTGGGGCTGGCTTCCCAAAGAGCAAAATCTCCTGTGCCCAGAAATGGCCTGACATAGAAATTATGGTAACTTTGATGCCACATTTGGAGTAAACGTTTTTCTGTGACCTGCTTATGAGGCCGACCAACATGAGCTCATGGCTTCCTTTTACCCTCAGATCTGTTTGTCTCCATCTGTAGCCTCTTCCACTTAGCTTGTAAATGCTCTGGAGCAAGGGCTTCTTTTTCTTTTGTGTTTGTACAGCACTTAGCACAATGGGGTTGTGGTCCATGGGTAGGGTGGCAAATAATAAACAGTAATAATCACAATCAATAATCTGTCTGGTTTGGTATGATTTAATGTACTAACACCACCACCATCCTCCACAAGTATTTAACAATCAGATTTTAAAACAGTTCAGGTCGTTTCTCTTTGATATCTGGTCTTGGAGTCTCACCCAGGACCCTCTGTACAGCTTGTCCCCTTAGCCTCCAGAGCTAGGACCTTACGCTTGCATTAATTGGCAGCTGGCCTGCTCACAGCATCTCCTCACTATGGAACTGGCGTGTTCAGGAAAACACCCCGGTGAAGACCAGGAGACGCAAGAGCTGGGACAGCCTGGGAGGATTTACACCATGTCGTCCTAGGATCAGCCAGTGCTGCTGATGCACCTTGTGGTACTTGGCCTGACTATAGTGTGGGCTCTGAGCTCAGCTGGGGGACTCTAGGTGTCACTGATCTATCATTAATAGCAATGAAATTTGGGGCTTGAGTAGAGTTTTGGACTAAGATTCAGCCCCAGGGCTCCTCGTCTCTTGTTTGGTTCGTGGGGAATTTAACACATCACATGCTAAACCCGTCATGGTCTTCCAAGAGTCTGGCTGGCAGGGTTCAGGTTGCTGTTATTTATGTAACTCCCCAAGAGCCTGGGAACCAGGAGAGGTGGATGCACCAGTGAGTCAGTCCTGACTGACGAGCTCATCACACTGGTGACTTTTCCAGCTGTGACATCCAGCCGCAGGTCAGCGCTAGCACAGAATGTTCTCACTGCCTCGGGAGGGGGATGAGGCAGCTGACAGGAATGACTGAGTGGAGGCTGAGCAGCTGCACCTGACCACAAGTGAAACGAGTTGGGTGGTCTCAGCCCTCTCTACCCACAGCTCCTCAGTACAGGCATAGGGCAGCATTGACCAAAGAGTATGAATGTTGTGCATGGTCTCCTAACCCTTCCCTCCCCAGGCTTCCTCCCCCACCTGGCCCAGTTGGGATCACGTAGAAATCACTGGGTGATAGGCCACGATCTGGCTTCTGCATTAGGTCAGACTAAGCCCTTCTGGGGTTAAGTGACTAGGGCCCAGCCAGCTGTGGCCCTGCACCTTTCCAGGGCAAAATGGGGGCACATCACCACCAAGCCAGCAGTGAAAATGTGCATTCCTATTGCACTGGTGTCAACAGCAGCAGAGTGCTGGCAGCTCCAGCCCCACAAAGCCTCTGCCCTGGGGGGCTGACGCCCACCCGCTGCAGTTCACACCATGGAGCTTTGAGAAACCCACATCAGCCCTTCACTGCTATTCTCACCAAGGCCGCCACGTGCTGTGCATTGAGACAGCCAGAGTCCCATGATGAGACCTGATTTAAGGCTGTGTCCGGCGGAAAGCCCAGTTCCCCACAGCAGCAAAGAGTCTTTTTCTCCTCTTTCCACAAACAGAGCGCTGGTCTCAGTCAGCCTTCCCCCACTTGCTCTTGTTAAAGCGAGGTAGCACGCCGTGCTGCAGCCGGCCCTGGGCTGCAGTGCTATGGGGTAGATCCAGAGGCCAGAGGGGGTTAGCAAAGCTGGATGGAGAGTCGCCACCAGGTGCTGCTGCAGGTGGAGACTCTCCAACCGAGGGGCTGCCTGAGTGTGATCATCCACTAGCTGTTGTGTCCTGCAGGGCTGGAGAAACAAGGCCTCGCTCTGCCCCAGTTTCTGCCATGCCCATTCTGGGTGCACAGTGCGCCCAGGGGAACCTGCAGGGGGGGTGGTCTTGTTCTTGTGCAGCGCCAGCGCCGTGAGGCCTCAGCACCCAGCGATGGCATGGAGCACGCATCAGAACAGAGCCCCTACATTGTCTTACCAGGTGTCCTTTATTTAAATGGCTCACCAAGAGAGCCCCAAACCAGAGCCACAGATCCAGCAATGGCTCCCCACACACATGTGGACATTCTCCAAAAGGGATTTTGGAGCTGAGTCAGTCAGTCTCCATCCATTCCCCTCCAATCTATCTATTCCTACCCGACCCCATGCATCTAGCTTTCCTTTTCTGTTGTTTTGCAAAGCTCGGAGTTTGGCTATGAGGCACGTGAAGGCTGGGAATTTCTCTCTCTTGTTCCCTCTCTCTCTTCTGTTGACGTTAAATGGTTTTGTTTTTTTTCAGCTGACTCTTTAACAAAAAAAAAAAACCCAAAACAGATTGTGTCTGGCTCCTGTGTGCTGGGGGAGCAGAAGCAGAGAAATCTGAGTGGGAGGGGGCCTGCACTGGGGATGGGACTAGGGGCCCCGAGCAGGGGGATAAGAGCAGCCCGCAGAGTTTGCAGAGTCCACAGGAAAGCCGTGGCCTCATTACGCAGGTGGAGCCAGCCAATTTCCCACGATGCACCAAGGAAGCTCACAAGGGCCGTACCCAAGGTCACCAGCAGAGTCATGCGTACGCAGCAATCTCCAGCGGGTCAGAGGAGGGCATGCTGAAATCCAGTGCGGGCCAGGCCTGGATGCAGGTTTCTTCCCAGCAGCCCATGGGGGACCTGGCATTGCTCCCACCATGGGAAGGTTCTCCGTGCACGGACGCCATGCAGTCGAAAAGGCTTTGCTAAGAAAACCTTGCTCTGCTCCTCACTGCTCTGGCTGCACGGCGCTGACCCCCAGCCAGTTCGGCAGTGACGCTAGCGAGGAGGCGAACAACGTCCCCAGCCAGGCGCTGTTTGCCAGATGCTTCTTGGGTTTCCTTGTAACTTACCAAGGATCAGCTGACGCTTTGCACTGTTTACACTGAACAAGGACTGAACCCAGCGACACTCGATCTGTGCAGGAGGGGGGAGGCGGAGTAGGAAATGTCCAGGGTTTGTTGTTGGAGTCAGAAGCTGGGGCATTGTGGCCTTGTACTCAATGATAAATTAATAATACATCGTGCTTGCACAGTGTTTATTGTCCATGGATCTCACAGTGCTGCATATGCTAGCCACTAGGCCACACTGCCTCCTTGCCCAATTAAGGCATGGATAGGGTTACCAGGTACCACGGCACGGAAAGGAGGACAGTGAAGTATGAAAAGGAGGACATGTGGAGAAAATGTAGTGTTAATGTAATATTCTTCTGTTTTTAGGGGGCCCTGGAATGCGTCCCCCTAAAAACAGGGTGTTCCAGGGCGTTCCAGCATACTTTAACCCCTGGAAGTAAAAAGCCAGACAAAATCATGTGTTTTGAAAATGTCTGCTGGACGGAGGACATGGTGGTAAAGGAGGACTTGGCCTCCTGGTGCTGGCTGGCTGGTAAACCTAGGCATTGAACTGGCCTGGGGAGAGCAGAAAGCTGCTTGGTCATAATGACTCACTCAATGAGGGTGACTATGGGCAACAGGCACCCGTCCAGGTGGAAAGAGTCTGCTTAGGCTTTGATAACTTCTGATCTCTTGCCTTTTCATGACCCGACCAGACTGAGGCCTGGATCGCCAAGCCTTCTGCAGGGCCACAAACGTGGCATAAAAGGGTTTTGCTTCTACAGGTGAGAAAATGGCAGAACTGGGGTGTTTAGCTCAGACTGCTTCCAGCCAGTCCCACTCAGGTGGGGAACAGCACCTCTCAGTTAAATAAGCAATAATGTGTTGGTTGCCTCCAGGTGGCAAAGACCTCGCTGATTGGGGGCCCTTTGAAATGGAAATCTGGGGCAGCTGCTACCCTGTGATCCCCCCCAGCTGTCATTTCATCCTCAGGATGGTGGGAACTCTTTCAGCCAGTTCCTTAATTGCAGTAGCACCTGGTGACTTCCCAGTATATCAGGTGCTGCATGGTGAGCAACAGTCCTGTAAGGGAGGGGAAACCGAGGCACTGAGTGGGGAAATAGTTTTCCCCAAAGCCAGCCAACAGCATGAATTAGAGCTCAAGTTTTGTGCTTCCCCATGTGGTGTCCAAGCCACTAGCCAAAATTGTCCCTGAGGACGGAGGGCTTTTCTGGGAAAACTCTGCCACTGAACAGCAACGAGGCTGTTTGTGAAAGCTGCTTTTTGTTTGCACAAGTCCCTTGCTGGCCTCAGAGTGCCAGTTTATGCCAGTCACTCAGGTCTAAATGACCAATCTTCATGTGGGCTTGCAACGCAATTGGGATATTTAGCTCCCCCAGAAGTTGTAAGGAACACCCACACCCCACAGCCTGCCAATGCTTTGCATGGGGGGGGGGTTGGTTTATGGGACAATTTGTGCTTGTCAGGTCACCCCCCCCCCCCCAGGGGGGGGGGGGGGGGGGAATGACTGTAACTGAGAGGCCAGATTTTCAAGGTGAACTCCCACTCATGACCAGAGATCGTGTTGCCAGCTCTAGCAACTTTATCGTTTGTCTTGCACTGGTTCGGTGTTTTCTTTAAATCCCCAGCTAGTGGAGTCCTGGGATTACTTGAGACTGTCAGCTTCCACTGAGAATAAAAAAAAAAAAAAAAAGACATTGCTAGCGTTCCCGAGCATGGACAAATGCTGCCTTAAAGGGTCAGGAACTGGAAAGCAAAGAACATGATACTCAAATCATCTGACTTTTTAAAAAATTTCTTGACTTTTAAGTCACTCTCATGATTTTTTGCAGGTCGTACTTATGAGTTTTGAATGCATGGAGATGCTGCCCAGTCCATTTCTGAGACTCAGTCCTAAAGCGTGGCAGGTCCAAAGCTGGTAGCTGTTCCCAACCTGCAGTCAACAGCCCCTAAAAACTGCAGGTAACACACTCCTTCCCCACCCCCAACCTCCACCCCCTGGAAACATCTGGTTTAGTTAAGGCTCTGGCATGGCTGCCCACTGCTGGCACATGGGGCAGGCAGCTTGGCACGGATGTTGTGTAGTACCACCTTAGCCATTCACATGGAACGTGATCCACCCTCGGGAGACAGGCTAACAGACCCTGTAAGCTGGCTGAAGGTGGGGGCAAATCAGCCCCCCTGGCAGGGGAGCCAGACCCACGTGGGGCACCCCACCTCAGCTGCTCTGTTGCAAGACACAAACTCGTTACACACAGCAAATGTTACCCAGCCAGGGCCCACCTTGGGGTGGGCTTTGATCCTATGACCTAAAGGGAGAAGGGCTCATGCTCCTGGAGATTAAAGGTTGGGGATGGGGACAGCAGTCAGATTGGAACAAACCAGGCTGCACTTTCCTCTGGGGACTGTTCACACACAAGGCTAGATCCTGAGCCCTTTCCCCCGGTAACTCTGTGGGGCCAGACCTCCACCAGCACAAAGCAGCAGACCAGATCTGCCCTGCTGACTGCCGTGGCTGATTTACACCCCCACAAACGACCAGAAGACAATCAGCCTAGACTGTGGCCTGCCGCACTCGGTTGGGGCAAGTAAACAACTGGCAGCCCCAGTGCCCCAGGCGCAGCTGGAAGAAGCTGTCAACAAATGCACACGTGCCCAGGCAGCTGACGGCCCATGGACACACGCTACTGGCTTGTTGAGCCACAGCCCCAGCTGGTTCCGTCGTGGCAGCCAGCTGCACAGAGCTGGGGAGAGGAAACCTGGGAATAAATAAGCCCAGAGAGTCATCTGACTTGGGGCTGCCCGCAGCCAGCAGGATGCCGCAGCCCATTCCCCTCTGAACATTGCCATGCATGAGGGAAATCCCACCTCGGCTGGAAATCCAGCAGCCTGCCATAGCCCTTGGCCTCTTGACGCTCGTCGCCATCCCCACCCCTGGGAGGTGCCACTTCAAAGGGACGAGGCCACAGAACCTGTCTGCCAGGGCGCGTGGCTGGCAGATCCCCAGCGGAGCCTCACCTGGCCTGGGGCTCTGACGCGGGAGTGCTCTCCTGCTGGGGCGCCTGGCCCCTTTTAACCCGTTCCCTGCTGAGCCCCATTGTTCAGTTGCATCCTGCAAAAGGCATCACCCTTGTAGAAGTGCGGGGGCCTAGGTGGCGACCTACGTGGTACCTATGCTGGCAGAGGGGAGGAGGGCTGGTGTGGATTTTGCTTCCCTGGTACCATATGTAGCCAGCAGCCGAGCGATGTAGTCCAGCCTTGGTTGGTTCCTAAGAACATGTTGGGGCGGGGGGATGCCAGGGTTCTAGTCCCAGCTGTGTGGGGCTGGATTTTAGTCCCCTCTTTGCTGGTAGTTCACGTTGTGTCTCTTCTGTGCCTCAGTTTCCCACCATTGTTAGGGCCCACATAAGTCCTGGCTGCTGCCTATGAGGATGGCAGTAAAGAGCAGGGGTTGAATCCACTCTGCTGCTGTCCTGGGAGAGTCACTGCTTGAACAGGACAGACGGGGAGGCTTCCCCAAACAAAGTCCTGCACCTCTTGGTGATTGGTATTGCCTGGCTTCCCCACGGACTCCATCAGCTGATGCCTGGCCCTGGCTTGCTGTGCAAATCACAAGGCAGCTGCATCCCTTCGACAGCTGAAGGAGGGTTTGCTGTCAAGGGCGTAGCTGTGGCAAGGGGAACCAGGGTCTCCAGCCCAGCTGTGTGAAGGGCCCCCAAGTGTAGGGTTACCAGATGTCAGGCAAAAGGAGGCCATGTCCTAACTTTTTACCTTCATGGCCTCCATTTGGCAGGCATTTTAAAATGCATGATTTTGTCTGGCTTTTTACTTATGGGGTTAAAGTATGGTGGAATGCCATGGAACACCCTATTTTTAGGGGGAAGTGCTCCAGGGCCCCTAAAAACAGAAGACTATTACATTAATATTACATTTTCTCCATGTGTCCTCCAGGGTCCTCCTTTTTGTACCTCCCTGTCCTCCTTTCCAGGCTTTGATATCTGGTAGCCCTAACTAACTTTGCACCAATGGGGAGAATTGCACACTAATTTTGCATGAGTGTGCACGACAGGGCGCTGTAAATTCCACATCCTCTGTCCTGGACAGAGGGACAAACTCATGCTCCTTGTTCCCTCTGTAGCTATGGTGACTCCGATTCAGTGGCTTTTCACACCAGCCTGGGTTCACTGTGTGCTGGTGCAAAGGCATGAGGCCCAGGGCCCCAGCATATCAGACCCAGAGGCTGTCTCACTCTGGCAGTGCGAATCAGGAGCCATCGTGTAACTGAAATCCAGTCAGGTCCAGCAAATCCACGTCCTTTTGCCCCCCAACCTGTGGGGAGCCTCTGCAGGGCCCTGCACCTGTGAGGGCTGTTGCATCAGTGGAAAAAAAGGTGCTGTCGCTGAGCAGTACAATGTCACATTCAGTGCCAGATCTCCCATTAGGCACTGTAGGCACAGTGCCTAGGGCCTACAAACTTTTTAGGAAAAAAACAACAAGCAGCTGTGTGGCACTTTAAGACTAACAGATTTATTTTTTGCATGAGCTTTCGTGGGAGAAGAGCCCACTTCCTCAGATGCTTCAAAGCATCTGAGGAAGTGGGATCTTCT
>ML682020.1:7845362-7866209 GCA_007922195.1 Podocnemis expansa | reverse complement strand
CGTGGGAGAAGATCCCACTTCCTCAGATGCTTTGAAGCATCTGAGGAAGTGGGCTCTTCTCCCACGAAAGCTCATGCAAAAAATAAATCTGTTAGTCTTAAAGTGCCACACAGCTGCTTGTTGTTTTTTTGCTGGACTAGACTAACACGGCTATCCCTTTGGAAACAAACTTTTTAGGGCCTATGAAGGAAGGAAAAAATTAAAAAAGCATAAAAAATAAGGAAAAGCATGTGGTTTAGCATTAGAACAGTTTAATGTGCATTATGTCAATCGACTCAATTCAACTGGCATTTACCCTTCTTTTTGCACATTTGGCGTGAAAGTGCCTAGGGCCTATGAACACCAATTTGGCCCCACCGTGTCTCAGAGGAGGTGCCCTGCCCCAGTGTCTCTCCAGCTCTCACCCCCCCACACCTCCTGAGCTGCAGAGATAAGGACAGCTGTGAGGTCGTGGGAGGCAGGAAGCGGCTGATCTGGCCTGGCATTCCTGCCCTTTTTGGGTTTATCAACAGTCCAGCCCCCCTACTGCTCCCCTCCCCTCGGGACATGACCTCCCACTTGGGGGCCTGGAGCTCTCCAGCTTCCCTACATTTTGGGTGGGGCCAGAGCAACGACAAGGAAAAAGTGTGTGCAGGGGGGGGGGGGGCTGTCGTATTTTTTAAAATAAATGGGGCTTTTAAACCACAGGTGCACAGGCCACAATGACACTGAATGCTGGAACTCAAGCAACCGGGACCCCTCAGAGGTTGTGTGGCCAGCACAGAGCAGCTCCTTACCCTCAGTTATACTGAGTGCACCAAGGGCGGCTTGTGCCCAGGTCCGAAGCTCTAACAGTCTAAACAGGCAAAGGAAAGGCAGAGGAAACTGAGGCACCAAGAGGAGAGTCACTAGCTTGAGGTGACAAGGGCGTCCAGGGTCACAGGTAGGGGCTGCACCTATTAGGACACACAGCCTCTGAACTGACAGTCACCAGCTCCCGCAAAGGGAGGCCAGCACAGGTGCCCGTTGACCAAGCTGGGTTCAGCAACCGGTCCACACCAGCCGCCATTCCCTGCTGTGCTCCCATGATGTGACTCCCGCTGTATGAGTGCTGCTCCCTGCCATGATCAGGGCTTGGCTCTGAACCGGGCCCGGGAGAGTTGAGAGCAGAGCTGGCAGCCAGATCACTGCTTCTGGAGTAACTGCCTGTCCCCTCCCTTGCACACGCACGTGCATTGCATGTGCCACTGCCTGCACCTATCTGTGGACAAGCACTGCCCTCCCGCCGGCACCCTGGCCCTGTGACTGCCTGCTCATGGCCATCAGGCCAGGCACTAACCCCTATTCCATCTCCCCAGCATGGGGCATGGTACAGCCAGACAAGCCTGCAACCGATGACACCCTTGGTCTATCCGTGCTAAGGGTGCGAGTTGTCAGTGTGGCCGACTGCCAAGCGGGGCTGAGTTATGTCTGTGCCAAGGCGCCACCCTACCTGCCAAGCCGTAGCATGGCACGCCAGCGAGTCATTATGGGGGTGTGCCAACCTGCCATGCACAGTGGGGGTAGGGAAGGAGCCCCAGGTGCAGGTGTGGATGGCGAGGGGTGGGACACCAGGGGTGGATCTGCGGCGGGTGTCCAGGACGGGGGTGGCTCTGGGTGTCAACAACTTGTGTGCACAGGCATATGTGTGTGTACAATCATGTGCAAATGTTCTGCAGAACACCTGTCCTGACACAGCTCGAGCATCTGCTCCCATCCTTCACCCCGCGCAACCCCTGGCTACGTGCGCCCTGCCTCTGTTCTCCCGCAGGCTGGAGGGGGGCTGCTGCCTGTTCAGTGGAGGCTCAGTGTTTGCATTCCCTCTGGGCGTTTGTGGAGCTTGTCTTGGACAAAGACGCAATCACAGCTGGGTTTAACTTGGCCAAGGCCCAGGGATGGTTCCAACTTGATGCACCTGCAAGGGCTGGCTGGTGAGTCTGTAGCCACCTGAAATGGATGCTGGATCTGAGAACCAGGGACCTAACGCAAACCCAAACGTGATCAAGCCAAATGAGGGAAAAACAAGGGGCTATTCTACTGTAGCCCTGAGCCCAGGCTTCCCACAAGATAGCTGCAGCATTTGTGCAAATGGCATAGCATGTGCGAGAGCATTAAACACTGTCTGAACTTACAGGACCATGTATTATATTATTTAGCAGCCGTATGTCAATCATTGCAATAATCCGTATGAGTGATGCCACCGTGGGTGCCACAGAAAGGTTATAATGTGCTAGGAATGGCTGTGTTGTTTCGGTGTAGGTGTCAGGTCTGTATCAGAAGTTATGAATATGTTTGATTTATCTGTATTTCAGACTTGTGATGTGTTTCTGGAAAACGCCCCAAACAGGGTGTCTGCAGCCATTGTCTCCCTAAAGGCCCCTTAAGGAAGCTCACAGGTACAGTGGGTCCAGGGAGAGACCTGATGAATCACCAGGACTTGCCTATCTGACTCTGGGCTCCATTTTGTTTCTGCAAAATCTCACACACAGCATGGGAAAGGCCAGAGGAGATAAAAGGTCACTGCACCATCACTGTTTTGTTTTTCAGCCTTCCTCTGGATCTAGTCCTCTGCAAGTGAAGCTGTGAAACAAAGGACTGAGACCCACCCAGGTACTGGATGTAACAAGAGGAGCTATACAAGCCTGAAACCCCAAATTCTCTTGAGGCCTTGATGTACATGGCCTTAAACCATGGTATGTACGTGATTTGCTTTACTCTCTTAACATCTCTCATAGCTTGTTCCTTTCCTTTTTATAATAAGCCTTTAGTCTAGTCACTAAAGGATTGACTGGCAGTGTGGTAATATGGGTGAGATCCATACCTATATTGTTCTGGGTAATGTGGCTGACGCTTTGGGGTCAAAAGCGCTGGTTTTGGTACATTGCTTGGAGTTTTAAGTAACTTATCTCTTTACTAGTCCTGGTGGCTATTTGGGAGCCAGTGGCTGAAATGCAGCAAAGGGGCTGCTTGTATTTTATTGTGGCTTCTTGATACCCAACATGGGAAATCAGAAGCAGTGCTTGTGCCTGGCTGGGAAGTCTGATTTCAGTATCACCGTCTGCCCCCACCTCCGGCGCCCCCAAGTGCTGGGAGACTCTGCTCTCCGTTTGTGGCCTTTCTTGATCTTGGCATTTTCGGGTGGCTGCCCTGGGGGGGCTGGGTTACAAATGGATGTGTGGGTAGAGCTGTGGAGAGCCCCTCTTGGCTGGGCGAGGCCAGTAGGGTCTAGTGGTTAGAGCAGGAGGGACTGGCAGACAAATCCCCATCTAGGTCCTGCTGACTGGCACTTCCTTCTCCCAGTGCCCGTTCTCCTCGGCTGGCTTTAGGCCAGGGTGAGAGCCAGAAGATGGAGTCACTTGAGGCAGCACTGTCTGGGCACTGGGACCTTTTTGGTATTCCTTCGCTTCCCATGGCAAGTCGAGAGTCCAGGCCCCAGGATGTTGCCTCAGTCTTGGCAGAGCCGACAGGTTGCATGCTGTACCTGACAAATCACCCCACCACTACCTAGTTATCTGCCCCAGATCCCAGCCTCCAGCCTTTCCGTGGTAAGGACGTGATCTGAGGCCAGGAATCCAGGCGGTGTGGAGTCCTGAGCCGAGTGTTAGCTCAGCTTCAGCAGCACCTATGGGTGGCAGAGCCCAGGGGTGTCATGGGCTGGTCCGTGCAATAGGCTGGTTTCTGCAGCACCCAGGTGTGTGCAATGCAGGCTGCATGCTGTAGATAAGCACCTGCAAGGGAGAGGGCTGGGCATAAGTCAAGCTTCTGTGTCAAACTCAAGGGCCAGCTCAGGACGCAGCCCCCACTTTCCACAGACCTCAGAGCTGAACCTTCTGGCGAGGAAGTCACTTTCTTCCTGCCTGCCCCACTGTTGCCACAGTCTAGTTCCTCCCCCCGGGAGGGGCTGTTATGTGCATCTGGCTGATCCAGAGAGGTCCTGTGAGCCGGACGTGGGCGTGGCCCAGCCCTTGGGTGAAGTTGGGACGGAGCCACAGAGGGACAAGCTGAGACCAAACCGCCAGGGCAGACAGCAGGTTAAATCAGGTCACGGTGCAACCAGCATCTCCGCTTCTGCAGCTGGAACTGCGATCTGAGCTAGTGAGGAGCTGTGGGGGAAGTGCAACGCTCTCCCAATGTGCACACAACCCATGCACGCCCATGTGTTCACAGACACGGACACAATCGAGCACACCCAGGAATGTGCAAAACAAAGCACACCCTTCCCACAGATTCCCACGAGACTCAGCTCCCCTCTGTTCTCCATGCAGCACAGGGTGGATTCTCCATATGGGCTGGGCCGGAAGGTCTGGCTCCAACCTGCAAGGGAATCTGGGAATACGGCTGAGCTGGCGGGCGACCATCTCCCTTGCGTCCAGCCTATTCAGCAAACAGTTTTTTTTCCCTTTCCTTGCAACCCTCCTGCAGACCATCCCAGCCTCCCACCATCAGGACACCTCCCTGCTGCCTTCAGTCTGGCACAGGCTGCTTCTGTGCTGACCCCTGATGGAACAAAGAGAAGGAGTGGGGTGAGCCGGCCTCACACCTTCCCTGGGTGTAACTAACAATTAATTTTAACCAAACAGGCACTGACACAGCGAGCCTCATGTATAGTGAGGGCTCACCTCCAAGCGTCCCCACGGGAGAGGAAATGCACCCCTCTGCAATGCTGCTGGGCTTAACTGGTAAGCTGAGTGGCGTCCCTACCCCTGGGTGAATGCGTGATCTGTCCTGGCAGCACCATCCACCCCCTCCCAAAAACCAAGGCCCAGATGCACACAAGAGCTGCTTCCACCCCTCTCCTTAGAGCTGCTCAGCAGAGCTTTCTAAGTTGCTAGATTTGTCCCTCTGGTTCGGAGAAAGTTGCTTTCAGCAGAAGGCAGCGGGTGTGTCCTTATCAGCGCTCTGCCTTTGGAAGCTGCAGAGAGACAAATGCAGCCAATGTTCTTTGAGCCACCGGGCCCCAGCTCGGTCACCGTGGGTTGGTGTGTCAGGGTCAGGGACAGAGGGTGTGGCGGAGGTGAGGTGCGTGTGTGCTACAAAGAGGCGGCCAGCCATGGTGCACAGCAGAGGGACGCCACGAGAAAGCTGGCTCTGTTTCAGCGATCTCTACGAAATCCACCAACATCAATGAGCCGTGCAACTGGTGTGAGCCTAGAGGGTTTTGCAAAATAAATGCGCTGGACGACAGCGGTGAAAATGCAGCTGCTTCTAGGGCAGTTGGAGGGGGAGATGGGGAGTCAGCGATCCCGGGTTCTGTGCTCAGCACGGTTTCCCTATGTGGCCTTGTGTGCATCATGTCACTGTTCAGAACCACTGTTTCCCCACCTGAAAAATGCTGCTACTAGCAGGCTGAATTTGTTAATATTGGGGGAGCACTTTGAGTTCCTTGGCTGGAAGGTGCTGGGGTGGGCAGGGTGTCATTAACAAACATGCCTCATCAGCATCTGTTGGACCCCAGTCCCCCACCTCCTCCACAACACCGGTGCTGTCTCACTGTTTGCTAACAAGGGCTGTTTATCGTCATCAGCAGCGTTGACGCTACGTAAAAACTACCTGCTAGCAAGGCAGAGAAGGTGTGAGCGTGCGACTGCAGGGAGGCGTGAGCCAGGAAGCTGCCTGGGCAGGAGTGAAACCAACGAGGCGGGCCCCTGCGTGTTTGCAGGTTCCAGCCGGCTCAGAGCAGGGCTTTTTTGAAGCTCTTTGTTTTGTGCAGGTGCCAGTGGGCTGTTCCAGCAGGACCTGGTCTGGTGCAGGGCAAGGGGGGGCCTTTGGGACACTTGGCTCTTGTAGAAGTGTGAGGGTGAGTTGTTAGAGCAGGGGCTTGGACGTTATGTTCCCTGCCTCTCATGGGCATGGGGAACGGGGAGCCAGGACTCCTGGGTTTGCTTCCTTTTGCTGAGAGGATGACGTTGCCTGCAGTGGGCAGTATTCTGTTGACTCCCGGTGTGATGTTGGATGAACCCTTCTTCAGCTTCCTCTGTGGATGTTAACGCTAATAACACGTTTGTCGTTGGCTCTGAGCACTGGGCTGCAATATGCAAAATGCTGCTGGTCGTGTAGGTGTTACTGAGTGTGCAGATAGGAACGTTGCATTAAACAAATCCCATGCAGAAAGGATGGGAAAGCAGAGGGCCTCTGGCTGGTGTTTACCATACCCCAGGAAACCGACTTGAGGGCCAGAGCAGCCACTGGAGTAAACGGCCAGGCCCAGTGCTATTGGAGTCAGTGAGCCAGAGCTGCAGCTGGTGAAAATCAGTGTCACTGCACTTTGATTACCACGAGCCGTAGACTAGAAGGGGATGGTTCTCAAAGGCATGTTTATTAGGTTACTTTAACCCAGCTCCTTGCACAGGGCATTGGCACTAAGGTCTGGACAGCCAAGAACTGTGACCCCTGTAAGGATGGGCAGCAGCAGGGAAAGATTACCCCATCTTGCCCCCTCAGTGCACCTCAGCCCTGCCCAGGAGGTCTAGAGATGATAGGATAGGTCAGCCCAAAGCCCGTGTAGTCCTTGGGCCCTGGGTCAAGGCTGCCAAGGAAAGGGGTCAATGTGGTAACAAGGATCAATGCCAGGGGGGCTGCTAGGACATGGGCTGAGACCCAGCCAAACTCATGTTATCCACGCTGCCATCCCTTTGTCCTGCCGTGACATTCATTCACTGCTGCCTTCTGCAGGAGGGGACAGCACCAAGGGCAAGTTCAGAAACCTTCACACACACACCATTCATGTGACCCACTCAGGCGTGCAAGCCTCTGGTGCTTGTGCATAAGCTGGGGGTGCGTGTGCATGTTCTGTGCTCATGCAAGGTGAGCCTGCGGGGGTGGGGCACGGGAAAATGTGTGCACACATGAGCACACCTGTTTGCACTCTGGCGTCTGAACTCAATCATCTCCTCTTTGGCCCCCTCTCCAAAGGCATGGGGCCCCAGGGGCCAGGGCACCCTGGCCAGAGAAGACGACCTTCCATTATCAGGCTAGGAGCAGGGTGCACAGTGCTATATGCCGTCTTTACAGCTGCTTTCTGGAAGTGCTGACTGCCTGGCCCCTGGGCACGCCTAGAGCCCTGACTTCTGAGCTGCTGTCTTAGTCCCTAGGCACCGCACAGGCTGCCAGGATAGTCTCTGAGTGAGCTTGTTTATTGGGCCAAATAGCTAGGAGCTTTGGGCATGTGTCAACCAGGCTGAGCCCCACCAAACCTAGTTACACGTATGAGCAAGGATCCTGGATCTGGCCTGCTAAGCCAGGCCTCTCAAAGGGGGTTTAAGGGAAAGTTGCCCCTGCCCTTGGAGGATTGTTTTGCGTGATTAGAGGGAGCAGCCGCCCCAGTGCATTCTGAGACCCCGCTCAGCCCACAGTGGTGCCTCCTGCTGGCATTAGGGCCAGAGCTCATGCTGACCCGATTTCTGTTCCCTGGACCAGTCCTCGTCACCATTGTTTGTAGGAACAAGCAGCCTGGCACCACCTGTCGGTCTGTGACAATGGGCCTCATCCAGGGGAACACACAAGGATCCCTACAGGAGACAGGTTGAATAATGCAACCTTTGGGCATGTGTCTTCCGGACCCCTATCAGGTAGAGACTGACTCATGCCCTGGAGCATGAGGCATATGGTCCTTCCAGAGCCCTGAACTTGTTTTTGGAGGGATGACTGTTGTCCCTCAGTCTGGGCTTGTTCTCACAGAAACATCCCCATCCCCTCATGGAGTCTGCTGAGCTTTTGGCCGCCATGCTTTCATGTGGCAGCGAGTTCCACCGGCCCTTGAAGGGGACAGTCAGTTCTGAGTGTGCTGCCTTTCACGTGCATCAAACTCACCCTTGGCTAGCCTGAAGAAGTGCAGTGCAAGCCACATGAGACATCATGATACCTTAAGCTCAAACCAGAGCCAGATGTTAGCGCTCCCATCCATGGGGAAAGCAATGGGAGTGCGTCTCTGGGGCTGTAAACCTCTGAGTATTTGCAACCTGGCACACAAGGCTGTGAGTGCATCAGCCAGCGAGAGCACTGAAACGCTCCTGTGGTCGGTGTGTCTTCACTTCCTGGCCAACAGGTTGGGGTAGGCCTGGCAGGCTACCCCCACCACCTCCCCCCCAACCCTCCACCAAGCTCTTGCTCCAATGCTCGGGAACCAGCTGGGTCACTTCCTTATTGGGTTGTTTGTCCACCTGGCTCTATTTGCATAGCCCTTTCCATGCTGCTCAGCAGCTGCTCCCAGGTCCAACACCTTGTGCTTCACTCCTTTGTGTGTCATCCTCTACCTGTGGTTTCTCCCAGGGGAATCCCCGGCTCTTCCCCCTTCCTGAAGGCTTCCAGGCCAGTGCTAGCTGCTGAGGAGAACGGCAGCCCTGCCTCATTAAATAGCTATACGTCCTGGACCCGCCAGTGTCTTGCAACTGACAGTCACAGAGCACTGTGTTGTCTTTTATTCTTCCCCAGGCAGCCCTAAGTGGGGGGAGGATGGGGGCATGTGGTGGGGCTATTGCCCCCATTTCACAGATGGGGAAAGTGAGGCACAGATGCTCCCTCCCTCACACTCCAAACCCCTATTTTTTGGCTCAGACGGGTCAGGTTTTTGGGGAGGGCAGCCAGCCATGGGGGAATGTCTTGCATTGGGGCACTGACTCCTCATCTCTTCTGTCTGTTGTGTCCCCTGGTTGCCTGGTTTCATTTGGTCCCTGGGGAGTCAGATGGTGCCTGAGCATCAGCCTCCCACCCCCAAGCCACTCAGCTGCCTCCTGTGTGGTTGGTGGTTGATGCGGCTTCATCACAACAGCTTGCTCATCTCCGAGACCCTCTGGGTGGAGGAGGTGGTGGAGGGGATTTCTGTTGAGTGACTCTGCCTGTGAGACACTCCCCAGCCGAGATTGTGGTTGTGCAGGAGCTGGGGGGGGTCCTTTGCCTGGGGAGGGCGAGAGACAGCCTGTTCCTGGCAGGACACCCACCCGCCCACGCAGCCCCAGGAAGGGAGCTTGTGCTTAAAGGGCAGCTTCCGGCAGCACCCAACACGACGCCCCCTCGTTCCTCCCGCCCACGAGCCGGGGGCTGCCCAGCCAGAGACGGGCAGATCTCTGGCTGTTTTGTAACAGCTGGGGTGGGCACACCCTGGCGTCCCATTCTGTGCAGCGCAGGAGCCACAGCTCTTCCCGTGCCAGCACAACGCAACCTTGCCTGGCGGGACTCCCAGCATGGGACAAGAAGTCAGGGCCCAAGGCCCCGCTGCTGAGGTTGCGGCCAGGAAGGGGCTGCTTGTGTGCTGGGTGCGGGAGGCAAGGTCTTGCCCTGACAAACTCATCTCACCCCAAACTCCTCCTGATTGGCCTCCTGCCCGCTGGGGAGAGCTCTATAGTCCATTCCTGATGCTCCCAGCCTGCCCCCCCCCCGGTGGGTGGGCATTGCAATGAAAGTAAATACTGGGGCCTTGAATAACAGGGGCAGGGGCAACTGAGAACCAATTGTACGCTAGCGCATCCACACACAGGGCCACACATACATGCATGGTCTAGTGCATGACACACATGCATACATGATGTGTGTAATCCCCAGCTACCTACACATGATTGTGTGTATTTCATACACCTGCTGGGTTTTTTTTGTTTTTTTTTACAGCCAGGCCCCAGTCCTGTTCCTCCAAATTCTCTTTACATTCAGCTCATGCTGGAAGATTTGCTGATCTCATGTTTATTTATCGAGGGTCCTACTCAGATGCATCAGCCTCTGATGTGAAGCTGCAAGACCCGGAGTTGCACATCTGGCCGGTGGGCGGGTTGGGACTGTGGGAGCGTCTTGTTTGTGTCAGGATGTTTTGTTTGTGATGGGGATCTCTGCTTCCATGAACTGCTCTCATTTGAGCTTCCTGGGAACCTCCCTTGTGGCTCTGGGCTCCACAAACACGTGTTCTCCACAGACCCTACAGTGGGATTTCCCATCAAACCTCCAGCACTGCCCCAGGAGCACAGGGCTGTCATGGGAAGCCCTGACCACAGGAAACCAGGGCGGGTTCTTGATTTTGTTTTCAGACTGTCGCGCTTCCTCCAAATTGAAAGCAATAGCTGTGCAGGCAGGAGGACCCGAGTTGGCCTCGAGGCTTCACCAACCCATGAGATGGGATGTGGGAACTTGAAGCAGCTCTGGGGCTCCAGGGAGCTCCAGCCCATGAGCCCCCCTATAATTAAATACAGCTATTCCCTGCAGCACAAGGTGAACATGCAAGTGCAAACCACTGCAGACAATACTAGTTCCAGCAGGACAAAGGTGAACGCTGCAGGGAAGCCAACCCTAACCTCTTTTCTAGGCCCACTAACCCCTGGGTCAAACAAGCCCCCAAACTATGGGCCAAGTCACTTGTCTATCATCTCCATTACCTCATTCACTCAGGAGGAACGAGGGCTGGTGCATCCTGCCTGAGTCAGGAGACCCGGGTTCCACGCGCCATGTGACCCAGGAAAGTCCCCTTCCTCCCAGCTCCTTCTGTAACACAAGGATGCCAGCCATGTGCACAGCTTTACTGGTGTGTGGATTTAATATGCTGCTAGATGAGCCAGACCCTCCATTAAACTGACACCACTATTGGGTTCAATTAAAGGTTACTTTTAATAACTGGGCCCCACATTCTATAGTCCCTGCTTGGGGTTCAGGTCCTTTTAAATACCTGCCCCCTAAAGAAACCCACTTGCTAGCTCTATTTAGCAGACACCAGGTTCTGCTAGCCAGGGGTCTCAAACACCTGGCCCACAGGCAGCCCCTAAAGTTATTTCCCGGGGCCTGCAGTGACCTTCTTGTTACTGATATTTGCAATAGGATTGTATGAAAAGGTTTCAGTGATTCAGCCCTCAGGCTAACATACTAATCCTCATGTGGTCCTGGTGGTAATTTGAGACTCCTGTTCTAGCACACTTTTTGCCATCTCAGAGGCTGCAATTGAAGTCTATTTTCCCCCCTCCCCTCTGCCTGTGGAGTGGGACTAGCAGGACCCCAGCACTCCTGCTTAAGGACTCTAGCTTTACACAGGGGGGGGAAGAGCAGAAGAAGCTGCCTCCCTGATGCCCTAGTTGGGGCCCTACTCAAGAGCTAGAGCTGGGTTTGGACCAGCTGGCAAGTATCTGTGAAAGCGACTCCACACTGGGTGTGCCCTCCTTGCTGACCAGCTGTTTGGCAGCTCACAGTGAGTCACCTGTGAAATATGGTCACCCCCACCCTTGAAGCAGCCACTAGGGTGAGGAACAGGCAGCCAGTTCAATAGTTTCAGGGTTTGGTTTGGGGAGCAGCTCAACACCCCCAAGATGCCAGGAGCCTGGGGTGCCAGGCCCATGAATACACAGCCACAGGCAGAAGTGGGCTTCAGCTGCTGTGTTGGTTAAGTGCAAAACACAGCCCTGGCATCCACAGCCAGGAATGTTTTCAGCACAGGGTTGGGGGAGAAGGGGTCCCCAAGGATGGGGGGCACCTGTGGGAGCTAGAGAAATCACATGCCCCCACCTCTCAGCAGCTCTGCTCAAAGTGACAAGCTGCTGACTTCAGTTCCCAAAATGTGGGGGAAGAGGAAGCTTTGAGACAACATAGGCCCCTGCAGCACTCTTACTTCATCCCCACTCTCCAAACTTGGCCCGTGGTCTTTCCTCCACACCCTGAAACCAGACACAATCCTGTTGAGCTGCAGACTAGGCTGCACCAGACAGGAGCTCACATGGCATTTTGCAACAGGCCTGCCCTTAAATTGCTGCTTGTTTAAGCCTTTGTCAATTTACAAAAGTGGTGGCGCCTCAGAGGCAGAAGCCACAGTGTTTTGCAAAGGAGAGCGAGAACAGGGCTGGCTCCTGGAAGCTGGTTTTAAGAACAGCTACATCCTGATCAAGCACAGAGAACAGGACATGCTGGTCTGATGCAACAAAGAGCTGGAAACATTGCAGCTGGAAGGACGGGAAGAAAAAAAAAACGCAAGAGGAAGTGATTTTGGGTTTCAGAAATTTATTGCAAGTTCATCGTACAAGAATATATAGACTCAGGTTCTCTTTTAGTGACTTGAGTGCAAAGAAAGAAAATGCAATCTTGGCTGTATAAATATATAAGACATTCTAGCCATTAAAAAATAAAAAGTTAATTTGCAACTGTCCTTTACAGTCCTCACATGCTCCATCCACAACACAAAGCAGATGCAAAAAAAAGTGTCTCCAGTCTGTTTCCCACCCTGCCACATCAAGTCCTGGGCAAGATGTTGCCATGTCCCCCTCTGTCCGTCCACAAGACACTGCAGAGAAAGGGAGCGGAGAAATATCCAGTATCCTGCTGTGGATTTATGGCATCCACACCCCACAGAGAAACACACCATACGCTGTGCACAGGATGCGAGCGCCCTTCAAAGTCAGTTGCCTTGACTCAGCCGTTCCCCCAAGCGTGTCTCCTGCCAGCCTGCTCCAGCGAGCTGTTCCTTTAACGGTCGCTGCCTTTCCAGTCTCCAGTCAGACTCTTCGCTATCGCTCAACACAGCCAGCTCCCACTCCACTGCTCCTTACACACACCGCCGCTGCAGGCCCAGCATGGTCCTTCCTCCTCTCCGGCGGTTTTGTTTTGATGGGGTGGATTGCAATTTTTTGGGTTTTAAAAAGGTTGTTTTAAAAACATGAATTCAGCACAAAACGAGAAGGCGCCACCTGGCTCAGCGTTCCAGCAGTGAGACATAAGGGACCCACTGATTATTGCAGCGGCTTTCTTCACAATAGCTGGCCACTTCCTCCAGGCCTTGGCTCTTCCAGGAATCGGTGTGCGGATTCTGAAGGGAAAGAGAAGACAGAACCAACATTAGCAATTGGACGTCACTGGCAGGGCATACTTGAGCTCTGACTTGTATGCTAGCGCTTAAGGCGTATACAATACTGCAGTGTTTTTGGCTTGCATCCAGGACACGTGGCAGCCAATTTTAGCCCTGCTCTACAATACAAGGCTCGGCTGTACAGAGCGGCGTGCAACACTGTGCCGTGCCATTGGCTTGCTGCTGTATGACGCTTTGCCCGAACCCTTGCAAGACTCACCGTCACCAGGATGCAGTGCAGGTCCCGGGGTTCGCTGTTGTCCTCCAGGCTCTCACCCAGCACCTTGGCCAGCCGCTGCATGCCCGACACCCGCAGGATATTGATGTCGTTATCGCAGCAGAAAGCCTGGATCAGGGTGAAGTGGATTTGCAAGGCAATGTCATCTTCGTCCTCTTCATCGATGGCCAGGAGGCACAGCACCACGCTGTCGGGGTCGCTGCAGGGACCAGAAAAGAAGGAGAGGGGTGAACATCAGCTCCAAGCCCCCCAATGATTTTCCAATTAAGGGACCATGCTGTCAATGCCTGCTCGTGAGCCACCACAACCGAGGCTGGTGCTTTATTTCACGCAGTTCACAAGAGGATCCAGACAGAGCCCCGGATCTCCCCAGCACCAGACCCAGCAAACCGGTTCCCCCCACCCCAAGTGCTGTCACCTGACGGGAGCCCCATTCACACCAGATACTTACACATTCATGAGCTTAGCAGACTCATACACCCCGACCGTCAGGCAGTCCAGCCGCTTGGCAGCCACCAGGAGCTGCTCCACCGCCTGGCTGACGCTCTGCATCCTTAGGAAAGAGCACAAGAGGGAAAAGCGCGTTAAAACGGAGTGACTCCGGCGCGGGCCCTCAGGCAGCTCAAGAAGCGGAGCGCAAGGGCAGCTCCCGATGCAATGCACCAGGGGAGGCACTTACTTTTTGGCAGTGTTGTCACAAGCGACCAGCTCTTCCAGGGTCATATTGCAATTGTAATCCACAGTGGCCTGGAGGAGAGGCAGGGAAATGCCGCAGCCCGGAGCTTCTCCACCCAGCAGAGCCAGACAATCCCAAACCCAAGCGAGCAATAATCCACGGGCGAACCAGAAGATCGCGCTGGCTCCCCGGCGAAGTGTCAGAAACGCCGCCTAATCCGGTTCCGCTCCGAATCAAACTCCACCGCTGCCCCAGACAGTCTAAACCAAGCAGCGCTGCGCCTGCTAGTTATACCCTTCCAGAAGGGGCGGGGCTGCTGCTTTCCTATTGGCTCGTCGGCCACAAAGGAGCAGACGCCGGAGCCCTCCGATTGGCTCTCCTTTGGGGGAAATTAGCAAGTGCCCCCACGTGGGGCGGAGAGTTTTGCAAGGCGTAGATTTGCTTAAAAAAAAAAGCAGCCAACAGGGAAAGAGAATGAGAAACAGTTTCGGTTGAAATTTCCCAGCACTTTCGTTCCTTTGCTGGGCAGAGGCATGGATGGGATTTCCACAGAGCTCTGGGTTTGCAGAGGGGGAGGTTTGCAAGCTGTTTTCTCAAGGGGGGAATACAGGCCTAGCAGAGATCCCTGCTGGGGAATGTTTAGGGGCTATTTTTGGAAGGTATAAATACCCCCAGAGTTTAAATTAAAATATATCCACGCGGAACTCCCCCCCCTTGCTTTCCCAGGAAACCCCCAGCCACCCTCTGGCTTGCTCAGCAGCTGTTGAGGGACAAAAGTCGCAGCCAGGGAAGGTGCAATCATGCTGTGAAGGAAAAGCAGGGACTTTCTGCAAAGGGAAAATAGTAGTTTCTTCCATTCCAGAGCTAATTCCGAGCAGCCGGCGCTGTGGAATATATTCCTTGGGCTGCTGGCGCCCAAGGGGCTCTGGGGCTGCAAAACACCAGCTGGCCTAGTTAATGCCATGCTGTGTCGGGTTGTCTCCCCCAGTGGATCTGCCTGCAAGATGCAATGGGTAAAAGCGCCCAGCTGTGTGTTTGTTGTGTGGGTGGCAGAGGGAAAGGATGAGTTAATCGTGAGGTTTTCAACCCAGTCATGGTTTCTGCAGCTTGCAAAAACTTTGGTTTCACAACAACTCCTGCAGGGTGCACTCTGTTTCCTTGGCTTTGGGAGGCTATGCAAGTTCCAGAGGGGTAGCCGTGTTGGTCTAGTTTAGCAAAACAAACAAGGAGTCCGGTGGCACTTTTAAAGACTAACAAATTAAATTTGTGTAGCTACACGCTGTATCTTCCTTCACACGGCTCAGATCCCAGCTGGGGCACTGAGCAAGGTCTTTAGTGCTCTTGCACACAGGCTGCTCAGTTTTCTTTCAGGCAGAGAAAAACCAACCTTGAAATCTCCCTGGTCCCCAACCGACCTGGGAACTCAGGCAAGACACCGTGTACTTTCCTGAGCTGAGGAGCTGCTGTGGGGGACTGGAGCCATGCTGGCCTTGGCCTTTGTTTTGAAGGCATTTTCCAAAGCGAAGACTCACTGGCTTCTCCAGATAGGAACAGACTGTGCCATGCAGTCCAGCCGGGGAGGCAAGGGTCACTCAACTTTCCAGTCAGCAAAGCAGGTGGAAGGTCATGCCTGGTGCCTGAACTGCCTTGAACTTTTGCAGCAGTAAAAGGTCCCAGGGTGGAAAACAGCTCCAGTTGCAACAGGCTCGCTCAAGGGCTAACCACAGGGAGCTGCATTTTTGGGCTGGGGGAAAGATTAACCCAAGCCGGATTTGGAGGGGAAAAAAATAGAGAGAAAGAGCAAATGTCGCTTTTCTGCCAGGTTGGTCTTTCCAGACTTGCAGGCCCAAGGCACCTGGCCCATTGCTAGAATGACTCGTGCTCTGCGCTCAGCATGGAGGGACAAAAGAGATTGCTGGGGGGGAGGGAAGCTGAACACCTGAATTTCTGCCCCCTCTAACCATCCTTTCCTGCCGGAGTTGTGGGGCTCCTTTGCACGCTGAAGTGGGGAGTGACTGTAAACAGATGCAAAGCTGCTGGGTAGGGAGCAAAGGAGTCAGGACAGGTGAGGCCTCCTGTGCTACAAAAAACAAGCAGGTGTGGGGAGCTCGAGGTGGGCAAGGCTGCCATCTAGCGGGCAAGGCTTGAATAGCCTGTGCCTGGCTGCTGGGTGAGTCAGCTGGTGCAAACAGCTTTAGGCCTTTGCCACAAGCCCCTTCCTTGATCTCAGTGGGAGCTGCAGGAATAAGACCTAGCAAAAGGTCCTGAGCAGCTCAGATTGGCCATTCCCTGCCCTGCAGACAGCTCTGCTACGAGGCTGGGCATAATGGGTGTAGGGGCAGTCACCCTCAGATCTCCACTGGGGATGGAAGGGTCTTTGTTCTCATTTTTCTTTCTCTGCAATCTTGTGGCACCTAGAACTGACTTTCCTGGACCATGACCCTATTGCGCTAGGTGCTGTATGCACAGTAAGAGTTGTCAAACCCACACAGTCAAAATGCAGGGGTCAGCCCACCTCCCCCACAATCTGTCTAAATCAGGAAATTGAGTTAAAAATCACAGGTTTCTATAAAATAATCAATGTTGTGTTCCGTTCATTTGTCTCCTGCTCTGGGAGGTGGTTGGTAGGGGCCCTGTTTTCAAGATTTTTCTCTGCCAAGCTGCAAGGCTGCACCTCTCTGGCGGTAATGTGATTTTTGAAGTTGGAAGCTTTCTGAGCACAAGGCGATAGGATCACAAGAACTGGCATTGTCAGTGCAGCAGTGAAGGAGTGACTGTAAATTCTGAGCCAGGGAACAAATCTTTGCAAATGGGGCTTTTCCACCTAGCAGGCAGTGGGGTGACAAGGCCCAGTGACTGTCAGGTAGATTCAGACATAGATTTTGCACAGCAAGAGGAATGGTAGCTTTCACAGATGGTGGATTCTCCATCACAGGCTACTTCAAAATCAAGTGTGGGTGTTTTCCTGAATGATCTGTTCTAGCTCCAGCAGGAATGACCTGGGGCCAGGTCAGAGTGCATGGTGGGGGCAGAGATTCTGGACTCTGCAAAATGGGCCAGCAAGCAGATCTCAGAGGTCCCATCTAACCTGGAAATGTATGATTTCATGAGGCCCCAGGTCTAGTAAGTGGCAAAGGCTCCAGCTCATTTTCCAGTTAAAACACCTGTCCTTGCCCTGGGTTTTTGGTTTGCCCTGTGGCCAGGCCAACACCACCCTGCTTGCTGTTAATGCCCTCCCTGGGTCCTCAGCCCTCACTGCACAGGATGACGTTTCACAGGGCTAGAACTGTGGCCAGTTGCTGCCACCTGCTGGCCCCATTTGCTGACAGATTATAGACTGTCCAGGCAAGGAAACATTTGTGGGTGACATGAAGTGGACACTGTTTTGGGGGTTGCAACTTGAAGCAGCTGAAGAGGGCCTGGTTTTCAGAGCTAGCTCCTGTCAGGCATCTGGAGGCTGTGCCCCCCACCACTGAGAGATTAAAAACTCTCCAGTGCTGGCCTCCCTTTGCTCCAGATGCACTTCTCTTCTCTGTGTGGGTGTTTATACTGTGGCCCCTGAGTGCTGACTCCCTCTGTGAAAAAGCAGTTGATGAACCGGGCTCAGCTCTGCAAAGTGCTCTGGGATCCAGGGCAGAACAATCGAAGGACTTGGATCCAGCAGTTTTTGTCTCTGGTTTCTACTAGCTGCAGGCAGGCAGAGACCCACAGAAACCACCTCCACTAGCGTGCCCCAGGCTGATCCCATTTCCCTCTATGCTCAGCTTGTTTTAAGGCCCAGCCTCCCCATCCTGTTCTCTGTTCTCTCTGGCTGCAGTAAGAGGACGTTCTGTGTCTGCTCGGGGTAGGAGCAGGGCACCCTGCCAGCTCCACGCTGACTGCCACAGGCTGGCTGTGCTTTGCCTTTGCCAGCTCAGGAGTATTTTTTGTTCTGTTTTGTTTTTTGCAAGCTGATCAGGATTTATTCTGCAGAAAGCTCAGCCTGGGAGGGAGCTGCAGAGATGCAGCAGCAGCAGCATGAGCAGGCATGTATCTGATGCCAGCCAAATATTCCTGAGACACCAGGGGTGCCGCCCAGCCCCAGGGGCTCCAGCTGTGGGCTAGGACCCTGCTTCAGGTGTGGAGGGCTGGCTGGGGGTGATGTAGTGCTGGGTATAGACATGCTGCAGTTTGCCTGCCACAAGCACTGGGATGGCAGCACATGCAGCTGCCATGTGGGGACTTCGTGAGTGGAGGACTTTGGCCGCAGTGGAGCTGGCAGGATGCAGTGAGCCTGCCCTGGGAGGAGCCGCCCAGAGCCCAGCTCCTGCGAGGAGGCCACTCTGGGGAGTCGCTGTCACAGGCTTGGGGTGCTAAGAGCCTGTGGCCAGGTGGGGAGAGATGGAGCCTTCTTTGGGCCTGGCTCATGCCTCTTCCCAGCCTCTCCTGCCTCGGGATACTCGCTCAAACTCAGAGCCCCAAAACCCTTCGCTGGTCCCTTGGCCCAGCCCTGCCCAGGCCTGCGTTGCCAGCCAGGCTTGCTCCCCTGGCTGGTGCCTAGCAGCCCTCAGGTGGGATCTGAACTCCTTTACCTGATTGCCAGGGTGACCGTGTTTCCATTCATCAGGCTTTCTGCCGGGATGCTGCCGAACTTGGTCTGGGCAGCTAGGTGCGGCCAGAGATGGCAGCTGCCAGCACAAAGCTGATGTGGGGGCTGGGATTACTGAGAGGCACCCCCAGCTCCAGACACTGGAACGTGGGCGCTGGGGTCTTTGATCTGCCATTTCTCAGGCCTAGCTGCTCTGTCCCTATCACAGTCCCCCCTCTGTCCCTGTCCACACCCCCCACCTGCCCGCCTATCTGTCTTTATCCACACACCACCCTCTCTCTATCCGCCACCTTCCTCACTAGGTCTGACTACAGCAGCCCCTGAAACTAGTGACCTTGGGAGACACGGGTATACAAAAGTCCCCCGGCTTCTCCAGCGAGCGTAGCGCAGCTCCATGATGTGGGCAGAACAGGCGTGAACATGCCTGGCTGGCAGAAGAAGGTGGGCTGTATGGCAAGACAGGCCCTTGCCCAGCTCTGCCATGGGGGGCAAGAGGAGGGGAGTCCTGCAACCTTTCAATTTCTTGTGTGCACAGTCAGGGCACTGGAGTGTGGCCGTTTCCCAGCCTGCAGCTGCAAACAGCTTAGAGCCAGTGGTGCCAAGGGAATTTGGAGCCAGCAGCTGGTAACATCTGGGCCGGTTGGCATGGAGCTAGGCTGGCTGACCTCAGCTGTGGATGCAGCCCAGGGCCATTCTCTTTGCTTTGTTTCAGCTGCAGCATGTGTGCATGGATGGTTCGCTGCCTCAGCGACACCGGCCTGCCTGGCGTGTGTCCGTCCCAGCTGCGGCATGTACAGGGCATGAGGGGAGCCCTGTCTCCCCTGCCCGTCTCTTGACTCCTCCCCTCTAGATTTTCTAGGTAACCACCTGCCCTGAGCTGCCTCATTCTCATTCGCAATCCCTGGATTTGAGGTGCCGGCCGGAAACAGGCGTCTCTGTGGCTTCCAGGTGCCACCCATTGGGGTGCTAGGCCTAAGATGGAGTGGCTGAGCTGGGGACAGGTCACAGAGCCCCCGCGGGGAGTGGGCGGGCAGGCAATGAGTACGTGCCTGCAGGTGGGGGTGTGTGTAAAGATGCACATGTATACACAGGCTTGTGTGGGCACACCTGCAGAGAAGGCATGCGTTTGTGTTGGCTGTGCCCAACTGTGTGTGTGTTTTGTGTCTGCTCTTGCAGGTATGCGTGTTTGCATGCAGGTGTGCGGGTTGTGCATCTGTCCATCCGTACTGCTCAGGTTTCTGGATATACACAAGTTATGTATGTGCCTGCAGCTCCTAGCAGTGGGGAGGACCTCAAAGAGATGCCTCTTCCTCAGCTTCTAATCTGGGCTCCCCAATGGGTGCCCGGCTCAGCACAGAGGCTGAGCAAACAGCTGCAAAGAGTGATGTGAAGAGGAGAGTCACAAGTCGGCTGGCTCCACCATGGATTCAGTGAGCCAGCTTGGACCAGCTCAGCATGGCTTCTACCAGCCAGCCCCAGCAGGCGCTGTCCCAGGCCTTCTGCTTCCCCTGACAGTAACTTTGGTCTGGAAGTTCACATCCCCAGTGCTGGAGGAAGAGCAGTTTGCCAGAGGCAAATACTAACTCTGGAAGGAGCTTGCCTGTACGACCCAAAAGCTGGGAGTCAGAGGCCACCTGGCCACTCAGCTCTCAGCACCCTAGCCATGCAAGGAGCAGAAAAGAAACAAGCCGCATCCATCAGGTTGCCCCCTTTCTTGGTGCCAGCAGAACTCTGGTGCTGTTGCTTTAACCTGTGGTACTCACTGCTGCAAACAACCCTGGATAAGAGGGATTGCTGGCTGGGGGGTGAGAATGTTTGCAATGGTGGACATCTGCGGCTCAGAGGGTGAGCTGAAAGCGGGCAGGGCTCTGGAAGGAACCCCCCCCCATCAGTGTGTGAAACTGCAGAATTAGAGGCCTTGTTGGGAGGGGAATTTGGGGTGTTTCCTGGCCAAAGGGCTCCTGGGCCTGGTAGGCTGGAGGGACAGAAGTGGCAGCAATGCACCTGCTACGTCTGGCTGTGGAGAGCAATCTGTCTCTGAGCAGGCCCCCCCACCTGTGGCGAGGGGGGGCTGAGCTCACGTGGCCAGCCATGCTGGCTGCCACATGCCAGATGGGGCTAGAGAACACACGGGATACAGGCAGCTGCTCACCAGCCAGCGCTTCCCAGCAGCGTGGCAGGCATGTGAGCAGCTGGTGGGTGGGGGTGGGGGTGGGGATGGCGACTGTGACGACGGTGCTGCCAGGCTGGGTGTGTGCCTTTGGCACAGACATGTGGCACAGACGTGTTCCACTGTGCGGGAAGCACCTGTCGGTAAAGCACAGGCAACGAGCCATGGGTATTTATAGGGCCCTGGGAGAGGTGGCAGTGTTTGTTCTCTACCTGTTGCACATCCGTCTGTGTGTGTGTGGTGGGCAGGGAGAGCATGTGCAGTGGAGGGGGTTGTGAGTGTGCAAGGGCACGCTGTGTGCATGTGAGAATGGGAGCTTTGAGAGAGGGAGAAGTGTAGAGGGGCTCTGCAGTGTGCA
>ML682020.1:7758511-7845352 GCA_007922195.1 Podocnemis expansa | reverse complement strand
AAGCTCCCTGCCCCCATGTCTCCACTTTCACCCTCCTACACCTTCAGCTCCCCAGTCTTCACTCCACCCCCTTCAGCCCCCCCACCCCCTCCACACCTCCCCAGCCCAACCCCTTTTTCCCACCCCCCCATGCTGAGCTGTGCAAGAGGAGGCAGAGCCCTGCGCTGCACTCGCTTCCCTTCAGCGGCGCACGGACTCCCGAGGGCCAACTGGGGTGGGGGCAGAGGAGAATCGCCCCTTTCTCTCCCCCCCCCCGGCTGCACATAGGCAGGGGAGGCTGGCCAGCACATCACAGCAGGGCAGGCATGGCTCCCCGTTTCCTGGAGTGGAGCCTGCCTGCCGGAAAAAAGTGGATCGATTTTCTGTTTTTAGGGGGCCCAGAATGCTGGGCCCCCTAAAAATAGATCTGGCGTTCTGGGCCCCTACAAATAGAAAATGGAGCTGAAAGCTGCATTCTGGGGCCCACTATTTTAAATGGTGGGCCCCAGAATGCAGCTTTCTAGCTCTGTTTACTATTTTTAGGGGCCCTGGACTGCTGGTCCCCTAAAAATAGTGGGCCCCTGAACACTGTTCTAGTCCACTTTAATCCGCTTGCTGTGGGATGGTTCATAGTGTGAGTGTGCAAGAGCTGCTGTGTGACAGTGCATGGCATAAATGGATAAGGGGTTGTGCCGGCTAATGGTGAACAGGGTGAGTAGGCATGGTGTGCTGGTGCACAGTGTGAGTGTGCAAGGAGTTGTGCTATTCTTTCACAGCCACCAGCTCCTTTGGTAACACAGGCTTCCTCCATGGCACATCACACTTTGTGCCCATCTGCGGGTGTACGGGAAACTACACAATACAACCCTACCATTTGTAAATTTGACCCTGAGTCCTGGCTAGCAGATATATCTTTGGCCTAGGAACCCTGTGGAGAGGAAACATGAGCAATTCTTAAAATAACAGATTTGGGGCTTTTTCATGTTTCTCAGAATTACTTGCTTCAGTTTTGATTTTGGTTTCTATGGGAAAGGTGAATTCTGACTCAGAACCTATGAATTGCTCCACTGGGTCAAAGCAATGGTCCATCTAGCCTGGTCTCCTGTTTCCTATAGTGAGTGGTACCAGAACTTCACAAGGAGGGTACAGAACTGGGCAATTCTGGCCAGAGCTACATCCCCCCTGATTTCCTGTCCTGCTTGCTGGCGGTCAGAGGTTTAAGGTAACCCCAGTCTGACACCTTGGCTAATAGCCGTTGATGGACTGATCCTCCATTAATTTTCCTAGCTCTCCTTTGAGCCCATTTGTACTTTTAGCCATCACAACATCCCACTTGTGGTTTGTTCCTTGCAAATCTGCAGCAAGGCAGATTTTGATTAGGTTTTAGGGAAAATGTTATAGCTATGTAGGTTGTTAAGCTCTGGAATGGGGAGGCTGTGGAATCCCCATAGTTGTTTGTGAAGCCCACCCTGGGCTTTTTAAAACAGCAGCTGGTGCTTGTGTTTTGTGAGAGCTGTCTGGGACCTGTGTTTCCAAGCTTCTAAATCAAACTTTTTAAGTGGGCCATAAATCCAGCAAAACTAAGTTCTCGCTTCCTTGGGTATCGCTTGTGGGTCGGGCCAGTGTCCCAAGTGGCATTTTCAGCACCTTTCAAAGTGTCAGTCCCTAGTATTTGCATGAGAGCAGCATTGAGATTAGGGCTCTTTGGGCCAGGCTTGTCATAGATCCATGGTAGGAGATTGTGTCCTGAAGAGGTTATAATCTAACTTGATAAAACAGACAAGTTTGAGGGGTGGAGGGAAGGTCAGATTATTATCCACAGTTCCAAGCAAAAGCTGAGATAAAGGGACTTGTCCAAAATCACAAAGACAGAACCAGCAAGGGAAACCAGCTACGCTGGTTCTCCTCCTGGACCCAGATCTGCAGAGCCTTGGTTTTTTTCATTCAATTCAGCATTACTAACATTTGCATAAAGAAACATTTGTCTGCAGCACGATGCTGGCTCAGCTGTTGATGGGTTCCGCGTGTGTCTCATCCTCATCTCTTCCAGGAATGAACGCTGGTTCCACGCCTCATGCAGAGTTCCCTGAGCTCCAGCCTCTAGAGTGAACAACCAAAAGAAGGTGCTGAAAATACCTTTCACTGGTCACATGGCAACTTGGTAAAGGCCCTTTGGGTTCAAAGCTAGAGTCACCCCACTGGAGGGAGTCCAGATTTGCACCAGTCTAACCAAGATTATCATCTGGACCTCAGGGCTGACAGACACCAGCATGAATCTGTGGCACCTGCAGATTCCATTTAAAACTCACGCCTGCACCGCCAGTTGTGAAATCACCAGTGACAGCTTGCAGCAGCCTCAGAAGATCCTGCGGAGGAGCTTGGGCAGTAGGCACTTCAGTGTGTCTTTGGAACATTGACGCCTGCCAGTCGATTGAAAAGCAGACTTGTGAAGCGCTGCACGATAATGCTGATCACTTTTTTTTTTTAAGCCTGACGGTTCAATGTCTGCTGCGGGGTTTATTGGTTATATAAGATCAGGCTTTTGGATAAGAGGCAGCAGTGATGAAAATGGTGATCAGGCCTGATACTTTTCTCACTTTTCAGGCTTGCCATTCTTTGAGCCTGTAAACTGCTCTGATTTGCTGTTACTTTATGACCTGATCCTATGTTTTTACACCCCCTTGCATTTAGTTTCATTCCTTTCTGTAAGTTCACCCATCTTCGAAGCATCTGAGGAAGTGGGATCTTCTCCCACGAAAGCTCATGCAAAAAATAAATCTGTTAGTCTTAAAGTGCCACACAACTGCTTGTTGTTTTTTTACTGGACTAGACTAACACGGCTATCCCTTTGGAAATTGACTTTTCTCACTGATTTTATGACCACTGGCTTCTGGGAAGTTATTCTGGATTTATTCCAGGAAGGAAATGAGACCCAAATCAAGCTGTTTCATAACAAGGTTGAAGGAGTGAGTTGGCCAATAATTTTTAAAGTTCCAACCTGTCACTCCAAAATTTGCCTAAAAATTATTATGCACTTAATCCTGGGTTTTTTCTAAACAAGTTGTGTGCCCAGATCTCAGAGAATTCCCACAGGTATCTTAGGAGACTGTGTTTAGGGATTGAAATAAGTGGGCTGATTATAAAAATAAAATAACCTCCTCCAGAGAGATCACATCTAAAAGACCTTTGCAGATCAGGCCATTAATTCAGGTGCCCAAATATGGGCTTAGAAGCTTCCCACATTTTAAAAATATTGACTGTCAGTTTTACGTTCTTGTGTCTCTTTCTTTCCGTGGTGAAAGACTGGGACAACAGCATCTGCTCCGTAAATTACTTCCTGGCTGTATCTGCATTTATCCTAATTACTCAGGACTTGGCAGGCAAGAATAAAATCATGACTCTCATCAATTACACTCAAAATAAATATTTATGACTGATTAGTTTTTGGCAGGGAAAAGTCAAAGAAGAGAACCCGTCACTGGCTCATTAAAGGAAATTATTTTTTGATTAGTATTCAGAT
Organism: Podocnemis expansa; assembly: GCA_007922195.1. Classification (NCBI taxonomy): domain Eukaryota; kingdom Metazoa; phylum Chordata; order Testudines; family Podocnemididae; genus Podocnemis; species Podocnemis expansa. The sequence goes on along the minus strand of ML682020.1, from coordinate 7,841,853 downwards.
TAGCACAGGGAACAAGAGTTTCATGGAGAGCATTTTAAATTTCACAGTTTCTGTATGTGTCTGGAAAGCTTATATGAAGTATGGGCTTATGTGGCGAAATCAGATCAGACCCATCAGAACTATTGGGCCTGGCTCGTCCTGCATCTTGGGTGAGTACTTACACTATTGCAAATCACAGGTGACACGTTGCCAGGCGAGCCGGTTTGCACTGATGAAAGTAACTACACACGGTGCAAGGCAATTGAGAAGGAGGCACAGCTTGGCTATCGATCCTCAGACCTCCCCATCAGTTCATTATCTAGCCACCAGAGACCACCCTGGAGTCAGCTACTCTAGAATTCAGGGATCAAATCTTGACAGGGTCAGAAGTGCAATGAGTTTTGTGGGTCATGTTTTAGCGCCGTCTCAGACAGTGGCATTTTTGGAAGTGTTTGCTGATTCTGGGAGCCCAGCTTGAGACACCATTTCTCCCAGTGAGGGTGTTTGTCCTGATTTTATAAGAACAGTCCCAATATATGGAGCTTTTTCTCTTATATATGCCTATGGCCCCATATGCCCATCTTGATTTTTCATATTTGCTGTCTAGTCTCTCCCAACAGTCCTGAGTTTGGGTAGATTGTCTCACTTTTACCCCCACCGCACCCCACTCCCGGCTGAAGCGGAACATTTTCCTCATTAATCTTGCTGCGTTAAAGTAGAATCAGTTACTGTTGGTGAATAAAAACACAATTAAAACTGAGCGTGCAGGTTATCTGCAAACAAGAACTAATGTAGAGAAAGGCTACAAGGGTGTTCCAAGGAATGGAAAAATCTGTCTTATGAGAGGAGGCGCGAAGAGCTTGCCTTGTTTAGCCTAACCAAAAGGGATAAATACCAGGGAGGAAGAGGAACTATAATTGGAGTTCGGCACCAGCGTGGACACAAGAACAAATGGATATAAACTGGCCCTTAGGCAATTTAGCCTTGAAATTAGATGCAGGTTTCTAACCATCAGAAAGGTGAAGTGCTGTAATAGCCTTCCAAAGGGAGCAGTGGGGTCAAAACATCTAGCGGGGTTTCAAACTGGAGCTTGGTAAGTCTATGGAGGGTATGGTATTATGAGACAGCCTAGTTTGGCAATTGAGTGGTCTTTGGTTTCTGGTGGTAGATGTGCCAATGGGGTGGGTTCTGAGTTATTTCAGAAAAATGTTTCTTGGATGGCTGATGAGTCTTTAAACCATGATTTGAGGACTTTGATAACTCAGTCAGAGGTTAGAGGTTTATTACAGGAGTGGGTGGGTGAGGTTCTGAGTCCTGCCTTGTGCAGGAGGTCAGAGTAGACAATTATATCAGGCCTTCCTGACCTTAGAGTCTATGAATCTGTGCGTATTGTTTCACTCGTTCTATGGCGAACCTCCATAAGTTGCTGTCAGGTGACTACTCTCACGTTTCTTTTCAGGACTTTCACCCTCCTTGTGTACAAACCCCACTTCCACCACTGGGAGCATCATGCCCAGTAGGGGCTGTACTTCGAGAGGGAGATAGAAAGCCACCACCAGCAGCAACGGGAGACCATTAAAATGAGGCACAGTAGGGACTGGGTTATTGTTCTGGTAATGGAGCCTTGCTTAATTCAAAATTAAACCTAAGTATAGGCTGGAAGGTGCAGGATTGCAAATACATAAACAAAAATAAAATAAACTCCTCCAGAAGACTCAGCAAGAGCAAGAGCTGAGGAAGACACCGCAGGTTCACCAAAGACAGAAGTCTGTGTCTATTTAAAGATCCGTGGCAGGCCCAGCACTATCTACAAAAATCAAGACGAGGAGTTGTATTTGCTTTTCAGGAACATTGCAGGGCTATTTTTTTCTGGTAGAAATAGTGGACACAGAGATATTTCAAGACATATTGCTATGGAGAAACGTGTGCTGTGCCAAGACTGTGCCAGTCCAAATCAAAGGCAACTTTGTCACCACCTGCTTGGTCAAAAATAAGTGATCGTGCAACCAAAGCCGAGGTCTGATTTACAGAATTTCTTCTGAAGCAAAATGTCTGCGAGAAGAGCTCATGTTAGCCCTTTATTTAAAAAAATGCTCCCAGCCACCAAAATTGCAGAGAAGAATGGGCATGCTTCCACAAAAACAAGCTGAAGCCTCTGAAAGTGAATGTAGTGTGTCTGAAGGCCTTGAATGCTACTTTGCCTTGGATGCTGGTTCAGGCAGCTCTGAGACATACTTTTTGCCTGTGGTTATATCAGCACACCCAGGAACGTCTAGCTACAGAGTGCGGAGCTATGGTTACTTGAGCATCAAATAAATCTCAGGAATTTGGTGACTGCAACCAACCATCTGCTCTTAAAACACACTGTTGACTTGAATAAATGTTCTACATATTCAGCAGATAATATTGCAGACATGCCAGGCAAGCGCCATGGTATGTAATCTCAAATGAAACGACAAAGCAGAATGCACGTGTCCTTGACACCTTGTGCACGCAGCAGCAGACCGTGCAGCCAAAAGCACCGTCGATGAAAGATGAGGGTTTGATCATTGACATCTACTGTTTCGGCCAAGCACCAAAACAGTGGCATCGCTGAATAAATGCATGGCATTTTGCAATCCCAGCCAGAACATAATTGCAAAGCATGTAAATATTTTTTGATTTCATTGGAGAGATTTGAATGTACCTTGACTAATTGTGGGCTGTTTTCCTACTTTGTCAGTACCTTTGATCAGGAAGAGCAGACCGGGCCATGGGGATCAAAAATGCTGGTGACTGTCTAGGGTCCTTTGAGGCAGGCATATTTATTGTTTTGGCCTGCACTGCTGCCAAGCCACCACTAACAGGTTCACTTCTCCAAACCGAAGCGTAGGTGTTTTGGCGCCAGCAATGATGACGTTGTACAGAGCTAGTTGGGTAACCCTCTGGAATTGCGGCCCGTGAAAATGTTACAGAACTAAATGACAAGGGTTCTCCTGTGCAGTTACCAACATCTGACATGGCTTTGAGGCACATAACTATGCAAGGAAGGAAAATATGATCAACACAAGCCCATATTAAACATTCTTGGCTGAGGCTGTGCAATTATTTTTGCAAATCACTGGATTACATGACAAAGGTGGTATGGTTAGAAGATTCTGAATTTAAGAGCCTTGATTTTGTTAATCCAACCAGTCATTCATCACCATCTTCCTGAGAAATTGAGGTAATAATTGATCAGTTTCCTGATGTGATCAGTGCACAAGAAATGGGTCCTCCACTTTCCGAATTTATGGATTATCAGATTTATGATGCCTTCCTGAATACGCATTATGAGAACTGATGAGTTGAGGCAATAAATATCTCTGGTGAATGATTTAATAAATGGGCAGGCAAGATTCTCTGTGTTTCCAAAACTTGTAAAATTCCTGTTTGATCCCTACCCAGCTGTGCTTTATGTAAAAGACTAGTCAGCACAGTATGAGAAAGAAGAACTGAGAGAAGATAACTGGTAAAAATTCCTTGCTCCTACAACCTGGGCCCACAGTCTATGAAGAGACATTGACTGTGAAGAATACATTATATACAGCTCTGGGAGTGAAAACCAGTTTCCTTTCCCACATGAAGTGTCAACAGAGGCAGCCTTCTTCCCCCGAATTGCTGCAAAAAGGCAAAACTCATTGGTCTAGCTGCAAGGAATGCTCTGCAGAGGAAAGGAAGTGACAGGAGGTGAATCCTTTTTTGTTTTAGCCAGAATTGTTTGCAAAATGAATCCAATCAATACGCCTGGCTGCAGACAGCAGATTCAGAATTTGTCAGTGGTGAAGATAGATAAAGAGACATTTGTTGGGATTAGTTTCTTTTGTCATTTTGAGCATATTAGCAATATAGCTGCCCAAACCTTCCTCATAAAGGAATTACTTGATTGATTTTTTAAAGAGCATCTTGCTTTAGCAACTTGAAATGTTGACAGGTTTGAGGTACCTGGGGCCTGATTTTCATAGTGAGTGGGTGCCCTTCACTCTTGGTGAATTCAGAGCTCACTGATCATTCAGAACAACAGACTGTTGAGACCGTCAGTGCTACAGCCAGGATTTTCTGTCTGGGAGCCCCAGTCCTTGCACAAATTAGGCACTGTGCACAGGCTAGGAGAGGGGGAGATGTCCTACGCTCTGGCGCAAACCAGCCAAGAGCAGTGGACCTAAGGTTGCACAGAGGAGGGTTAGCCTAGAGAAATTGCCCTCACAGCTTTGGGTGTTGCAGAATTTGGGCAGCTTTAACCGTTGCTTCACCTGGGCCAGCGATTTGTTTTTCTGCAGTGGGGATGCCGTGGTCATAGCTTCATGGGATTAAATCGTCGTGGTCCGTAGCTGGTTTTATTTACAGCTACAGACAGTCCCAGTCTCCCCCCCAAAGAGTTTGATTTATGTGCACAGTCACAGTCTCTGCCCCAAAGAGTTTGCTATCTCAGTAGCCAAGACAGGACCATTACGCCACTTTATAGATGTGGAGCTGAAGCCCAGCGCGAGGCAGGGATTCCCCCATAGGGTGTCCATGGCAGATCTAGACCCCAGTCTCTTGACTTCCGATCTAGTCTCCTAACCACCAGGAAGCCTTCATCCCAGCAGGGGTAATGATGGTTTTTAGCCTCCCCTGGGTGGAGCCAGAAGCTCTCAGGACTCTAGGAGTGAGGGTGTTGTTCTTCAGGCATAATCTTGACCCTCCAGCTTCAAGTGAGCACCGACACACCTTGTTACACCAGTGGCCTCCCACTCTCCACAACCCCCCGTCCTCAGTCAGTACCGTGTACCTCCAACCGACAGAGGGCGCTGCGCGGACCAGGGCGGCGCTCTCCCCTCCGGCCCGCCGCTCTGTGGTGGGAGAGCAATGCCCTCTGGGGGCTGTAGTCCAAACCTCCCCGGATGCGCCATAGATCGTAGCCAGCTCCGGAGTGGAAAAACTACATTTCCCTGGGGGCTGGCCCAGCACGCCTTGACTCTTTGCAAGAAGTAAGTTGTGCGGGCAGCAGCATGGTGCGGAGGGGTGCAGGCGCTGGGTGCAATGGCTGAGTGTGCGGGGGAGATAGTGTATCACAAGGAGGGGCCCCAGGTAAGTGATGGGGGGGGGGCTGCTTCTCAAATGCCTGGAGCTGCTGGTGGCTCCCACTGGGCTAGAGTTTGAGGGGGAATCTCTGAAATCCCAGGGGGCTTCTTCCTCTCCAGCCTTTTTTTGGGGGGGGGGCACAGATGGGGCTCAGCGTGCTCCCCTCCTTTGCAAACAAAAAAGCTGTATTGAAAAAAAAAGGGTCACTAAATTTGTGGCTACTAATGGAGCACTGCCCCCTCCCCAAGAGACTGGAGAGGATTTGAACTGGGGGTGCTGGTTAGGACCCCAGCAGGGGTGGGCTTGCAGAAGTTGAAACAAACAAAACTATCTGACCTGATCCCATGCCTTACACTCCCTTGCATTTATTTTCCTCCCATTCTGTAAATTCCCCTCTCTTGAAAGCGCCTGAGGAAGGGGGCTTCTCTCCCACGGAAGCTCATGCGATAGATAAATAAATTGTTTAGTCTTTAAAAAAGCTGCCAGACTCTGTGTTTGTGTCAAGGAAGGCTGGTGGCGCATCATGTTTGTTTCCTGCCCTGTGGGTTATATGGGACCAAGCGGTACCTGTGTTGTGTTCGCTTGGACTCTTGAGGTGATGGCTCTGCTTGGTTTGTTGCTAGATCGAGGCCAAACCTTGCTTGTGGGGTGTTTCCGGTCGTGGGTCTTAGAGGTGTGAATGAACCCCAAACCCCTGCTGTGGAGTGGGGGGGCAACTGTGGCACTGCTTGGGTTCGGATTCGTTTACAAGGGAACCTGATCCTCCCCAAAACTCAGTGCCAGATTTTAATCTTGTGAGTCACACAGGCGAGGTTCAGGCCATACTCACACACTTGAAGTAAAGTGGAAGCTTTGAGGGAAGGGGTGTGAAGAGTAGCTGGGACACAGAGTGGCCTAACGGATAGAGTACTGGACTGGGACCACTTGGAACTGGGTTTTTTCTCACCAGCTCTGCTGATTTTTGGTGGTGTGGCTTTGTACTTTTCCCATCAGTAAAAGGAGAAACACCTGTTGGGTGCAGCATGAGATCTGGGACCTACAGCTGAGGCACAAGGTGTCATTTATCTGCTACTAGCTGTGGATCAAAAATTTTCCAGGTTTATGTGTGTCAAGTCTTTGGGTGGGAGAAGCAAGGATCTTCACGTCTGCCAGATGATGACATTTCTGATCATTTAACAAGTTTGTTGGTCTTTTTAAAAAATAAAGAGTAGTCTGTGTGTGTTTAAAATCACTGCCATAGCTTTTCAGGGTAAGAATCAGGGGATGTGCCTGCTGGTCTGGGTGAACTCTCACTGCCTTTTTTTTCTTATCTCACACCACTATGCAAAAAGCATGTATCACGCCATCTTCCAAAGAAACCATGAGTTTGCCATAACATAATAAGAATGTAGGGTCTTTTTTAATGCTTTCAGAGCCTTGACATTTCTGAGGTCATGTTTCCTTCACAACCTAGGAGAAGAGGGGGCTAGAACAGTGGTGATTTTTGATTGGAAGCTGAGATTCTCTTGTGGTCCCAGGACACGGAGAGTGGGGGAGCTTTCAAACAAATCATGGGTGTTGGCCACATTGTTACATGGGGTGTTGGTTTGTGTGGCCCTTGCACTGTACCAGGGAATAAAGAGAATGGGTCGGCACCACCAGGTCCCCCTGATACAGGGTCAGGGCCTCTAGTTGCTTCTGCCTGCCAGCTCCTGCCGTGTTTTTGTGATAGCTGACTGTCGTGGTAGTGGGGCTGTGTAGACAGCTCCGAATGCGGCCCCATGCTGTGTGTCGATGACTCTCTGTAACCGGGTGCCTGCTGTTTGCAGAATGCAGACTGTGTCGCCACTGACGACCATGCTCTGATCCGCTCCTACGACCAAGCCGTTGGCTCCTATAAGGTAAGGCCCTTGGTGAAGCTGTGCTGAGTCCCTCTGCAAATGGCATGTCTGGGGCCACATTTGCTGCAGGTCTGGCTTCCACCTATCCCTACCTGTTGGATGTGTGCCATGCACTGCCTGCTGCACATCATCCCCTGCACATACAGGTCCGAGAGTTGCTGCCTGAGACGGGGATGGGGATTTGGGGAGAGCAGCTTCTCTGTCCCCTCCTCTGCTATGCTCCCCAAACCCTGCAGGAAAGGATTAATCCGTCCAGCCTGTCTTATGTGGGCAGGGGCCAGGGAAAGAGCAATTGCCCCCCACCCCAAATCCCTGTTCCCCTCTCAGCTACCATGGTACCCTCAATGTTGCAGGATGCCCTGAGAGCTGGCAACGAGGACCAGGCATCCGAGAGCTCTGAGTCCTCAGCCTCCAGTGGGACTGAGAGTGAGGAGCATGGGGAAGAGGAGGAGGAGGAGGAAGGCTTCCAGGTGAGTGCAGAGCAAAAGGAGACGTGTTGCTGAACCACCCCATCCTACTCCCATTGGCCCCAACAGGATAGGAGAAATAATTGGTGTTGTGCAGCAAACTTGTTCCTGGGGTGCTGTTTTCTGTCCCTTTAAGGGGCGGGATTCCCTGAGGCTTCCCTTGCTGGCCATATGGGTTGTGTGCACCTAGAGGGGAGGGCCCCATGGCCTGAAGAGCTGGACATACTGGGGCAGGCACTCTGAAGCAAATCCCATAAAGAAGAGCGAGGGCAAGGATCTGTCCCTGGGGCACTGGGATCCAGCCTTGGGTTTGGAAGTGAAGCGTGGAATCGTGCAAATGGTGCACTAATGTGTTGTGCAAGTGGTGAGTTCACACTGGGGGCAGGAGCTACAGCTCCTTCATTAGCCATGGCCCTGAGACCCTGTCCCTGTGTCCCTTGCAGTGGAAGGTGGGCGATGCCTGCTGCGCTATTTGGTCCGGAGACAGGCTGCTTTACCCAGCTCGTGTGGTTTCCTTGAGTGAGGAGGGGGACAGCTGCGTGGTGGAGTATGAACACTATGGCAATCGGGAAGCGCAGAAGCTGCGGGACCTGCTCCCCCCAGTTGGGAGCTCTGATGACGTGTGGGAGCCCCGGAGATTGGTGAGCTGGGGCTGCATGGAGTGGACACTGGTAGCGTCCTCCATGGCGGAGGAGCCCGGTCTGCCTGGCATGTCCCCTGAACTTGGGCACTTTGCCCACTCTACGGGGGATCTGTCGGCTCACAGCTTCATCCATCCCAGTGGGATGCGCTGGTTAGAACACGTGGTTGGGAGCTAGGACTACTCCCAGCACACGGGGCAGGGGGCAGTGTGGCTAAATGGTTAGGAAAAAAAGTGTCATGTGGCACTTAAAGACTAACAAATTTATTTTTTGTTGGACTAGACTAACACGGCTATCCCTTCGGAAATTGAATGGTTAGAGCTGGGTGCGGCTCAGGACAGCTGGGTCCCACTCCTGCTGCACAGCATAGCTCTGCCTCACTCTGATGCTGCAGGGGGGAATCAGGGAAAGTGGAAGGTGCTGTCCCCTGTTGGGGTTTGGCCAGGACCTTGAAGCAGACCCCAGGGGAGTCTCTAGGAGCCCAGGTGCCTGCGTGAGGGGCTCTCATGTGGGGAGCTGTTGTGTGAGCCCCATTTGTACCTCTCAGTGGAAAGTGGGAGATGTCTGCAGTGCTGTCTGGTCGGGGGACGGGCTGCTCTACCCAGCCATGGTGCGGTCGGTGGACGCTGCAGCGGGGACCTGTCTTGTGGAATTTGATGGCTATGGAAACAAGGAGGAGCAGGCTCTGGAGGATCTGCTGCCCCCAGGTGGAGCTGTGGATGAGAGGGTGAGTGGCTCCCCCATGGGAAGGGGCTTGGTGAATAAGGTGGGCAGGGGAGTAATGGCTGTTAAAGGAGCCCCTGTCCCAAGACTGAGCGACTGAGGGGTGCGTGGGGCACTGATTTGGGGTATGGGAGATCTCAGGCATGCTCAAGCTCACCATTCCCCCAACTTCCCCTTAATGCTGCGCATTTCTGCGCCTTTCCCCATCCCGTTTTTCCCTTTTGCTGTCCTTTGTCCCCCCCAGTTCCTACACTCTTGTCCTTTCCCCATCCTCACTTCTCCCACCCAGCAGGTCTGGACCCACAACCCTTTGCTACTCCCACACCAGCCCACTGCCTGCCCTGTGGCTCTTCTGTCCTGTGCCTGATCCCCCGCCCACTGTGTCTCTCTCCCCTTCTCTGTGGTGTCCCATGGGGTGGGCAAGGGGGCCTGACAGGCCTGGTACCATCCCTGCTGCACACTGGTGGCCATGCCAGTCCTGGTGCAGGGCATGCAAAGGGCCTGCTGAGTTCTGATCTGTGTTTCCCCTTGGCCAGGCCGAAGAGAGAGCCCCAACGGTGCCCAGTGGACGCAGCCTTGGCTCCCCTCCAGAACCACCCCACAGCCGGTGGAAGCAGAGCACAAAAGGGAAGGGGGTGCATTGTTTCCCCCCGCCGCCCAAGGTGAGTGCCCAGCATTGCTGCCACAGGGCAGTGACCAGAGGAGTGTAAACAGCAGCTGCCACACCACACAGTCTCCGCTTTCTGCTGCAGGGGAAGCCCTGGGGTTGGAACGTGTGCTGCAGTGGGGTCTGTGGAGAAAACCCAGGCTACTGCCCAAGGACGGGGTGTCTCAGAAGGAGGTGTTTTCCCTGGGGGTCAGAGTGGGGGCATAGTCCCTGTGTAGTCTGTGCTGGTTCCAGTGCCTGACACTGGTCTAGGGGCTGCCCCCTGGCAATTGGTGCCATACCCGTGCAGTGCTGGAGGGGGCAATGTGTTGCTGATGGAGGGCTTGAGCGCATGGGTATTAGGGCAGAGGCTAGTAGGAGTGACCCCTTCCCACGACCTGGCCAAATTCTGCCCCCCACAAAACCTTCCACCTTAAATGTCATGACTTGGCAACAGAGACGCACCCCTCCTTAGCCCAGAGCCAGGGGAAGGGGAGGATGGAGGCTGCCGTTAGGGTCTAGGGGGGGTGCCTGTGACCCATGCCCCACTAGGGGGTTTGAACAGCTGACTGGAGATGCTGTGATCACACTGTGCTGGGGCCATCTCCATCCCTTGGTCGCCAGGGCCACATCCCCACCCTCTCCCTGGACATGTGGATGACAGCTGGGCTCGCCCCCTGGGTGCTCTGTCTGCCTCCCTTCCAGGGTGGCTCCTGGTGGCCTGGTCCCATCCTTGCCCTTTGTCCCCCTGCTCCGTGGACCTGCCTTGCTGCCAGTGAGTGTACTCTCTCCTCCCTTGGGACCGTTTCCCCATCCTCTGAGCTTCGCCTGTAGCCCAGGGTCCACGTTTCCTGCCTTGGGGAAGCACAAAGAACCACTAGGTGGAGCTGGTGAGCTGTTGATTGCAGGGAGGGGGACTCCTGGCAGTGGGGAGGGGGCAGCTAGCAGAGGGTGGGTGAGGCAGGGGAGTTTCTGCAAACATCCTTTTTGCTCCCCAGGAATGCTGCTGCTGCTTCCAGGCGGTGCCGCTCCCGCCACCACCACCCCTGAACCTGTCGGGTGCAGAGGATGATGAGCAGGGTGCCCTGGCCTGCATGCTCCTGGCCTGGCACATGAGTGGCTACCACACTGGCTTCTACATGGTAAGACCTGGCCAGGTGAGGATCTGCCCCCTTGGCGGTTGGGCCGTCCTGCCCCTCCTTGCTCAGCGCTGCAGTGTGGGGGCAGGACTCTGCCAGCCATCAGCGTACCATGCCCCTATCCCCCTGCCCTTCGCTTGGAGCCATGCAGCCTGCCACTCTGGGCTCAGCCATGGGTATGGAATTAAGTGGGGATGGGGGCTTGTTGGTGTGTGGGGTGAGTGAGCAGAGGAACCGAGGTGCTAAATGAGTATATGCTTTGGGCTGGATTTGAACAGGCAGCCGTCCAGCGCTACATACTCTCTTTGATGCCTTGCAGGGACTCAGGCAAGGCCGGGCTGAGACAGAAGCTCTCTCCCCGAAGCAGCGACCGCGGCAGAAGGAATCGTGCCCACGCCATTAGGGGCAGGTTGGGTTTGTATGGTGTGTGTCTCGGCTGGGGGTATTGCCAGGGGTTGGCTCCTGGTCGAGGGGCGGGAGGTGATCATGTCTGTGTGGTGCAGGGCTCATTTTCACCCCCCATGTCTGCTGGAGTCCTAGTCCTGGCTCCACCCCCAGCTACCCCATCAGGTGCCTGCAGACCTGTGCCAACCTCCTGACAGCTCCCAGGACTCAGGCTGTGCCTGGCAGCCCCTGTCCTGGGGCATCTCTAGGGTGATGGTCTCTGTGCTGCTTTTGTGGTGCTCCACAGGGGATCCCCACCATGGGGCTAGAGCAACCCCTGATCTGCCCCCTCTTACCCCTGGCCTGTTACTTGTTGCAGCTGGGTCTGTCCCTTTGTGTCCTGGCGGGCTGGAGGCAGCCGCACCGTCAGCCAGCAATCTTGGTGCTGGGGCTCATCCTTAGAGGACTGGGAATCTCCGGCGCTTGGTGTCAGCTCGCTGTGCACTCCGGGGAGAGAGAGGACAGAAGCAGCTCTGGCACTGAGCCCGCCCCGGGGGCCTGCTGGAGTTTTCATCTGGAGGTGCCGTGCCACAGTGGCAGGCGTGCACGGTCCAGGTGTCTGGTGTTCGTTGGCGATTTCCAATAAAAGATGTTGGTCAGGCTTTGTGCACCAGTGAGGTTATTGCTCTGGGTGGGCAGAGACAGAGGGATTTTTCCCCTCAGTGGCATGGCAGGATGGGAGGATGGAGCAGGGCTCCCATGTTTGGAACATACATACTGCTGCCAAGACAGGCAGACTGTGCCTTACATCCCTTGGAGCTCGCACCTCTCCTAGGCTGGAGGCCTTCCCGGGAGAGAGGTTGGAGAGTCTCTGGTGCAGTTCCCTGAGCCGTGTGTTTCAGGGGCTGGCTTGAGGCTGAGATTTTAAGCCTGTTTAGTCAGCGCAGGGCCAAACCCTTAATAAAAGCCAGGATTTGCCTTAAATCTCCCTCCACATCCTTGGGGGGAACCTTGCTCTGGCTTGGGAGCCCAGCAGGAAATCCACCCTCAGCCTCTGTCTGCTCCCCAGGGTGCTCTGGCTCTTTCAGTCACAGTGCAGGGGCAGAGCCATGCGTGGCTGAGACAGCCGGCCAGCTGCAGGGAGGGCCAGCCTAGTCCTCCGGCGCTCAGCGGCTGACAGCCTCCGGGATTGATAGCTTGAAGCCAGCCTGCAGGTGCCAATAAGACTCAGCAAAACAAATGATCTTTGCAGCCGGGTGCTGGGGAGGAGAGAAGGAAGCAGGGGTCTGGGGACACCTGTCTGTGACTCACAGGGACCTGGCCTTGCTCTGCACCCAGGCCGTGCAACCCCAGCAGTCAGAGCCCCACCCCATCCCAGAACCGGGGCTTTCCTGAAATAGCGCAACAAGGGATCATCCAGCCTGTTGAAAAGGAACCAAAAAGCTCAGCTTCACTGGGTCTCCCTGGGAAGGTGCCCTCCCAGTCCCGCTTGCAAACTCGCTTGTTATAGCTGCGCATAGGGCTGCCTTGTTCTCCACCTGGCCTTCCCCAACTTCTGGCTTGGGCAAAACCAAGCAGGGTGTGGGGAACTCCTTGCCACTAGGTTGGGCTGAGCTGCCCAGCCACAGTTCTCAGCATCAGGCAGCGCTCTTGGTTTCTGATAAACAGTTACTCACCTGAGCCAGTAGCAACACCTCCTCTGGTCCTGTTTGCAGTCGTGGAGGGTGGCTCACGCTTACAGCTGCCTGCAGTTGGTGGGGGTGAGCTGGGTGGCAGCAGAAGACACACTCAAGTGCACTGGTTGTGAGAGAGGTGAGTTTGCTGGCGAGGAGCTGGCAGGGAAGTGGGGTGAGTGATATTTGCTCAGTTAATTGGTTGCCCTTGTCTGGGCAAGGTGACGGCTGGGTGTGGACCTTTCTGCTTACTCCGCTGTCGGCTGCATGGGAAACCTGCGTCACTACCCGGTCCTTGGCGCACGGTGGCTGCTGCTTGCTTCTCCAAGGCCTTTTGTCCCAGCACCGGGGCCTGACCTCGGGTGGCATGAAGTCTTTGCCTGCGTCGGTTCCTGCAACAAGAGAGAAAACTAGGGCTCAGAGTCCAGCTCTGGGGGCCCGGTCTTCTGTGCCCATTGAGAGCTGCCTCAGGGGTCCTTCCTGCAGGTAGCTGGGGCCCCACATTCACTCTTGGTAACACAGGCAGAGCCCTAGTGAAGATGGAGTAGCTTGGTGGTTCCACCTTGGTTAGCCGTGCTAGGTAAACTTCAGGTTCCCAACCATGTGTGGGGGCCGATTGGCAGAGACCTTGGGTTTTTTGCTTTCTTTGGACTACTTCTGCAGGTGAGTCACTTGCAGATTTTAACTAGTGCCTCGACTGGACTGGCTGGGGCCTGAAGGTTTTAAACCATGGTGGGGGAGATCACAGGCCCTGCCAGGAACAGGCCCTAGAGGACCCTGCTCGTCCTTTCTGGCCTCACAGCCAGGGAGGCTGGGAGCCGCTCAACCGGAGCCCATCACTCTGCTGAGCCAGGACGTGGCCTTCAGAGACAAATCCCTTCACCCGCCTTTCTGCCGCTCTGCAGGCGCCCAGGAAATCCCAGCCAGCCTGGCAGTGTGCGGGGGCCGGACAGCTCGGTGATTTGTGGTGGGGACATGGCAACCTAGTGGATCAGCTCCATGACAAGGTGGCCAAGTTTTGCTGCCAGGGCTGGGCCTCCCTCACAGCCATCGATTGCCCAGCTCCATTTCTGCTGCCTCTGGACTAGCTGAGCAGGGCCGGCTGAGTTATTGCTCTGGCAGGCAGGGCCCCCACTCGCCTGTGACCGGGCTGGGGTCCTAGCACTGGATTTCTTCTCCCTTCCGCTGGGTCCCCCGGCGCCTGGCTGCGACCCTTGGCCAAAGCATTGGTCCCTGCCTCTTTTACGGCTGGGGAAACTGAGGCAGGAGGGGTGGGAGTTGCTCAGCAGGCCCCTGGTGGGGATGCTGAGGGTAGCCGCTCCTTGGTGGGAGTGGTGGTGGGGGGCGCTTGGAAAAAGCTCGGCGCTGCAGCCCCTGAAATGAGCCGGGAGCGGGCGGGGGTGATCCATGGGCCCCGCCGGGAGCCGATGGGGGGGCCGCCAGGAGGCTAAAATCAATCTCCAGGCGCCCCCGCCCCGCGAGCCGCCGTTTCCACCAATCCGGAGGCGGAGGAGGTGTCGCTCCGCTTTCCAGCGGCAGGTATAAAGCGGCGTCGATCTGGATTAGGGCAGCGCGCTCCGGCACCATGGCCAGCTCCCGGCTCTGCCTGCTCTGCCTCGGCTGCTCCGCGCTCGCCCTGCTGGGCGCCGGCGGCGAGACCCTGGGGCCCCGGGCGGCCCAAGCCCCGGCCCAGCCTAGCCAGGAGGAGAAGGAGCTGGTAAGGGGGCGGGCAGGGGGCTCAGTGGCAGGTCGGTGGGCGAGTCACCGAGACTGAGAGTGTCCCGACAGGCTGTTGGCTCCCCTTGGTGCCCGCCAGCGCCCGCACCCAGAAAGGTGGCTGTGGCCGGCGCAGCTAGCCAGGTCCCTGCCCCGCTGGGGCTACAGTTTGTTCATTCACTCAGTGCTGGGCACAGCTGGCACCTACAGCCATCGAAACGCCTCGGCGCCGCCAGCCCCCGAGTCGGTAGCCGGTGCTCACATGCCCTGCTGAACCAGGCAAAGTGAGGTGCGGTACCTTGATGCCCCTGGGGCACTCACATGTTGTGGCAGGGCTTCCCGGGGGCAAAACAGGGCTGAAGTAGGCTGGTAAGTGTCTAGGGAGCGAGCTTAGCTAAGCAACAATGACCAGACTCTCCTCTCTCCGGCCCAGACATACATCTCTCCCGCTGAAAGTTTTCCTGCCAGAAGCCCGGTGCTGGCTTTAAAAAGCTGGTTTCATGTATTGCCCTGCTTTGTAGAGGCTCTTGGGTAACACCCCCTGTAATGGTAACCATGCCACCATCATTAGAGTCACTCTCTTCTTTGCCTAAAGAAAAGACTGGATTGCAGGGCTTTACTTCGTTTCTGGCCCTAGGTGAAAAAATCTCTCGGAGGGGTGATTTTTGCGGAGCTAGAGGTTTAATTAATCTTTTAACCCTTTTGAGGAGATTTTCAGTGCTCAGGGTGGGCTGTTGGCAAGCCACATGTGGACCAGCACTCAATTTCTGCACTTTCATGCTGTTTGTTAGGTCGCTGTTGTGAAAGTTCATCAGGAAATGGCAGGGCTAACTTGCATGATGCTAACACTCCTTTTGGGTGACATTTTGTTCAGGGTCACAGTAGCGACAGGTAACCGAGCTTTGAGGAGTTACAGGAACAATAGTGGCTCAGGTCTGGAAAGATATCAAAGTACTTTCATGCTACTTGAGCAAGATCTACAGAGATCCTGGCTTGTCCAGCATAATCAGATGGGACATGCTTCTTCAAGAGGCACTTGGATACTGTGGGAACCATCAGTGTCCTGACTGCAGAGTAAAATAATGTCTCTCTAACAATCAACATCTAGCAGCCTGAGCTAAGATCAGGACCCTCTTGGGCCAGATGCTGCCCAGGGAGAACCGGTCTCATGGTTTAAGTAAGAGAAAAGGTAGGTGCTCAGCCCATTTTACACATGGGGAAGCAAGGCCTGGGATTTTTGAGGTATGTGGCAGTTAAGGGTGCAGGCAGGTGGTTTTCAAATTCCAACGGGATAGTCATGTTAGTCGAGTCCAGCAAAACAAATAAGGGCACCTTTAAAGGCTAACAAATTTATTTATTGCATGAGCTTTCATGGAAGAAAATCCCACTTCATCAGATGCCCCAGCCCCTCCCTCAAGGCCACACATCTACCCAAGGTGCCCAGCAGGTGTTGCGGCCCCAGAACGGATTCCGATTGCATGCCCTTCAGTTTCCTCTCCCCCTCCATGAAGATTAAAAGCCCTCTCTCACACATCCATGTAACAAACCTCTCTGGGAGGCCTCAGATGCAGGAAAATAAGTGCCAGGAAAATGTTAATGTAACTGCAGAATAGCCATTCCTCTCTGCTGGGCTGGGCATGTTAGGCTAACGCACCAAGGGAATGAATACCACATGCACCAGCCCTCATTTGTTGAGTCGTCTGGCGGCTCCAAATGACCAGTAGAGACGCTGAGTTTGTGTTTGTAAAGCAAAGTAGGGGCCTTGTGGCTGAGGAACAAGGGGTGGGACGCTGGGTTCGACACCTGGCGTTGTCCTAGACTCTTGGTGGGAGCTACTGAATCTCTCAGGGTGTAATAGTTCTGCCTGGCAGATTGTCTCCTTTTTGGGGCAGGGACCATCTTGTGCTGAGGACACTGCTCATGCAATATGGTGTCATGCAGCCATACTTGGATGACTTCTTTGTTGACTGCTGCTCGGGGGTGTGTGTGTGTGTGTGTGTGGTTAACTACAGTGAAGGAAAAACCCATTTGTCATGCACTGCAGGAAGTGCTGCTCTCTGGCAGGATGGCTGCAGCACCCAAAGCCTAGGTCAACCTGTCTGAGGCTTGGGTGCTTGTGACAAACTGATGCCCCCACCCCCCAGCAATGTTAATAGCTGGTGCCACCATTCCCAACTTCCCCCAATCCATGGCTGCGACAAGGCGGCTGGCACTGAGCACCCTCCCTTCTCTCGCTTTCACCTACAGATTGAAGCACTCCAAGAGGTGTTGGAGAAACTGAAGACTGAGCGCCTGGCCTCCATAGAGAAGAAGCTGGGCTCAGTGCCCTCAGTAAGTGGCCTTTACTTCCAGCCCTGGAAGCTTGTGCCATCAATATTTGGCTTGGTGGTGAGGCTCCAGTGAAGCCCTGGGGATAATACAGCCTGGCTGATTCACCCTGGGGAGGTGGCGAGTAAATCACCCTGCAGCGGTGAGTGCCAGAAGTTTCCTTGGCACATCAGCAGCCAGATTTTTCTAGCTCGACTCTCATTCTAGAGCTTGAAGGAAGAGGCCAAGTCCTGAGCAGAACCAAGGAAGCGTCCTGTCTCCCCCCAGGCCAGAGAGTGCAAGGGGGGGGGGTTCCTTGGCCCCTGTGTTTGCCCCTTTAGAAGACAGAGGGGTAACCCTGGCTCTGTCCTTGCCCATGATTACATACGCCAGGTATCCACACTCTGGAAGCAGGCCAGCTGCTTCCCATGGCTGCTCTCCCAGATCCTGGCAAACCCCCACTACAATAGAGCTCCCAGCCCCCAGTTCTCCATTCTTAAAGGGAAATGCCAGTTCACCAAAAGGCACAACATCCAACTCCACCCCTCGTGGTGAGGTTGTGCAACAATAATATCCTGTAGATCTGTAGTTTCTCAGGCCAGCAGGGTCCTGTGTGCTCAGCAGACTCACAGTTACTTTACTCCAGGGGTCTCAAACGTGGCCTGTGGGCCGCATGCAGCCCCTAAAGCTTATTGCCTGCAGCCCACAATGACACAATCATTACCAATATTTGCAATATCATTGTATGGAAAGGTTTCAGTGGTGCAGCCCTCCGGCTACCATACTAATCCTCATGCGGCCCTGTACTAGTCCTCAGGTGGCTCTCATGGTCATTTGAGTTTGAGACCCCTGCTTTACTCTATGGTCCTTATGCTACTGTGACAGCTATAATGTTACTTTGGGGGGGGGGGGTTAGGAGCTGGGGGCATCTTTTGCTGGACTTGCACATTTGGTGGCCTGTATAAGCCCTGATGGAACAGATCAGTGCATGGGGTGCACAAGCCTGCAGCCATCAGCCAGAGATATCAAGCGTGACAAATCACATCAGGGATGTGGGCACAAGGGGGAGATAATAGATGCCTCTGTAAGACAAAGGCTTTGATATCAGCACTGTCCCTATAAAATTGACACATCTGGCATCCTAGCTTTGACCCTGGGGCATCTAACAAGCTGCTCCAAATCACATGGCTTTTGTTCTCTCCCCTAGTGCGACGCCGGTGAGCAGTGTGCTGTGCGGAAAGGAGCCCGGATCGGGAGACTCTGTAACTGCCCCCGTGGAACAGCCTGCAACTTCTACATCCTCAAGTGCTTGTGAGGATGACAGAAATGCACTGACTGCTCTAGATGGGGGGGGGGGGAAAGCAGTTTCTGGTCCCATGGGCTCCAGGTGGCTGTCTCATCAGCTATCAGGAGGCAGGTTAGGGCTCTCATGGCTCCCTCTCAGTGCCTGGCTGGGAGCTCTCTGGGCAAGGTTTGACATTAACCCCTTGCTGCCCCAAAGAGATGCCAGCCCAGTCTGCTTTTTAGAGATGCCAAGCCCCCAATCTCAGCAGGGCTGGCAGCTCTCAGCACCCCTGAGGATCAGCTCTCTAGCTGATTGACATTGCTTGTATCTCTTTTTCCCACCCCCACAGCCACAGCCACACCTGGCACAAAGCTTCTTTGCTGTGCCTGTTTCCACTCTGAGCAGAGGGAGAGGTGCAGCTGCAGCTGCTTGTTTATCTGCTTGGTTAGAGTAGCCTAGGGGTTGCTCTAAGGTGCTCACCTGTCCACAGCACCTGTGGAAGAGGTCTGCATAGGAGATCTCTGGGAATGCCCCTGCCAGGGGGAAGGGAAGCAGGCTGGGAAAGGATGTGGAGTCATCATACCTGGGGCTTATTAAATAATTCCTGTTCAAATCAGCTTGCCTCATGCTTCCTCTTTACAGTTGTGCAGTTTCCATTTCCCTACCCACTTCAGGCCCTCAGCTTTCTGTGGATGCTGACTGTGCCTATGCTGAAAGGTTTTTGGCCAGTTCTGGGTTATACAGGTTTGTATCTGTGGAACTGCAACAGTCACAGCCAAGGAGCAGGGGCCAAGATGAAGGTTCTTTATAAGGACACAGCTCACATCCTTGCAGGAATTGCTCCTACAGACACAGGCAGCAGGGGTGTTGTAGCAGCCTGGCCCCCGACTTGAAAGCAGGGCAGCCTGTAGATCCAGGGGAAGGTGGTTTTCCTCCAGTGCTAGCTCACAAGGGACACTTTGTACATCAGCTAGTATTTAGCACAGCTCTGTTAAGGCCACCCAGATCCTGTGCTCATTGTCCTGGCAAATCCCAATGCACTGTTGCTCCTGGGGAGTGGTGGGGTGCATATGTGACTCCCAGCAGAGGGAGTATCCCCCATGTTATATGGCATGAGTCTGGTCAGTGCAGCAAGAGGTACTGAGCTTGGCTCTGGAGGGTAGTGTGGGAAACAAATGATACAGCTGCCCCTCAGCCCTGTGCCTGTCCTCTCTCAGTATCCACCCTCCCACCTACACCTATGTGCTGCAGTGCCAACTAGGTGCTAGAAGGGGAGGGTGCCACCAAACATCCCCAGCAACAGCAATGACAGGCCCTGCATAGTGAGACAGCACCTGGCTGGGCTAGTGCCCAGGGTTAGCACCCCTCCAGTGCTGTGAAGCCAGCAGAGACCCTCACTGCATGGCTAGCTTGAGCCTAGCTGGTCATTTGTTGTGCTTAAGCCCTGGCACTCTGAGCCTTGAACAGCTGCCCCTGTCACCCTGCTCTGCACACAGGCAAGGCACCAGCTGGCCCTGGTTGCCTCACATCAGCCTTCCCCCAGCAGCAGCTTGTTCAGCTAGAGACTTGAGCCAAATAGTATCTGCTCACTGCCCAGCTGCTACTGCAGCCCTCCAGAGACTTACTACTGCAGCCCAGGGGGGCAGCTCTAGCCCCTGCCCCCACACTGAGGTTTTGGCAGACAGCAGCAGAGGGATTTTGTGGTGATGAGACATCCACCCCCTCCTGCAGCAGTGAGTTCCCTTGAGCAGCACTGCTGGCAGATTAGTCTTGTTAGCAGGGGCAGGAGATAACAGACCCTGCTGTCACCCCCCCCCCCCCCAGCTGGTTAGCTTGAAGGGAAGTATATTATTTGGACCCAGGCAGTCAGTGGTTAGGAGAGCTGAGCCAGCTGCTGAGAGTCAGCCATATGATACAGCTAGCATGGGGTGTTAGATCAGAGGTGCCCCACCCCAGCTAGGCACCCCTAAAGAGTCAACCTGTGACTCCTGCTGGAGTCAGAGCTTCTTCCCTTACCCCAGCTGGGACTGGAGCCCTTCCTTGCTCTTCCTGCTGGAGTAGGGCCTGTAGGAACAGACATCCCCCAACCCTATGGGGTCAGGCTCTCCCCCATAACACCCTTGCAGCCCACATGTGGTTCTGCAGATTAACCACTAATTACCTCTTAGCTCTGGTCAGCAGCCTCAGGCTACTTGGACCTGGCTTAGGTGGTTGGAGGCTGACTTACCCTGAGAAGCAGTATGCTGAGCTAAGACCCACTCACACACTAAGACAGATGCCCAAGCTAGAGGGCTGGTTCTAGGACTCCCTTCAGGTGAGTCTCAGAGCAGGGAGCCAGTCTAGTAGTTTAAGGCTTCAGGCAGCATAGCTGGGTGAGTGAATTCACACCATGGTGTGATAGGGTAGCTGAACGTAGTCCTAGGACAGGGCTAAGCAGCCACATCCAGAGGGTTATACCTTTGCATGGTGGGAGGGAATGTACTGCAGCCAGAGCCAGTGTTCTTGGCCCTTTGTCAGAGCTCCCAGGGCTGGGACCTTTCCCCTCTTGCACTGGGCTGGTGTTTTGATCCTTGCCTTTCATGGGGGTGGGGAGGGCCCCTAGGTGATTCATGATGAACCAGTGGAGCTCACCTGCACCTGGTGGCTTAGAGTAGACCACTACAACCCTGTGGGCCAAGGTTTGAGGTTAGTAGTCATCTCTGAGAATAGGAGACAGCAGGGGTTTACCCAAAGACTCTTCCCTTCAACCCTGCAGAGCAAGTTGCCAGGGCTTAGAGCATTAAGACCTGTCCTATGGAGAGCTGCTATTCTGGAGCCAGAACAGCACCACCCAAGAGCAGCTTGTATTTTCCTTGCCTCAGGAAGAGTCAGACAATTGGGGTCAGGCAGACAGCAACAGCTAAGCCAGGCCCTTTCTGTAAGCAAGGAGTTTCATTTCAACTTGAGCCTTCTCCATTAACCTTCCCAATCAGTGGATGTTCCTGACTCAGGGATGCTGTGTGGTGAGGGCACAGGGCCAAGGGGAGTTTTCAGCTACTGGAATGCTGCAGGACAGGCCCATCAGCTGTCATTCACATGGGGACCTGACCCGACCCTAGGATGGGAGACAGGTCAGATCTCAATCTAGCTGCTTTAGCTAGCTCCCTGTCTGTCCCCATGGGGCTTTGCTTTGAGACAGGGCATTCCTCCTCCCATAGGCACTAGCTGATAACCAACTCCAGAGGTCCCATTTGCACTCCTAGTCAGTAAGCCACCACCCTTGAGAAGGCAGCAAGAGGCTTATTACCCAACCCCCCCCCCCCATTGATTCCTTCCCCAGTAATAGACCCACCAGTAACAAGGTGTCCTTTGCTCAATCTGTTTATTCCTTAAGCATTTATGCTCCTATTGGCACATCCTCTCCTGCCCCCATGCTTCCACAGCTCCACAGCCACCCCGATGGCCACCACAACTGCTGCTCCCACTGCTGCCAGCAGTATGGCTGTCTCTTCCCATGCTACTGCCAGGGAGGGCCTGAGTCCATAGGAGCCTGTGGAGGAAGAGACACTGGTCAGGAGCAGAGATGTGGCTACCAGGGCACCAGCCACCAGATACTGTCCCATTGTTCCCACCACCTCCCTGCCCCAAATCCCAAAAAGACAGCTCCCTACAAAGCCATGCTAGGGCCAGCAAGCCTCAGCTTTCTGCTGCTCTAGGTGACTCATTCCAGGTCTGATGTGGTTGCTTGGGAACAATGCCACCAAGATACCTTCCCCATGTGGTGGGTTTCTCTTTAGGGAAATAGAGGGTGAGCTAGGCCCTCCAGGCACCAGTGAGTGTTACAGGTTTGTACAGGGGACCCAAAATTGTTTGGGCTGTGAACACCTCACCTCTGCTGGGTGGCCTGCAGACCCTGGCCCCCCCAAGATTTTTCTAGGCTGTGGCTGGAGGAGCTTCCAGTCATTTAAGCACTTCTAGGCTCAAACAATTTAGGGTTGGACCATGTCTCACCCCCTCTCCAGTTCCCATTCCCAGAAAATGGAAACCCCTCAGTTGGTACAACCCCCACCCTACCAGGCAAGCATGCACCAACATCCCATTTTGCTCACAGGAACCCCAGGCCCCAAGCCAGCTCCATTACCTTCCTGGGCAAGGTCCTCCTCTGCTGCCTGGCCATCATGGAAATCCACAGGCCCCTCAGCAGTCACCAGGCTCAGGGGTGCCTCTTCCCCAGCTTTGGGCTGGGAGGCTCTTCGCTCTGGAAGGGAGGAGAAGGGGTGTCAAGACAAGTTCTGTCTGCAGACAGCTGCTCTACCACATGGGTTAGTGCTGCTGGGAGAAGCCTGGACAGCCTGGGGACTGACCCAGCTCCAGCCTGCACAGCTGCAAGGAAAGGCCTCTTTAGATGCTCATCTGAAGAGGTCTTTCATGTCACTGCTGGGCAGAGACTTGGTCTATTGTACCCATGGGCAGATCTATGGTTTCCCTTTGCCCATAGCCTCTAAAGCTCTTGACAGGGGCTAGGAGCCCTCTAACTAGGTTGTGAGAAGTGCCCTCCCAAAAGGCTTCTGCTGTCCCTGAAAGCAACAACCTGCAAGAGGCTAGGTTCAAGCAAGAGCCCTGAAGGCTGTAGTCTGCAGCCCCATCTATCCCAGGAGAGCAAAGACTTTCCCACACTTAGGTTGAGGGGCTGTCAAGGGAAGTGCCATTCCCCAGGTCAAGGGGAGAGGAGCCTGACTAGGGTCAATCCCACCCTCAGATAGGCACACATGCTTACTTCTTCCCTGGAAGTTAACAGGGCACTGGACTGTGCAGCGTTCTTGTTCAGAGGGCATGCAGGCAGAGGCACTACAATGGAAATACACCTGGAAGCAAAGGATGGGAGTTGGAGTCAGTTGGTAAGGAAGGATTAAGGGGACTGCATGGTGCATGTCACAGGCCTCATTCTGCCCTAGAACTGTTTCCAGGTCTTGGAAGAGAGCAATCTCTTGCCAGCTACTGTGGTGGGATCCTTCCCTTTAAAAGGTTTAGGCAGTTTTGTCTAACAAGCCATTAAGAGCAGAAACTCCACTTACAGTGTGGCTAGAGATGTGACCCAGCAGGTGGCTTTGTAGCTGAAGGCCATGCAGGTCTGGCATCTGGTGTAAGCAGTGTAGTCACACCACATTAAATGGTTAGAGTTTCTCTAAGTTGGGCCACCTGATCTACCAAGAATGGTGAGCCAAGGGAAGGGGCAGGCATGCCAGAAGATCATGCTTGGCCAGGAGGAAAGCTCCAGGCCTGATCCCTTGCATGAAACAGTACCATACCAGGCCAGAGAGTGCTCTCTGGGAAACAGCATCCACAAAGGTGAATGTGTAGACAATGAAGCGCTGGTGGTGAGAGGGGAACTGCAGTCCTGAGGCATCTCCCACAGGCACTAGCTGTGTCCTGTAGTTGTCTCCTTCATAAGGGCACCTAGGAGGAGAAGCAGTGGTGAGTGGAGGCCTCACCAGGGAGTTGCTGCCCCACTCCCACCTCTGGGTGCCTGGACTCACCCATCCACAAGGATTGGCCACTGAGGCTCCTTCAGAGGGTTGGTGCTTGGGGTGGCCCAGCACTGATGTAGGACCAGAACCAGGTTTGGGTCTGTCCTCTGGAGGATGCGGACCTCCACATAGACTGGGTCCCGTAGAAGCTTCACCACTGGGTACTCAGTGTCCTTGTAGTAGGTGCTATAATTCTCATCTGCAGGGAGTCAAAGAGTCAGATCCTGCATGGGGAAGTCCACCCCCTGCCCCCATACCTGTCACCTTCCCAGAAGCATGGGCTAGATTTGACACTCAGCTGCAGGATTCTACTGGCCTTGCTGCCCTGTGGCTCAGCAATGAACAGTTATGCTATGGGGCCTGGTCTGCATCCCAGCCAGCAAGTCACTTCAGACAGACATCTCCCTGAAGGTGGAGTGTGACCACCCAGGCCAGGACATGGCTGAGGAAAGCATCCCCCCAGTGTGGTACACCCACCCCCACCATCCAGGCAGCCCCCAGAGGGACAGCTGTACCAAGACAGATGACTTAAATGTTAGGTAGCACTAAAGTGGGGTAGCCAGAGGCTCCACATCACTATCTGGGGTTGGCCAGGCATGGCAGGGTGGGGACTGAGATGCTTCCAAGACTCAAGTGCTGGGAAGGCCTGTAGCCACTCACCTGTAGCAATTCTCATCTCCAAGGCCAGGGGCCCCTGCCCAATTGCTGCTGGGGGTGGAGGGAGGGTGGAGACCACAACATTCACAGGGAGGAAGTCCTCAGCTGAGTAGCTGCAGCGGATGGTCAGCCTGGGCAAGGAAAGGCCAGAGAGTCCAGAGGTGAGTGCAGTGTGCTCAAAGGAGGGCCAGACCAGAGTCCTGGCTATTTTGCACCATCAAGGATAGGACAGTGTTGCCTCTCCCAGCCCTTGGATTCCAGGGCATCAGGCAGCCCTGGAGAGGCAGGACAATTTGATGAGGAGCCAGCATATCCCCTCCTCAGGCTCAGATATCTGCTAGGCAGTTTGGGTCCCTCTTCTAGGGGCAAGGGGGGCATTTCTTCAAAAGCTGCCAAGCTTTCCCAGGTTTGTTACCTGAAGGTGCTGTCCCGAGTAATGGAACCAGAGTGGGATGTGAGCACTTGGCGGTCTGCTACCAGTTCATTCTCATATACTCTTTGATCTCCAGACACCTATGCAGAGGGGAGAAGCTGGAGGCACCAGAAAGGCCAGCCCATTGCAGAGCTCCAGGGACTGAGTTTTTTGTGCAAGGAGAATTCACACATGGTACCCAGCTCAGCCAACAGGCCAGAGATCCAAAATCCCAGGGTGCCAGCACCCACCCTTCCTTTCTCTAGGAGGGAAGGCTTGGAGGAGGCAGCTGTATTCCCTGGAGCAGGGGTCTCAAACTCAGCCCATGGGCTGCATGCAGCTCTTAAAGTTATTGCTTGTAGCCTGCAATGACACTCACTTATCAGTATTTGCAATATCATTGTATGAAGATGTTTCAGGGTTTCAGCCCTTGGGTTACCAGTCCTTACATGGCCTTTGTGGTGATTTGCATTTGAGACCCCTGCCCTGGAGCAGCTGCCACCAAGGGGACACCCCAACCTTAGCATACCCCAGTGTTCAAGGCAGATCTGGCATCACTGGGTAACTCTTAATCAGAAGATGCCCCTGTGCTGCTGAGGCTCAGCATGGACACTCATTCCATTCAGGGACCAGGACATGCCACATCCCCACCTTTTCCACCCAGTCCTCTTAGCACCAAGGCTGTTTAGCTTTTCCACACTGTGGCATTTAGTGTCAGCCATGCTTGTAGATTGTGTCATAACAGCACCATGGTAGAGGTACAGAAGGGCCCAATCCATGGCAGACCACCCACAAGCCAAGGCTGTAGGCTCAAGCACCAGGCTGCAGTCTGCTTGCATTGGAGGCATCCCAAGACCATCACTGAGGATCCCCATGCCCAAGCAACCTCCAGGGCATTCAGGCATTCCCAGAGCAGTCACTCCTTGGCCCCTGCCCCCTTTACCTGGAAGGTGGTCCCACAGGCGGAGAGCGGGAACCGGTACACAACAAAGGCTTTGTTCCTAGATACTGGGGCACATCTGCTGCCATGAGCACTGACCAGGTGTACTGAGCTCAGGTCCAGGGGTGGCAAGGTCACATCCTGGGAGACAGCCACTGAGAACTGGCCATCTGGTGTGCACTGGACTGTTGCTGGGGGAGAACCACACAACCTCAGCAGGGAGTTGCAGCCCCTGCTGGAGCATTTGCTGCAGGACAGACCCTCTCCATCCCCAGTATCCAGAGGGGAGAGCCTCTAGCCAGACAAACCAGGGACAGGATGGGTTCCTGGTGAGGAACAGGAGCATGGGCTCAAAGGGACATGGACTCCATCACTGGGTCCAACCCCCTCAAGGCTTTCTGCAGAGCAGTCTGTTGGGGCCCCAGGCCAAGCCAGACACCCCTTCTGCCCAGGAAAGCCCTTGCTTACCCTTGTTGCCATAGTAGCAGGGAGTCACTCGGTCCCCAGGGTGGTAGCAGCAGCCCAGCTCTTCACAGCTGCCTTGTGTGACAGGTGGGGCAGCACATGGCAGCCTGTCCGAGGCCTGGACAGCAGAGCAGACACTGGGGCTTGGGGCATCCAGGGCTAGGGAGATGAGAAACCAAGGTTTGTTCAGACAGCTCCCAGCCTCCCCACATGCAGAGGAAGCCCCATTACATGGCTGGGGGACATGTGGGACCCACAGAGGCCCTGTTCCCCCTTGCACCATCAGGGTTTGGAGCCCCTGCTCTTCTTCAGCCATGAAACATCCCTCCCCACCAGTTATCCACCCAGAGGGCAGGGATAACATCTTACAGCCCAGTTGCTCCAGAAGGAGGGGATTAGCCACTGGTCCAGTGACAGGCAGTACAGATGGGGGATCCCAAAGGATATCAGGAGCAGCACAGCCCTCCTCCCTGCTGGGCTCAGAGTCCCCTTACCTAGCTGGTTGTTTGGGCACCTCAGCTCCTCCTTATAAGCTGTAGCATCAGGGCCCTCCATCTGGATTGTCACCACAAAGCCACCATCCTAGGCAGATAGGAGGAGGCACCTCAGTGACTAGAGGTATCTGGGGTCCCTGCCACCAGGTGCTCAAGACACCTGGGGGTACAAATGCTTTGGGCTTCTTGCAGGATTCAGACACCCCAGCTGCCTGCCCTGGATGTGAACATGGACTAGCAAGTCAGCCTCATCACATTCTGGGAGAGGGGACACATGACCCAGGAGCCACTAAGCAATGAGCAAACACTAAAGCAGTTCTGTTTCAGGGGGACACAAGCATAGATACTCCCTCCAGCCTTGACCCTGTCTTTGGTGCCACATCTTCTCCAGGTACCTCTTGGGCAGAAAGTTGGCATTAACCCATCTTCTGGGCCATGGTAGCCATTTGCCCAAAACAGGGACAAGAAACAGATTTGACCCACCTCAGACCCCTTCTCCATCTAGGCAGGGGCTCAGTCACCCACTAACCAAGGAACAGGGCCATGACCGAGGCAGAGAAGAAACAAGGGTGGATCTCAGGCCTCTCCAGATGAGATTGAGTCATTGCCCTCCCTCCTGCATTGGGGTGCAGCCATGTTCTCCCTCTGCTTGGGGACTCCACCCTCTTAAGTGGGCCAGCTGGACAGAGCAACCAAACCCCACAACTGAGACAAGGCAGCTGCATTGACATCACCCCATTACTATGGAGGTTGTGAGATCACTAGCTCCCAGCTCCAGGGACAGAAGCCAGGACAGCACAAGTGCTTCCACGGCAGGGAGGGCAGAGGAATCATGTGCCAGGTCTCTGCTGACTAGTCATGCTGCATGTTTACAGTGCTGGCCAGCCAGGGCTCAAGACACTGTGCAGACCCCAGCTGAGCCTCAACCTTCCTGAGGGTTGAGACCAAGTTTGGACATGGGGAAGCTGAGTCAGAGGTGACATTTGCACAGGAAGTTAATGGCAGGGTCAGGATTAGACCTCAAGACACCCAGCATCTAGGCCTGAGCACCAGTGGCTGCACTCTTCCAAACCAAATCCCAGCAGTCACCTCATGTGAGCACTGCTGCCTAGTCACACCAAGGGGCTACCACATTCCCAGCCCAGTCCTTACTCTTGGGATGACATAACACCCAGCATAGGATGCCTCAACCACCATGGAGCCCATGGCTTGCTGGTTAACATGAGTCCCACAGGCAGGGTCGTTATGTAGAGTGTGGAGTCTACCATCTGCATCTGGAGGCCAAGAAAAAGGTCAGTCTATTTTTCTGATGAGCAGATAACAGCTGAACTGCCTTCCCCATTGCCAAACCCTGCATGAGGCACACTGCCAGTAACTGCTGCCCCCTCTTTCACACCCCCCCCCCCACCAACCAACAGCAGCACCCCCACTTCAGTCAGTGGTATGGCTGGATTTGGAGCCTTCTGGGGCACTAGGACTGACTCCTGGGCAAAGGCATCCAAAGCCACATGGTTCACAACCACTCAGGCTGCCTTTCTGCACCACCTTGGCACTCGCACTAAGTCTCCAGGGAGTTCTCTGCAGCTGGGGGAGCCAATGGGCAATGTTAGTCATGGGTAGTTGGCCAGCAGTGGACACCTTTGACCCCAGAGCCACA
The DNA here is from genome assembly GCA_007922195.1 of Podocnemis expansa. Classification (NCBI taxonomy): domain Eukaryota; kingdom Metazoa; phylum Chordata; order Testudines; family Podocnemididae; genus Podocnemis; species Podocnemis expansa. The sequence continues at coordinate 7,813,799 of ML682020.1, read as the reverse complement.
CCTCTGGAGATGCATCACTTAATACATACACCAGCAGGGAGATGAGTTTTAAAAAACCTCACTTCTCAGCTAGCCTCCAAGGAGCTGAGAGCGCAGCATATCATGTTATCTATGAGTCTAGCACCTTCTAACTGAGATCTCAGCATATGGTAGCCAGCTGAGAAGTGTGAATTTGGCCCCCTCACTAGGGACTAAACAGTGAAAGTTACTCATCACTGAAGACCCCACAGCAACACTGCAGCTTTGCCTACTAGGGGACACTGCATCTTACATGTTAGGGACTAAAGGAGCCAAGCTTCATTTAACTTACCCAGCACTCTCAACACAGGGGAAGTTGCCACAGTCTGGTTAGGGAGCAGGGTGAACACCAAGCTTCTCTGTCCACAGGTCAGCTGGCCAATCTCCCAAAGAATCTCTCCATTCCTAAAGCCCCCCTGGACCCCTACAAGCAGGAAAAGAAAGCCATAAAAGAGCCAAAACATGATTGAAGTCATCTGCCTCCTCTCACAAGCTGACCTAACCATGCTGCTACTCATAACCTCCTCACTGAGCAGTGAGGGTCTTATACCTTTCAAGGAGTTCTGATTGGCCAGCACTGAGGCCTAAATTCCTATATGGACCAGGTGTGACTCCAATGGCCTGGGGAAGGTAAAGCCAGTTCATGCCTTCGACAGGGCCTTGATTTAAAACTCGCTGCACTTGCTCCAAATTGAGAAAGACTCCCCCAAGTCCTATCTTAAGTATTTTATTTTGTTCTCCTCCCCAAGCCCTTGTTAAGACACAAACGGTTTTGCTCAGGGTAAAGGAAACATTTAGAAGTATCTGAAGGTTGAAAGAGGGTTGTCATAAATGAGGAGCTATTTCTTGGCTGGAGAAAACGAGGGTAATGGGAGAAAGGTGAAAGGCTTTGGGGAGGGAGAATGCCTTTTGTCAGAAGACTGGAAAGGTTTTATTAGCTGTAGCAATAGTCACAGTGTCTATATCACAGCTAGTTTGGCTGTCTGCATGTGTGGCAATCAGTGGCCCTATGCTTTGGCCTCCCTGCATGTGCCCTGTGTCTCTCTCTCTCTACTCCCCACCCTCACCCTACCTCCGTGGCAGTGATGATGGGGTTATTACTGGCCTGGCCTTGTGAAGAGTCACACTAAATCCTCATGAGCATCAAAGCCTTGATTTTCGTGGAAAACATGCACATATCCCAGAGGCTGGACCATACCCAGTTGAGCTGCTTAAAAATGTTTAGTCCTCTCCCCCCCAGTAAAAATGTCAGTATTTTTGGTGAAGAGATCCACCCAGGATCCTAGCTGTGGACCCGGAGGAACCTCCCACAAAGGAGTGTATCAGAAAGGCAGCAGGTGTGGGGTAACATTTGCTAACTGGGTTGCACGAACTCCACTTTCAGACCTGCTTCTGCAAAAACGGTGTGGTTTAGGTGCCACTGGAAATGCAGAAGTGGCTGAGGAGCAGGTGACCCTTTTACAGTGGAACCCCCTGCACCCCTGACACACTCACATCACGTCACCCTGCCCTGGGCCCCGCAAAATCCAGTGGTTTGTTTTCAGACAGGCTTTCCTCCACTTCGACAGGCAGCAGATTATGGCTGACTGCCAGCAGGAAAAGCTGTCTCTTTGACTAGCCTGCAAAGGATGCAGAGACAGTTGCAAACTGGCCTGGGGAATGGGAAGCGGTGAGAGCAGCAGTTCAACTGTTCTGATTACAAAAAGCCTGATGAGAAGAAGGCAGGGGAAGTGACGGACACAGCTTTCTGTCTGTCCTGAGCCTCTGTCTAGTGCTGGGCAGTGGAACAACACCCCAGCTCTGAGTGGGGGAATTGTTAAGGGCAGTTCCCTGTGGTGGGATGACCTCATCAGCAATGTGAGGATGGGATGGGGAGAAAGCTCCTGGTGGGTGGCCCTTGCTGTAGCTCTTCGGGTAGAGTCAAGGGAAGTCGGATGCTCTAACTTGCTTCCTTCCTTTGCAGATGGGCCTGGAAAAGAGGAAAAGGAAATCCACCCCCAACAAAGCAGTTTCCCACCTCAGCTGGCTCTCCTGTGGCCAGGCTGCAACCCCAGCAGTGTAGGAGAAACCACCGCCTGCCCTCAAGGATGCAGCCCCAGCAGATCAGCCAGTCAGCTGCAATACCGAAACCAGACAGCCATTGTTGAGCCGTATGCCAAATATCCCATGACATGCAGAAGCGCTAAAGTCACCACACGGATCCCTGCAGCTACTACCAACCTAACTCCAAGCATGTCAAGACCCACGGAGAGCAATACCCTAGGTCTGTCATCACAGGCCCCGTCCTCAAAAATAGGAACACCGGCCAAAATGGGCCCAGCTAAGTTCCTCTGGTTCCTGAAAGGGGAGGATGAGCAAAAAAGCAGTGTAAAAACATAGAGCAAAGCATTTGACCTACACATTTGTGCTTAATGCTGCAAGATATTTTAGGCTACAGCTGGCCTGTAGCTTGTTACTTTAAGCCCCTTCTCTAGTTCTTTTTATTTAATTAAAGGGGAATGGCAGCTGTAAACTTAGATTGTAAAGTATTACTAGGAGTTGTTATGCGATTAATAATGGGGGTCATTTCTAGAGCCCTGCACGGATACAAATATGTGGATCTGTATCTAATCTGCATCCACAAGAAATGGTCTGCGAATATCCACATCGCATCCACGGATATGGATAGCCATGGATTTGCAGGGCTCTAGCACTTTTTCTTGATAGGAATTTCATATTCTGTTAAATGGAAGGTGTTGAAATGTCTCCTTAAAATGCTGGTTTGGATGGGAAAATTTCAAGCCAAAGCTTTAAATCTTTAGTTGCATTTTGAACGTGTAAATATGGCTCTGTATTCAAGACCCTGGTGGATTACTCAGTGGAAGTCTCTGAAGCGTTGCTAGAAAAATCACTCCATCTGTGCGGTTCCTAGCTTCACAGCACTCCTTCCTCTGAGGTGGCTTCACTTTTGTGGGGCTATGACTAGATAGTCAGGATGTAGGTGGATGAATGATGGTAGGGAACGGCCAGAGGTCATTAGGGTGTATGCAGCAGGGAGTACTGCTCTTTGCAAATGCCCCCCAACCCTGATGCCCCTTATTAGCTCCTAGCTTGGATGCCCTACCTGTTCCCAGCCCTGTGTTCTCAAGTCTGGCGGTACATTTGTACTTACGTACATACTTCAGTATCTAAAGGACTCTACAGGCTTCTACTTAAGTATTTTAGTACTTCTTTTAAAATACATTTTAAAAGTACTTGAATATCTTTTAAACTTTTTTTTTTCTAATCCGCAAGGGCCTTTTCAAAATAGGGTTTTGTTTGTTTGGTTTTTTAAAGAAACTGATCATATACATCCTCACTACTCCAAATTCTGTCTGGCCCCTAGACCCTGGCTTGGGAGTTTCAGGCCCTGAGTTCTGGCTGCCAGTGCTTTCTTCTTGCTTGGTACATAGTTTGAAGGCGGGGATTTAGAAAACAGTTTGGCTGTATTTTGACCTGTGATACAGCTGTGAATAACAAGAAGATCAGAGAGGCAAAGTTACTCATCATTACTTGTGTCCCACATGTTTTTTAAAGTTGAGTCAGCTGCAGAATCGGGATTAGAGAAAAAAATGCAGAGAAACCCCCCTCCCATCTGTTGTGGCAACCTACTGACGCATGTAGATCAAGCTACAGCATCCAATAGAATCATAGGGTTGGAAGGGACCTCATAGGTCATCTAGTCCACCCCCCCAGCTCTATATCTACGTAATGAAAAAAAAGACAAATACAAATATTTACACAGAGATTTTTTTAATTGTTCCATGCTGCCTTGCGTATGGCAATATAACATCGTTCTTGTTTCTCCGCCACGACCTGCTTTGCTTATTGACGGAGCGCTCCACACATTGACCAAACAATGGCAGGGAATACGGGTGCTGAAAACAGCTTGCACGCACACGTTTAAGGGCACAAGATTTGTTTCCACGCTTGCACGCCAGCCGGGGTCTGCTTGGGCCTGGTCTGGAGCTCTTTTGGGCCAGTACTTTCGCAGCCCTGCTGCTCCCCAACCTCATCTTGATGCCCCCCGGCCCCTAACCACCCAGCCGCCAGCCCTCAAGCCCCCCGTCCTCTTGTCCCTCCCCCCGGTTCCCCCCCCCCTTTTTTGCCCCCCCCCCCACTCTTTTGCCTGCTGTCTTTCACCCTCCCTCCCAGCCCCCTCCACGGCGCCCTGCCCCTTTAAGAGCCCCGCCCCGCTTGGCTCCGCCCACGCGCCACGATTGGCCGGCGATGACATCAGAGGGCGGGGCGTTCGGCGCGGTGACGTCACGCGGGGCGGGGCGGGCGCGTTCCGAGGGGGCGGGGGAGGGAGACCAAACCCGCGCCGCGCGCCGCTGCAGGATCCCGGGGCCGGAAGATGGCGGCAGCGCGAGCGGCGGAGCGCGCGGGCCGGGAGGAGGCGGCGCCGCCGCCCCCTAGGGGGCCCCGGCGCTACTCGCTGCTGGTGATCGTGGGCGGCGGCTGCCACCGGCCCGGCCTGCTGGGCGCCGTGCTGGCCGCGCTGGAGCGAGGTGAGCCGGGCGGGGCCCGTGCAGCGCCGTGCACCCCATTCATTGCTCGCCTGCAAGCGTGCACCGCCCCTGCGGGCTGGCCCCGCTGCATCCCCCCTCCGTGCCCGTGCAGGGCCTCGCGGGGGCAATAGCCCGGCGGCTGGGGGCGCATCGCTGCTGCGGCGGCGGCGGCGGGGTCTGGCTCAGCTGTCCAGGGAGCCTGGCCCGTCGTGCCCGAAGTCGGGGTGTGTCCCGCCTGCACCGGTTCCCTGCTCCGGGCGGCTCGTCCCGCCGTCGGCAGCAGCGAGAGACAAAGGCCCGGGCGCATCCGACGGGATGGAGGGGGCCGCTGCAGAGCCCCTTGCCTGGGGCAGCTTGGCTGGCATCGGAAGTGGTCTGGGGCTTCTCCCCAGGGGCGACTTCTGCCTCGGCGGGGCCTGGCAGCTGAGGACACTGGCCCTGCACCTCGGAAGGGCCGAGTTGCAACTGTAGCGACTTGGCCTGCTGCAGGCCTGTTGGTAACAGCCCCTCGTTAAAACCTTCATCTGGAGCAGGGGCTGAAAATGAGGCGATGCCAGGCATGGGGGGGCGGGAGAGGAGCCATGCTGTCAGCCTGGTTGGGGTGTGAAAGGGAAAGAGACTCGGGGGGCGTATATTTTCAGGTACCTACAAGGAGGAGGAGGGAGAAAAATTGTTCTCCTTAACGGCCAACGATAGCGCAAGAAGCAATGGGCTTAAATTACAGTAAAGGAGATTTAGGCTGGACACCAGGAAAAATTCCTGGCCGGGTGATTAACCACTGGAATAAGTTGCCGAGGCAGGTTGTGTCATGTCCATCATTGGAAGTGTTTGGGGGGGGGGGGAATCTCAAACTTAAATACCATGAGGACTAGTATGGTAGGCTGAGGGCCACACCGCTGAAACCTTTTTCATACAACAATATTGCAAATATCAGTAATGAAAGGGTGGTTGTGGGCCGCAGGAAATAGCTTTAGGGGCTGCACGTGGCCCACGGGCTGCATGTTGAAGACCGCTGGTTTAAGAGTAGGTTATGCAAGCATCTGTCAGGGATGGTTTAGGAGGTTTCTTGGTCCTGCTGTGAGTGTAGGGGACTGGGCTTGATGACCTCTCATCATACCTTCCCGTTTCTATGACTTGGTTTTAAGGCAGGGGTGGCCAAACTTATGGAATTCAAGAGCCACACAAGTTGATCGTCAGACCGTCGAGAGCTGCACTAAGGCGTATAGTCATATACTTTTTCCCTACTCCAAAATTACTGAGTTTAAAATTCATTGCACATTTCAATTTTATCATTAAAAGAGGGCAAATATTGATCCTACTAATGTCAGATTCTGGTAATTATTTAAGGTTACCATGAAAATGAGGCCTATACAGTAACACTTAGCTGTCACTCAGTGTGGAAGCCTGCAGGCTAGTGGTGAGGTTTTTAATATCTGGGCAGTACCTTGTCAACACAGTATGTAAAAGCTCTCTCAGGTGCTGATCTCTTAGTATTGGATGATGTTTCGATTTCATTTTGGAATATAATGTTTCACAGCAGTAAGTTATGCCAAAAATGGAAAGTAATCCCAACCATGCCACGCTTCTCCCCACCGTCTCCAACCACGCTGCACTTCTCCCTGCAATTCTGTACCCCCTCCCAAACCCCCAGACCCTGACGCTGGCTCCCTTGGGCTTATGATGCCCCCCTGCCCAGGTCCCCTAACCTGGCTGCTCCAGTGGCTAGACACAGGCTGGGGCTCCCCCCACCCCCCAGGCATGCTCAGGGTGGGAGATTTATAACTCCGAAACTGGGGCCACTTTCCTAAATTGATTTGCTGACATTCTTCCATGAACCACACTTTTTCATTCAAGAGCTGCGTGTGGCTCTTGAGCTGTAGTTTGTCCACGCCTGTTTTAATGCAAGGGCCGCAAGGTGCTGTGAACTGGGTGAGAATTGAACAGCGTTCTCTTCTGCGACACGTGCTTCCAGGGCCTGGACAGACAATTTGGAAGCAATTAAAAATCAATGCCAGCTGTGAAAGGATCAGCCTGTTCTAGAAGGCTGAAACAGTTACTCTTCGAGAGAACACATTGAGCAAGGTTTGTGCAACTCTACCTCTTCGCCCCCTCGCCTCTAATGCCCTAATCTTTCTTGCACCATCTCCCTTGGGTTTGAAGGCTCGTTAACCGTTCCGCAGACGGGGGATGGTAGACAAAAAATGATGCATTCGTTCCCTTTAGGCCTTTGAGGGGTTTGTAAATCTCCACCCAGCAGCCAGATAATGGAGCAAAACAAGCTGTTTCTTTGTGATCCCCACACAGTGACTGTGCAGAGACTTGAGGTTTGTGTTTTGTGGATGTCCTGGGGTTAAAATTCTGGGAGCGTCTGTGGCTGTGCCGACTCCTGCTAGCCCTGCTACTACAGAGAACAAACAAACCCACTCTTCTGGCATGGGAAGAGGAGCCCAGTTGGTTAGGGTTGATCCCTAAAGTGGGACAGGACTGAACAGATGCCAGATGGCTGCCGTTGACGGGTTCACACTGACGGGGGAGGCAGGAAGGAGGGCAAAAAGATGCAGAATGGCCGTCAGCTTGCTGCGTTCTCTAGCGCAGTGGATGGCTTAACATGCTGCACTCCTGTAGCTGGAGGGAACGCAGTTCTGTCTGGCTGAGGCCTGCCTGCCTGAGTCATTCCTGCAAGGTGCGTGCCTCCAGGGAAGCAAGCGTGCACCTGTCTTGGGTGGGGAATGCCTGGGAACCTGTCTTGTGCTGCGAGCTGGAAGGCGCATCCTTTGGTGTGGTCTTTAAAGGAACGCCTAACCTGTCTTGGTTAACGTCCCTTCCAATGTGGGCCTGTCCCAGCCAGCCCTATGGAGCTGCTCTGTTCTCCTGGGGTGTGATGTCAAACTTAAAAATGGGGGCCTATAAAGAAGTGGACTGTGGTATAATTGCACTGGCTTCCACCAGCAGGCTGGGGCGAGCAGTGAAGGGCCAGCTGTGGGGCTCAGGGCTGTAAACCAAGGTGCGTTTAACATGCAGGGGAGGTTGTGCAATGGAAATGTGGCTGGCTTCATTTCCACAAGGGGCAGCTCTGGGTCAGCCGTTCTAGAAGCCCTGGGATGAAGCCATCTGGGGTATGAGGGGGTGGGAGCAGATCCTGCTATCGGAGTGCTGACTCGCAACCTGTGTGCCGCGTGAGTGAAGTGATGGGAGCAGGACTGGTCTGTGACCACTCATGACCTTTCCTTTTCAAGCCCCAAGTGCAGAAGGATGTGACTCAGCCCCAGGCGAGGGGTCAGCTGGTGTGTCTGTGTGTGTCACTGGGTCCCTGCTTCTAGGAATGGCTCTAATTGATGTTTGGAGCAGTGGCTGGGGGGGGTCTTTGCCCCACAGCTGGGTGTTGCTGTTCCTGGCAGGACCCTGCTCAGGTAAATGCCCTGACTCCATGGATCCTAACACCTCGGGGGGTGGGGTGGGTGGAACGCATATTGGGGGCTAGGCTCGCTGCATGCGTCTGAACCAGGCCTTGCAGCTGTCCTGGCTGGCGTGGCAGTTCCCTGCTGGGTTTCTGGCCCCTTGCTGGGTGGGGGAGCAGGCCCAGTGGAAGGGAATAGGGTCTACTGCCTAGACTGGAGGTGTGGGGCAAGCTGGCAGTTAGGAACCCACAGGGCTGTTTTGCTGACGTTGTCAGAAACTCCGACCTTCAGGTCCCCGGGGCAAGCCATGGCACACTGGTGCCTCTGTTTTCCCTTTGTTGTCATTGGGCGGATGAGTTTGTAGGAGACTGTTTACAAGTCTTGAGCCTTGGTTCCATGGGTGACTGGGGCTGTAATGGGGTTATGATCAGTTCCTGGTCTAGTCTCTCTTCTCAGGTCACTGATGCCCCCCCTGCTCAATGTGGGGTACTCTGCCAGCGGCACTCATCTGTCCCTTTCCTGGCCTGCTGGGCAGCACCTGGAGCTGTAATGCAAATATGGTGGAAGCCTCTTAAGTTACCTAAAAGCCTGGAGGGGTTGCATTTTATGGTGGCTCCATGCCATATGTTCCTTTCCGTTTTCTAGGGCCCCCTGATGAGTTCAGCCTCCGCCTGAAGCACTGCCCTGTCACACAGGCCTTTGTCCTGACACCAAACAGGAAGCAAATCATGAAGGGGTTGTAGTGCGAGTGTCATGAAGAGTCAAGGTGGCAATGCTCAGATCCTGGTGCTGGATCCTGCCCTGTTAGACTGTTAGTCTGTCAGGCACTCGAGTTGATGTGGGAGCAAAGCCCTCTCTCTGTTGCCATGTAACAGCCCCAGCCGTGTGTGCTTTGGGTCGGACGCTGTCCTGGCAAACAGTCAACTTGGAATCCAGCTGGGGATCTGTGGGCAGTGAGGCAGAACGCTGGCTTGTGCCCAGGCCCTGCTGGCTTCTGTGGGTCTTGGCAGCAGAAACACTTGTTGAGGAAAGGCGCGAGAGGTGTCCCGTGTTGTACCCTGAGATTCCTGTTCGATCGCAGCTGCTGAACGAGACAGCCTGGCCCTGTTGCCTTGTACAGGAGTTGGAAGTGGTCCCAACAGTCTCTGAGCGGTGAGGGAGGAGAGATGAGCAGGTCTGATGGGTTAGCGAATGCTGGGCAGAGGAACAGTGAGGAGCTACTGGCCTGGCTTCCAGACAGCTCCATGTAGGCCTAGCTGGGGATGCACGGGGACCTAGCTGTTGCATAGGTCTGGCCATTTCTGGGGTGACCCTGCTTGGATTTGAACTTGCTGCACGAGGCTAGTGCTAACCTGGTCAGCACATGAGCAGGGCTGCTCAGTGACATCCAGTGCCTGTAAAGCAACAGCCATCTTCAGTGAGTGCCACTCTGCCCCAGCAGACACGGTGCCTGCTTCCCTTACTGGCCTGCCCTTCCTGATTAGGGAGCACCACCTCTGCCTGCAAGAGAGGCTTGTGCATTGTGGCAGAGGCCAGAGGCAGGATGGGCTGAAGATGCTGGTCCTGGTAGCTGTGATGTGAACAGCTGTCTCCTGGGAGCTTGCAGAGAGCACTGAACTCTTCTCCTGTGGCCCCCCCCAAAAGGTGCACAGTGATGCCTCAGCTGCTGCCAGCTTTGAAGCAGTGACCCAGAGGAAGGAAACTGAGGGAGTATCCCTTCAGGAGAAGACCACAAAACTGACTCAAAGCCTCGAATAGCTGGCACTGTTTACGCGGACTGTGCTAGGACTGGGCTGTCTCTTCTGCTCGTGTTGCTAGTTCCGGGTTGCAGACAAGAGTTTGTTTCAGAATCCAGCCCTGGGGCAGCTGCAGGTGAGGGGCAGAGTTGCCTCTAATTTTTCGTAGGCTGTGTGCACAAAAAATTACCTTGTGTGCACTAATATTAGCACTGTTGAATTTTTGTGTGTGCACTTTTTGTTATGCGTGCAGGTTTCACAACCTGTGCGTGCATGCACTCGCAACAGCTTAGAGGTAACAGTGGTGAGGGGTGTCTTGAACTGGATTAGCATGGACCAGGCTTTGTCTCGCTGCATGTGGTCTTGGGCCTGTGGGTGGGAGTGGGGAAGGCTGGAAGCACCTTTGCTTGGTGCAGTGCTACAGAACCTGTCTGGAGAGAGATTGGGGGTGAAAAGGTCCTGCTGGCACAGCTGTTCCATGTCTGGAAGACCATGATGTAATGGTCTGGGAGGCCAGGCATGACTGGGGATCTCGTACTCAGCAAACTGCAGCCCTTTGGTGTCTGACTCGGTCATTTACAGCATCTCACAGCTGCTCACCTCTCAAGTGTCCAGGTGTCGGGGTGCTTTTGAGTCAGGGCTTTCAGGGTGCCAAGGCAGGGCTGGATGGCACATAGCTGGGGTTTTGAGTATGATGTGCTTTTGGCTAAATGTTCCTGGGCTCGATACCCCAGCTAGAACTGTTAGGTTTCTGGCTGCTGAGCATTGACCAAAACCTTAGTGTCCCTTAGACTTTGTCCCCCTTCTGCCACTCCTACTCTAGCAATAGCCTGTGAAATCAAGCTGGTGTTCAAGAATAGGCTCTTAAAAGGCCAGCTAACTGGGGTGCTTCTGACTGCACTCCCTTGAGCAGCACAGGTCACATGAGATCAAAGCTGGCGGCTGCAAGCTGTTCTCACTGCCTTGCTCTTGCTAGCCTGGCCCAGCCCTACTGTGATAATGGCACTTGTCCTTTCCCTGGGCAAGCACAGAGGAAACAGCCTGCTCTTGATGCTGCTGGCAACCCTTTCTTCCCCCTTGTGCTCTCACAGGGCACACCCTGCCAGGCTGGAGGAAGGTTTGCATCCTGGGCTGGAAAAGCTGTGCAGAGCTGGTGGTCCAGGTGCCCAGGTCACGATGCCTTTTACTGAAGTCAAAGTAGAATGAACACACATTGGTGCACACCTGTGGGGTTTGGTGCTAGCCATATGGGGTGTGGGCCAGCCTTTGGAGACTTACTCTTGCAGACCTCCTCTCCAGGTGGGAGCAGGGGCAAGGCTGCAGGCCGGGGTTTGGCAGACACGTCTGGTGCTACTTGCACTCTGTTCAGCCCTTCAGGGGCAGACCTGTTGCAGTAGCTGGCTTCTAGTCATTTTTTTTTCTCCTGCTATCCCACTTGCTGCAGTGGTTGCTAGTGTTGCATTCCTGGAGCATGTGCCTGCACCCCTCTGCCCCTGCAGTCTGCACATACGGTGCTGTCAGTCCATGGTGTGTGCTGTAACCTGGGGCTCTGCCCTCTTGGGGCTGGGATTAGTGCAAGCCCAGGCTGTGAGCAGGTTGTGTGACTGGTGGGGGGTGGGTTACAGTGCAGGGTCATGTACTCTTGGTTATGGTTGTCCCTGTGTTTTCTGGTATCAGAGCCAAGATCAGTTCCTGGAAATCCCTGTGCTGACTGGTCCAAGGTTGCTGCAAGGAAGGGCAGGCTGGGGTCGCTGATGGTTTTCTCTTCCACAGGGATCCGCTGCTGGGACATTGACCTTGCGTCCTGCAACCTTGATGAACAGTTGAAGCTGTTTGTGTCCCGTCATTCGGCCACGTTCTCCAGCATTGTGAGAGGTAAGGGTGCCCACCAGGCCTCTGTCACCTCCAGCTGCCCAGCCTCTGAGGCTCCTGGCTCCCCAAGCTCACGCATCACTGCAGCTGGCTCTCTGCCTGCACACCTTAACCGTAGTGTCTGAGCATTGCAGCACCTGATAAATTTATGCTTGTGGCTCCCTGAGCATGGCACTGGACCCTCTTGTGCTGCTTTTGGGGGAACTGTGGCATGAGGGAGGGGCTGTGCAGTACTCAGGCACTGGCAGCAGATCTGTGCTGTCTGTCCTTGACAAAGCACCACCAGAAAGCATCCCTTCCTTCCTCCAGCCCCTCAGAGGAGCCTGCAACGTGCACCTTGACACATCCACCAGCAAAAGCAGCATCTGGGAGCTTGTGTTCTGCTCTGTCTCTGCAGGAACCTTGCATGACCCCCTCCATGTGCACCCGGCTGGGAGCGTAGTGCTGTTTAATTTATGTTGCAAGCTGGATCTTAGTCTAGGCTGCAGAGTGAAGTGAGGGTGCCCACTGGATTGGAAATAAGACAGTCTTGCTTTCTGCTGCACAAGGAGTGGCTGGACAGCTGCAGGCTGGGACCTTGCCCTCTCCTGGTGGTGTTTTGCTGGAGCAGGCAAACATTTAGCTGAGGCTACAAAGCTGCTTTTGTGCTTTGTTGCTTCGGCTCTTCCTTCAGCTGATGCCTCTGTCATGGACCCTCCAAGCAGACAAATGCTGCCATTCTTCCTGGGAAGCCACTGATGGGGGGAGTCCTGGGCTGGCATCCTTCTCTGGGTGCCCTTCTGGCGAGGCCTTGTGACACCCAGGCTGGGTCCTGGCTGTGTTGCCCTGCTGTCTGTGGCAGCTGTGTCCAGACTCAGGCCAGCTCTCTGGTCTAAAGGCATCATCTTTATGTGTCACACTTGCTCGGTGTGGGATTGCCCCAGGCTGAGGTGTAGCTGGCCCAAATCATGTGTGCATCAGGTGATGGCTAGCGCAGGGTGTACCACCCCTCTGTATGGGTGCCAGTGGTGGGGTTCCTGCTGTGTGACTGGGGATTGTGTGGGGCCACTTTGGACCCACCACATTTACCCCCCCCCCCATACTGGGAGATGTGGGTTTCCCCTTCTAAGAACTCCAGGACCGAAGGGCAGAGTGTCCCTGACCTGAGGTTCTGAGCTCCCTGTTGCGTGCCAGGCTTTGCTGGTCCTGGTCGCCATCCCTCTCTAGGGGTGTGTACGGGGATGTGGAAGGACTGGGGGCCCCAAGGTACAGAGATGGGTGGAGCAGGAGACTGACTTGTCCTGGCCATGGTTTCCTGGTGTAAGCCCTGGAGGCTGTGCTTTGTGCTCCTGAGGGGGGGGAGAGTCTACCTGGGGGTGAGGGATGGGGTGCTAGGTGCTGTACAGACACAAGGAAACCCCTTCCCCTAAGGAGCTTAATTTGTGACTTAAAGAGGCTCTCCTGTGACCTGAACAGAGCCCTGGGTTGGGCTGAGGCCAGTCTCTACCTGGACCAGCACTGGGGTAGAGTCTTCCTCCGCCTCTGAGAATGGTGCACGGAGGCTTTGACAGCCGTGTAAATGTGTGGAGCCAGGCAGGGCTGAAGACACGAGTGCTCAAATCCCAGCTGCTTGCACGTGCTCTGTCAGCGCCCTTGTCCCCCAGCTACTGGCTGCCTGCCTGGGGTGGGTGTCCTGTAGACGCCTCTGCCAGGGAACAGGGCTTGCTCTGTCAGAGCAGCTGGCTCATGTGTGGCCTTGGGGCTCATCTGTTGCCTTGTGATCTCCCTTACCTCGGCCTGCAGGGGCCAGGGTAGGGGCAGTGGGCTGAGAGGAGTAGGGCAGCTGCTGGGAGTTTCCGGCTCAGCTTCATATGGTTGGGGTGCAGGGAGGAGTCTAGTGGGCGAGTGCCCTGCAGCGTTGTTACTGCCATAAATGAGTCCTAGCCAGGCCTGTGCGAAGGGCTGAGGCTGAGCCAGGCACGTGCAATGGGCCTGCAGCCATTGCTGGCTCTTCTTGCTGCAACTCATACGCCCAGGGCTTGACTTGCCTATCCCTGAAGCTCCTGGCTGTGGGAGAGTAGAGATGCCTTCGTTCCTGGCAGCCTCAGTTTGCCCAGTGTGTAGGGCAGGTGGGCCATGAAGACTCCCGGAGCCAAGCCTGGATGAGAGCTGCGTGTAGGGACTCCTTGAGCCCATGGAACGTGGTATCCTATCTCTGGCCACAGCTGTGTTGGCAGGAGAGGGTAGAAATGCCCATGAGCGGGTATCCTCTACCTACCTGTGTTGTCTCCCCTCTGGATCAAACAGGCTGGCTTACACCTCAGCACCATGAGTTTGACACCCCTCCTTGCCAGGTGTGTCCTGCATACTTTTCTGATCAGGATGCCTGTCTCCCGTCTGTGCACACCCGCATGACAGGACCCTGGTGGGGCTTCTAGATACAGTGATGGGGGCAGGGCAAGGTGGCCATGGAGGCTTGGCGGGTCCAGAAAAACCTTCCTGGCCACTTAGCAAGGCAGTCAAGTTTCCTGCTCTACGGGATGGTAATGGATTTCAGAGCATGGCCCTGATAGCGTAAAAGCCATCCCTGTTCAGGGCTGGTGCCATTCCCACACTGGAGACAGATCGCTGGGTGAGGGGTTAGGTTCAGCCCTCTTGGGCTGAGTCAGCCCCTCTGCTTCCTTCTTTCTCCCACAGTGGGAAGGAAGTAGAGGTCTTGTCTTTTGACTCTGGATCTCTTGACCTCTCTTGTGGCTTCCCGGCTCCTCATGGCCTGGCTTCCTGACCAGTGGGGTCTTGCAGCTTGGGGTGCCTGGCTAAAGGGGGTACAGGGTGGGCAGCAATAGGCTTTCTGTGTATGGGCCTGTGTCCCCACTGCAGCTGAGCATTTGGCCTCTTGCTGCCCAGCTGGAGCAGGCTGCCAGAATGACAAGGCTTGGCTACGATGGGCCCAGGCTTGTGACAACGTGAATGGCTCTGCCTTGGGGGTGACTCCCCAGTCATATCGGAGTTCTTTGGTAGCTGATCCTGTCCAGAACCTCTAGCTTTAAGTGGGTGCCATTGGGAGGAAAGTGTACCCCATTCCCAAGACATCTGAAGCTTCCCTACTTGCCCACCTCCTTGTCAAGGGCTGACTTGGGTGAACGGCTGGTCTCAACGCCACTGTGTCCTGTCTCTGGCAGGTCAGCGGACCCTCCACCACCGGGGCGATGTGCTAGAGACCCTGGTGCTGCTCAACCCTTCGGATAAGTCCTTGTGTGATGAGGTGAGTGGGTGGGAAGGGGACCAGGGTGCTGTGGGGTGCCAACTCTGCAGATGGGTGGGCCAGGAGGTGCCAGGCCATTGGTTGTGGGGGATGGAGGGGTCATTCCCCTCCATTATTGTCTCCTCAGTCAGGGTGGGTGCCCTGCTGTCTCCAAGCCTGAACGCCCCACCCAAGGCAGGCTGCAGTGTGGGTCCCTCGCCCCTGTCCTTGGTCTTAGCTCCACTGTGCAGTAGCAAAAATCTCCTAGAGCTGGCGGGGACCACGGCAGCCAAGCATTGCTTTTCTCATGCCCTCTGTCTCCAGCTGCGGAACCTGATCACGGATGTCTCTCAGCACAAGCTGCTGGTGTTTGCTGGGCCCTGCGTGGAGGAAACTGGGGAGCTGATGCTGCAGACTGGCTGCTTCTCTCTGCGGGACTTCATCCAGATCTTCGCTGACAAAGAGGTGTGTCCTGGCGCTGTTTTGGTGTGCTCTGCCAGAGATCTTATGATCTGCCTCAGCCAGCTAACTCCTGTGGCTACCAGCCTGGTCCAGGAAATGCCTTTCTTCAGGTGACTCTGGCTCCAGTGGTGCTTGGAGGGAAGCCTGAGTGATCTGCTCACCCATGGGGGACCTGGATTCACACCCAGCTTGGGTGAATGTTTGCCCCATCTTAGTCCCCTGGCTTCAGTGATGAGGGTGGGGCTGTGGGTTGGGATTGAGGGGGTCTGGACAGAGCTGTGTGTGAGGAGCCAGGTGCTGCAGTCTGGAGTGAGCTGGTTGACTTGGGCATGATTGCATCTCCTGCTGCTGCAGGAGATGAAGCAGAGCCTCAGCACAGCTGCTGGGGTTGACAGTGCCCCTCTGGATCCTGGTCATTTTTCTCACTAGTCTCTGGGGTCCCAAGTCCCACTGTGACTAGCCTTATGTAATCTGAATGGGCAGTTCTTGGCATCAGCCTCAAAGCCGCCTGGGGCTGGTGGAGCAGTTGGCTTTGGAACTGGGATTAGGCAGTGCTGCAGGGCTCTTCACTCTCCACCCACCCACATCCAGCAGGCGTGGCAGCAGTCTGTCTCACGAGAAGCCTGGCAGTCTCAGATCCTCTTGGTGTGTGTGGCAAAGATTTTTCTTCCCCCAGCAGCCTTGAAGGTGGTTCCCAGGCACCTCGTGGCCTAGCTCCCACTACTGCTCACCATCTCCCTCCTCCCCAGCAGGGAGCCCTGAATTGCACAAGGAGCTGGTGTTGGTAAACTAGGATGTGCAGGTGGTGGTGGTGGGGAATTTTAAGGCTGCAGCAACCACTGCCAGCCTCTGGGTAGATTCCCAGGAGGCAGAAGGGAAGAGCTCAGGTTTGCTGGTTGACCCAGCACTCATCTGTTAGTTGCGTAGACCACTAAGGGAATGATGCTGTGGTGTTGTCGGCAAGCTTGTGGTGGGCCTTGTTCCCTTGTACAGGGTGGGGTTGGCCAGTCACTGCAGACTGGCTTGTCTACTCTGGGGCCTTGTCCAAGCCCAGGATCAAGTGGCCTGGCTGGAATTCTGGACTGGACAACAGAACAAGGATTTTGCCATTGGCCGGTCTTGGCTGTGAACTGGTGTTGACCCTTGCTTGTCTCTCTCTAGGTTGGAGAGATGTTGAGCTCTGCAGACCCTTCAGCCAAGGCCAGCCTGACCATCAGCTGCCCTGACTTTGGGGAATGGAAGGACTCCACCCTGGAGCGATACAACCTTCAGGACTTCATTGAGCTGAGATTCAATCCAGCCTGCGTGCTGCCAGAAATGGAGGGACTGCAGGAGTTTATGGAGTACCTGTCTGAGTCCCTAGAGCCTCAGTCCCCCTTCGACCTGCTGGAGCCCCCCACCATGGTGGGCTTCCTGAAGCTCTCCAAGCCATGCTGCTACGTCTTCCCTGGTGGGAGGGGGGACACGGCCTTCTTTGCTGTTAACGGGTTCAATGTCCTGGTGAACGGTGGCTCCAACCCCAAATCTTCCTTTTGGAAGCTGGTGCGTCACCTGGACCGGGTAGACTCCATACTGGTGACTCACATTGGGACAGACAGCTTGCCAGGTGTCAACAGCCTGCTGCAGAGGAAGGTCTCAGAGCTGGAGGAGGAGATGTCGCAGGGTTCCCAAAACAATGGGGACTGGGTGAAGAACCTCATCTCCCCCGAGCTGGGGGTTGTGTTTCTCAATGCCTCTGAGAAGCTGAAGGGTATTGAGGGGAACTCCCAGGTCCTGAAGAGCTGTGATGAAGCCAGTCTGACCCTACACTACCTGGAGAAGCTGGGCATCCAGCCGAGGCCACTCTGTAGGGACAATGGCCCCAAAGTGGAGCCCACAGTGCTCTTCCAGAAGATGGGTGTAGGCAGGCTGGACATGTATGTGCTGAACCCAGTGCAGGGAAGCAAGGAGCTGGAGTTCTTGCTACAGCACTGGTCTGGCAATGGCTATGCTAAGGAGCAGGAGCCACCTTTGCAGTGTCTGACCTCCATCTGTGCACTGCTAGTCTGGCATCCCGCCAGCCCATCTGAGAAGATCATCCGGGTCCTGTTTCCTGGCTGCACCCCACAGGACAGGATCCTGGAGGGGCTGGAGAAGGTGAAGCACTTGGAGTTCTTAAAGCAGCCTGTGGTCACTGAGCAGGACCTGAAAGCGCTGGCTGCCCATACTGAGAAGCAGCCCAAACAGAAGAGGGCAGAAAGCAAGGAGAGCCTCAAGTCGGCGTCCAAGGAGAGCCTCAGATCTGCCTCCAGGCTGAGCCTTGTGGAGGCTGGGCCATTGGCTGCCAAGGAGAAAGCCCTCAAGGCTGAGAAGAAGGAAGCAAAGCCGGTGCTCAAGGAGAAGACCAGGGGGCTGGGTGAGGCAACCAAGGCGGGGCTGGAGGAGGACAGAGGCAAGGACACCAGAGCCAAGCTGGACTCTTCTGCTGAGAAGCTGAAACCGGACGTGAGGCCAAAGCTGAGCAAGGAGAAGACTGGGCCCAAGAAAGAGCCCCTGTCGCAAGAGGTGAGGAGGGAGGAGAAGAGGCCTCTCAAGAAGGAAGAAGGCACTGAGGGGAAGGCGGATGGCAGGAAGGAGGGGGTGAAGGCCATAAAGAAGGAGGGGAAAGCTGAGCTGGCGCGGAAGGATGCCAAGGAAATCAAGACTGAGGGGAAGGCCACAAAGCCACTGGCCCGCAAACCTGTGGGGCCAGAACTCCGCAAACCAGCCCCCCGGGCAGGGAGCCTCAAGAAAGCCACTCTCAAGAAGGAGCCAGAGAAGCCCAAGGGCAAAGCAGCCAAGGAGACAGGGGCAGAGGGCAAGAAGCCTTCCAGCCCTGATGTGGGTATGTTGGAAGGCTCCAAGTCTCTCTCCCTTGAGGCCCTGGTGCAGGAGGCCGCCTGGCAGGGCCCAGATGCCCAGAGGAAGGAGGAGTCGACGGATGAGGGGATCACCACGGCAGAGAGTGAGCTGGAGCCCTCCCCACTGGAGAATGGGGAGGATGGGCAGCATGCTGGCCCTGATGGCCTGGGGCCCCCAGATTGCCAGGAGAATGGCCTTGATGCAGAGGATCTGGACAGCCCCCAGCGGTTCCGGTACCTAGAGACCAGCCCCCTCAAGGCCATCTGGCCCCCTTCGCCCCTTGCCAAGACCCCCAAGAGTGACCGCAGTGTTGAGTTCGACCTGACACCCACGGGGCTCCTCAACCACTGCCCAGAGGGCACAGAGGATCCATGCGGCAGCTCTGAGGAGAAGACATTGGAGATGATGTCCCCAGCCAGCTCAGGGCCGGCCAGCGCTGGGCACACCCCTTTCCACCAGTCGCCAGTAGAGGATGCTGTTATGGCCGAGGAGCCGGCCTCCGGCCCCAACGACAACAAACAGCTTAACTCCTGGAGGGCAGATGGACCCCATTCCTCCCACGACAGCTCCAGCTCCTCCCAGGAGAAGCAGGCAGGCTGCCTGTCCCTCAGCCCCTTCAAAGATGAACTCCCTGATGTGTCCCCCACCATCACTACACCCTCCCTGCCAGCTGAGGTGGGTTCTCCACATTCCACCGAGGTGGATGAGTCTCTGTCGGTTTCCTTTGAACAGGTGTTGCCCCCTGTGAGCGAGTCACCGCAGGAGGATCCAAGCCGGCCGCGGTCAGGTGGGCTTACGCCAGAGCCTGACTCCTTGGTAGGCAAAGGTGGGTTGTCCTTGCCCATCCGGCCCTGCCACCACAGCCAGCGGCCGGACTGTGATGGGGCAGATGGGCTGCGTCGACACGGGCGCCGCTCTGACTCCCCCCACGACGTGGACTTGTGCCTGGTGTCTCCCTGTGAGTTCGAGCACTCCAAGTCCGAGCGCTCCCCCTCCCTCAACCTCAGCCCCCGGGACATGTCCAATGACAGCGACCTCTCCCAGGAGCTGGCTAAGCCCCTGGCACAGAGGAGAGGCCAGAGGAGCCAGGGCCACTGGCTGCAACCGCCGCAGGGTGCTGAGACTCCCCCCACCTCTGGGAGTGAGTCTCTCCCAACACTTTCTGACTCTGACATCCCCCCTGCCACCGAGGACTGTCCCTCCATCACGGCTGATGGTGGGCTGGACTCGGAAGAGGAGTCAGAGCACCGGGCCAGAGATCCTCCCCCTGGCCCCCTGAAAGACCCATGCCCCCTCCCTGCCCAGCCTGGCATCTGCATGGTGGATCCAGAGGCCCTGGCCTCAGACCCAACCCGATCAGGAAAGAAGGAGCCCATGGGCAAGGTGAAGAGGACGCCCTCCCGCCTGGCCTCAGCGCCTCCATCTCAGAAGGGTGAAACCCCCCGACACTCCACACTTGGCAACAAGGCTAGGCCGCCGGCCCCAGCAAAAGGCACCCCCACGGAGAAGGGCCTGCGTCTTGGACCTGGTGGGGATGCCAGAGCATCGTTCGTGAGCCGTGGCAGCGCTGGAGCAAGACCACGCTCAGGAACAGGCCGATCATCTCCTGCAGGTAACGGCTGCACTCACAGGGTTGATGGGAATAGGGCAAAGAACTGCTCGGTCTAACTGGTCCTAGGCCAGAAGCGGGGCCCTGTCACACCCCTTCTAACGCAGCTCGGGCTATGGGGAGACTGGCTTAGGGGGAGTGGTGGAGGATAAGGGGCATTGCCGTTCCAGTGCTGGGGCTCAGGGTGGTCCCTGAGGGTGCTGGGTGCCCTTGGAGATGAGCTGTGTTTCAGTCAGTGCTCATGGTGTCACTGGAGTGGGCGTGTGCTAGCTGGGAGCCTCTCTGCCACCGTGGAGGTGTGCTGTGGATGCTGGACTGGCCCTGCACTGGATGCTGGCTCCTGTGGGGCTGAGTTGAGCTTGTGATTGGGGTGGGTGGAAGATGGGATGGACTTGCCCAGTGTTTGGGGTCTTGGGAGATCCTATAGCACATGGGAACTAAAAGGGCATTGCTTGTGGATGGACGTGAGCCTGAATCCCATGTCACTTGGGCCCCATTTGTATGGACTCGAAGAGTCTCTTGCCAAGCTCGCAGTGTCCCTGTCTGATGGCCCCTGGAGCAAGTGAGCTGTTGCCCTGCTCAGTAACATGTGACCAGCAGCCAGCTGGGTGAAACCCTGGACTCCTGGACCTTTTGCATCAAGCACTGAGTGGTGGTTGGAAGTCCCAGTTAGAGATGCTTGATGGCCAGATGGATGCTCAGCCTTGTGTACAAACTGAGCCAGCCTGCAGTGTCTGAAATCCAGGCTTCCAAAAATCACTGATACAGCCAGGCCCTTGTGCCAGCAGTTGAGATATGCTGATGCCCTGGCTGGATCTGTCTAACGTCCCCCCCATCTTGAAATTGCAGGTGCGAAGGCTGTGTCTGCTCCAGGGCCACCCGTCTACGTGGACCTGGCCTACATCCCTGGCTCCTGGAGCGCCAGGACGGTGGATGAGGAGTTCTTCCGGCGGGTCCGCTCCCTCTGCTACGTCATCAGCGGAGACGATCATGTAAAGGAGGGCGTCATGCGGCCCATCCTGGATGCACTGCTGTCGGGCAAACATTGCTGGGGGAGTGATGTCCAGGTGGGGGTTCAGTGGGTCAGTGGTGGGGGTAGCACTGAGCGCTCCTGGGGAGAAGTGGGGGTGGGGTGGGGTGGGGCACGTGAGGGTGTCAGGTAACTGTATTCCCCTCTACCACCACATGGGCAAGGAGTGGGGGAATTGCCCTCAGCCAGAACAGCTGTCCTCACAAACGTGAGCCTGTAGGCACAGTGGCAGGAGGTGGGACTGTGGCTTGGGTGTGGCCAGGGGTTAGGGTTAGGGTGCCTGGGTTCTCCAGAGGTCAGGGCTCCTCCACCTCAAAACTGGGGGGCTCTGCAACCTCATCTGGGGTGTGCCCCAGCATCCCTGTCCAGCACAAGAGGTGATGGCTAGGGTCAGGGCAGCCCTGAGCTGACCCAGAAGCAGCTGGAGATGCCGTAACTCGTGAGGCTCTTGGTCCCCTTTCAAGGAAGGTAGGAACTGCCTTTCACTCTAGTTGCAGTCTGTCCTGGGTGCTGCACAGACCCATGGAGCCCAGACCTGAAACTGAAGAGAAGGATGGGAGGGGAAATGGGTGCAGAGGGGATTTGCCTCTGGTCCCGTGCTGTGCCTCTGGCCCTATTCCTTACTCAGAGGGTGACAGGGCCCATCCAGAGTGACTGTATCAAATTTATCTCATCAGGTGACCCTGATCCCCACCTTTGACTCACTGGTGATGCATGAATGGTACCAGGAAACACACGAACGCCAGCAGGAGCTGGGTATCACAGTGCTGGGCAGCAACAGCACTGTGGCCATGCAAGATGAGACCTTCCCGGCCTGCAAAGTGGAGTTCTGAAGGCAGCCGTGTCCCTTCCCTTTCCAGCCGGAGCTGAAAGAGGTGCTGTGGGCTTGGCAGAGGAGAAGCTGCCTGCAGTCAGCACCTGTTACAGCCCACAGGGATCCCCCACTCACGAGGAGCTGGTGTTATGGGGAAGCGCCACTGTAAGACTTGAATGAGCTTTCCACGGCTGACTCTCTGTAGGAGCAGAGGAGGGGGAAGGAGTCTCCCCTGGACTGGACCGGGTTTTCTTGAGCACCTGCTTCTTGTCCAATGGTGCACACCTCCCACTGAGTGCCACATTCACTCACTGTCTGGTTCTTGCATGTACACATCCCTGGTCTTCTGTTCAGTCTGGTTCTAGCCTAAGGGGTGCTGGGTTGGGGAGGGGCAGGGTCTGTACCCCATCACTGGTGAATGCAGAGTATTTGACAGTGGGCACAGTGGGGCTGAGCCATGCTACAAGTTAACTGTTCCTTATTTTCCTCCCTCCCTCAACTGCTGCTGCCCCAGCCTCTGCCTCTGGGCATGTAGGGCCCTACTTCCCAGCATGGGGAATGAACCCACTGCCCTTGTGGCACCTCTCAGATGTGAGGTGACGCAGCCCTGGTCCCGTCACTACAACCCTGGACCACAGTAGGGAAGCCAGAGCATCCATGGGCAGTGAGTGGGCTGCAGGTGCTGGTGGCATCTGTGCTTTCCCCTTTGCATGGCCACCTGCTGGAGTCCTAGCCTCAAAGCTGGCTGAGGGCACAAGTGAAATAAGCCTGCAAGTCAGACACCCACTTGGCCAGGTGCCAGCATGTGGGGCTGCTCTGGGGGATGTATCCCTGTGGAGTGTCCTTCCCCCAGCTGCTGTTAGTCTCCCTAGTGTGCCCCCTGAAACTGAGTTCCCATCTGCCCATTGCTTCCCTGGAGCTGCTGGCTTCTGGGGTTGATATGGTCTTAGTGCCCTAGATCCAGGGATGGGATTGGTGGGTGGGAGGCTGAAATATGGGGGGAGTTGGACTGGGCTCATGACTTCCTGGGTTCCTAAGGCAGGGGAGCCTGAAACTGATTCCCATGGTGTGGAGTGCTGGGAGTGAGCCCTGTTTAGTGCTGGGTGCTCACGTTGGACCTCGAGTGACTGGCAGCTTCCAGTCAAGGAGCTAGACCCAGGACTACCTCGACTTGGCCCTGCCGGGCTGCGGCAAAGAGCACTATGCTCCTTGCTTCTTTGGTAGCTGCCTCCCCCAGCTGTGTGGGCCTTTGCCCATGTATTGCACAGCTGCCTGCCTTGCAGGGCTCTTCAGGAGTGGAATCCTGTAGTCTTTGCAGTGGTGTCGCCATAGGCTGGCCATCTTGCTGTCTCCTTGCACAAACTTCCTTGTGTGGCACTGGAGTGAAGGAAACAGGGTGATGGGAGATTTTTGGGATGTCCAAGGTCCCAGCTCCTCCCTTGGGATCTCTGGCTTGTCTCCCCTCTGTCCTCAGGAGGAGAAGGCTGGCCCTTGTGCTGCAACCCTTAACTGTAGTGCCAGCTGGGTGCAGTGGGGCTGGGGAGCCAAGCCCTGTCCCCATCCCATATCAAACCTCAGAAGCCCTGATGTTGCTGTAAATGTTTTAAAATTTCCCCACACAGTTTTCAAGATCATTTGACTTGTCATCCCCTGTGTATGGGGGTGAGGGCATGTCTCCAAGGGAGGAGGGGAACTGGAGTTGTGTATCAGGTGGCCACCCCGTTTCTCCAGTCCCTTCCGTCAGAACTGAGCAGAGATCAGGCCACCCATTACCATCCCCCTGCTGCTCTGGTCTCCCATGCCCTGCACCCTGCTATTAATCCAAGCCAAACAGCTGGCAGGCACTGCTGGGAATGAAACTTGCTTGGGGCTCTGATCCCTGCCGTGTTCTCCACATCTTTCCCCTCTTCCTTTTTCTCTAACTTGTGTTGAGCAAGTCTGGAGAGAAAATGTGAACACTAACCTGCTTTGGCAGTTTCCAGCTTAGCTTTTTTTTTTTTTTTTGTAATTTTTTTTTATGAAGGAAGGAAAAAAAAAAAACCAAAACTGTTACACAAAGATTATTATTTATCTGTTTGCCACTGTGAGGCACCTCTGTGCCCCCAGATGAGCTGCTGGGAAGGGGGGTGCTCCTGTGCCTCCCAGATTCCTTCTTTGTATCCATGGTGGGAGGGTTTAATCTCAGCACTCACCTGGCTGGGCTTGGGAGCCTTTTAACATTTGATTGTATTGTATTACATGTCTAGGAGCTATGGTGGGGTTTTTTTTTGGGGGGGAGGGGGAGGATTGAATGTGTCACCTTTAGTGCTTTATATATTTTCTTAGTTAGAAGCTCTTTTTAAAGGGAAGGGGGAGGGAAGGAGCTTGTGTTGATGCGTTTCAGAGTGCTTAATTGGGGGGTAAAGTGGTAGCTGCCTGTCTCCCCCCCATGAGTCTTCTCTTTTCCAAGCCGAGGGTGGGAGGTCAGGGTTGCTAGAAGTTTAGACACCAACACACCACGATGTTGCACACACAATGTTATGGTTTGACAAATATATTGAATAAGCATTAAAGAGATACTAGCCTGATGCATTGCTTTGTGCCTTCCTCGGGAGCTGGCCACCTTGATCCCAAGCATATAATGAGGGGTAGGAAGAGTGTCTCTTTTTGTAGGGGTTCCGGGTGGAAGATCTAGTTGCTGCCACTGGAAGCCTAGAGGCTGATCTGCCCAAGAACTTGAGCAACAGGCCGTAGCTGTTGAGACAGGCACTTGCAGCAGGTTGTAGCCGTCCTTCAGGTTCTATGGGGACAGCTCTCACCCTCCACCAAGCCCCCTCATCTGGGTAGTCAAACATAGTCCTTCAGTGCAGGTTCCCATGGATGGGCCTTGTCTTTGCAGCATTGGCAGAGGACTTCGATGGATTGAAGTAGACCGGATGATGATTCAGTGACCGGATGCTGATCTAACTTGGTCAAGTCATGACAGGAGGCCCCCCAGCTAGCACCAAGGCCTGCTCAGTGCCCTGGACAGCTAGCTGTATGGTGCAGCAGCCTTCAGCTCTCAAAGCGAGCAGTGGCCATTGATGCTGTGTCACTGCAGGTGTGTATGTCAACTCTTAAACTATTCCAGCTGCTGTAGCTCTCAGTAAACAGTAGGGTGCTTAGAGGTGTTCTGTGAATAATCCATCTCCTCAAGGGGTGAGGACTAGATTGGCTTCTTCCAGCAGCCTAGTGTTGTCCATACCAGGGCTATGGCTGCTGGTGTGGCTTTGTCCCACACCATGGGGACAGAGCAACCTCACTTTTAAGTTTTTGCACAAGGTAGCCCTTCAGCTGTGTCTGCACACATGTTATTGGTGGCTTAAGGAGGACACCCACCCTGTGCTGATGCTGGTTGTGAGCATGATCACGTTCAGCAGCTGTGTTGCACAGCCAGGGCTAGCCACAGCATCTACTTAGGGTGCAGACAGGAAGGCACCTTGGGGGGCCTCTGCCCAGTCATTTGTTCTGTGGCAGCTGTGCTGGTGGGAGCTCAATCAGGGCTAGTCCCAGCATGGCTCTTCAAGCTGGATGTTGGGATCTCCGGTGTCAGAGTAGATGCACCCTGACTGTGCTGGGAGCACCCTTTTCAGGGCAGCCCCTTGTGGCTAGGTGTCTTAGCCATGCAAGCTGCTCATTATCCTGAGTGGGCAGTGAAAGCAGCCTGCATTTAGCATCTCCTGCTCTTGCTCCTCCCCAGCACTACCTGGTTTTCCAGCCCCAGGAGAACTGGACCATACAATTACAGCTGCTCTGTGTCTCCAGCAGGGGGTGCTGCTTCTGCATCCCCCGCAGGAGCATAGCCCTGTTATGACCTGGTCCTGCCCCACCAGCCCTGACTGTCAGACATCAGGGGCGGGGAGTGGGGAAATGTGCTAGGGCCTCCATGGCCCTGTAGCAGCCAGATGCAGCTGGTGGAGCCACAACCTGGCTCTTTGTTTAGCTGGAGAGAACTCCCTTCCTTCCCCAGCTGCAGGGAGAGGCATCTGGGGCAAGCCTGCACCAGTGGGGGCTGCTGGCTAAATGAGCCAGGCTCTTTGCTAGCCAAAGTGGCAGGTGCAGCCCTGGTGTGGATGCCAGGCCTGGGTGCAGGCAGTATAGGGCCGTGGGGCCTCATTCTGCCCTGGACCAGACCCAGCTAGGCATTGCCCCAGCTGCTCAGAGCAGCTGCCAAGAACCAGGCTGGGGCTCTGCCTTGCAAACCCCATGAATGCCATGGGTGGGGGCTGCCCTGAGGCATGGCACTGAGCAGGCTGGGGTGAGTGTGAGCCTGTTGGGGGCTGTTTCTGAGTGGGGAGGAGGGAAATCACCCACTAGAAATGTTTTGGCATTTTTAGAGCACAACAAAATCTGGCCCAGGAAGCATGGGGGGGGGCCCTGCTGTGAGTGTGTTGTTATGGGACCAGGGATGGGGTCAGGAGTTGCCATGGTAACTGGATAGCCACTTCTGAAGCTGAGATCAATGCAACTGGGGGGGGGGGGGGAGTGCCCACCTGTGGCTATTCCATCCCCAGGCAACTGGGGTGCATAAGACAGATACACAGAGCAGGGGCTCTGGGCCCAATGTCCCCTGCAGTCCTGTTCTCTCTCCACTCGTGCAGCTGGAGGGGGGATTTCTGCAGCTGGCCAGGTGTAGTGAAGAGGAGGGGGGTGATGTCCAGGGAGGAACACGCTTACAGAGATGCGGTGCTATCTATGTCCTCCTGGCCCTGCCATGCCTGCATCCCTCAGCTATTCTGTTACCAGGGTGAGTGACAGGTGAGGGCTCTGGAGATGCAGGAGTCCTGCAGGGCCCTGGCTGTGCTAGGAAGCAAATGTGTAGCACAGTGGCACGGCCAGGCCTGGAGGCTTATGGCTGCCTAGATGGGCATTGCTCAGCTCTATTCTTCCTGCTGGGCCGGGCCAGGTCAGCCCCTTCTCTTGTCCAGCCCCTGGTGGAACAGAGGGGCTGGAGGCTGTCCCAGCTTGCTGGCTCATAGCCTGGGTTCTGCTGGGGTAGCCCAGACATGGCCAGCAGCCTGTGCTTGTAGGTGTGAAGCCAAGGGATGCCTGGGCCTGGGACCCTCAGCCAGCTCTGAGCAGATGGGGCAATGGGGCATTAGTTTCAACAGTGGCCTGTGTGAGCAGGTACCAGCCCTGCCTGAGACAGGGAAATGGAGTCAGAAAGGAGACAGGATGAGGCCCAAGTTGTACAGCATGGCAATACCAAGAGCTGGCAGGGAGCCATGCCTGGCTCCCAGGTCTCTGCTCCAGCCACTAGCACAAGGGGAGTGGTTTTCCCCAAGTGCTTCCCTCCTACCACATCCCGAGCTGACTCTAACCAAATTGCCTCTGTGCTGTGTAAAGAAACCAGCTGGCATCTGCTTGAGTCAACCTGGCTGTTCTTGGGGGCAGGAAGCCCCTCACCTCTGACTGGGGTTAAACCAAACCCTCCACCCTGCTTTCTGGAACTAAAGCTTGTCTGGGGCCTGCAATTCGCATGGTGCCTTGGGGAAATACCAGGCCAGGATCTCCAAGGTGTTTCCCTATCAGTTCCCACATGTCAGGCTCTGGGCTTCAGGCTGGGCCCTTTGCCCATGGCACAGAAAGGAGTGAGTGAGTGTGCCCCTCCTCTGTTGGGGGAGCTGGGTGTGTCTTTGAGCTTCAGCAAGGCGTCTCCCTGCTTTTATCTCCTGCCACCTGCTGTTAGCTGCACTGGACCCTAACTGAGAGGTCAGAAATGGCTGCTCCCTGAGGGCTGGGATAGGGCTGCAGCCCCGGGCTAATTGCCCAGCTGGTCCACAGGTTCCCCTGAGATCAGTATGGTCTTAAGTCCCAGCTTGCACTGAGTGGAGGGTTCCCCTGTTCCTGTGGGGCTACAACTTTTTGCAGGGGAGGGACATTAAAAGAGGTGTTGTTTAGGTTCATGCTGGGTGAGCCCACTGGTTCTGCTTTACCATTTGGTTACAATGAAGCCTCTTTAAATGCAGGTCCCTGGTGCAAGCAGCCATTGACTCCAGTGTAAAGCACGTGGGAAATGCTTCCCTGCTGCCCATACAGGGATTTCTACTTTCTCAGCAGTCTGATGCATGAGGTGCTGGAAGGCAGGAACAGGGGAGTTCCAGAGGGGTAGCCTTGTTCAGCAAAACAAACAAGAGTCCTGCGGCAGTCTTAAAGACTAATAAACTTATTTATCATGTGAGCTTTCATGGGAGAAAATCCCATTTTGTCAGACACTTGAAGATGAGGAATTAAAGACCATGCCCCATTCCCTGACTGTGGGGCCTGGCTGCCCATGGATGATCCCAGAGAGAGCAGAGATGAGTCCAGTATGGTGGTGCTTGAGCCATACAGATATGAAAGAAGAGGTCAGCAGCAAGAATTAGATCTCTGACCTGATCATCACCCCTGTGAAATGAATCAATCTTTCCAAAGAAACCACTTCTTCCCCTTTGCCTCTTAGCACTAGGCTGGGCCAGGACATGAAGGAGAACCAGAATCAGTTTGTTTCTGTGAGTGAAAACAGACTCAGCAATTTGGGAAGGGAGAAAGGGTCATTTAAATGGGTTTTCAAATCTCAGCGGGTTTTCTGGGATCAGCCTGTTTTAAAAAATGAATTGTACATATCTCAAAGTAACCAAGAATTCAGCAGTTGCAGCCTGTGTGAAAGAACATGTCCTGCAAGTCAATTCCATGGGGCAGCATTTGCGTTGTTTGATGTGGGGAGATTTTCTTAAAGCCAAGCTCCTGGAGTCAGGTGAATACGTGATCAGCTCAGCTTACATACTGAAGTAAATTGGCAATGTGGTAGACATGCTTGTCTCAGGACATGAGAGAAACAAGATGGATGAGGGAGTAGCTTTTATTGGACCAACATCTGTTGGTGCAAGAGACAAATTTTCAAACTTGCATGGAGCTCGTCACATCTGGGAGCAGGAACCCTTGTTCTTCTGCCAACAGAAGTTGATCCAATAAAAGATATTCCCTCCCCTACTTGGGCCGTTTCATTAAAAAGTAAGTTCAGTTTGGATTCAGAGAAAAACTGGATCCTGAGTGGAGCCCCAAGAGCTCAGAAATCAAAAAAGAAAGATGACAACTCTCTTGTCTTGATAAAGACTCATGCAAGTTCCCCCATTTTCAAAGCACCTGATGAAGTGGAATTTTTCTCATGACAGCTCATGCAAAAAATAAATTTGTTAGTCTTTAAGTGCCACAGGACTCTGTGTTTCTTTGTTTTATATGACATTAAAATCAGTCATCATTTTGGGGGCATTGGATCCTGATTTTTGAGCACTCACAGCTGGCTCTACAGAGAGCCTCCATGGAAGAAAGTCGGTGGAGAAATGGCTTTTGCTGACTTGTTTAATAGGAAGAGATGGAGCAACCCAGCAGTTGGCTGGGTTTAGTATCAGAGTAATTTGGTTTACTACAGTGCAGGACCTCTCCAGTCACAGCCTAGAGCCTGACTGCGCTAGGCGCTGCACAGACAGAACAAAATGACAGTCCCTGCCTCAAACGCCTTACACTGTAAATATAGCAGGCCAACTGGGTGTAGTCAGTTCTCCGCTTCCCCTTTTGTGAGGGGGTTTTTCTGGTTGGTTCCCTGTGGGGAAGTACCTGCCAGTCAGCCGGAGAAGGACTGTCTAGCTGGAAGAGCAAGCGCAAGGAGTCAGGGTTCCTTGATGCTGGTTCTGCTGTGGGGTGGGAGTGAGGTTGAGTGGGTACAAGAAGGAGTGGGGAGTCAGGACCCCAGCATCTTAGTCCTGTCTTTGACATGGCCTAGCTGGGTGTTCTCAGTCCAGCCCCTGTTGTTCTTTGGGCTTCACTCCATTCCTCTGTTCTGGGGCCATGGTGGAGAGAGAGATCGGGAATCTTGGTTAATGAAGTATTTCTGTAAAGCCTTTTAAGAGACACCACTCAGTGCAGGAGAATGGGGAGGACAGCCCAGCTGTGAGCGGGACGCGGCGATGGATGGTGCATCTGGGCACATCTAGCAGTGATGAGCGCATCCCCCTTCATCAGATCCCCCCACACAGCTGCTGAGTGGCTGCGGCATGTAAACAAACCTCTGGTGGTGTCAGCTGGTGCAGGGGCATGAGTCCAGCCAGAGGGGGTGAAGGAAAGGAGCCCATCTGCCCGCAGGAGCCGGGGCAGCACAACGGCCAGGCCTCCTACCCCTCACTACAAGAGCAGGGCCTCTCGGCCTGGCAGTCAGACAAGGCCACAAAACCCAAGCTAAAATGGGACATGCTGGGGCATTTGACCCTGGCGGTGCATCACGACCCGGGCTGACGCTGCTGGGTTCAGGCAGAGAGGGGCAGGCACAGTTGTTGCAGTTTTAAAGACACGGCCTTGTAGGGTCCTTGGATTTGCCCACGTGCAGGAGGCTTCACATCATGCGTTTGATGCGCTAGACCTGGATCCTGGCAGATTATGGGTTTAGGGGTGTTAGAGTTAGGGGCATTAGAGGCTGACCTGGGAACAAGCCAGGTTCAGGGGCATTGCTGTTGTCCACCCATGCCCCGAGCCAGGTTTCCGGCTCGTCTGAGGACGTGGGATATTCTCCCACGCAAGCTCATGCGCTAAATCTTTAAGTGCCACGAGACTCCTCGCTTTTTCGGCTTTACTAGACCAACACGGCTGCCCCTTTGGAGCCAGGCCCAGCGCCCGGCTCCTCTGACCCCGGCGGGGCCCCTCCCCAGAGAAGCAGCCCGGCTGCGCTGGGCGCCCCGACGCCCCAGCCCCGCGCCAAGCCGGGAGGTGGGGGCGGGGAGGGGAAAAAGGGGCGCTGCCGCTTTAAAGATGCAAATCGCCAGGCACGAGTAACAAGCCCCGCCGCCCGGGCCAATCAGCGGCCGCGCCAGTGTTCCTTTGTAACCAGCACCTGCCGGCCGGCCAATCCCGGCGGGGCCCGGGCGTGGGCCACGCCCCCGCTCCAGCGCCGCCGGTCTGGGGGGCGGCCAGGCGAGGCTGCAGCGGGGCGGTGGGTGGCTGCTCGCCGCCGGCTGCGGGGAGGTGAGTGTGTCCGGCCGGGGGCTGCCGTGCGGGGCTCGGCCTCTCCCCCCATTGCACCCACCGGTCCCCCTACGGGACCCCGCTCCGCACGGGGACCTGCAGCGCCGAGCCCCCGGCCCGGGGACTGGCCGCAGGTGTCTGTGTGTCGGTGCGGGGACAGGGCGCGTGCAATGAGCTCTGCGGGGCCAGTGGGGCCAGATCCCCCCGTTGGGTGGCAATGGGCCCAGCCCCAGTGGGGCCAGATCCCCCCGTTGGGTGGCAATGGGCCCAGCCCCAGTGGGGCCAGATTTGCCCCCCATTTATTGGCAGCAGGCCCCAGCCCCCCTGTGCGCCAGTTTCTCTCCCCCCATTTGTTGGCAGTGGGTTCCAGCTGCCGTAGGGGCCAGATTGCCTCTCTCCCCCCATTTGTTGGCAGTGGGCCCTGGCCCCCCGCTGAACACAGCCATCACAGCAGCGAGGGTCAGGCCTGGCAAATTCACAGCCTGGGCTCAGCCCTCAGGGGTTTGGGAGGGTGGGTGTGGGAAGGAGGCGTTGGGGTGTGTGATCATGGCGAGGGTGGGGGGTGGCAGATGCGCAGCTGGGTGGGAAGGCGCTGGTAGTGGTTTTTGCAGTCACTTGCTTGAAATATTCCAGCCCTGCCAGTTTGGGGAGCGTGGCTGCGTTCTGGGGTGAAGGTCGTTCGGTAGGGGGGGGGGCTGGGTCCGGGTTGACTCAGCCTCACGGCAGACCCAGATCTCTCGTCTGACTCGGTGGGGTGGCGATGGATGGATTTTAGTCTGGGGGAGGGTTTTCGTTAAGCTTAGCAGGCATGCAGGATGTGGTCCCCATGTGGGGAATGGGGTTGCCCCTCTGCCTGGTTCCAGCAGGTGCAGGAGGCAGGCAGATTTCTGCCTCTGTGTGTGTGGGGGGTGGTGGTGAGGGGGGAGGAAGTACCTCCGTGCGTGGTTGTCTCTGTTGAAGGCTGAACAAGCGCCAGGCTGTCGGTCTGTCTTAGCGCCGTGGCGTGCGTACTCGTGACAAGAGGCAGAACCGAAAGCGCGCCAGCTCCTCGCTAAGCGTTCTTCAGGGGCGCCGTTTAAACGTTCTGTTTTTCTTTCATCTGCCACGCGTGAGCCCTTTGATACCTTTGACGTGAGGCGACGGCGCTCTCGTGGATGTGGCTGGTTGGTGGGTACGGCGAACCTGGCGGGGGCCTTGTTTGCAGCCAGGGCGAAGGGGCTCGCGGGTGGCTGGTGCTCTGATTAGCAAGGCATCAATCGTTTCAATGAAGGGTTGAAAATCAGGTGGTGGAAGCATGGGCAGGAGGGGGCGGCTACATCTTCCTTGACCTGTCACCCAAGGAACAAGTGGGTGGTGGGTGCTTTGTGGCCGGTTGTGCCTTCCTGCTTCACCAGGATGCATCTGCAAATGACCATCGTGCATGTTTCATTCCTGGGGGGCTTGGCTTGACTGAGCCGTGTGCCCTCTGTTACCCCAGTTGAGGAACCTTTGAGGGTCCGTGTTTTGTCTGGATGCTGGGAAGCACTGTTGCTTGGTTTCTGCTCCCTGCCCATCTGACAGTCTCCAGTAACGTTGCTGCTCACTCCCATTCGGGTGCTGACCTGCTCTGGTGCAAATCCCAGG
Organism: Podocnemis expansa; assembly: GCA_007922195.1. Lineage (NCBI taxonomy): Eukaryota > Metazoa > Chordata > Testudines > Podocnemididae > Podocnemis > Podocnemis expansa. Next base: position 7,781,593 of record ML682020.1, on the reverse strand, counting down.
AGGATTTGAACCTGGGACCTTTAGCCCAGACCTGGGTGAGCCAAAGTGGTAGCAGTAGCAATAGTAGAGCATTATCCTCCCAGGTGCCAGCCAGGAGAGGGCAACATACTGCCCGCTTTGCAAGCCGGGTTCATGCTGAGTGGGAAGTGCTGCCAGGCCTGGCAGTTGTCCTAGGCTGGTGGGATGATCTGGGGTTGGCACAGTGGCACTTGGACGGGTGATGCCCTTCGTGGCTGCAGCCAAGCAAGGGCCAGTTTGACTCCTTGGGCACCTGTGCTGTGTCCGCCGAGAGCTCTGGAATCCTGCCTCCTCTCGGCAGAGCTTCCCGGCCCATTCTGCAGCCCAGCCTTAAAGCTCCTGGTCAGGGCTGTTTCTGGGAAGGGTGGAAAACCATGTGGGACGCTTTGTTCCAGCCTCCCCAGACTTCTCCTGCCCCAGAGGGCAGGCACAGGGAGTGGAAAGGGCTCTCTGTTCCATTGAGAACTTGGCTTGGCAAAGCGGCTGGTCCCTGTTTCAGCTTCTCTCTGAGCCGGGGAAAACCTGCTACGCCTGTGACTGAAGGAAGCTAGAGGCCTGGCAGACTGTGCCTGGGCATTTTGAAGGGGGTGGGGCAGTGTCAAGCACTGATCAGGGTGGGGGAGCTTCCGGCTGCTGATTTTCGGTAGTACCAGCTTCCCGGTGATGGATTGACAGCTGCTCCTGGGAGAGGGTGAGATCGGGGCCTGGTGTGCTCATTTCCTGCGTCCACGCAGGAGGCGCAGAGGTGGTGCCAGGCTGTTGAGACTAGCGCTCGTTGTTTGTGTGTGTATTAATCTGTTCCACACACCGCCTGGTTCCTGCCAAACCTGCTGCCCTGCAGGCCTAGCCCTGGCTGTCTTGCTCTGACCATCCGCTTCATGCATCTTATTCAGGCCTTGCCCAGATTGGCAGCCTGTCCTGGAAAGGCCCCGGGGAGCAGGGTAAGTTCTGGTCTAGCTGGCTGAGCTGAATTCCTTTCCCAGTTTTCCTGCTTTCCCCGCCCCTGGACTGAGATGGGAGTCATGCAGCTGGGTGCTGAGTTCCAGGGATCATCTCCCTGTAGGTGCAAATGGCCGAAGGTGTGATTGCTGGATTTGATGGGTGCCTGGAAAATCGAGAGAGGGCGTGCATTTGTTAGCCTTGAGCAGGGGCCTGTGGATCCGGAGAGCAGAGGGTCAGGATTCCTGTGGACTAGTGATCAGTGCATGCGTGCATCTGTGGCAGGGCGCCTGGAGTGTGCTGCAGGCCTCACCAGCGACTTAAGTGATTTCAGGCAAGTCGCTTCACCTGGCCGTGGCCATTGTGGCCTTGACATATGCCTGCAGGAGTCTGACTGGCTCCAGGGCAGGGAATTTCATCCGCTGTGTCTCAGTTTTCCCTCTTGGGGTTGCAAAGCTCAACAAAGCTTCTGGAGATCTGCAGGCGGCAGGTGTCTGGCCATATCTTTCCCCAGGAAGTAAAAAAGGATGCTCTGAACTCAAGGTAGCCAGCAGGGGGCCAAGCCCGGCCAGGACTTGGCCGTCTGTAGCTCCAACGTGAGTGAGCATGTCGAAGCGAAGGCTGACAGGGACCTTGGGGTTCACATTAAGCTTGTTACCATGGGCGAGAGCTGCAAATTGCCTTGTCCTGGCCTGGCTTTCCCCTCATGGTGGCTCACCGGTGTAAGAGCTCCTGAGGGAGATGAGGTCTGAGGGCGCAGTTTTGGTAGGGTGCTGAACTGTCCGGTGCCAGTCTCGGTGGAAAGAAGTCAGCAGTTTTAGGGGATTGGTGCAGTGCCCAGTCCTTATTTACGCCTTGCATCACCCAGGAGCTCTGACAATGGCTCTGGCCTCCACTGTGCCAGGCGCTGTACGAACACAGACTGAAATGATGGTCCTGGCCCCAGTGAGCATGCAGTCTGGCAATGCCCCTCTGGCTGCCCTGAATAAGGCTTCCCCTCACTGGTGCTTTAGGCTGAGGTTTCAGAGACTTTGTGTGCTAGCCCTGCCAACTGTTCTCAGGGGGAATGGCTGGGCATGAGGCCTGCTGGTGGGGGAACCTCACCCGCCTCCCGGCCCTGAGTTAGTTTGTGGTTTGTCGGTTCCACCCACCACAGGAACACTGGGGGGCAAGAACCAAGGCTGGAGCAACCCAGGGCCAAGGATCTGGGGAGCAAGGGTGATGGGGCCTAGAACTGCTGGGGTGGATGAATGGAAGGAGGCAGCAGGATTTCTTGCTTCCTGGTTCATGTCACCTGCTTTTTGGCCTGTGTCACATTGCTGTGCGTGGTTAAACAGCTGCCACATTCCACACCAGAGGCAGCTGCATTTCAGTGAGCAAGGATCATGATGGACAGGGTGGAGAGGATTATGGAAAGATGGATCCCTTCATTAGCACAGTGCCCTCCTGGCTGGGAGTGCAAGATTCCTTCTCTCCGTCCCTGCCACCATTAACAGCTGGCGATTCTCACCGCCCTGGGGAGTCTGTGTTGAAGTTGGGTGCCGAGGGGTGCCAAAGTCATCACAGAGATGGGCTGGTGGAGTCATCCCCTCTACCCGGCGAAGGGCTGTGTGGTGATGCCAGGCTGCCCAGCGGTGGGGTGCCATCCCTGCGCTGCTGTGGCTGCGTCCAGGAATCTCTCTGGCCTGGTTAGAAGAGTCTCACTGCAAAATTGGTTCCCAGCTGGTGTAAGGTGGTGTCCCAACACCCAGAACAAGGACACCTCCCAGCTGGTGCAGCATGGAGGAAGGGTCCCCAGCTTCCTCCTGCTGCCAGGCAGGTCCCCCTTATCGATTCCCAAGGCCACAGAGCAGTGGGATTGATCAACTTCCATGCTGGTTTGTTGCTGCCACTCTGCTCCCAAGTGGGTCCCCCTCTCGGCCTGTGAGCCAGGTGCCACGTCTGCGCAGCTGTGGGCAGGGGAAGGCGAAGCTGTTGTGGAGAGGCTGGGTGAGCGGGGACCAGCTCCCCTGCAGGAAGGAAGCTCTGTCTCCCTGGATGCCTTTGAAAGACTATGGTGGGGGTGGTGTGAGTCTGCGGCGGAGTGCGGTAGGTCAGAAGCAGCGGGGCCCAGTGGGTAGAGCATTGGTCAGGGACTCGGCGCTCTCTATTCTGTTCCCAGATTGGCTGTTAGGTTGCTGGGTGACCTCAGGCAAGTCACTTCCCCTTTCTGGGCCTCAGTTTCCCTCCAACCCTTCCCCTCCTCTATGAAATGCCCTGAGTCCCATGGCTGAGAGGCAGCGAATGTGCAAAGCAGCCCTACTGCTTGAGATGGGGTTGGTTATGAAATGCCCCAAGCTGAGACCCTGCCGGTCATGTCACGTGTGCCAGCCAGGCAAGAGGAGGCTTCGGGGCGCCCCGCCAGGCTGGCATGGAGACGGTGGGCAGCAGGAGCAGGCACTCACAGGTGTTGATTCTGCTGAACTGGCCGGTGCCCCCCTCCCGGCTCCCTGCGGCGGAAGCAGCGCTATATTAACTTCTGGTTTCTCTCTCTCAGCTCTGCTGGGTCCCCTGGGAGGACAGAGCTGAGGATGAGCCAGACGGGCCCGTGTGCCTCTCAGTGCTGGGTGAGTCCTGCGGCCCCAGGGGATTGGTGGGGGCAGGCCCTGCTATGGATGGGGTTTACGCCCAGCACGGGGGGCCAGGAACTGAGTGGCTGCTGTTGACCCCTGACCCCCAGGCCCAGAAGGGAAAAGGAAAAAAACAGCACGTGAAGATTTTCTGGTTTCCTGTTTTTCTCGCCTGTGTGGTGGGGGAGGAGTGGGCTGGAGATTGGGGCTGCCCCCCCCCCACCATTTGCAGTGCCTGGGACCCTGCCCCACAAGGTTGCTGGAGCAGATGATGCAGAGGTGATTGCAGGCCAGCCAGGCTTGCCCCCACCCCCAGGTTAGAGAACTCGGGACCAAGTGGGTGCTGAGGGTCTCTGCAAGGTTGAATCTGGGCCTTTTTTTTTTTTTTCATGTGGCCCAATGACCCCATCTGAGCTGTGGAAGGGAGGGTTGGGAGCCAGGGCGCCTGGGTTCTGTTCCTGTTTCTGACTTGCTCTGTAACCTTGGGCGAATCCCTGCTTCGTGCCTCTGTTTCCCCACATGGAAGGTGCCCCAGGTGGGAGGCGCTTTGGCAAGTGGCTGCCTGCAAAAGGCCCTGTCAGTGTGGGAGGGCGGTGGAGCCTCATGCATTATTTAGCAACGTCTCCGATGTCAGCTCGGGCTGCCTTCCTCGAGTGTCCGATCTCTGGAGCCTTGCCATGGTACTCAGCACCCATTGGCTGCCTGGTGCTGATCCGTCTTCCTCGCTGGGCTGTGCTATGCCAGCCCACTGGGGGCTTCCTGCATGAGGGGCTCACGTCCAGGGGCCAGAGCCACCTTGGGGTCAGAGAGAGCCATCCTCCAAATTCTGCCCGAAACCCCGGTGGGACCGCAGAGGGTGTCTGGGTGGCAGAGCCAGCCCCGTTGGCCTTTGGGAGGGTGAGACCAGGGTGGTGTGTGCGGGCACAGCCGCTCTCTGGGCTGGAGCGAGTGGGAAATAAAGAACAGCCAGTTTCCATGGCTACAGCGAGCTGATTAGTTATTAAAAGAAACGCACGCCACTTTTCTAAAGCGCTTCGCCCCCGACAGACCCTCTCTTTGTGGCCCCCCACCAGCATCACGCAGTCATGATTATTTATCCCCACCAGCCTGCAGGGATGGGAGAGAAGCTGGCTGGCTCCGCTCTGAGTGGGGAAACCGAGGCATGGGGGTACACCAATGTCTGCAGGGAGTCAGTGGCAGAATGCGAGAGGGATCCTGAATTCTCCTGAGCCCTGCCTGGCTCTTTGGCAGCCTGCAGCCTGCCCATGTGAGCAGCTGGGTGAAGTGCTTCACTGATCCAGTCAGCCTCTGTTTTGGAGGTGGGGAAACTGAGTCACTGGCTGGACTAACCATTCCAAATCGGGTAGAGCTGGGGATAGGACTTGATGCCTGGAGTCCCAGCTCTAGCCACTAGACCCTGTTTCCTCCTGGAGCTGGTAATAGAAGCCAGGAATCCTGACACCCATCTTCCCTTCCTCGAACCCCTTGAGAATGTCAACAGCCTGGAAGGATGACATATCAAGCCTAGTCCGCAAAATCCCCCTGGGACCATCCTCTTGTTGTCTTGTTAAACAGCTCCTTCTGGAGCAATGATCTCTCTGTCCCACTATGCTTCCCCTGCGGCTCGACAGGGACCAGCCATCAGCCGCCACCTGATCTCTCCATGTTTGCTTCAGAGGCTGAAGAGTTGAGCTGTAGGATCCAGGGGAGGGCATCGTCCTGGCCGGCTCCAAGATGTCCTGTTTCAAGGAGCACTTCTGGGTAAGCAAATCCTCCTGGTACGTTGAGGAGACTGAGCTGGGCATTTGAAAGTAGTTGGGCTGTTCTTTAGCATCCTGGGAGAGATGGGTCCTGTCCTGTCTGTAAATCCCACATTTGACCCTAAAGCAATGGGGGGGCTCTCTTGCAGCATGTATAGCTCCAGCCCCCATGGCTCTAGTTTGTTAAAATCCAGCAGGTTGCTGGCCCCAGTGCTGGTGTGGGATCCAGCTGACCTGGAATCTGAGCTGTATGGGGGGAGATTTGCACAGTAGGGGTGTCTAAATTCCTTCTCCAGCCTCTGCTGGCATTTGCTGCACCCTGGCCAGCCCTGGGATATGCCTTGGCCTGGCAGGGGGCACCGTGGGGACGGTTCTCTGCCATTAATTTGTTAGACTTTCCAAGTCAAGGCGTTGCCAGTAATGTTTGGCTTTAATTGGACATGAAACACGAGGGCCTTGTTAGTTCCTGGAAGCTGCCGGTGAGCCCCCAGAACCAAGAACGCTGACTCCAGGCAGGTTTGTGGGGGGAGGATCAGATGAACCGAAGCGCGAGTTCTGTGGGGGTTGGGCTGTTGGCCGTGTTGGGTAGAGCAGAGACAGGGACAGAGCCAGGCATGGGCTCTGGCTGGCAGAGAACCCTGCAGTGCCTGTGGGCAGAGCTTTCACTAGCTCGACTGATATCTTCTCTCCATTATGCAGCTGGGAAACTGAGGCAGTAATGGGCCTGCTGTCTTGCAGCAAATTGGTGGCGATGCTGGGAATAGGAGCCGGGAGTTCTGACTCTCCTTCCCCCTTGCCAGACTCTAACCTACTGGCCTGTCTTCCTGGCCATGCTGCCACTCAGGCAGCTGCATGCTGCAGGCTGGCTTTGGAGTGTGCCCACCCATGTGGGATGGTGGGTGTGGATGTGGCCTGGGGGACCATGCACAGATCTGATAGCCAGGAGACATAGGCTGTCGCTGGGTTGCGGTGGCTCTGCCGAGCCCCTTGGGTCTGCTGTGCTTGTGGGTCATGCCTGTGAGAGATCCTTGTGTGGGGACTGGCCTCTCGTGCCCTGCTCAGATCACCTCTTGTAGCTGGAGATTCAGTGTGGGGCTGCAAGTAGGACAGAGTTATGGTGCAGCCCAGGGCTGTGCACCGTGATGGGCCTGAGTTCTCTGGTTTGGGCAGGACTGGCCATTGGGCACATTGTCGCACCTTGGCTGGGTTTCCCCTAGCCTTGTGCACGCCCACTCTCCCAAGAGGGGAATTTCCATCCTCTGTGGTCTGCTCTGGGGGTCAGGTGGCTGGTTTCCTCCAGCCGGCCATGGGGCTCTCTGTCTGCGGAGGGAAATGGTTAGTGACAGAGATGGCTGTGGGCAGAGTCAGTGTGTCCCTGGAGATGTGGGGGCGGTACAAAGGGGGGCGAGGAGGACTGGCCAGCTATGCCATGTGGCTCCCTGGTGGAAGATGCCAGCCCCTCTCTCTATGCTGGGGAAAGACATGGTTTAATTTTGGTTTTCACCTGTCTCACGTGCCCTTGGACATCTCCAGTGCATTATAGTAGTGCCCCACAGAGCTCACAGTCTAAAGAGACACATGAAGGGAGGGGAAACTGAGGCACGTGTGTGTGACTTGCCTAAGGTAATCGCTTGCTGACGACTAGGCTGTGCCACCTCCCTTAACCATCCCACTGGCATCAAGGTGCTTCCAGGTGGCCATGGGTGCCAGGAGACAGCTGTTAGTGCACTAAAAGGGGGTGTCTGGCATGGCTATAAGATACATGCCGGCCACTGCCTAGCCTCACTGGGATGAGGGCACCCTCTGTCCATGCAGAGGAGAGGGAGCCATGAGCAGGTGCAGCCCTTTCTGGGTCTTGGACCTGGCCTGGGTACAAGCTGAGAGCCGCTTCCTTCTCATCAATTGCCAGCCCCCTGCCTGGGGAGGGGGGGGTGTCTGTGCCCCCTCTGCCCCCAAAACTCCCCCCTCGTTCCTCAAATCATATCTAGTTTGTAGGCAGGAGGGCAAAGTTGTAGCTAGGCAACACCATCGCCTATAGCAACGGGACTCGGGTGCTGGTGCCAGCCCTGTGTGCCACTCTCCCCTTGCCGCCCCCATGGCTCTGCCAGGCAGCTCCTCTTTTTTAAAGCAACAGCACCCCTTTTCCCTGCCCCACTTGAAATCTGCAGTCAAGGAGCTGCCAGTGCCCTGGGGACTGGGTCTGGGCTGTGCTGAGGCCAGCCTGGAAAGGCTTTGGGGTGCGTGGTATGTGCCACAGTTGGGCCTCGGACCAAGGAGTTCTGCCTCCCTTGCCTGTTGCTCTATGCTGGGGGCATGAGATGCTGGTGGCGCAGGGGGGCTGCTGCAGTGAACTGTCCCCCTTGTTTTGCAGCCTGTGGCTCCCACCCTGTCCTCCCTCACAGATTCCCCACCAAGATAAGAGCCAGTTGTTGCCTGGCCTGCTTGTGCTTGTGGGCCTGGGAACTGAGGACACCTGGTGGGGTCAAAGGCTGCCCGATTCTGCTTGCACAAGTTACTTCCATACCCTATGCCTCAGTTTCCCTGTGGCTTTAACACAAGGCTAGTGATGCTCAGGAGGGAGTTGTGAGCCTTCATTATCTGCTGCACCTCCCACATCCCAGTCCCCCAGCTTGTTTCACACCCCACTCCCCCACGTCCTGCACTTCCAGCCTGTCTCCCCAGGAGCTGTGGGGTGCCAGGGCAGGAACAGACTGGTCATGGGCATATGGGAGCTCGCCTGTTGGGTGCCTACAATGTGGGGGGCGGTCTGGTGAATTTCCGGGGCATTGCCCACCCTTTCCCTTTCTTCCCCTCAGCAGCCCCCACCTGTGGGTATTTCATCCTCAACTCTAGTGCAGAGCCAGAGGTGCCTCTGCGTGGGCCCATTCCCTGGGCCTGGCCGGGGTAGGCTTAGGGAGGAGTGGGTAGGTTGCCCCTTGGCCCCAGAACCTGGGTGAGGGTCGTCTCAGCTGCCACCCTTTGCCTCTCAGATCTTGGCACCAAGTAGCTGCCAGTCAGTCCCTCTCCCTGCATGGCACCGCTGGACTCCTGCTTGTTTACACAGTGACTGTGGCTGGCACCGGCTCCCCCACCATGTGTGGGGAGCTGATGAGCCTGCAGCTGGGTGACTGGTTTGTTTACAAGAGGGCTGGAGAAGGGCGGGGGGAGCTTGAACTAGTCCAGGGTGCCCTGGAGCTGGTGGAGGGCATCCCCATGGCACCCCTTGTTTCTGGAGTGAGTGCTGGGGAGGGCTGGCAAATACCAGCCTTCAGCTGTGCCCCCCTCTGCCTTAGGGTGAGTGTGTTACCCTTTCCGAGGGCTTCCCCCCACTCCTGCTCCGTCTCCCCAGCCCCTGATCGCATGCTGGTGCCCACCAGGGTGGACACTCCTGGGTAGGGCAGTGGGCTGGAAGTCAGGGAACTTGGTTTTGGTACGTTGCCCTGCTGGTATCCCTCAGTCTGAACTTGAAGGCCTCTGCTAACCCAGCCCTGGGTTTCTGTCACCCCACCCCTCACCCCCACCAGCTCTGCTGGTACCCCTCAGTCCAACCCTCAGTGCCTTGCTATCCCAGGTCTGCTGCTTCTGCAGGAGTTGGCTCTGGGGAGGTTGGGGCATCTCTGAATCGAGGGGGGGGTACCTGGTCTGTGTATGGGGGAACCCCTTGGGGGTCCTGTTTGGGCTTGCAGCCAGAGCTTGGGACCCAGATGTCCCGTGGCTGCTCCCGCTAGCTTAGGGTTACCAGATGTCAGGCAAAAGGAGGACATGTCCTCCTTTTTAGCCTCATGTCCTCCATCTGGCAGGCATTTTAAAAAGACATGATTTTGTCTGGCTTTTTACTTACAGGGGTTAAAGTATGTGGAACTCCCTGGAACACCCTGTTTTTAGGGGGAAGCATTCCAGGGCCCCCTAAAAACAGAAGAATATTACATTAATACTACATTTTCTCCATGTGTCCTCCAATGTCCTCCTCCTCCTACTTCCCTGTCCTCCTTTCCAGGCTTTGGTATCTGGTAATCCTACGCCAGCTGCTGACACTCACTGGCGAGCACTGGGGGAGTGTTCAGCTCTGAGGAGGGTCTGGGTCCTGGTGGTGCTTTGTCCCCTTGACTCTCTGTTCCCTGCTGCCCTCACAGGGAGAGAAGAACCAGGGCTTCGATGTCCTCTACCACAACATGAAGCACGGGCAGGTCTCCACCAAGGAGCTGGCTGACTTTGTCCGCGAGAGGTAGGGCCAGGGACGCCTAGGGCCCATCTACGATCTGTGTCTTTCCCCCTTGTTCTGGATTCCCCTTCCTGCCTGTGGCCCCTTCCACCCTCCCAAGAGGGCACTGGCATAGCTCTGTCCCTGCGCTAGCAGGGAGCCGGTGCTGTGTGATGCTGAGCCATGGTGAGGGCACGGGGGCTGTCATGCCTTTTCCAGCTCCCCAGACTGAGGCTGGGTAGCGCCTTCCCCACCCCTGCAGGTTGCTCCCACCCTGGGCATTGCCCATTCTCTCCCCTCACACTCCTTCTCCTCTTTCTGCCGCAGGGCCACCGTGGAGGAAACCTACGCCAAGTCCATGGCCAAGCTGGCCAAGATGGCTGCCAACAGCACACAGCTTGGGTGAGCAGTGCAGGGATCAGGGCCAGTGCTGGGAGGAGGGGACGTGTGTCCAAGCCCTATCATTGCATGAGTCTCCTGCTGCTGTAATGGCCCCCCAGTGCTGTGGGGCTTCTCCCTTGTATCATCTTATGCGTCCATCCTTACCCTGGGGTGTCCCTTTGGACCAACTCAGTGCCAGCCACTGGGAGGGGTGCCACTGGGACCCAAGGCCCTTCCCACCACCCGGAGACCTGGTTGCCCACCTTGGGGCAGGACAGGAGGGTGGGATGTGCTCTCAGTGCCTGTGTCTCTCCCCTTCCCACCCGGCAGGACCTTCGCGCCACTCTGGGAGGTTTTCCGCATCTCCTCTGACAAGCTGGCCCTCTGCCACCTGGAACTGGTGAAGAAGCTGCATGACCTGCTCCGTGAGATTGCCCGTTACAGCGAGGAGCAGGGCAAGGTGCACAAGAAGGTACGTGCCCCCCCGCCATGTGCTGTGTGCTCACAGACCAGGGAGGCCTGAGTTTGCACTGGTCACGTGATGGGTGGCCGACTGCACCTGGATCTCACTGGGCCAGTTCTCCCCCCGCCCCCACCACCCCACCTAACAGCTGAGATGCCAAGGGTTGAATAGGGCTGGAAAGTTGAATTTCCCACTCCCCCCTGGGGGCTCCCCTGTGGGGCTGGGGAGCATTTGGGTGGGGAGCAGCTTCCCCTGCCCCACACCCCAGGCCTTCATGCTTCTGTCTTGCATCCCCCCCCCAGTCCAAGGAGGAGATGTCAGGGACCCTGGAGGCCATCCAGCTGTTTCAGGGGGTCGCCCAGTTGGTGCCCAAGTCCAAGGAGAACCATTACAGCAAATGCCTGGAAGCTGAGCGCCTGCGCCGGGAGGGTACCCACCAGAAGGAGATTGATAAGGTACTGGCGTTTGACGGGTAGAATGGAGCAGGGTGCCCCATCACTTGGGGGGCTGGCTAGCATGGGGAAGTGGGCTGATTGAGGCAAGGCCGTGCTCATTGCTGAGGGGTGCGGCCCAGACACCATCTTTCTGGGGTTAGGCAGAGCAGCTGGGCCATCACTCACAAGGCTTACCCCCCTGCACCCCTTCTGTCTTGCCCTGGCCAGGCTGAGCTGAAGTCGAAGAAGGCGGCTGAAGCCCTGCGCCGTGCAGTGGAGAAATACAATTTGGCCCGGGCTGACTTCGAGCAGAGAATGCTGGACTCAGCCATGGTAAGCAAGGAGGCGGGTACTGGTGCCATGATGGGGGGGGCGAGTGTGTGTTCAGCATCGAGGGACATCAAGAGGCTGTTGGGGAGGTGGGGGTGGTGGCAGGGGAGATCTGGCTCAAATCTCATTAGGGACAGGATGGGGGCAAGTGGGCTGGAAGGGGGCTGTCACTGCAGGGGCCCAGCTGGGCTGTAGGTGCCCAGAGAGAGCGACATCCCTGGAGCTCCCTCAATCTAACCTCTTCCCTGCAGCGATTCCAGGAGATAGAGGAGACCCACTTGCGCCATATGAAGGGGCTCATCAACTCCTACTCACACTCCCTGGAGGACACACATGTGCAAATTGGGCAGGTGGGTGCCCTGGGCCTCCCATGTTGGGTGAAGTTTGTGGTGGGAATGCATGTCCTGGAGTTAGGGAGAGGGCTGGGGGGTTTGTGCCATGGAGTGGGGTGAGGATGGGAGTTTGAGTGTGTTAGGAGGCAGTGGGAAGGTTTAGATGCTTAGGAGAGGACAGCTGTGGCCCCCACAAACTTTCTTCTTGCCCGAAGGAGGCTCTTCTGGGTGCAGGGCATGGCTGGGCATAGGGAGGCAGTGCATAGGGGGAGTGAATTGTGGGGAAGATGACCAGTGACGTGAGATGAGAGCAGTGGCCTCAATTCTTGCTCCCTTTCCCTGGCCCCAAGGTGCACGAGGAATTCAAGCAGAATGTGGAAAACATTGGCATCGAAGCCCTGCTGCAGAGATTTGCCGAGACCAAGGGCACCGGGCGCGAGAGGCCAGGTGAAGGGCACTGGTGGGGCTTGCTCCTGCATAGAACTGGGGGTGGGTGTCTTCCTGGCTGATCCCTGCTCTCTGTTTGCAGGTGCACTGGATTTCACGGAGTGCAGCACGGCCCCAGTGCAGGAAGGCAAGTACGTCTTTGCAGATGGCAGCCCCACGGGTGCTGGGACTCTGCCTGGGCCAGGGTTTCTTCTTGCTGCAGGCGGCTGGGGGCCAAACAGGAAGATGTGGGAGGGGAACTTCAGGATCCTTCCCAGGGAAGGGAGGGACTGGAGCCCTTGGCTGATGGGTGGCAGAGGCAATGCCCTTGAGAAGTAGCTGGAAGTGCCCAGGGTCCGGCCGTCCTGGCATGTCAGGAGAGACGTCTCTGGGGGAGGCTGGTGGGCTGAATCTGTTCCAGAAGCCCACTTGCCCACTCTGTCTCCCACAGGGCCCAAGAGGAGCCGCAGTAAAGCCTTCCGCATCCCCGGGCTGGGCCGGAGGGAGAGAGAGCGAGACACTGTGTGAGCCCTGTTATTCCCTGCTCCCCCTTCCATCCATCTGCCATCGCCCGCCACCGTGTCCCCCCCACATAACCCCCCACCCCAGCCCACGTTCCCGGAAGCTCGGCACAGTGCTGGGGTTTGACTCTGTCTCTCTCTTTTGCCCCCCAGGGAGTCCCCTGACACTGACCTGGTGAGTAGCTGCGACCTGACCCCAGCTGGGGGTGGGGGTGTCTGGCCTGATTCCTCCCTTTGCTGGCACCTGTGCGAGTGGCCCCTGATGCTGCCAGGCTCACTGGGCCCAGCATATGCCCACCTCAGAGGAACATGGGAACTGGGGCCGGGCGGCACCTGCCTGGGGCTCGTCTGGTGAATGGGGTGCGGGGGGAGCACTGGCTGTTCATCTGCTCCAGGCAGAGGTGACAGGCTGAGGGGTCACGTGCCTCCTACATTTCTGCCAAGAAGGGTTCACAACTGAGATGGGAGCTGCTTCTGGCCCCAGGGGGAGGAAGGAGGGTCCTGCAACATTGAAACTGCATCATTCTGACCCACCGCCCCCTGTTCGCCCAGCCTTGTGCCCCCCCCAGCTCTGGGAATGCCCCTCACTCCCAATCTGCAGCCCATGCTGTCCCATCTGCAGTGCTTGTCCTCCTGCTTGGTGCCCTGGGGATTGAATGGGTATGGCAGGAGGGCCAGGGTGGGGCATGTGACCACTCTGACCCCTCCCTCTCTTGTTTTACCCCGCAGACCGGTCCAGACGTGGATGAGGAAGGCTTCGCTGTGCGACCTGATGTTACCCACAACAGTATCCTGACCCTTGGCCGTGCTAACGTCGTCTGCAGATCCCCTGTGCCCGGTGAGCCAGGCTAGGCTCAGATCTGCCAGATGCCCTGGGACCCCATGAGCCTGAGAGATGTGGCCTTATGGTCCTCCAGCTCCTCCTGGGTGTCCCCATCTGGTAAAGGCCCCCTGGGAGCTAGGGGCCCACAGCCTTGAATGAATTGGCTTGGGGGTGTTAGTGGTGCTAGTTCCCAGTTGGGATTGGGGCCCATTGGGCCAGTTCTGCCTGGACAGAGCAGGAGGCGGGTGCTGCTCTGTGCAGCGCGTGGCCTGACCAAACCAGCCCCATTTCCCTGGTGGGGTGAATAGTAGCCCAGTGTTGCAGGGACATGCCTGGGCTACCCTGTGGAGTTTGTGGTGGAACCAGGATGAGACCCTGGGTCTCTGGGATCATAGCCCAGCCTCCCCAGGAGGGTGGAACCAGTTGGGCTGGAGTGAGTGTTGGCCCGGACTCCTGGGTTCCATGGAGGCACGGACAGTGAGCTGGGATGGAGGTGACACCTAGTGGGCAGCCAGGGGACTGGCAGGTGGAGGCTTTTCCCTTAACAAGCTCAGGCACCCACAGGACCCACGGCTGCTCGTCCAGCGACTCAGACTACGAAGATGAGGATGAGCCTCGCAAATTCTACATCCACATCAAGCCTGTGCAGCCGTGTGACGCCGCTGGTAGCGGCCAGGCCACTGTGGAGCAGCTCAAGGCAACAGTGGGGAACCTCCCCCTGCCCCCCAGCACTGGGGTGAGAGGGGCAAGGGGTTGAGATGCGGGGAGCCACTGGGGTGCACAGTCTAGTGGCTGGGAGGGCAGTAGGGCTGCTGGGGCTGTGAAGGGAAGGGTGTGGCGTGGCAAGGCTGCTCACTGCACCTCTGGTGACCCCCCTGCTTGTTCTCTTGTAGGGCACAGTGAAACGTCAGTTCTGCAGTAAGTGTGTCTCAGCTGATCTGTCCGTCTGTTGCTTGCCCCCCCCCCCACGGTTCCCCTGACCTGGGCTCTGAAGCAGAAGGTGTCCTGTGGGAAGGATGGGCGCTGGAGATTGTGGGTTCAACTGGCCAGGCGGGCACCTGCTCAGTAGGGGGCACTCATAGGGTGGGATGGGAATCTCCCACACAAGGCCCCTCGGCTCCCCACCACCTGTCAGGGGAAATGGTGCGAGTCGTGTCCCAGCAGTGCCCCCCGGAGTCTGGCTCTGCACCTCTTGGATACTCTGCACTATCTGCCACCCAAAGCAGTTTGTAATGGGAGGCCAGATCTACTCCCAGCCTTTGCAGAAGGTGGCCTAGATAACTGGGGGCCACCCTTCTCCAAGACTCCTAGCTCAGCACAGGCCCTGCTGCAGGGGGTGCTGACTGGCCCTGAGACACCCTCCTGGACACCATTCAGGGGAGGGTGGGTTATTTCTTACTTGGCCACCCAGTTTTCAGTCCTGGGGCCCCAGTAACACCTGCTGCATGGTTATTCCCCAGGGCACTTATCGGGATCGACAAGTGTCACAGTGGGAGTGGACTCTGATGTGATCCGGGGTACAGGTGAGGCCAAGACTCAGGGCAAGGAGGGTAACAAGGTGCTTTGCAAACCCTTCCCCTTTAACCACGGGGCCCTGTCCTAGCATACAGGAGTCACTGGTTGGTTGTTCTTGAAGGTCTGGCTGTGAAGTGGTTAATACTGAGAGCGAGGTGACCATCAGTAGGGGCCAGAGTTTACACTCACGTGAGAGGCCTGAGCGACCACCCACTCTGCCCTGTTGGCTCAACATCTCTGCCTATTCAGGCAAGGAGCCCCAGAAACTTTACCTAGCACGAGAGCTGGTGGAGCTGTCTGTAGTCGGGGAGTGTCTCTGCTAGTGGGGCCTGTGGCTGGGTGGGATGCAGGGGGAGGATGTTGGTGGGAGCTGGGACCTGGCTCAAATCTGTCTTTTTCCCTGAAGGTGACGAACCTGGGGAGCCGCAGCCGCACCACCCTGCTGTGTGGACTCGCAGGTATTGGGGTGCCTTTGGCATGGGGCAGAGGGGCTAATGGGGAGGGATGGATTTTGAGGCCCTGGCCCTGATGCCCCCACCCTTCCCAGGCCCTGCCTGTGTTGGAGTTCCTGCGGCTTCACTGCTGGACCCAGCCTAGCGTTCCCGATAGCCAGTGCTGCCTGCCTTGGTGAAGGGCGGCACCTGGGGGCAGAGGAGTAACTACGCATGGAGTCCTGCTGATCTTTCCCTGTTTTGGTCTGTCCCTAGTTGCACAGGGAAGTCCCAGCCGGATGCGTTGCCTTCCGCAGCCCTGTTTGGGCCCCCACTGGAATCGGCTTTCGAAGCGGAGGATTTCACAGGTAGTTGTGGTCTGCCGCAGCCTGTCAGGCCAGTGTTGCAGGAGGGGAAAGTGAGGCATGGAGGGTCAAGGTCCCACACTGGCAGAGTTGGAAAAGGAGCCCTGGTGTCCTGGCCCTCGCTTGGAGTTGGGGCTCCCCCCACTGGCCTTCGTATGCCATGCGTCCTTCATGCTCAGCTCTGCAGAACACCCCTTGCTTTCTGCTGGGTGGGGTGGTGTGTGCGTGTTGTCCTGCAGCTCTGTCCTCACTGTGCCCCCCACCCTCCCCGGTTCTGCACTAGCGTCTCCATGACAGGAAGGTTGCCTTGCCTCAACAGTGTCCCGAACTTGTGGCCTGGCCTCCAGCCCGTCCCCGTTTTCCTCCTCGTCCCCGGAGAATGTGGAAGACTCAGGCCTGGACTCTCCCTCGCACCCTGCCATGGGACCCTCGCCAGACTCCAGGCCCTGGACGCCCCAGAGCCCCCTCACCCGGCGGCCTGCCAAGGGCTCCCCGAGGCTCTCAGAGGAGCGGCGCACTCGGCCCCGTGCCACGTCTGCCTCAGAGGAGCAAAATGCCTGGCTGCCGTGGCCCAGCAGCCCTGCAGGGTGGCCCGGGGACCCCCCCTGCTTTGATGCCTTCAGCGGCTCCAAGCCCAGCAGGGAGAATGTGGGGGCTCAGCATGGCTCCTGCTGCTCCAGTGCTGTGGCCCCTTCGCCTGACCTCAGTGGGGACTCCCAGGCCCAAGTGGCCAGACCGCAAAATCCCATATCGGAGCAGGCCCTGCAGCCTTGCAAGCATGGGGCCTGCCCCTCTTCAGCCTCCTCATCCTCCCGGGTGTCTCCCAGTGAAGGGGAACCCTCCAGCCCCTCCCCGTGGACTTGCCAGGGAGCTGGCACCAGGCTAACAGACGGCAGTGCTCTGGCAGCTCCTGACCCCGGTGAGTAGCAGGAGGGTGTTGGTCCCCCTCAACCATGACCTGTGACCCCTGCTTTCCTAGCCACAGGCTCCCCTGCCCTCAGCTCTGCTGATGTCCCTCCGTCCTGACCAGCAGCTGCTCCACTGTTCTTTCCCCAGATCTCTCCTTCCTGCCTGGTGCCCCAGGTGAAGAGGGAATGTCTCTGTTTCAGTGCCAGGCTGAAATGCTCGCCCACCCACCCCCCTGACCCAAGTTTGGCTTCTGAACTCCTGTGGTTGGGGTTCCTAATCCTTCCCCCAGCAGGAGCCCAGCCCCGCCTGCCCAAAGCCATCTCCCATATGTCTCCCCCTCGCTGCCCTGCACCCGACCTTGTCTTACCTGCCCTTGTGCTTCTGTAGATCCTCCCCCTGCACCTGCCCTGCCCAGTGCTGCCCCCAAGGTGGCACCCCCACGGCGATCCAGGACAAAGCGGCCCACTCCGGGGCAGGCAGCCTGCAGCCACAGTGACCCGGTGGGTAGTGCGGCTATGTGCTGGGAGAAAGGGGGAATGGGGTGGTCTGTGGGTGATGTGAGCTCTGAGTACAGGGCTTGGAGTGTGAGTGGCAGAGGCTGACCCTGTTGTAGCCGGAGGTGCCAGGTTGAGGGCGCACAGGCAACTGGTTGGGGTACGGAGGCCCATGGGGCCCAGAGCCAGCTTTGTCAAGTGCCATTTTCCATCCCAATCCCTTCTGTCCTCACAGCACATGATGTGGGGGCAGAGCAGTGCTGTTTCCCCCGTTTCCCAGGTGGGGAAACTGAAGCACTGAGCAAGGAAACGACTCATCATTGAGGGTGTCTAGCAGACCTGGGGTTGAAGCCCCTGATCACCAGGGTACTAGCCCAGTACCTACAGGGAGCTGGCATTGCAGAACCTGTGGGGCGAGCAGGGGATCGTGGCTTTAACTCGGTTTTATTTTTTTGCTTTTTAAAGTGGTAGGTTCAAGCTAAAGGCATCCTCAAACACACCCTTCATGGGGCATGGCTGCATCTCAAGGTTAAAACCACCCTGGAGGTGGAGGGGTCTCTGGGGTGGCTGATTCCCAGCTCTTGCTGTGGCTCCTTTTGGCAGCACTTGGACTAGAGTAGATGCTAGCTCACAGGTCAGGTCAGGGTAGCTGGTTTTCTCCTGTTGGGTGGTGGCAGCTGGGGCTTAATGACCACAGGTGGGGGCTGGCCTGCCCAGTCCTGGAGCGGAGTGAGGGTCGGGGTTCTGGACCCAGGACTCCTGAGTTCTATTTCCAGCTCCACTCCTGGCTCACTGGATGACTCTGAGCAAGCTCCAGTCTCGTACTGTGCCTCAGTTTCTCTGCCTGGACAATGGAACAAATGCTTGACCCATTTGCAAAACACTTGGGGAATCCTAGGCTCTTCCAGAGGTCCATCCGCTCTCTGGCCCTGCTGCTGGGTTAGCTTGGCCTCCCCTGCCTGGAAGGTGACCTGCCAGCTTTGTTTTGCAGTCCCGCTCCCTCAGCCCATCTCCCCTGGGGATTTCTGGCCCTTCCCACTCTGCTCCGACCAGCCTGGGCGACCGCAGCTTCTTCCCCACCTCACAGCCAGCACTCGGTATGTACCATGGGCACAACTGTACAGCTGTGTGATGAGAGGTGGTGGGCTCTGGACTGGCTTTGATTGGCAGCTCCTCCCCCTGTCCCCCAGGGCTTTCACGAGGCCCCAGCCCTGTGGTGCTGGGATCCCAGGATGCACTGCCTGTGGCAACCGCCTTCACCGAGTACATCCATGCCTACTTCAAGGGCCAGGAGCCGGATAGGTAAGGTGGGGTGGGAGACGGGACCTGGCCTTAACTGCAGAGATGGCCTCGTTTATAGCCTGACCTTTGGCTGTCCCTGGAGGGCACCTGAACCTTCAGAAGGTCCTGAGCTGTAGTCTAAGGGTGCTGTGGTTATGGGGAGAGAAAGATGCAGCTGCAGGCCATGGGTTAGCACCAGAGCGAGGGGCTGGCCCCTGCTCACAAATCTTACGTGGCACGGGGGAGGGATGGGAGAGGGACTGGATCTCCCAGTTCCTACTGGGGGTGGATTTCTCATCCCCCCAGGGCCATTCCCTTTGTCATGCTGTCCTGCAGTGCAGGCTCCCCCCACGTTGTGGGGCGCTGAGCTCTCCCTGCCTCTCTTCGGGGGTACTGGGGAAGCTCTGTGCTGATGACCAGCTCCCCACAGCTGTTTGGTGAAGATCACAGGTGAGCTCACCATGTCCTTCCCTGCTGGCATCATCCGCATCTTCAGCGGGAGCTCGGCCCCACCCGTCCTGAGCTTCCGCTTGCTGAACACGGCGCCCATCGAGCGGTTTCTGCCCAGCACTGAACTGCTCTACAGGTACTGGGTCGGGGCTGCCAAGCTTGGGTGGGGTGCGGCAGGGGAGGGAGGTGGGAGGCCTGGGGGGGTTCCTGGGAATTTGGGGTTGGGGGGGAGATTCCAACCAGCCTGATTTGCTCCTCTCTATCACTGCCACAGTGACCTGTCCCAGAGTGATCCCAGCACCAAGGACTTCTGGCTCAACATGCCAGCACTGACCGGGTACCTGCAGAAACAGGCGGAGCTGGCTCCTGCAGCCTCCTACTACAACGTGGCCCTTCTCAAGTACCAGGTGAGGTGCCAGCAGGGTCATCCTGCCCATTTGGGATCCCCCATGGCCAGCTCCTCCAGCAGCCAGACAGCATGGCCAGGACTCGGCTTCTGTCCATGGTGGGCTAGAACAGATGCTCTGGAGGCATCAGGACTCCTGGGTTCTGTCCAGTTTTGGGAGGGGACTGGGGACTAGCATGTTAATGGTCGGGGAGGCTGCAGGAACCAGGACTCCTGTATTCTACCGTTTACTCCAACTCAGAGAGTGGGGTCCAGCAGGTTGGGGGAGGAGGATTAGAGACATCAGCACCCCTGCATTGCTGCCTGGGGTGCCAACCCATCTGGCTGCTCTCTGCTCCCCTCGTAGTTCTCCAAGCTGGGCCCAGACTCAGCCCCCCTGCAGCTGGCTGTGCACTGGGAGTGCTCAGCTGCTGCCACCCAGGTCAAAGTGGAGTACAGCTACAACGCCAGCGCCATGGCTGCACCCCAGCCCCTCACCAACGTCCAGGTGCTGTTGCCTGTAGAGGAGCCAGTCGCCAACGTCCGGCTGCAGCCTGCAGCCAGCTGGTGAGACGGGATGGGGAGGGAGGGGTGCAGGGGCTCAGACCCCAGTGTGTAATGGGGGATGCCTTGGCACCTCGCTGGGATTTGGAAGACCAGGAATGGCGCATGGGATGGCGCAGGGCTGCAGTCCCTGGGTGGAAGGAAGGGGGCAGGAGACTGGGAGCCAGGAGGGGTGGGAGAGATGCAGGGAGGGGCTAGCACTGTGTCTGCTGCTCACCCCTTGCTAAGCGTGGTGACATCTTCCCCATCTCTCACCCTGCAGGAACCTGGAGGAGAAGCGGCTGTTGTGGAGGTTGCTGGACATTCCTGGGGCACCAGACAGCGGAGGTGAGCAGTCCCAAGTGGGAGTGGAGAGGGGGCCAGCTGTAGCGAGGGGTGGGGCAGGCCTCCCACACTGGGTGCTGCTTGAGGCGTGGCTATTTGTGAACTGAAAACCTCAGGCCTTGGCTTGGATGCTCACTGACTGTAGGGGCTCTGGGGCGGCTGGGTGAGTGGTCGGTAGCTGAGTTTGGTGCCTTGTATGGGGCAGTCACCAGCTCCTGGTTCTGAACTGGGTTGACTAAAGGGAACGAGTCTGATGGTTCTCAGATCCTAACCAACCCCCCCGGCAGCTGTCCCTTGACCCCAAGGCGTGTCAGGCTCTATACTGTCCCCACAGGGCACTGTGCCCAGCCCAGTATGCTGGTGTCTGCTCTGCCCTGGGTAGACATGATTTGAACCTGCTCTGAGATCCCGGTGCCCCCATCTCTCTGTGTCGGTCCCCAGGCAGCGGTCACCTGTCTGCCAGCTGGGAGCCTCTATACGGCCCGAGCAAGCCCAGTCCTGTGGCAGCCCAGTTCACCAGCGAAGGCAGCACACTATCGGGTGTGGAGGTGGAGCTGGCGGGCAGCGGGTACAGGATGTCGCTGGTGAAGAAGAGGTTTGCTACAGGTAACCGCAACAACCAGGCACATTGAGGCGGTGAGAGGGAGAAGGGAGGGCTGCCTGCACACTGAGGATGCCTCCCCATCCTGTCTGTCCTTGTGCCCCCGTTTCCCCTCTTGTCATCCTGTGTTTAGATTGGATTCTCTTTAGGACCTGGCCTGTCTTTGTCTGTACAGGACCTGACACACTTCTGGCTGATCTAGAGTGGGTTGTTAACATGCTGCAGTAACAGGGGATCCCAGGGCAGGGTGTGTGTGGGGGCTGGCTAGAGCCCCTGTCCTCAGGGTGGTGCCTATGCTGGGTCGGGGACAGTCCCTGGCATCCGTCTCCTCCTTTCACTTGACCTCTCACCCTTGTTTCCTCTCCAGGCATTTATCTAGCTGGCTCCTGACCAGCAGGTCTCGTGCTCCTTGTACATTCCTGGTTTTACAGCCCAGCCACCCCAGGCCAGTTGCTGGTTTACCTGTTTGCTGGGGGGTTTCTAAACACTGGAACACAGTCTGAGGTGGGGCGGGAGGGGAGCAGGGATGGGCCCCGTCCCAAGGGACCAGCTGCCAGGCAGACAAGGAGGGAGGCTTCTGGAATTGTGCTGGATGGGCCGAGCCACTCAGGATTGCACTGGACAGAGAAGACCCTGCTCCCTATAAACCAAACTACTCCATTCTCCCCCAACCAGCCAAGCCAGGGGTCTCCTTGTTGTACCTGTGGAACCTCCTGCTGGTGGAGAACAGACCAGCTGCTGTACGGTGGGGGTCGGGGGGATACGGAGGGGGCTCGCCCTTTTAATAAACACTTTATTTTCTAATAAAACAACCAATCTATCTGTGATGCTTTGAAATTCTGGCCTGGTTTGGTGGTTGAGAATGAGAGCTAGAGGCTCCCTGGATTTGAGCTGCAGGTGGGGCAGGCTGGCCTCTTGCTTTGCCTCTTGCTGCAAGAGCTGCAGCCTACTGGTGCACTCTGGGCTGCACCTCTGCCCTGGCCGCCGACAGATGTTCTGCTGGCTGAGGGACCCCACCTGGCCTGCAGTCTCCATTTCACTCCGCCTCCTTTGGTCCTGTTGCCTGGTGCTGGGTGGGTGGGGTGTGGCGGCGGTCCTGAACCTGCAGCCTAGGTCTTAGGCTCTGGCAGGGGCTGGCTAAGCTGAGCACCCCTATTCACACTGTGCACAGTCTGTGCCGCGACACAGGCTATTCCAGGGTCAGGCGCTCCCCTTTTCTGGGATATCCCTCCTGCATAGGGTTACCAGATGTCAGGCAAAAGGAAGACAGTTCCTTCTTTTTACCTTAGAATCATAGAACCATAGGGTTGGAAGCGACCTCATGAGGTCATCTAGTCCAACCCCCTGCCAAAAAAAGCAGGACCATTCCCACTAAATTATTCCAGCCAGAGTTTTATCCAGCTGGGCCTTAAACATCTCCAAAGACAGAGATTCCACCACCTCCCTAGGTAGCCCATTCCAATGCTTTACCACCCTCCTAGTAAGAAAATTTTTCCTAATATCCAGCCTTGACCTCCCCAGCTGCAACTTGAAACTATTGCTCCTTGTTCTATCCTCCGTTACTGCTGAGAACAGCCTAGCTCCATCCTTCTTCGAGCATCCTTTCAGGTAGTTGAAGGCTGCTATCAAATCCCCCCTCAGTCTTTTCTTCTGGAGGCTAAATAAGCCTAGTTCCTTCAGTTTTTCTTCATAGCTCTTGTGCTCCAGTCCCTTGATCATTTTTGTTGCTCTCTGCTGGACTCTTTCTAATTTGTCCATGTCCTTTTTGTAGTGGGGAACCCAAAACTGGACACAGTATTCCAGATGTGGCCTTACCAGTGCAGAACAGATGGGAATGATCACATCCCTCGATCTGCTGGCAATGCTGCTTCTGATGCAGCCCAGTACGCCATTGGCCTTTTTGGCAGCAAGAGCACACTGCTGACTCCTATCCAGCTTCCCATCCACCAGGACCCCCAGGTCCCTTTCTACGGTGCTGCTACTTAGCTGATCGCTCCCCAGCCTGTAGCAGTTCAGGGGGTTTTCCATCCCGAGTGCAGGACTTTGCACTTGTCCTTGTTGAACCTCATGAGATTTCTATTGGCTCACTGCTCCAATTTGTCAAGGTCTTCCTGACTCTTCTCCCTGCCCTCCAGCATGTCTACTGTTCCCCCCAGCTTGGTGTCATCTGCAAACTTACTGAGTGTGCAATAAATCCCATCATCCAGATCATTAATGAAAATATTGAACAGAACTGGCCCCAGGAGTGACCCCTGGGGCACACCACTTGTTACTGGTTGCCAACTAGACATGGAGCCATTGATTCCTACATGCTGAAATCGTTGATCCAGCCAGTTCTCTATCCACCTTACAATCCACACATCCAACCCATACTTCCTTAACTTGCTGACAAGAATGCTGTGAGAAACTGTATCAAAAGCCTTGCTAAAGTCGAGGTATATCGCATCATGTCAATTTCCAAAGGGATAGCCATGGTAGTCTAGTCCAGCAAAAAAAAACAAGGAGTCGTGTGGCACTTTAACAGAT
>ML682020.1:7746805-7758411 GCA_007922195.1 Podocnemis expansa | reverse complement strand
TTTTCAAATTGTTTTAACTAACATTCACAGATTTGATTCAGAATGAAAATGATCTTATACTAATTAAAACACACCACTTTAAAAAAAGAGGTAATTGAAACACTTGTTTGAGGTTTTTTCACTTCTTAATCCACTCCAACACCAGTTTTGATTTCACTCTTACATCTTTTGCAATTACAAGTTTTCAGCACAGACCCTAGCCTTATGAACATTTATCAGATTGGGCACAAGAGCCGTGTGCCTGATCCCTATATCATAAAAATGAAAAGCCTAATTTTGCAGAGCAGCTGTGTGCAGCTTGTTTCACATGCAAGCCAGCTAGAAGGTCATTAGGCATGCTGAAGAAACAGTTACCTGCCTTCAGCCACAAGCCCAACCTCCTTTCTTACCCTCCACAGGTGTAGCTTGCACTCTACCTGTAAGAAAGCAGATCCATGCAGGTAGCTCTTGACTAATTCATGGCTTTTTGCTCCATTTTACAGAAGCCTAGTGGCCCTAATCTGTTTCCTCACATGCAGCAATTCTACATTTACTAGCTTTGATGTTTGCATGTTTTGTTTTACAAGAGGAACAAAATGAAGAACATTGCTTGTGGCGGCCCCAGGACCCTGTCTGCAATGGAGGAGTAGTCCTCCTCTACAGTGCTGATTCCCCACTGTGCCATGGAAGAGCATCCCACCGCAGTTGGAATGCCTGTCAGCTTGCTCAGGAGTCCCATAACCATGGAAATAGCAGCTTTGGTCTTCTCATAGCCAACCCAGAGACAGACCTGTGTAAGCAGAACTAGTATGCCCACATGAGAGATGTTTCTTACCACTGTCAGTTAGCTCAGGCAAGATTTCTCACAGACCCCATTCAATGCCTAGATGGCGATGCAACCAGAGGAGGACTTTCCCCCCTCAAGCTTAAAATGATAGCATCAAGCATAACAGAAATTAACATTTACTGGCCATTGGCCAATAAACAGAGAAGCAACAGCCAGTTGAAAGATGACCCTTTTAGAGCTGCAGTTGCTGTCTTTGCCAGATTTAAAGGGAAAGCACTAGAATGGTATGCGGGGAAAAACTTTCTATCAAAAAGGCAGCCCAATCCTGGAGAGGATCCCTAAGGACCAGGTAGTCATAAGGAAAATAGTTCCTGAGACAGGGGTTGTTTCTGCATAACATTACCACACCATTAATAAAACAAGGAGTTGTGTGGCACTTTAACACTAACAGATTTATTTTTCACATGAGCTTTCATGGGAGAAAATCCCACTTCGTCAGATGCTTCGAAGATGGAAGCATCTGACGAAGTGGGATTTTCTCCCATGAAAGCTCATGTGAAAAATAAATCTGTTAGTCTTAAAGTGCCACATGACTCCTTGTTTTTTTTTATATCACATCAACAGCTCTTCCTGCTTCCACAAATCCAGTCATCTCATCATAGTAGGTGATGAGGTTGGTCAGGCACGATGTACCCTTGGTGAATCCATGCTGATTGTTCCTGATCACTCTATTTTCCTCCAAGTGTTTCAGGATGGATTCTTTGAGAATCTGTTCCAAGATTTTTCCAGGGATTGAGGTGAGGCTGACAGGTCTGTAATTCCCTGGATCTTCCTTTTTGCTTTTCTTGAAGATAGGCACTATATTTGCTTTTTTCGAGTCCTCTGGCACCTCCCCCATTCGCCACGAGTTTTCAAAGATAATGGCCAGTGGTACTGCTACCTCATCGGCCAACTCCCTCAGCACCCTCGGATGCAGGTTGTCCGGCCCCATGGACTTGTGCACATCCAGCTTCTTTAGGTAGTCCCTAACCTGACCTTCTGTCACCAAGGGCCTCTCTTCTCTCCAATCTGACATGCCCAGTGTAGTGGGCTGGGAGCTGGCCCTCCCTGTGAAAACTGAAGTAAAAAAAGCATTGGGCACTTCAGCCTTTTCCTCATCCTTCATCATGAGGATACCTGTGCTATTCAGTAAGGGACCTACACCAGCCCTGATCCTCTTCTTGTTATTGATATACTTGTAGAACCCCTTCCTGTTATCCTTCACATCCCTTGCCAGCTGCAACTCTAATTGTCCTTTGGGCTTTCTGATTTTATCCCTACAGTCCCGAGCAATATCTTTATATGCCTCCTTAGTCATCTGTCTAAGCTTCCACTTCTGGTAAGCTTCCTTTTTATGCTTTAGCTCAGTGCAGAGTTCTCTGTTAAGCCACACTGGGCACCTTCCACATGTGCTGTTCTTCCTGCTAATTGGAATGGTATCTGCCTGTGCCCTTAGCAGGGTTTCTTTAAAATGCAACCAGCTCTCTTGGACACCTTTCCCCTTCAGATCAGCCTCCCAAGGGATCCTGCTCATCAGTTCCCTGAGGGAGCCAAAATCTGCTTTTCTGAAGTCCAGGATCTGCGTTTTGCTTCTTTCCTTTTTTCCATTAATCAGCATCTTGAACTCTAGCATCTCAAGGTCACTGCTGCCCAGGTTGCCATTAACTTCTATGTCCCCAATCAATTCTTCTCTGTTTGTGAGCAGCAGGTCAAGAGATGCAAGACCCCTAGTTGGTTCCTCCATCATTTGTACCAGGAATTTGTCCTCAACACTCTCCAAAAACTTCCTGGATTGCCTGTGCACTGCTGTATTGGCCTCCCAGCAGATTGCAGGGTAATTGAAATCCCACATGGGAGCTAGGGCCTGTGATCTGGAAGCTTCTGCCAGTTGTCCATAGAATGCCTCATCCACCTCCTCCTTCACATCCTCCGTGCAGCAGGCATTTTAAAAATACATGATTTTGTCTGGCTTTTTACTTACAGGGGTTAAGGTATGCTGGAATGTCCAGGAACACCCTATTTTTAGGGGGCAGCATTTCAGGGCCCCCTAATAACAGAAGAATATTACATTTAATACAACGTTTTCTCCATGTGTCCTCCAATGATCTCCTTTTTGCACTTCCCCGACCTCTTTTCCATGCTTTGGTATCTGGTAACCCTACTCCTGCATGATGGATGGACCCTAGAGAGCTGCAGTGCTGGTCCTTGGTCCCCTGCTGGCTGGTGAGGAAATGCAAAGGACTCTGACCTCCCTTGCAGTAGGGAGACTCCTAGTGGCTTTGTCCACACGGGGAAATTAATGTGGATTCAGGCCAGAGCTGGAATTCAAAGCTTGGGAGCAGTTCCCACTGTCCTCCAGGTGCAGATGTGTGGAGGACCCCACAGGGGTGGGGAATGGGATATGGGATCTACGCCTTTTCCCTCCCTGGGGGGTTCAGGTGCCTGTCTGGCTCCACTTGAGCCTCAATGTCTCCAAGGCCCCATGGGCCAGAGACAGCAGTGCTGGGCCAGCTGCTGGGCTCCTGGCGCATCACAAGCATCCCATGGGCCCAGGGGCAGAGCTGGGAATCCAAAGTGGCTCTCTTGGTTCCCTAAGGCATTGCCTGAACCATTTCCTCTTCCTCAGCAGCCCTCTTGGACTAATGCTCCCAGATCCAACCAGCAGCTGCTGCTTCAGGATGTGGTCCTGCCCAGTCCTTACCAAGCATCCCAGTCCTCTGTGTTGAAGGATCCTGGCTGGAGCTATGGCGTGTCCCTGCTGAGTGTGTCGGTGGCCAGGTTATGCGTCCAACACAACCCTGCAGGGTCCCTACCTCTCTAACTTTGCTGTGAAGGGGATCAAAAGGCAGGGCCCAGCGGTCCAGGAGCCAACTGAAGCTCCCCCCACCCCCATTTGCAGGTCCCATCTTGGCATTTGCAGGAAATTCTCCTATGGGGAGAAGCAAAGGGGAGTGCTGCGGGAGTCCGGTCAGTGTTAAGTAGGTCGAGAGGACTTTGCAACCTTGTGTCCAGCCCTGGATGTGCTCCCTGCTGAAAGAATCAAACAAGTGAGTTTCAGTTGTTATAAAGGGAAACACCAGGGCTTGCTGGAGCACCGGGGTGGGGAGGGCAGTTTTGCCACCTGTTGCACAGGGAGAAGAGCCAGCCAGGAGAAGCTGGGCCCCTCCTTGGTGTCCCTGCTCCCTGGCCTGCGGGGCCAGCAGTTGCTGGAGGAGGTGGTCACGGGCGAGGGGATCTGGCAGGCCTATTCCAGGCCCATGCTGGGATCTAGCTGGGAACTGTCCCCAAGCTTGGCAGAGTGGTTCCCAGCTGGTGTTTTGCCCTGGGATGTCCTGCCTGGGACACTGGACCAACAGTGGGACCAGCTAATGGCTAAGGCAGCTCAGCAATAGGGCCAAGTGTGTTGTACTTAGACAGAAAAAACTAGCAGGATCTTATTCAGGTGGTCAAATCAATATGTCACATTTATTGTAAATATAAAAATACCAAAAAAAAGTATTCACACAGATGTATGTGTTCATACCCATGCAGTTCTGCAACCTGGTGTGATACAACTACCAGTTCCTTCATATGTTGCTTGAGCCAGCTTAGTGGCCAGCTGGGCTCAGCACAGAGAGGGAGACAGGCCTTTATCAGTCATGAATCCAGTGCTCCAAGATGATAGTTGCAGAATGAGACCTAAGTTTCCATGTTCTTACCCATCTTTTGTAGTTGCTGGCTCTCATGTGAGTTTATGGGACTTGGTGTGTCATGGTGCCGAGTTACAGAGCAGAGGCAGGAAGAACACCCAACTCCAGATGCCAACACAGGGCTCTGCTCACTAGCTTGCACTGCCTCAAGGCATTGACCCTCCCATTTAACACCATTTTGGTCTGGGGCCGAGGGGTTCATTCTGAGCTGCTCCTTGGAGCTGGGATCTGCCTGGTGGTACTCCCAGGTGGGTGGTTCTCCCAGTTGCTTCCTGAGGATCTAACTGGAGTGGTTGTACCACAGCTCTCGTTAGACACCTCCTGAGTGGGAGGGGGGCAAACACCCTGCTTACCTCATTAGCCACTGGCCTGCAACAGCTCGATCTCCGTTACCTGTGGGATGCAGCCTCAGGCCACTTTGGGGTAGGGTTACCAGATGTCAGGCAAAAGGAGGACATGTCCTCCTTTTTACCTTCAAATACTCTGTCTGGCAGGCATATTAAAATATATGAGTTTGTCTGGCTTTTTACTTATAGGGGCTAAAGTATGCTGGAATACTATGGTATACCTTATTTTTAGTGGAAAGCGTTCCAGGGCCCCCTAAAAACAGAAGAATATTACCTTAATACTACACTTTCTCCATGTGTCCTCCAA
Organism: Podocnemis expansa; assembly: GCA_007922195.1. Lineage (NCBI taxonomy): Eukaryota > Metazoa > Chordata > Testudines > Podocnemididae > Podocnemis > Podocnemis expansa. Next base: position 7,753,263 of record ML682020.1, on the reverse strand, counting down.
TGTTCTCCTTTTCGTACTTCCCTGTCGTCCTTTTCCGGCTTTGGTACCTGGTAGTCCTACTTTGGAGGGCCCTGAGAGAAGCGGTGTTGACCTCCACACTGGGCAGTGAGTACTGAGCTGCACTGGGATCTGTGCACAGCTCTGCAGCATTGGGAAGGCCTCTCAGAAGCAGAGGGTGGGTGACACAGGAAGATGGGGATCCAGAAATGGAGGCATTTCCTTGCTGTTGTGTTCAGGGTGGCTGCCCTGTTGCCTTTGTGGATAAACTGCACTTTTGGCCTGGCTTCAACCAGTAACAGGCTGCTAGGTAGCCCTCCTTCACCTTGGGGTGGGGGGCATCTTCCTTTACATGGAACAAACAACAGGGCTCCTGTTTCTGGTGAGTGGCTAAACCAGTGCCAGGAGGGAGCATCTTGCGTCTGAAGGAACATAGTCTGTGCCAGCCTCAAGTGGACCAAGAGCTGTGCCTCTGAAGTAGGTGTTAGATAGCAATGTCATCTCCTGGTGGACTATGGACTTGGAGGGTCGGAGTGGAGAAAACCCTTCCCTTCAACCAGGAATGAGGTGAGAGAATTGGTTGCTCGTGGCTGGGGAGATCTGGCCTGGGCTGGTGCTAGAGACTGTGCAGGGTAGTAAGCTGTCAAAGGTGCTGTGCCCACCACGGCGGATTCTGCCTCCTGGGAGCTTGGAAAATCCCATCCAGAGAGCAGGTGCTGCGCTGTTTTAGAAACCTGGGCCCATGGGTTGTGCAAAAGAAGCACTCAAAATCTTTTCAGGGGGAAAAGGCAACATGCTGTATTTATTGAAAATATAAGATATTAAACAATTCAGCATATGCACATACACACAATCCTGCTGTGGAGAAGTGGGAACCCTCTGCTAGATTAGTCAGGGAAGACACGGTTGTTGGTCCTCTATCTTTGCTAGTTAGGTGATGGGACACAGGTGGGTGACATGAGATAGAGCCACTAGGGGGCAGGGGGGTAGTGTTTAGGGAGCCTGTACCTGGGACCCCCCGCTGGTCACACTGGATTCAACTGGTTGGGCCAGGGGGCGGAGAGGTGGGCAGAGCTAGGAGGGGAACAAAGGACCAGGGGAAAGGAGGGAGAAGAGGGAAGATGGGGGTCCAAGAGACAGGACCCTGCCCTGGGGTGTAGCCCTAATCCCCTGGGGGTTTCACTTGTGGTTGTTCTGAGGATGCTGATACCAACTGTCCTTGCTGCTGTATGAACTGGTTTGCTAATAAACCCTCTGATTGCCACACTGGCTGAGAGTCGCTGCTGATTGGGATGGCTGGGACCCTCCTGGGGGGAGGAAATCCCCTCCAAGGGAGACCAGACAGAGCAAGGATCTGACCCTCTGAGCCTGGAGTTGGGGGCTGGCTGCACGGAGCGTGGAGATCCGAGGTGCTGGACGGGAGGAGACTCCACCGTGGCAGAGACCTGACTGGCTGTGGACAGAGGGGATCCAGGAGGCTTGTCTGGGGTCTCCTTCACACTGTCCTTGCCCTCTAACGTGTCTACTGTTCCCCCCAGCTTGGTGTCATCCGCAAACTTACTGAGAGTGCAGTCTATTCCATCATCCAGATCATTGATGAAAATGTTGAACAGAACTGGCCCCAGGACTGACCCCTGGGGCACACCACTCGTGACCGGTTGCCAGCTAGACATGGAACCATTGATTCCTACACGCTGAAACCGTTGATCTAGCCAGTTTTCTATCCACCTTATAGTCCACCTATCCAACCCATACTTCCTTAATTTGCCAATGAGAATGCTGTGGGGAACTGTATCAAAAGCCTTACTAAAATCAAGGTATATCACATCAGCGGTTCTTCCTCCATCCAGAAAACCAGTCATCTGCTCATAGAAGGAAATGAGATTGGTCAGACATGATTTACCCTTGGTAAATCCATGCTGACTGTTCCTGATCACTTTATTTTCTTCTAAGTGTTTGAGGATGGATTCTTTAAGAATCTGCTCCATAATTTTGCCAGGATTGAGGTGAGGCTGACTGGTCTATAATTCCCTGGATCCTCCTTTTTCCCTTTCTTGAAAATAGGCACTACATTTGATTTTTTCCAATCCTCTGGCACCTCCCCTGTTCTCCATGAGTTTTGAAAAATAACGGCCAGCGGTGCTGCTATCTCATCGGCCAATTCCCTCAGCACCCTTGGATGCAGTTCATCTGGCCCCATGGACTTGTGCATATCCAGCTTCTTTAGGTAGTCCCTAACCTGACCTTCCGTCACCAAGGGCCTCTCTTCTTCTCTCCAATCTGCCATACCCATGGTAGTGGGCTGGGAGCTGACCCTGCCTGTGAAAACTGAAGCAAAAAAAGCATTGAGCACTTCAGCTTTTTCTTCATCCTCTGTCACGAGGATGCCTGCCCCATTCAGCAAGGGACCTACACCATCCCTGATCCTCTTCTTGTTATTAACATACTTGTAGAACCCCTTCTTGTTATCCTTTACATCCCTCGCTAGCCACAGCTCCATTTGTCCTTTGGCCTTTCTGATTTTATCCCTGCAGTCCCTAGCAATATCTTTATATGCCTCCTTGGTCATCTGACCAATCTTCCACTTCCTGTAAGCTTCCTTTTTATGTTTAAGCTCAGAGCAGAGTTCTCTGCTAAGCCATTCTGGCTGCCTCACATGTTTATTCTTTCTCCTAATTGGAATGGCAACTTCCTGTGCCCTTAGCAGGGTTTCTTTAAAATATAGCCAGCTTTCTTGGACTCCTTTCCCCTTCAGATTAGCTTCCCAAGGGATCCTGCCCATCAGTTCCCTGAGGGAGCCAAAATCTGCTCTTTTGAAGTCCAGGGTTTTTGTTTTGCTTCTTTCCTTCCTTCCTTTAATGAGCATCCTGAACTCAACCATGTCATGGTCACTATTGCCTAGCTTGCCATTTACCTCTACCTCCCTGATCAATTCTTCCCTGTTTGTGAGCAGCAGGTCGAGAGGTGCAAGGCCCCTAGTTGGTTCCTCCAGCATTTGTACTAGAAAGTTGTCCCCAACACACTCTAAAAACTTCCTGGATTGCCCATGCACTGCTGTATTGGCCTCCTAGCAGATGTCAGGGTAATCGAAGTCCCCCATGAGCACCGGGACGACCCCCAGGGGAAGTGCCTAAGGTGCCTGGACAAAGACCACATGGTCTCAGCGTATTCCATTTGTCTCTCCTTTAAACCTCAACCGATTAAGGCGAGGGAACAGCGACACTGCACCCTAGCCTTGGAGGAGGCTTGGCACCCTTCACCCGAGGCTTCAGGTGAGAGCCCGGCACCAAGACCCAGCTCAGCGCCAGAGCCTATGTGGCACCATGCCACCGGTGGCTGCCGCCACACCACCACCTCAGTGCCGACTCCGGCACTGCAGTGCCTACCCACCGCCTCAGCACCTCAGCACCGATCGAGGTCACCCTCAGCCAGCCTGGCACCATGCCACATCATCTCCAGTGCTGACGGCATGGTACAGCCCAGCCTCACCGGTTATGACATCACCTCGGTACTGGCTGAGTCCACCCTCAGCCCCGCGAAGTCCGGTACCGAGTGAACGGGAACACCCAAGCAGTCCTCCCTCCCCTAGCAAGGACTTGCCCACGATTCACGTGGAGTCGCTTCTTTTCCCGTCCACCCCGGAAATGGTGGAAGCAGCACGAGCCCTGCTGCTCCTTCCTACCCCACCCGCCCCACTCCCAACCAGAAGGGGCAAACTGGCCTTCATTTCGAAGGCCTGGGTTCACCCAGGATGCTCACCTTCGCCATCCAGCACCCTCCCGCTTTCCACCCTGGTGGGGGCGGCCACCACTTCACCGATGGCACCGGGCCAGGAATCCCGATCCATGTCCCCTGTCTCTAGCCTGGAAGAGGGACCTTCTAGGGGCGCCAAACAGCCCCGGCGCCACACATTGGCTCCGTCACCCTTCCAATTTCGACTACAAGAGTGGTCTCCTGAGGGCACCCCCCCCGCTCCCCGCGGCGGACCCCCAGTGCCACACTGTCCCCGGCATCGGAGTCCTTCATGGGCAACCTTCCGGCACACTTTGATCTGCTGCGCCGGGCCATGGCCCACTTAGGTATGGAGGTGGAACCCCTGAACCTCCCTCCCGATACCTTGTTTGGACCGGAATTCACCACTACGGCGCCTTTAGCAATCCCGCCCCACCCAACTGTGTGGGACCTTGCACACTCTCGGTGGCAAAGTCCAAGCTCCGTCCCCCCGGTTTCGGATACAGCGAGCATGAAATATTGGGTATCCGAATTGGAGTACCCCCTCACTCGCTGGCCACCCGGTCCCTCCCAGGGACTTGATCCAGATGGCAATGGGGGCCAGAAAACCCGCCAGGGACCCTCTACCTGGTGCCAGGGAGACCAGGGAACTGGATTTGTTAGGCCGCTTTTCAACTGCAAGTGGCAAACAACCAGGCTATAACCAGCAGGTACTTGCTGGATGTCTGGGAGTCCCTTGGGAAATTGAGGAATATGCTCCCACCCAAGGCCAGGGATGAGCATGATGCCTTCTTGGAGGAAGGCAACATAATATCTCAAGACCTCCTTCGCTCAGCCTGCAATGCAGTGGACACTGCAGCTTGCACCATGGCTTCGGTGGTTACCGTCCGTAGGGTAGCATGGCTCAGGGAGGCTAGAGCACCTCCCAACACTCAGCAGGCAGTCCTTGACCTGCCTTTTGAAGGGAACGTCCTGTTTCCCCCAGAAACACTCTCTGTGGCGGGTACAGCCCGGGACCCTCAGGGAGAAGCCAAGTATTTTGGCCTCCTCCCTCCTGGACCCCCCCCCCGACTTAGCTTCCCAATTCCCTGGGCGGGACAACCTCCGTTTTTCCCCTTTCACCTCACTCTCAGCGGAAAGAGGGCCTTCGGTCACCCCTCCCCAGAGAGGGGCCCTTCTGACCATTACCCTCTTTACCCTTGGGGAGTGAGGGGCCCCCGCAGCGTCATTGTTGCCCTTTTTCCCCATAGGGAAGATAGGCCTGCGGGGAACCACCTGATCCCTCTCCGTTCTCTCTCTCTCCCTCGATTGCTGGACCAAAGATTCAATCGGGACGCCAGGACTGACAACGTATGATGCCCACCTATGGTGCCGGTATCCCAATACCATAGTCACCAACAACCCCCCCACTCCTTAAACAACGACTTTCCTGAGGATGAAAGCCACCCCTCTCCTAACCCTAACAACCCTCCTTCCAGAATCCTCCCCATTGCACTGCCTTGCTAATCCCTCGTCGAGGGATGGAGACGCATCTCGTTGTAGCCCAGCTATGGCAGGGCTCCGAGACGCGCACATCCGAAGCCTACTCGCAACAGGACTGAGCCTGTGGCCATGATGCGTGTCCCAGGTAGGCCCCCCCTCACTCCAGCTTAGGGGAAGGGGAGGGGATGGCCCGGGTCACACCACCGTCTTCTGCGCTGTGATTCACCCCTCCCCTTTTTTTTGACGAGACCTTCCCCTGCGCAATAAGGGGACACATCTGTGTAGTTTTCAGCTACCTGGATACCTACTTCATCAGGAAGGGACCTCTACAGGGGGTTTTACCCCTGCACGGGCCCAGGTATGGACACCCCCCCCCCCCTTCCCACCCTTGTACAGTTCCTCGTCTCTGCCTATGGTCATCGAGTGGAAACCAGGAGCTCACCTCGGGAACCTTCTCCTTGGTCTACCACATCCGAGGTAGCCCACGCTTCTCCAACCTCACCAAAGTATGGCCGGGGGTCACCCTTTTTAAACCCTGAAGGGGCAATACCTTGCTGTGTAGCATAGGTTGGGAAACTACGTAAGGGATATCCCTAAGAGTGCCCTCCCAAGTGGCTCCGTCTTGGTACCCGCTGCCCCCTGGACAGTTGTCTCCAGCAGACGGAAGGTTCCCTGCTTCCAGGGCACTTGCATCATCCCTAGTCCTAGGGTCTTACTCCCTAGCATGGGCTCCTCCCCCTTTCCACCCTGTCCCCTGTGGGAATATCCCACTACGCCGCACATAGCTCCTTGATGCTACAGCATTTTTCCCCATACGTGTTGACAACGCCTGGCAGTTCTGTGGTTCCCCTTTTTCCCTTCTTAAGGACCCGCCTACTCCCACTGTCATTATGATGGTGTGACACACAGAATCCTGTCTGTACAACAGGGGTACTCAAACTTTTTGCGAGCCGGTCCACATTCAGCCTTCCACCATTGACCAGGGTCCACAAACAACTAGGGTGGGGGTGGGGGGTGAGTGGGAGCGGGGGGGGTGATGTCAGGAGTGGGGGGCGGCAATGCCGGGAGCGGGGGGGGCGAGTGGGAGCGGGGGGTGGCAATGCCAGGAGCGTGGGGGGGTGAGTGGGAGTGGGGGGGTGGCGATGCCAGCCGCGTGGGGGGGCAAGTGGGAGCGGGGTGGCGGTGATGCCAGGAGCATGGGGGAGCGGGGGGCGGCAATGCCAGGAGCGTGGGGGGGGCGAGTGGGA
>ML682020.1:7686105-7746705 GCA_007922195.1 Podocnemis expansa | reverse complement strand
CCCCCCCCCCCCCCCCCCCCCCCCCCCCCCCCCCCCCCCCGGGGGAGCGCAGCGAGCAACAGAAGTTGCTCAGCTGCCCTTAGAGCAGGGGCACTCAAACGGCCTTCATGCAAATAGGCCACTGTCGCGGTCCACCAGAAACCTCTTTGCGGTCCGGATTGTGGACCGCAGGCCGCAATTTGAGTACCCCTGCTGTACAACATCTAAAAGTTTGGGGCTATAACCCTTTATTTGCCCTTTGGCTCTCTCCGGGGAGAAAACTTCATTGGGTTCTCTGATCCTGAGGTGGCCACCAGAGGCCAGGCTGCCACCTTGTTACGGGCCATTCTCTTGCTCAAGAAGGACCCTCCCTTGGCAGCAGAGCTCTTCACTATCCATGTATTGAAGAGTTTTTCCGCCCAGGCAGCCCTGACATGGCAAAGTGGTAGCGTTCTCCCTCAGGAATGCACTTTAGGCACTGAGTCTGCGGTCCTTCGCAGCCCTTCTTCAATTTCTTGGTCTCCGAGGAGCTGTCTAGACAGTAGTAAGGTTCTCTGTCATCCTTTTTCCTTCCCCTCATGCTTAATGAGAGCCTCGAGTGGCAAAACCCCGTAAGCTTAGACCAACGGGTCCCCTACCTTACATCCTAGCTCCCCGCGACCCTTAGTAGGCCTTTTTCGCCAACATTGTCTTAGGCCACCATGCAGTCGGTATTTTTCCAGGGCATCTCTCCTGTGAGAGCCTGGTTGTGGTACCAGCTTAGCTGCAATCTGCGTTCCTTTGCTACTAGGTCATGAATTAGCATGCCGTGTGCCCGTCCTGCTTGCCTCGACTCTACACATCGCGGCTAGTGTCCCATGGTCGTCTCAGTCGCTCTGGAGCCCACCTCACAACCTTGTATCCTTCCCTCTCCTTAGACAGACAGCTTGCTTGACCGCATCCTAGATAAGGGGCATGGCCATCCCTTACTTCTCCTTGCGTACTCAGTAGTCGCCAAATCAGTCCATGACTACGTGGCTCCTGCAAAGCCTTCAGGTGCTCTATGCCTGCCCTTTCTTTGTTCTCGCACAAAACGCGGCCATATAGCTAGTCTCATCGACCAGTTTTCAGTGCTCTCCTTCGAGGCCACATGACATGGCCTAGGCCAGACAGTGTAGTCTATCGATTACATTCCACATTTCTCCTCCTGGGCGGGGCATCCACATAACCTGTTGTCATGCTAGGCCTGAAAAGGCCAAGCCATCTTTGTAAAATACATGACCTAAATCTAACCTTTGATGACATGTTATATTAGGCTAGGACTTTGATATGCATTTTTGTCACTAATGGTTTCTTGATGATATTTACTTGTGTCCTGTTAGAGTTTAGCAAGGTGAATGACGTGCTTCCCTATCTCTCACCATTGTTCTATTGGAAGGGGTCAAAAGAGAACATTAACATCTAGAAGGGACCTTTGATGTACCAATGTAAACTATCTGTTAATGGTGCTAATGCCCTTAATTACCTGGGGCACCCAGGAGGCAAAGGTTTGCCTTCAAAGGACAATATGCATTGCTATGCTCCACTTAAGAAAGTACCTGGGAATGGTCATCAAAGCCCACATGAAGAATTGACCTGCAAATGCCTACCTGGCTACCTAAAACTATAAAAGGATGTTGGGAACAGAGTTCCTTGGTCTCACATCTGTCCAAGCTTCTCAAGGAAAGTTTGGGCCATAGGACTGAGACCCCAGCCAGCACTGGCCTGGAAACCACCATGCTGATGCTCATGGGGAGAATTAGAACAACTCTACGCTTGGATTATTTGGTCTCTATTCCTATAAACTGAATTACTAACAACTGAAGCTGTGAAACAAGGACTTATCTTCTTTGGACTCTCACTCATTTGTATGTATGTGATTCACTTTGACCCTATAATATCGCTCATTTTGTTTTCTTTATATATTAAACCTTTAGATGTAGTTACTAAAGGATTGGCTGGCAGCGTGGTATTTTGGGTGAGGTCCAAGCCTATATTGTTCTGGGTGACGTGGCTGGCCCTTTGGGGGTCAGGCGAACCTGTTTCTTAAAGAGAGCCAGTGGCTATAGGGGACCATAGGATCTGATGTGCAGAAAGGGGGCTGTTTCTATTTTAATATGCTTGGTGATGACCAGAGTGGTTAGTCAGAAGCATGCTTTGTTACTGACTGGGAGACTGGTTTAAGTACCACCGGTCAGTGGTTAGGGGTTTGGCCCCTGGTTTTTGCAGCTTGCCTCAATTTTGGCACATTCAGAAGGTTATCCCAGGAGGCCCGGGTCACACCTGTCTTCTTAGGTTGCACCCCTTTTCTCCAGCTCCGGTGACTTCGCTGACCTGCGTATGTGCTCTCCCTCCGCGGGTTCGGTTTTGCCCTGTTCTGGTTGACCCTCAGCCCTTGCTTCTTACGGGCTGCCAAGGCTCATTTGCCTCTTGCCTTGGGCGAACATCTTGCTGTGAGGCCTCTACCTTACAGGGCTTGTTGCTGTGCTGTAGGCGGAAGTACCAACTCCACCCGCCATCCTTTCAGCATGGCTAGTAGTCACCGGTTACTGAATGCATCCGAGCAGCACTCGAAGAACTGTGGGTTACTCTTCAGTAACCATCCTTCTTCAAGATGGGCTGCTCAGATCCATTCAGGGCACCCCCACTTCTGGAGATGGCAACGCTAAGGAACTGAGGAGGGGGCGGGAAGGTGGCCGTATATATAGCCACAGGTGGCGTGAGGGGCGGTGGCTGCCTCCTCTCTTCTGACAGGCTAGGACAAGTTTTTTCTGACCAATCCGGTGCTCCAGCACGGAAAACACCTATTACTGAATGGATCTGAGCAGCCCATCTCAAAGAAGGATGGTTACTGAAGAGTAACCCACCATTTCTCCTGCCTTCACCTTGCTGGCTTTGTGCCTCCGGGACTTCTCTTCTCACTCTCTGAGCCTGGACAAGCAAGCCTGGGACCTTTTTCACAAAGAGAAAAATCTGTCACTTCAGTAGCAAGTTTTACTAAACCCTCCCAGCAAATCATCTCCTGCCTTCCTTGCAGCAAGGGGGCAGAGGAGTGGGGCAGGAGCCAGCCATGAATGGACCAAGGGGTGGGGCAATGAGGCACAGTATAGCAATATACTGCCTGCCTCTCCAAGGTACCTATGACCCAAGCACCCCGCAGCCTCTGTCATCTTTAGCCTCCCAGCACCCCATTGCAGAAGGGGACCCACAGCAGCATGACACCAGGGTCAAGGCAAATCAAATGTGAGCTCAGGGCTCCCAAACCATTGCACCACCCTTCCCCTATTGCCCCCTGGACTTTAGTCCTCAAGACACTGGGGGATGGTTAGGCTGCTGCCATCTGGAGTGGGTGTAGTTGTTGGGGAAGGAGCCCAGGCTGGTGGAGGGTGTGAGAAGAAAGTGGCATCTCGCTGCCTGTGCCAAATCCTTCTATTCAAATCTTCTAGAGCAGACCAGGCTCCTGCTGCTGTCCAGCTGCTCCTCCAGCAGCACATGTGCTGGAAATTTATATGAGAATTGTTCACCTCTTCTGTATCCTTCAGTTAACTGACCATACTCTGTCTATGTAACCCTTTCACTAGAAAGCAGTCTCTTACCGTAAAAATGTGTATCCCCCTGTTGTCAAAAAGAATCATTGTCTCATATTACCTTAGTATCTTGTTAGCTTGCTGTCGTTATATTGTGACTCTAGCTAAAATTGTTCTTTGTTTACTTGCTGTATTTCATAATTTGTGTACGAATGAGGAATGTGTGCATGTGAAAGATCTGATAAGGGCAAAATATGCTGTGACTTCCTTATACCAGTCTGGTCCAATGATGAATCAAAGAGCCGATTGAAAGCCTTGGAGCCAAGGCAGACACCCTTGGAGGAAAACATCCTGAGATAATGAAACAACGTTAAAACCAGTGAGATGACTGCTGGGACCACTTGCTCCAAGTGCACTACTGTGAGGTTGAATGTGTTTCGGGAAACAGCAGTGATGGGAGCTATCAGGAACTTTACACCTGTAAATGACCAAATAATAACAGTGCAAAACCTATAGAGCTGCACATAGAGGATTTATCATAAAAGGGGATGTTCATGCCAATGAACTCTGGGTTCATCCTGCCTCAGCCTTGGAGACTAGGAGTGGTGACCGACTGGGACCCCGACTCCGTCTCGGTGCTGAGTTAGAGGCTGGTTGCGGCTTTTATTCATAGCCAGAGAGCGGCACTGAGAGGGCTCTGGTGCCCATCCAGCAGGCAGAGCTGGTGAGTCCTTGGGTGCAGCAGGTGTAGCCGGTGTCAGCTGCAGGGCCTGTTCCTGGGCGCATTGTGCAGCCTTCATTCCTTGACTTCCTGAGTCCTTCGTTTAAAGACCTGCAAATAGAGCATAATCCACTTGCTGAAGCTCACACAGGCATTAAGAAACCTCCCGTGGCGGTTGTCCCTCGGCTTCGGGTTTTCGTTGGTAGGACGTGGTAGGAGTGCTGATGAAGTCTGTAAACAGATCTTCCATGAAAATACATGTGAAACAGAGCAAAGAGACAGGCACTTGCATAGAGCAAGAACAAGCTGTTCCGTAACTGTCACTGAGGGCGGAAAAAAAGAAACTGGGGAGGAGCAGGGCTGGGGCCATGTATGTGGCCAGGGGGCGGTGGTTGCTGGCCCTGTCCTGGCAGGCTGGGGCTAAAGGAGGTACCGACCAGTCATGCACTGTGGTGTGTAGGCACCTACTACTGAATGTATCCGAGCAGCACTTGAAGAAGAACTCCCAGTTCTTCTTTGAGCACTGCTCGGGTACATTCAGTAACAGGTCCTCCCCTCCGGTCCACTACATCCTTGAGATCTCCCACCCTCTCTTTCTCTCTCTCTCTTTCTGCATTGCTAGTAGGGGCCTCCATAGGTGGGTGCGGGGCCCTGGGCGAATCACCCTCTGTGGGGCCCCTACTCAACCCCTCGGGCACTGGGGGGTTGGGCAGGCCGACCTGGGGAGGGGCAGGCCCCTGCACTGGCCGTCCCATGCCAGGGACCAGATGAGCTGACCAAGAGTGGTGGAACAGGAGTGCAGGGTCTGGTTTCTCAGCCACCCTTAAGCCAGTGGTTGTCAAACCCTTTTCTTTGAGACCTAGCTCTGGACTTCTCTGCCATACAGCAACACTTCACTGAAAAAAAGCAGCTACTGCCAGAAAATTGAACAGTGACCATGGCTGCAGGTGGGGGGAGGGGGTTGGTAATCCCTCATGGCTTTCATCCTTTCTTTTGAGGCTTCTATTGCATCTCTGAAATCTATACATCTAATCTGAGATCACCTATATGGAACATGTCTCAAATCAGGAAGTATGTCCATTCTCTAAAATAGCATGTAGTAGCCTGGATTCTGTGTGTGGGAGCTCCTTGCAAATGGGGGTGGGGGTGACTGGGTGGAGAAATGAGATGGAAGTGCTGAGACAGGGAAGGAGAAGAGAGCCACTGCCAGGCTGGAAAGAAAGGTCCTGGAAGATCCTGTCTGCTGCTGAGCCTGTCCAAGTCCCTCCAGGTCCTGCTCCCTTCTCCTCCGCCAAATCCCAAGAACTGAAGCAGTCCCTCTGGGTTCCACTTTCACCTCTGTTCTTCATCTGCTCCCTGAATCTGCATGAATTTTCCTGAACACACAATTGTCCACAGTATTATGATTGGAGGGGTGCTAGCCCTCTCCATTTGGTTTGGTGACTCCAGTAGTGAGCATAAGGCAGCAACATAATGTTGTTATCCACCCCCCCCTTCAGACTAGGACCTTGTTATAACTTTTCCTTCCACAGGTCCATCCCTGAGTTGGATTTTATTCTGTTACTTAGGCTTTCTAATTGTAGAAAAAATACCATACTTTGTAACACATGCTCCTACTTAAACAGTTTGCTTTTCTTTTCTCTTTTTAATTATCAGTCAAAAAAATCTCTGGCATTTTTATTACAATCTACAAGTTAACTTCTGTTGCAAGCAACAGAATTCTCAATCCACTGAAAAAAGAGGCAAGTCCTAATTTGCAAAAATAACTCCACAATTGATGGAATAAGGTTGTGTTCAGTTTTTTCTTTTCTTCATTGGGTCTATTGATAAAAAAAAACAAACAAACACAAAGGTTCCCTTGCCAGTGACCTGAGGCCTTTTCATATGAATGAGAGAAGCCCAAAGAGATACTGACTCAGAGGAGGCAAAGAGGTTGTTTGAACAACAATTAGCACTTCATTGTTAATCCTAACAACTCACCTTTGTTGCAATGATCTACTGCCTTAAGCAACTTTCACACCAAGCCACTCCTCTGGCCCCACAATAGAGTGAATTGGGCTGCCACTTTTGGCCAGCTCGCCCAGTCCCTGGTGTGGGGGGGCAGCGGTGCAGCCCAGCAAGGCCCCCCAAAGTGCGGGGCCCTGGGTGGCTGCCCCTCTCACCCTACCCTAAGGATGGCTCTGTCCTTGGTAATGAGTTTTTCAGGGTCTGCCCTTTATGAAGTTGCGTGTACCTCCGTTAGGTATGCAGCCCTATGGCCCCCATGGCATGAGTGCTGCAAATACAGGAAGTAATACCAAGGCTATGGACCATAGAGAAGGGTTTCTCCCCTGTGGCTGAGTTCCCTTGTCTCAATGCCCTCGGTGGATCGTTGATCCTCAGGCATTGGTTGCTAGCTGCTCCCTTTTAGACTGGTGCTATGCCTTGAAATGCTTAACATCTCCCTTCCATGAGAACATTGGGAAGGTTACGATGTCTTTGCTGACGACATCTTGGCCTCAAGTGACTCCTTAGTAATGCTGTAGTTTGCCCTGAACACGGCTGGTCGCACCATCCTTGCAACTGGGGATAAGTAGTCTTGTCTCTGGAGGGCATTTTAAACCAGCCATGTAAGCACCGTGTCCTATTCGGCAGAAGTCCCTGCCCATTTTCCCGATGCCCCTTATGGCTGGACTATGAAAAAGGGTGGGATTTTTCCCTCAGTTTCCTCTTTCCCTCTTCCTCATGTCTCCAGTATTTGGTATCTGCAGCTAGTAGATGGATAACTCCAAGATCCACTACCCTTTCCTGTAACCTTCACACTCCAATTGATGTTAGTGCCAAAATACTGGACTTTTCTTCCTCAGCAGTTCCTTAATACAAACTGCTCAGACTCTTAGGCTGAGTTGTTTCCCCGATTACAGCCTCACTGGCATCTCCATTGGAACTCTTTCACTCAGGGACATTAGGTCTTGCTGCCTTTCGTGGATCAGCAATCTCTCCATTGCAGCAGGACTTGTTCTTACTGGTCCTTGCCTGGAAGCTGGAGCTTAGTGGCCATTTACCTTGGCTAGAAGGGTCTCAGTACTGAAACCCCTTTTTCTTCACAAATCCCATGTACTAGGCTCTTCCTAGTAGGCCTTCTATTCACCACTGGGGTGAGATTTTCCAGCTCAAGTTCCTCTTTACCTGGTCCCCAGTTCCAAGGCTGACACTTTAGGTACCTCCAGTGGACCTTGCTGGCTTGAGGCTGGCTACCCCACTTGGGAAAAGCAGTGCTGGAGGCGGACAGGGCCAACTCCGCCCACCGTCCTCGAGCACAGCTAGTAGTCACCTATTACTGAATGTATCCGAACAGTGCTCGAAGAAGAATGGTGGGTTACTTACCAGTAACCATCCTTCTTCAAGATGGGCTGCTTGGATTCATTCACAACACTCCCACCATCCCTGCAACTGGAGTTGGCGACTTTTAGGGACTGAGGAGGGGCCGGGCAGCAGCCACATATATAGCCACTGGGTGGCATGGAGGACGGTGGCTGCCAGCCCTCTGCTGACAGGCTAGGGCAAAAAGTTTCTGACCAATCGTGTGCTGCAGCACGGATACACCTATTACTGAATGAATCTGCAGCTCATCTCAAAGAAGGACAGTTGCTGGTAAGTAACCCACCATTCCCACAGGTCCCATATCCACTTGTTCAGTGTAAATCAGCCAGGCTCCATTGAGATCTGCTGAGTACCTGTCCCCATGGCTCCAGGGAGTCAGGATTCCTCTGTGGTGGAGTCTCCCCTCCCCTGTGAACATTTCCTGCCCTTTTTGCTAACTGTCGTTAGCCCCCAAAAGGAGGATATTTACAGACACATCAGCAGTGCCGTCTCGTCCCCTACCAAGCCAGCTTCTGGGGGACCAGGCCCCCTCCCCATCCCCTGGGTCTGTACACCTCGGTGCAAAATGCAGCTTCCGTGACATCAAATCCATTCTCACCAGAGCAGGGGCGTCCCTGGCTGGGGGAGGGACCCAGGGCACGGGCCCAGGCTCCGCCCCCAGCCCGCAGGCCCTGTCCCCAGCATGCAGGCTGCCCCCCCCGGCTGGGGACAGGGCCAGGTGCCGCCACGCCGCCATGGGCGGCCAGGCCCCGAATCCCTGGCTGGGGATGGGGCCGCTGTGGCCACCAGCGGCCAGGGCACTGGTGCTGGGGTTCAGGGCATGTGCCTCGGAGTGCCCAGCACCAGCAACGCCTCTGTACCAGAGTGCTGCAGGACCTGCCCGTGGACACACATGGAGAACTGCTGGACATTAAACCCAGAGCTCCTGGTTCAGTATCTTGCTGCATTCTTTCTGAGATTCCAGATCAGGGGAGCTCAAAGCACGCAGGTGTGAACTGAGGCTAGTGTCTGTGTGTAACCACTGCCCATGGAGCCAGAGCAGGGGACACATGGGCCATGGACTGATGGGCTAGGATAGCCACCTGGCTGGTTTCTGACTGACCCACCTTGTTTGAACTCTCTCGCGATAGCCTAGAGATGTAATTTGTGGGTGTGTTTTTTACACCATGCTCGTGCAGCAGGGAACACAGAACAAGAAGGAATTGTGCACTATGGCTGGGATGGGGTAGGGCTGGTACTTAGGTCAGGCTTTGCCGAGTGCAGTGTGCCGGGTCCTCACCCAGCACAGGCTTTAGGGGTAGGTGAATCAGGCAGCTGCCTAGGGCCCCAAGCAATAAGGGGCATTGTCCTCAATTTGGGGGACAGAAATGAAAATATAGAAAAATATAGAAATTGTTCCCATCTAGAAGAGGGCTGGAAGCCTAAGCACTTTTCAGTCTTGGCTCATCAAGGCAAATGGTGGGTTACTCACCAGTAACCATCCTTCTTCGAGATGGGCTGCTCTGATCCATTCAGTAATAGGTGTCTCCATGCCAGAGCACCGGATTGGTTGGAAAAAACTTGTCCTAGCCTGTCAGAAGAGGGGAGGTGGCCTCTGCCCCTCGTGCCACCCGTGGCTATATATACGGCTGCCTCTCGACCCCTCCTCAGTTCCTTAGAGTTGCCAACTCCAGAAGCGGGGCAGAGGGGAGGGACCTGAATGGATCTGAGCAGCCCATCTCGAAGAAGGACAGTTACCGGTGAGTAACCCACCGTTCTTTGAGCGCTGCTTGGATGCATTCAGTAATAGATGACTACTAGCCATACTGATGGATGGTGGGTGGAGTTGGTTCTTCTGCCTTCAGCACAGCAACATGCCCCATAAGGTAGAGGCCCAGCAATAAGATCCTCGCTGGAGTCAAGAGGCAAACAGGCCTTGATGGTGCCCAGAAGGATCAAGAGCTGAGGGCCAACCCAGGACAGGGGCAGGAGCAAACCCACTGAGGCATATATGCGTAAGCAGGTTGGAACAAAGTCACCATAACTGGAGTAAGGGATGCAACCCAAACATAAAAGGGTTGCATTAGGTGTTCCACATAGGTGGAAATGTGGAGTATGGCCGGCAGAATATAGTGTCTGGTCATAGGTCTTGTCACGTGGACTCATGAGAGAACGCTGAATGCCAACAAGTGCAAGTTTAGCCATATTGGCCATGTCTCTCACAAGAATGAAGAAAGGGTAGAGATTAGTTCCTGAACTGATCACCCCAAGGCTTAGCTGGAGCCACGTGGTTATGGACTGATCTGACAACTACTGAGTACTCAGGTAGTCATAAGGGGGTGACCATATCTCTTATCTAGGTCGTGACCAAACATAGCTGTCTGGTCAAAGCGAGTGAGGATGAGGATACAGGGTTGTAAGATGGGCTCGAGAACGACTGAGAAGACCATGGGACACTAAACAGCAGCATATGGTGCCGAGCCGAGCAGAATGGAGGCCTACGGAATGCTAGCTATAAACCGGGTAGTGTGGGAGTGCATGTTTTCAGCTGAACAGGCACCAGGACCAGGATCTCACAGGAGAGAGGCTCTGGTGAAGAGTCACCAACAGCGAGGTGGCATGAGGCAGTGTTAATGAGCTGGTCCTTCTAGGGCCTGTGGGAGCAGGAGAATTCACAGGAAAACCCACTGGGCCTATAAGCTTGCAGGGTTTTGCATCGCAAGAGCCCTCACAGTGCATGAGGGAGGTAGAAGAAGGGTAGGGGATAACGCCTGCTACCATTTGGTCACCCCATTGAGGACTGAAAGATTTGTAGAAGCAGAGGCATTGCTGGAGCTGGGCACCCCGGGGCACATGCCCCAAACCCCAGTGCTGGTGCCCCAGATCTCCGGCCCAATCAGGCCAGGGATCCGGGGCCCAGCTGCCTTCGGCAGCGGCAGCCCCGTCCCTGGCCAGGGATCCAGGGCCCAGCCACCTGCAGCCGCTTCCATCCCTGTCCCTGGCCAGGGACCCGGGCCCCGGCCATCCGTGGTGGCAGCAGCCCTGTCCCCAGCCGGGGATGCGGGGCCCGGCCTCCTCCGGCCACTTCTGGCCCCTTCCCCGGCCAGGGATCTGGGGCCCGGCTGCCCGCGGCCACGACGGGCAATCCAGGGCCCAGTGGCGTGCAGCAGTGGCAGCCCCATCCCCATCTGGGGATGCAGGACCCCACTGCCCGCGGCTGCTTCTGGCCCTGTCCCCAGCTGGGGATGTGGGGGCCAAGCTGCCTGTGGCGGCGTGGTGGCTTCTGGTTCTGCCCCTGGTTCGGGGGTGGGGCCTGCAGGCTGGGGGTGGGGTCTGCGGGCCAGGGGCGGGGCCTGCGGGCCATGCCCGGGTTCCTCCCCTGGGCAGCGACGCCTCTGCATAGAAAAGCCGTGTAAGGTTGCAGTCTCAGTGCCTACAGTACTTCCCGGAGGGATAGCGCTACCACTCTGCCATGCCAGGGTTGCTAAGGAGAACTTCTCAAAACATGGATATCTGAAGAACCCTGATGCCAAGGGAGGTTCCTTCCTATGAGTTAGGAAGTGAAACTGCTACAGGGTGGCAACTGCAGCATCTCAAGGACACTCTGGAGTTAGAGAACCGAACGAAGTTTTCCCCCAGGCAGGAAGCCGGAGGGCGAATAAAGGGAGTACAACCCCAAATTCTTGGATATTGTAGGAAAAATAGGCTCTCTGTCTATCACACCACTGGGTGGGCAGTGAGTGTGAATGGGTCCTCAAGAATTGAGGAGGAGCCACAATACTAATGGGCGCCACCAACGCACATGGGGGTAACCGCAGTAGCACTAAAAGTCTACGACCTGACATAGTGAGACGGTCCCAAGAAAACCACGGGCAGAATGGGAGGAATGCGCCCTGTCAAGGTACAGGACCGAGAGGCAGGAGAGGTAGCAACAAGTGCCCCGGGAAGAAAAGACCCCTCTGTCTGCACATGGACACCTGCCCAGAAAGGCAGCTGGTGATGTGGGGAGGTGTGTTGGTGGGAGAACGCCCAAAGGGGTGGACCCTTCACAGTTTCCCAATGTGGGGATGTGACTAGGTGTCCTCTCTTGGGTTCCCTGTCTGGGGTTTGAAGGAGGTGCACCTGGCCCGTGTTTCTGGGTGAGGGCGGAGGAAAAATTGGCCACCTCAATGGGGACTGCCCAGGCAGTCCTCCGTCCCCTGGCGAGGACTTGCCTCTGACTCAATGCTCCTTGTCCCGTCCACCCCGGAAGCAGTGGAGGCAGCACGAGCCCTCCTACTTCCCCCAACACCCCCTGCCCCACTTCCAACCAGAGGGAGCAAACTGGCCTTCATCTCAAAGGGGGGGGTCAGGAGGTGGCCGTATATATAGCCACGGGTGGCATGAGGGGCAGTGGCCGCCTCCCCTCTTCTGACAGGCTAGGACAAGTTTTTTTGGACCAATCCGGCACTCTGGCATGGAGACACCTATTACTGAATGCATCCGACCAGTGCTCGAAGAACTATCATTAGGCTTTGTGCGTCATCTGAATTGCAGAGTTCACCATTATCAGCCCATCACCTTCACACTGACATGCTAAAAAGCAGGAACAAGCAATAGTAGGAACTTTTCCAATGCTTTCATGTTTTAGTTTCTTAGTGTGGCCATTTATTCTGTCATTTTTTTAACCTCACGTGAAATTTTGCCTTTTCCTTTTCTTTTTTGCCTGTTATTCTTTTGTCTTTGCCTTTGTGACAATTTTTCCTTTGGCTTTTGTGACAGGCTGCTCCCCAGATCCAGTCCAGTGTGTTACTCTGACCTCCCAGTTCCCACTCTTGAACCCCGATTCACCCTGCTTTGCCAAGTGACCACTCACTCCTGAGTCAGTCCACTCTGGCCTCTGGCGTGCAGTTGGTCCCAAGCAATGGGTGTATGCCCTCTGGCTACTTGAGGACAGTCCCCAGCAAGCACCCCCAGCCCCAGTTACCACACCGGAAACCATTGACTACAGAGATTGGGAACCACTCCCAACCACCATACACTCAAGTCCACCCATTTAACAAAGAAATGGCTTGTGCCCAGTCTTCTTTACTCACACCCTCCAAAGATCACACAGCTTTAGATAAAACAACTACAAGCTTATTGATCAGATTATAATTCTAAATGAGAATATGGCCAGTCAAGGCAGAATCACAATATAAATGAATCAGGAGTGACCACAAGAAAATAAAAGGTAAAATATGCATGCTAACTGTAAAGGAAGTTGAAAGATGAAATAAGTTTGGTCTGGAAGTTCTGTGTCAGAGGCTCTGTGTTTTGCTAAGACAAGTATATTAAGGCATAGATAGTCAGGGGAGCTAGTGGTTTAGATTGATAAGAAGGTAGACTGTTTCTATAGATAAAAAAGGGTGATCCACAAATTTAGATTATAAAGCAATCCCTCCTGTCTGGACCCTGCTGGGAAGCTATCAACCTAGCCTGGTAAACAGGTTGACGGGGGCCAGGTAGCCGAGGGGTCACAGGAGTCTGGCCGCTCTCATTGGTCAGGGACAGTAACTGTTATCCAAATAAGCAGTAAACAACAACAGAGGCGGGCTAACTATATGCCACCTATTAAGTATAATCTAATTGTGTAACCTGCATATTAAGAGTAGTAATACCATGTAGGGATTTTAGGCATGATGTAACTTGTTGTCTTATGCATGAGCTTGTTGCATTATGTATGTTGTATTTTGCATGTTAGAAAGTATATATGATCTGTAACCCCAATACTGGGGGGTTCTTGCTCTGAGAGGCTAGCTTCTTTTTGCTCCTCTCTGATGCAGTTCCTGTTATTATTCAGCTGAATAATAAACTCTGAACCATACCTCGTTCTCTGCTTATTCGAGTCTCAGCTGGGAACGGGCCTTCATCTTTGGGGAGGATTCGTGGTTTCTTTTTCCAGGTTGAGAACCCGGACCAGTTTTCCCCCACAATTTTGGTGAGCCAGCCAGGAGTTACCCAACTCACCCCGGAGGTGCTGCCATCCAGCCCCAACCCTGGCTGGCCAACAGGTTGGGTGAGTTCACCTACGGGAACTTGGGGTGGGGGCGGCAACCCCTTTGCGGTGATAAGGTGACTCCTTCATTTTTTATTCTTCTGTGGTTCACATTTTTGTATGTTTTCGTGTGTGTCTGTCTGTCATGCCATAGGCCAGTCTTCTTGTGGTTTCACCACCCTTGGGTGACACAGGTAATTCTAGTGTAACTGTCCCTCCAACTGCAGGGCACACAGAATCGAGCAGTTGGTGATGCTGTGTGGCAGAATTGATGTCTCCATTCCCGCATGGTGAAACCACTTCTATCTCTTTGAACTCTGGATAAGTCCTCCATTCTGTCTGAGGCAACCTAGAATTCTTGGAGAATTGTTCCTGCCCTTTCCAGGTTGGGTGGGTTAGGCTGGGCCAAGAAGACAGGCTTTGGGAGGGACTAAACCTGTTGGACAGGTCAGGAAGGGACTAGACCTGCTGGACAGGTCAGAAAAGGACTAGATCTGTTGGTCAGATCAGGAAAGGGACGTCCACCTAGGGTGACAATGGGACAGGGTCAGTCCATCCCAGAAGACAGTCCCCTAGGACAAGTTCTGGTAAACTGGAATCGACTCGCGGGTACTGGGGTTTTGAAAAAACATAAATTGATCGATTTTTGTCACATAAACTGGCCAGGTTACACCCATGAAAATCCAAATTTACAATGGCCCCAATTAGGAAGTTTGGATTCAGACAAACTGAGGTACCTCAGGAAAATCCTTGAGATTTTTCACCCTAAGCAACTGGATTACTGGTATGTGTGGGCAGCCATGCAAGATTTGGAAGCCAGGCAGGCAAAATCGGCAATGACAGCCTGCCAGCTTCCTGCACCTCCCCGCTATCATCAGGCAAATGCTCCGGACTCTGACGAATGGTGAGCTAACGCCATGCCTCAGCCTCCAGAACCTTCACCAGCTCGAGCAGTGCACACCCCACCTACATCCACAGCCGTGACTTCCCCCTCTACCCTGTTCTCCCCAAGGTTGCACACCACAGATCTTTCTTTGCCCACGTACTATCCGGATACTCCCCAGCAGATGAGTGAGCCACCTCTAACACCAGCACGATTCGGCATCAAGAGTCAGAGCCGAGTCTTAGAGATGTCGCTCCGACAATATCTGGTACCCACCCAAACTGGCATTGAATATCCTTACACCCATGTCCCTTTCACCCTGCAAGATCTTCAATCCTGGCAACAGGGAACCCCAAAGTTTAGGGATGATCCCGAAGCGGCTCGCCGAAAGCTTCAAACCATAATCTCTACCCATAATCCTACCTGGGTGGATATGAATCAACTATCAGACACCCTCTTAACATCAGCTGAGAAACTGGACATTATAAATCAGGGAAATCAGTGGCAGCTAGAAGATGCCAGTAACTGAATGGCTTGGCCACTCCAGGATCCTCACTGGGAAATAAATGGGGCCCAACATCAATGCTGACTTTTACAAAAGGCCAGGGAAACCCTTCTTGAAGGAATGAAGCGAGCAGGGCAAAAAGCCAAAGACTGGACTAGGGTGACCTCTGTTGTCCAAGGGCTGAATGAGTATCCTCAGGATGATTACAGTCACTTGTTAAAAGCTATAGAAACCTATGGAGGGGAATTTGACATTTCATTGCCCCAGAATCAGGGAATCCTTACGTCTACCTTTTTTGGGGGTTGTGCAGCAGGTATAAGGAAGTTCATCATTAAGTATAACCCTGATTGGAATACTAAAACAATGCCACAACTCCTGGATTTGGCCATTCATGCCTATGATCAGCGCCCCACGGTGCAAAAGGCAGAAAAGTTAAAACAAAAACAGCAAGAGGCAAAGTTTTTAGCAGCTGCCCTTAGCTCCCAGTTTCAGCCACGTGGCCGCAGACAAGGGGCTCCCCGGTCCATGTCTATTTCATCTTCAGGCAGATCAGGGACTCGCCCATGTTCAAATGACATCTGTCTCTATTGTAAGCAGCCTGGGCATTGGAAACGTGACAGCCCAAGTCTACCAAGGGGGCCCCCACTGGCATGAGGATGTGGAGAAAGGCGCTACGGGACCACCTTCAATCCAAATGCAGATCCGTGGAGCCAGAGTCTTCAACAATATGTCGGGCGAGACGCTGAGGATATAAATGACGAACAACTATAGGGACTCGGGGGGCTCTTCCACATGATGTACCTTGGGGAGCCAAATGTTTTTTCCTTTCATTGTTCCTCTACATCTCCTTACATTCCTATTCAGGTTGCAGGCAAAGTATATCGGTGTTTAATTGATACTGGAGCAGACCTTTCTTCACTGGGTGTTTTCCCAGGAGGTGCAGGATTAGGAGTTCAGGGATCAGAAAGAATACTCGGTGTCATGGGAACATCTATGCAGGTCCCTTGTAGCTCCCCAGCCCGAGTTAGAATAGGACCCCTTACAGCGGAGCATTCCTTTCTCCTTGCAGAGGGCATTCCTGTTAATTTACTAGGAATGCATCTTCTGTGTAAACTGCATGCCACCATTGAGTGTTCTCCTTCAGGAATTACCTTGCTGCTTCTGACTGCTCAGCTAGAAACGCTCCAGATGGTACTTACTGCGTCCTCCTCCCCTTCCTGTACCCTTCCAACTTATTTGTAGGATTTGCCACCCTCCCTCTGGGGATGGTCCTCAACTGAAGTCAGTCTCCTTAAATCCACTGATCTGGTCCGGATTAAAGTGAAGCCAGGACCACCACCCTCTATACCACAATACCCTTTGCCCAGGGAGGTAGAGGAAGGTTTGGAACCTATTGTTGACAGCTACCTTAAGCTAGGTATCCTGCGTGAATGTATGTCTCCCTGTAATACATGGGTGTGTTCACATGGCAGTCTTATTTCGAAACAACAGAGGTTGTTTTGAAATAAGAAATGCCACATTCACATGATGTACAGTTGTTTTGAAACAACGGCGTTGTTTCAAAACAACTTAAACCCCATTTGGTGACGAAACAATGTTGTTTTGAAATGACTGTTTCAAAACAATCCCGTCCGAACATGTTGTTTCAAAACAATGGTGACTCGTTTTGAAATAAGTGTTGTCCGAACATGCTATTTCGCTTTGAGCTTTTTTCCTTAATTTGAATTAATATTTTCTTAATTCGAATTAACTAATTTTGAAATAAGCCATTATTTCGATACAAGTTGTTTTGAAACAACTTGTATCGAAATAACCCCCGTGTGTGAATGTAGCCCACCTGTCTTACCAGTAAAGAAAAAAAAAGCCTGGTCTAGACGGCAAGCCGGTGTACTGATTTGTGCAAGACTTTTGGGCTATCAATAATTACATTATCCCATGTCACCCTGTGGTTCCAAATCCGACCACAATTATTACCTCCATCCCTGCATCTGCATGGTACTTCACTGTAATAGACTTATTTGTGGCTTTTATTAGTATACCTGTTCAGCCTGATTCCCAATACCTTTTTGCTTTCACCTGGAAGCATCATCGATTTTGTTTTACCCGCCTTCCTACAGGATTTGTGGAATCCCCCATTCTGTTTTCTCAGATTCTACATATTTATCTACTAAAATCCTAACTGCAGGATCTGCCCTGATTCAGTATATAGGTGACTTTCTATTGGCAGCTCCTACTGAAGCTCAGTGTAAAACATACTAAAATCTTGTTATAAGGACTGGTCACTAGAGGGCATAAGGTATCTCCAAATAAGCTGCAATATTGCCAACCCGAGGTGGAATTTCCAAAGGGATAGCCGTGTTAGTCTAGTCCAGCAAAAAAACAACAAGGAGTCATGTGGCACTTTGAGACTAACAGATTTATTTTTCGCATGAGCTTTCGTGGGAGAAAATCCCACTTCCTCAGATGCTTCGAAGATGGGTGAACTTACAGAAAGGAATGAAACTAAATGCAAGGGGGTGTAAAACATAGGATCAGGTCATACAGTAACAGCAAATCAGAACAGTTGTTAGGTTCAAACCATAGGAAGTCTGAAGTCAAATTACCTTTTGTAATGGGTACCTGGAACACCTTATAAGTCAGCAAACTCGAAGGCTGTCTCCAGGGCGAGTTCAGGCTATTCAAAATCTCCCCAGACCCCGGACAAAAAGACAGGTCCAGGCTCTTCTAGGGATGGTCAGTTTCTGTCGCCCCTGGATTCCAGCATTGGGTGAGATGGTTAAACCCCTGGTGGAGGCTAATACCAAGGATGCCCCTGAAATACTTATCTGGACCCCTACTCTTGAAACGGCTTTTCATCAGGTTAAGGATGCTCTTATGATGGCTCCCACACTGGGTTTACCGAATTAGTCTAAACCTTTCACTTTGTTTGTACATGAAAATAAGGGGGTTGCTTCAGGAGTGCTGGTACAACCCTGGGGTACTTCGCAGAGACCGGTGGCCTACTACTCTGTCCAGCTTGATTCAGTTGCGTGAGCTGCGGTTCCGTGTCTTCATGCGGTTGCTGCTGCTGCTCTTCTAGTGGACAAGGTACAAGATGTGGTCCTTGGTCACCCCCTAACAGTTAAAGTTCCGCATGCAGTCGAGGCGCTTCTTCTCCAGCATAACACTCAACACTTCTCTAACCAGTGGCTAAACAGCTATGAGGCATTGCTGCTGGCCGCAGACAATGCTGTTCTGCAGCGATGCTCAACCCTAAATCCAGCCACCCTTTTACCTCCTCCAGATGCAGGTGAACCTCATCATGATTGTTGTGCGCTTGTTGAGTTCCAGGAAAAACATCGGCAGGATTTGTCAGATATTCCTTTGCAAAACCCTGACTATGTAATGTTCACTGTTGGCTCTGCCTTTGTTCAGGATGGAGTCCGGTGTGCCGGGTATGCTGTGGTGCTCTCTCGATGGGTATGGGAGGCTCGGCCTCTACCCCTGGGTATGAGTGCCCAGGCTGCGGAACTCATAGCGCTCAGGCGAGCTTGTGAGTTAGCTACACTCACTTCACTAACAATTTACACAGACTCTAAATATGCTTTTGGTGTGTGCCATGCCACAGGCCAGCTGTGGAAACAGCGGTTTTTTTTGACTTCGGCTGGTCACCCAATTGCTAATGCCAGGGAGGTATCTGAACTGTTACAGGCTATCCACCTCCCGGCCTCTATAACTGTGGTCCATTGCCCTGGACACTCTAAGGAAGATTCAGAAGTTGCTCATGGCAACCAGCTTGCTGATTCCACTGCAAAGTCAGCTGCACTACAACCTCTTCCTGTTCCCATCCAAGCAGCACAGGTTATTTTGCCTCCACTGTCCTCAGTTTACCAGTCTGTCCCCCCATCAGAATGCAGTGTGTGGCAAACTAAATGGGAAGCAATATCTGATCAGGGTGTGTGGCAGGTTCCGGATGGTCATCCTATCGCTCCCCGTTATCTTCTTCGGACACTTGCCCTTGATGCCCACAGGTGTGGCCATCTAGGAAAGGGGGAATTCTCACATCTTGGTTTGCACCAGGGATTCATTTGGAGGCAGCTAGAGTGGCTCAAAATTGCCCTACCTGTCGAGCATTTAATAAGCGGCCAGTCCCGTCTGGACAGAAAGGAGGACGCCCATGGGCATATCTACCATTTCAGAAATTACAGATTGATTATATCTACTTACCCAAAGCAGATGGATACAAACATTGTCTGGTCATAGTAGACCAGCTCACAGGATGAACTGAGGCTTTCACTGCAAGAAAAGCAGACACTGTAGCGGTTGTAAAGGCTCTTCTTAAAGACATTGTACCAAGGTTTGGACTTCCAGAGGCAATCAATTCTGACCGCGGCGCTCACTTCACCGAAAGGGTCTTACAAGAGGTGTACAAGGCCCTCAGTATCACGGCAAGGTTTCATACCCCTTACCATCCTCAGTCCTCAGGGCAGGTAGAAAAAATGAATCAGAGTATTAAGACCCTGTTAGGAAAGATCTGCTCTGAAACCAGGTTAAAGTGGCCAGATGCACTTTCAGTAGCACTGCTGGCTTGCAGGACTAGGCCAAGCAAGCCACCAGGCCTCTCTCCTTTTGAACTTTTGTTTGGTCACCCTCCTGTGTTGTATAAAAGATGGTCAAATCCCCATGTTAGTCTCCTGGGGGGAGATGATAAGCTAACTGATTATGTTTTATCATTGCAGAAGTCTTTTCATTCTCTCTATAGGTCCGTTGTATTGACTCAATCAGTACCGCTGGACTGTAACTTACACCCATATCAGCCAGGTGACTGGGTCTGGATCAAGCGATATAGAAGAAAGGACGATCTCATTCCCAAGTGGACAGGACCATATCAGGTGCTGCTGACCACACACTTGGCGGTTAAAGTTCCTGAAAAGGATAGCTGGATTCACCACAGTCATCTAAAGCCTGGATGAGAACCAACTCTGGCTGCAGTGACTACCCCAGTTTCAAACACACACTTGCAGGACGAGGAGAAGGAAGAGACTTTAATTCCACCTCTCTTGCTTAAAAGACGGAGTGAAGATCACTGGACTGTAAAGTAATGCTTGAGCTGAATGGTTACTTCATAATTGTTTTCGTACTGGGACTGGGAATTTTGGGACTAATTTGGGGTTGCTTCTGTTGGAAGAATAGACATAACAATAAGGTTCCATGGACATCCCTGTTTTGTTTTAAAATG
Source organism: Podocnemis expansa (assembly GCA_007922195.1). Classification (NCBI taxonomy): domain Eukaryota; kingdom Metazoa; phylum Chordata; order Testudines; family Podocnemididae; genus Podocnemis; species Podocnemis expansa. The sequence continues at coordinate 7,726,496 of ML682020.1, read as the reverse complement.
CAGCGGGTAATAGTACTGATAACTTGCCTTCCTCTTTTAGGAGCATTGAAATATAGTGCTGAAAATAATGTATTTGTAGAATTAGCTCACACATGTTTAAATAGCACCCCCTTCTGCATAGCCCCTGCCCTAACAGTAGCAGGAATAGGAAAAACCTGTTTTTATGGCATTCCATTTCCTTTTGAACAGTTGGCTAATGATACTGCATGGCCATGGACAAATTATCATGGTTCTGTGTTTTGGACTTTGGGATGGTACTGGTTTGGGTCCACTCCCCAGCCTAGTAACTGGACCAATTATTGAGAGTTAAAAATAAGGCTTATGGGGGCTGTCTCTGCAAGCAACTGTATACGCTTGGTCAAAAATAGTTCAGATCCTTCCAAGGGTCATATTAAGAACAGTCTCCCGGAAGGTTTAAATTGCACCACAGTTTACAACACCTCATACATAAGCCGTAACCTTTATCTTCCCAGAGGATTCATGATGATCTGTAGAAATACAGCATATTCATAGGTACTAGCGAATATCACTGGGGGGCCCTGTAGTTTTGGCCACCTTTCCTCGCTATATGCACTCCTGTGGGTAAGGCCTCACAATAGAAGCACTCACTCACTGGAACCGGACTGTGATTGTAACCTCACTTTGTTATCTAAAACAGAGGTGGTTGTCTGAGCTATTTCCCTTGTTAGGGTACTGGCGTTAGCTGAAGAGGCTTATCTGCAGGTGAGAAAACTGGCCTGTGCATTAGCAAAAACTATTAATGAGACCTCTACCTTAATTCAATTATTAAATGAAGAACAAGCCCAGTTAAGGGAAGCTGTTTTGCAAAACCGGGTGGCATTAGATTATTTGCTATTGAAGGCAGGACGTGGGTGTGAGGAGTTTGCAAGAATGTGTTGCTTTAATCTGACTGATAATTCAAATCATATTGAATCACGCTTACAGGATTTAAGGGCTCTGGAAAAACAACTAAGCCAGCATGAGGACAGTGGGCTCCTCTTCTGGTTATGGTCCTGGATACCTGACCTAGGGGCCTTTGGTAAACAGCTGTTATTGGGATTAGTATCTCTGATTTTATTCATCATTGCTTTATATGTGGGTTGCAAATTAACGTGTTTCTTTCTCGGGCAATGTGCTGGCCAACCCTGCATTGCATACACTAAAGGCCCTGTGTGAACATAAGATCGACCAGCGAGCTTTTGCTCTTGGTCGAAAGGGGAATTGTAAAGGAAGTTGAAAGATGGAATGAGTTTGGTCTGGAAGTTCTGTGTCAGAGGCTCTGTGTTTTGCTAAGACAAGTATATTAAGGCATAGATAGTCAGGGGAGCTAGTGGTTTAGCTTGATAAGAAGGTAGACTGTTTCTATACATAAGCGGGGGGATGGACCCGCTCTTGTGGGGAACTTCCCAGACTTTATATACCACCCCGGTGAAGGTGGGCAGCAAAAGGATCTGAATCCCTGCTCCCACTTCCTTTACCCCAAGGCCTGCCTGACCTCAAATGCTCCCCTCCCGATCTCCCGTTTGGAGGAGTCTCTGTAACCCCGACAATGCTGGGCCCCAGAATTTCTGGGGGCACGACCCCCACTCTTATCATGGTCTCCCAGGACAGGGCTAGGGTGTCCCCACTCCAGGGTGCTGACTGCACTGACCACTCTTATGGCCCAACAGTCACTATATACAGTTTATTTAAGCACACAGAAGTAAAAAGAACCCAATAAGAAAATAGAGAAAAAGTGGAAAAAGGTGAACAGTAAACCCTCAGTGTCACCCCCTGGTGTGGAGGCACTACACACAGAGTCTCTGGACCTGAGAAACAGTCTCACAGTCTGTCCTCCATGTTGCAAGCCCTCTGCCCAGGCCTGGCTGCGACTGGATGATCCAGGGGGCCAGATGCAGGCTCCGGCTGTGGCCACACGTCCCCAAGTTCCAGGGGCAGGGCCCTTCTTCCCAGTGTCAGCCCCCCTTCACTGCTCCCCAGCTGCTCACCACACCCAGCTTCAGATGGCTGCAGCTCCGGCTCCCAGCTGCTGCTCTGGTTCAGTGGGGCTCCTCTCTGAGGAGCTCAGCACCTTGGGCTCCTTCTCTGGCCTCCTGCCACTGTTCCCTCTAAGCTGTGCGCATGTGCGCATGCACACAGGTCATGAAGCCAGCGCACACAACAAAATAAAGTGTGCACAAAAAAATTCAATAAATGCTAATATTGGTGCTCACAAAGAAATGTTTTTGTGCACACAAAGAAATTGTTTGCGCACACAGTCTACAAGTAATTAGCGGGAACATTGCCTCCTGCCCCAGCTTCAGACAACTTTGGCTCTGTCACTGCCTCCAGCTCTGCTCTGCGCAGCTCCACTTGGCTCTCTGCTGGTCCAGCTGCTGTGGGTCTGCTCTGCACAAATCAGCTCAGCCTGGCCTTCCTTCCTGGGTCCTCTGGCTCCCAGCTGCTGGCTGCTTAGTGCTTTCTCCTTAGCTTGGCCCCACACACATACACACTGGCTTGCCCAGGCATATCCAGCCTGCAGTTTCAGCTCAGGGGCGGGGGAGCACTTTCAATCAATCAGGCCATCTTGGGACACTGGCCTCTCCCACTGGCCCTGGGGCTGGCTGTTTCAGAGTCCTGTTTCCAGGTGGCAGTGGCCAATCAAAAGGCCATTCAGTCTCAGTAAGGGGCTATCAGTCCCCTTACATTCCCCCCTGCTAAAACTCTGCCACATCCAGGGTTTTTAACAGCAGCACATTCAGGCCCCATATTAACAACATTTACATCTGCAACAGCAGTGATAGGTTAAACAAGAAAGTTAAGAATTAACAGAAGAACATCTAACAACTTTCACACTTTATAGAATTCATAACATAATCATCTCTAAATCTAACAATTGGTACACCCTTAGTAGCCCTCCGGGACCTCCTTAAGACTGGTGGTTCATCATCTACATTTTCTACCCCAGTGCCCTTGGGTAACCCTGGGTCTTCTTGGGGTATCTGAACATTCCCATCATGGTCTGGGGTTGTCCCACTCTGGTCCACAAGGCAGTCAGTTTGTAGGACTAGAACTATCCCCCCATTGGCTTCAGGCTCCTCCTGGCATGCTGGCTTATGTCTCATATGGTCCCTCACTGGGCTAAGGGTGCAATGTTTTAGCTGGTCCCTATGAACTATCCTCTCAGAGCCTCCTCGTTGAGGCTGGATAGTGTAAACTGGCAACTCAGGGTTGTTGTGAGCAACTACAATGTGGGGATTTGATTCCCACTTGTCCTGTATTTTATTGCACCCCCAGTTTCTATGGTTATGGACCAGTATGTGGTCACCAGGCCTGGTGAGAGCCCCACTACACTTGCGATTGTAAGTCCTTTTCTTACTTTGGGCTGTGTCTTTAGTTGTACTGAGAACAACTTCACATGTTGTCTTTAGCCTACTATGGACACCTTTGACACAGTCATCAAAATCAGTGGCCTCATCCTTAGAGGGACAGACTTCTTGGTGCTTCTCTGGCAACACCCTCAAGGTAGCCACCTGTGCAGGAATCAGCCCCTGGGGCTCTGCTTGCACTAGAACTGGTCGTCTCCATCTGCACCTTCTTGAGAGAGGGTAGCTTGTTTTCCCCTCTCTCTCCTTGTCACCTGCAGCTCATTTCTATTGCCTTCAGATGTTACTTGCACCTGAGGAACCACCTCTTCAGGCCAGTGGACCTCTGCAGTTCTGTTTCGAGGTTGCAGCTCCACAGCTTTCTCACTTGAATTTAGGAGATTTGACTGTACGATTTGTTTCACAGCATTAGTCTGTACGTTGGTTGCCTGTGAACCATTAGGCAGGCTTGTCTCAGATGCAGGCTCTATAAGCCCTGGACATCCACTGGTATTTCCTGATACCCAGCAATGTTTACCAGGGACCTTTCTTCTCCGAAGAGTGATAACTGTTGTCTGTCTTCTCCCCACTTTAACAGTTTTAGTCTGCCCAGTGGAACCCAGGAAATGACTCTGCCACTCAGCTTGAGTCAATACTCTACTCAGCACAGCATCTTTTTTAGAGTGCCCACGTCACTTCATTCTCCTGGTTCCTGTTCCTGGCAACAGCAGCTCCTTCAACTCACCAATAATATTCATTCCTAGAAGTCCTGGTACTTCTTCTCTCATATGACTTCCTTCAGAGACATTGTCTTTCAGGATGAAGATACATTTTCTTGGAAGTGCCTGGTCCATGTACTCTACGTCTGCTTCCACGCATCCCAGCACTGGGATTGCCAGTCCATTAACTGCTGTTAGATGTACAAACTGAGTATTATGCATGAGCAGCACCTTGCCCTTCAAATATTTTTGAAAATGTGATTCAGTAATGGTGGTGACTTCTGAGCCAGTATCTAACAAACATCTAGTCTTCACCCCTTCTATACATATTTCAGCAGTTAGACAGTCTCCAAATGCTCGCTTACTGAAGTCACTAGATATGCTGGCACCATCACTGCTCTTTCAAACACTGTATGCTGTGGGGGAAATCTGGTCCGGGTTCCCAACCTGGAATTGTGAAGGAAGTTGAAAGATGGAGTAAGTTTGGTCTGGCAGTTCTCTGTCAGAGGCTCTGTGTTTGCTTAGACAAGTTTATTAAGGCATAGTTAGTTAGGGGAGCTAGGGGTTTAGACTGATAAGAAGGTAGACTGTTTCTATAGATAAAAGAGGTAATCCACAAAGGTTGATTATAAGACAATCTCTCCTGTCTGGACCCTGATGGGAAGCCATCAACCTAGTCTGGGAAACAGATTGGCAGGGGCTAGGTAGATGAGGGGTCACAGGAGTCTGGCCACTCTCATTGGTCAAGGACAGTAACTGTTACCCAAATAAGCAGTAAACAACAACAGAGGTGGGCTAATTATATGCCACCTATTAAGTATAATCTAATTGTGTAACCTGCATATTAAGAGTAGTAATACCATGTACGGATTTTAGGCATGATGTAACTTGTTGTATTATGCATGAGCTTGTTGCATTATGTATATTGTATTTTGCATGTTAGAAAGTATATGTGACCAGTAACCCCTATACTGGGGGTTCTTGCTCAGAGAGGCTAGCTTCTCTTTGCTTCCCTCTGATGCAGTTCCTTTCAATATTCAGCTGAATAATAAACTCTTAACCACACATTGTTCTCTGCTTATTCGAGTCTCAGCTGGGATCGGGCCTTCATCTTTGGGGAGGATTCGTGGTTTCTCTTTCCAGGTTGAGAACCTGGACCAGTTTTCCCCCACAGATTTGATGACCCAGATCGGACTTACGCAGCTCACCCCAGAGGTGCTGCCATCTAGCCCCAACCCCGGCCGGCCAACAGATTGGGTGAGTTCACCTATGGGAACTTGGGGTGGGACGGCAACCCCTTTGGGGCGATAAGGTGACTCCTTTGTTTGTTATTCTTGTGTGGTTCACGTCTTTGTACTCTGGATAAGTCCTCCATTCTGTCTGAGGCAGTCTAGAATTCTTGGAGAATTGTTCCTGCCCTTTCCAGGTTGGGTAGTCTAGACTGGGCCAAGCCGACAGACTTCGGGAGGAACTAGACCTGTTGGACAGGTCAGATCTGTTGGACAGATCAGGAAAGGGATGTCCACCTAGGGTGAAAAATGGGACAGGGTCAGTCCATACTGGAAGACAGTCCTCTAGGAAAAGTTCTGGTAAACTGGCATCGATTCGCGGGCACTGGTGTTTTGAAAAAAAAAAAAAACAACAGAAATTGATCAATCTTTGTCACATAAACTGGCCAGGTGACACCCATGAAAATCCAAATTTACAACGGCCCCAGTTAGGAAGTTTAGATTCGGACAAATTGAGGTACCTCAGGAAAATCCTTGAGATTTTCCACCCTAAACAACTGGATTACTGGTATGTGTGGGCAGACATGCAGGACTTGGAAGCTTGGCAGGAAAAATTGGCAGTGACAGCCTGCCTCCTTTCCAGATGGGCTATTGCTTTCTGTACCTTTTAACCTTAGAGTTTTCTTTTTCATAAAGCGCTTTCTTCTTCTCCTCTTCTCCCTCCTCTGTCACTGTCTCTTTTATCTGAAGAGTTTAAGTTAAAGACACAGTTGGAATGGTGCTTTTAACTTGTATTCTAAACAGGGTCAATTGGTGGCTTTTCACCCTACTCCTCCTTTGCAGTTTTGGTTTGCCAAAATTTGAATGAAAAAAAAATTTTGCACATACTTTTAATGTAAAAAGGTGTCGTGGTATTTAAAGTCTTGGTTTCTATGCAGTCATCCAAAAAAAGAATGGGTCTTTTGTCAAGCAAATGGTCTGTAAATCATAACTAAATCACTTAAATGTGAATAATATGATTGAAATCACTCAAGGAAAAAAATTGTTTGTGTACATCTGTAATTGTGTAGATCTGTAAGGTTTTAAAAACTTAAGCCAACACTCTTGGTTTTAGAATCTTGCATGCTTTGGCTTTGTTAGCATTTAACACTTTGAAAAGCTGGCTGTGGGTATGGCAGTCAGAACCAGACAAATTTGGTAAAAAGTTTATTTTTAGTTGATGTGGTTGTTTTAATCAATACACTCACTCCCTTCTCATGGGGTAGGAAAATGTTCTTTTGTTTTTCAGAAGCAAAAAACTGGCGCCAGCAAAACACCTAAACAAAAATCCATGGATCTGCTTTTGTAACAAAGTTGTTGTTTGTTTTGTGCTTTATGGTGTTTGTCTTATTAACCTTGGTGCGTATTGTGAATTTTTGTTTTGTTTTTCTTGTAAAGTAAGGTAAAGTAAAAATGTGTATAATTTGGTACAATCACATTGTGTTATCCTAATAGTTAAATTATACAATGGGGTTAGGTAGTGGCTACTACCACATTTTTATTGCCAGGAGTGTTTACAACTATTCAGAGACAAAAAGAAAAACAAAACAAAACAAAAAAAAACCCCAAAGAGCCCTTTTCCCAAAGGAATTGTTTGTAAATAATTGGCAGGAACAGTACATATTGGAAATCAAATTTAAGATTTGCACAAGCTTAGCTAAAAATTGGGTGAGTACCCCAAAACTAAAACAAACAAACAAAAAACCCTCTAAAGATAATGGCTAAAAGCAATTTGTGGGGTTACAGAAGGGATGCCCCAAAAGCAGTGGTTAAGTCAAAGTCTCTGCACCTAAATACTTAGCCTGCAATTCAGATTTTAGGAGGAAATTAATGTGGTAAAATCTAACTTTGCTTGTTTTAGTCAGGAAATCTAGCTTGTGAATACTCCGTCCTGCCTGCTGACAGGGGGGACGGGCAGTTCTACTGTAAAAGTAGCACCCCTGCCTTTGTGCTACCGACACCAGCTATGGAGGACAGAAGCCCAGCCCATGTTAACCCCTTACAGAAGGGAGGGAAACAGAAATGCGATAGATTCTTGTTACCTCTGACCCTGAAATCCCAGCACCATAAGGGTCCTGGAAAAAGTGGTAAGAGCAAAGGGTTAAACCAACCAACCCTGGGAACAAACTGCCTTAAAAAAGGGTGCAGCATGGGTACATATCTGTAAGCACCCATCAATAAAAAGAATTTAATATGGATGTTACGTTGAGATATAGCACTGTAAAAATGCATGCAATCTTTGCAGTTAATTTTACTGTGTGTTTTATGCACGTACTAGAATGGTAAATGGGCAAATTGAAGCAGGCAGCCTCATAATTTCAGTGGTATCATTTTACAAGTTTTTCAAGGTTTTGCCTCTGGATTCGACAGTTCCTAATCTTCCAACCTTTTTTTTTTTCCATGGGAAAAGCTGCAAAACAAGCAGTGGCAACTGGCATGGCACTCGGACCCTGGGAACCAGGATCTGTAAAGTTGCAGGTATTGGTCATCCAGGGGGTGGCAGCGTGGAGCCTGTGGCAAACTTGTGATCAGTGCTGAACCCCGCTTGGGTTCTGGAGAAAAACCCTACAGGGTGCAGCAGCAAATTACACCCCAATTAAGCAAAACGTTTTAGCATGGTATTGGACTTTACAGGAAATAAAACAAATAACAAAATAGCGGGAGGCTGTGTTAAAACCAGAACTCCCCATTATGGCATGGGTCCAGGAATCACTGAGACCCAAGACAGGACGAGCCCTCCCAAGTACTATGTTAAAATGGAAATAATATATACAGGAGCAGGCAAAACTAGGCCCATGGGGGTTTCACCCCTGCACAAGGAGGTCGCCCACTTCCATGATGCAGCAAAGACCCCCATCGCCTTTACCAGTTACTACTGGACTGGCTACCTGGGCCCCATCCTATGGGATACTTAATCCATTGCACAGACATCATGCCTGGTTCACTGACAGCAGTGCTAAATGTTAAGGCCTGAACCATTCAGCTGAGTAATAAAAGGAACTGCATCAGAGGGAAGCAAAGAGAAGCTAGCCTCTCTGAGCGAGAACCCCCCAGTATAGGGGTTACTGGTCACATATACCTTCTAACATGCAAAATACAATATACAGAATGCAACAAGCTCATGCATAAGACAACACGTTACATCATGCCTAAAATCCCTACATGGTATTACTACTCTTAATATGCAGGTTACACAATTAGATTATACTTAATAGGCAGCATATAGTTAGGCCGCCTCTGTTATTGTTTACTGAATATTTGGGTAACAGTTACTGTCCTTGACCAATGAGAGTGGCCAGACTCCTGTGACCCCTCATCTACCTAGCCCCAGCCAACCTGTTTACCAGACTAGGTTGATGGCTTCCCATCAGGGTCCAGAGAGGAGGGATTGTCTTATAATCAACCTTTGTGGATTACCTCTTTTATCCATAGAAACAGTCTACTTTGTTACCAGTCTAAACCCCTAGCTCCCCTAACTAACTATGCCTTAATAAACTTGTCTAAGCAAACACAGAGCCTCTGACAGAGAACTGCCAGACCAAACTTAGTCCATCTTTCAACTTCCTTCACAATTCCCCCCTTTCGACCAAGAGCGAAAGCTCGCTGGTCGATCTTATGTTTATACAGGACCTTTAGTGTAGGTAATGCGGGGTTGGCATGCACATTGCCCAAGAAAGAAATACATTAATTTGCAATCCACATATAAAGCGATGATAAATAAAATCAAAGATACGAATCCTGATAACAGCCGTTTTCTGAAGGCCCCTAGGTCAGGTATCCAGGACCATAATACAATACTATTCCTTCTACTGTTAAGGCAGGGGCTACACAGAAACGAGTGCTATTTAAACTCATGTGAGTTAATTGTACAAATACATTATTTGCAGCGCTATATTTTAAGGACCTTAAAAGGGAAAGGCAAGTTATCATTACTATTACCCACTGCATTTGTAAAACAAAACGGGGATGTCTCTGGAACCTTATTATTATGCCTATTCTTTTAACAGAAGCAAGCCTAAATTAGTTCCAAAATTCCCAGACCCAGTCCAAAAACAATTATGATGTAACGATTCAGTTCAAGCATCACAGAACAGTCCACTGATCTTCACTCAGTCCTTTAAGTAAGATAAGTGGAATTAAAATCTCTTTTTCTTCTCCAGTTTGCAAGCATGGATTTGAAACTATTTTGCCAGCTGCCTATGTTGAGCTCCCACCTTTTTATGAACCTTCGCCATTGTTCAGTCTGGCCTTCTTGGGACCGACCGGTTTGCCAAAGATAATAACACAAATTACAGCCAACATAGAAAATAGCCACAAACATAAGCAATGACAGTATGCCTGACAACAATCGTTTTCCCCAATGTTTGGTATTCAGGACTTAAATAACTATTTGTTTACTACATAAGTTTACAAAGTACCCTTAAGTTGTTTGGGGGCCTCCATTGCCCACTATTGTGATACCGTTACAAAGTCTTCCGTTTGCCCTATGCTCCACCCCTGGGAGATGGAGGGCCTTAAAACCTTTAAATTTAGCTTCAAATGACATCTGAGGGTCTGAACAAGTTGCCAAATTTTCCACCTTTTGAAAAACAGATATAACATACCAAGTAATAAAAGAAGACAAATACCACAACACAATAACAGTAGGCTGAAATAACAAGCTAAGAAAGGAGAGCTGACAATTAATGCACCCAACAGCATGCGGTTTTGCTGCACAGATAAAACCATTTTACTGAAAAGTACAGGGCTCTGGATGGGGTGTTATAGTGGGACATATGCATTCAGATGTCCATTGTTAACAATTTTGCAACTCATAGGTATGATTAGTATAAGGACTGATCCATTCTCCTAAAAACTGTGGCCCCTACAATTTTTTACCCATTAAGTGTGGAAGTACTATGAATTTGCAGAGTGGATTTATTACAGGTCAACACAAAACTAAAGAAATATAGGACTGGTTAAACTGCAAGGTGTCTGGCAGGGGTTGGATCCAGACATATTAGCTGATATTAAACAAAAAAAAATATTTTTTTGATCCACACTGGGTTATCTGAACATTTGCTAGAGCATTTGCAGCCACATTTAATTTTGCTTCCTCAGTATTGTTTTGGTGCATACAGTGGTGTGCCCTACTTTAAGTGTAGATACATTTAGCTGGGGTACTGATGTTTGTAGGGGCTCAGCATTCTGGGCCCCCTAAAGATACAAAGTGGAGCTGGAACACTGTATTCTGGGGCCCACCATTAAAAATAGTGGGCCCTGAAATGCAGCATTCTGGCTGTATTTCCTATTTTTAGGGGCCTGTTGAATGCTGAACCCCTAAAAATAGCAGGCTCTGGAATGCCATTCTGGCATGTTCTGGCAGGGCAAGGAGCTGCATCCAGTTGGGAGATTTTAAATCTGCTCTGACTGAGCATGGTCAGAGCCTCTGAGCATGCTCAGTCATTGCTGGCTCAGGGCAGGAGAAGCAGCCTGTAGGGTGCAGCTCTGATCCAGCAAGGGGGCCCGGGAGTGGGGCTGTGCCAGAAGAGGAGCTGAAGCCGGGAGTGTGGGGCTGAGACTGAAGCTGCTCTGGCTCTGCAGGTCCCAGGGTGTTGAGGTGGGCTGGGGCCAGGGCTGGGGCTGGTGCAGGGAGCAGTGGGGCTGGCACGGAGAGCAGTGAGGTGGACTCTGTCCCTCTGGGCTGGCCCCTATCAGGGTCCCTCAGCTCCCTGCAGCTGCAGAGGGGCCCTGGGTGGGTGAACAGCTCAGTGTTCCCTTTATCTATAGCCCCAGTCCCCAAATCCCTTGCTCCAGCCCTTCTCTGCCCCCATCTCCTGCTGCCATCTACCCCTTTTCTGCTCCCATCTCCTGCTCCTGCCCCCTTTCAGCACCTCTGCCTCTGCCTCTCACCTCCTGCCACCAGAGCCGTCCTTAGGGTAGGTCAGAAGGAGCAGCTGCCCTGGGCCCCGCGTTTCGGGGGGCCTCGCATTAGAGCCGGCTGAAGGATGGATCGGGCCCAGTGAGGCAGGATCGGGGTCGTGCTGCCTCTGTAGGGAGAAGAGGACTAGAAGAAGCATGGCTGTGTGGGGGAGGAGGGAGGATTTGGGCATGCTTGTGATTACATAACCAGAAGGTGTGGGTGCGGCAGCAGAGCTCTGACCTGCTAACTAGAAGGTAGTTTCCAGGTGGCAGGGTGCTCTTCTTTGAAATTTAAATCGCCTTCCCACCCAACATCCTCAGGGGCAGACGGAGTCTGTGAAGTAGCAGCCATTGGCCACTGAAGCCAGTTAAAGGGGGCTGAGGGTTTGGGGCTCCGTCATGTGGTTGAGCCAAAACTAGCCCCCCCCACTGAGCTCCAACTCCCAGGCTCTGGCAGCCGGCTGGAGTCCAGCTGGCCCAGTCAAGTCTGGCAGGTAAGCAGGGCAAGCTGGAGGGAGGGGATCATCCCCAGCCGGTGTGGAGGAGGGGGGAAGGGGAGCCCCCAGCTCAGGGGCCAGAGCTGAGCTGAACTGTGAGCTCAGTGCGAGCAGGCTGTGGGCAGGAGAGGGAGGGGAGAAGGCTGAGGAGTCCCCCCAAAGGGTGCCCAGACGGGCTGAGGGAGGGCTGGGACTCACGGGAGCAACTGGCTCCAGAAAGGAGGGGGACGGCTGGGACCCCCATTCCCCACCAAAGCTGAGCAGAGCGGGGAGGGCCAGGCCTCGGGGGCAAGGTGGCTCCAGAAAGGAGGGGGCAAGGCTGAGGAGGCGAGTGGAGCTGGGCCAGCTAGGGGCTCAAAGTAGCCTGCAGTGTCTTTTGTAGGGGGAGGTCTGAGGAGCCCCCTGTCTAGATGCCAGCCCATTGCTTGAGGCAGACTGCAGTGCCACTCCGGGAAGAAGAGAGCAGGGGAGGGCCACCCAGGGAGCCCCCCTCCTGACCTGGTGGCAAGCTGAGCCTGGATAAAAGGGGGGGGGGGCAAAAGAAGTATGAAGTCTTGTGGCACTTATGAAATAAATTAATTTGTTAGTCTTTGAGCTTTCCTGGGAGAATCCCAGTTTGTCAGAGGCTTTGAAGGTGGAGGAATTTACAGAATGAGATGAAAATAAATGCAAGGGAATGTAAGACATGGGATCCAGTCACACAATAACTGCAAATCAGAGGAATTGTTAAGATTCAAACACTGGGAAACAGCAAACAGAAAAGGCTGACTTAGAATTCATATGCACATTACTTTGTGTTTAAAGAAGAATTAAATCATGACTTGACTTCGATTTGAGTGGCTTCTATGTGCTGTTTCCCATGGTTTGACTCACAACAGCTACCCTGATTTGCTATTACTGTATGACCTTGTGGGAAGTGCAGGTGATTTTGTTCATGGCTTGGTCCATTTACAACATTGCTAGTTCATGGTGCCAGTCAACCTTGTATGGCTTTCATTAGCTTGTGGTTTGATTTACTCATCTTTGTTGATATAGTCCCAATTGATTGTTTATTAGTAAGATTTCTGTTAATTAATTACATTGTGCTAATTGAGTATTTCCTATTGGGAACAGCATTTGTAATGGTCATAGTCTTAATTGATTAATTCTTAGTGGTTACATTTTTTCTTGTCGATTTCAAAAGCGATAGCCGTGTTAGTCTAGTCTAGTAAAAAAACAACAAGGAGTTGTGTGGCACTTTAAGACTAACATTTATTTTTTTGCATGAGCTTTCGTGGGAGAAGATCCCACTTCCTCAGATGCTTCGAAGATGGGTGAACTTACAGAAGGGAATGAAACTAAATGCAAGGGGGTGTAAAACATAGGATCAGGTCATAAAGTAACAGCAAATCAGAGCAGTTTACAGGCTCAAACCATGGGAAGCCTGAAGTCAAATTACCGTTTGTAATGGGAAAAGAACCCATAGTCTCGATTGAGTCCTGCTTTCACAGAATTTAGCTTGCATATTAATTCGAGTTCAGCTGTTTCTCTTTGAAGTCTTGATGTCCCAGGTACATCTCTAACGACAGTCGTTAACAAATCATTCGAGTGTTTAGAAAGATGGAAGTGCTCCAAAACAGCTGAACTTGAATTAATATGCAAAGTAAATTCTGTGAAAGCAGGACTTAATTGAGACTATGGGTTCTTTTCCCCTTACAAAAGGTAATTTGACTTCAGGCTTCCCATGATTGGAACCTAACAACTGCTCTGATTTGCTGTTACTGTATGACCTGATCCTATGTTTTATACCCCCTTGCATTTATTTTCATTCCTTTCTGTAAGTTCACCTATCTTCGAAGCACCTGAGGAAGTGGGATTTTCTCCCACGAAAGTTTGTGCGGAAAATAAATCTGTTAATCTTAAAGTGCCACATGACTCCTGGTTGTTTTTTTTATAGTAACTAAGACAGCTGACCATTCATGGGTGCAAAATTATTAGGAATTAGGTGCATAAGATTCCTGTTTGTTTTGCATTTCAGAGGAATGGAATTTAATTGTCAAGGCAGAGAAAATATGTCTCTATCACAACTGACTGGTGAGGCAGTATTTGAGGCTGGGGGAGGATGCAAGGTGAGAAAGGGATCTGGCCCTCAAACAAAAATGGCAAGCGCAAGCAGAGATAGGGACAAATTTAGAAAAAACAGTTCAGGAGCGGAGAAAAGGAAGAAAAAAAAGAAGACGAAGGAGATGGATGTGATGTTGAAAGATTCTTTAGAGAGATTCATCCTTCAAAATGAGGCAGTAAGTCAGGACCACACAATGCAGAAGGACTCCAGCAATGAGGACAATGGTGACAGCAATAAGGATGCTAACATTGGCATTATCTGCACCCAGCAACAGGAGTTGAACAGCTGCAGTGATCTGACTTTTGAATATGACATATCTGACCCAGTAAAAAAACAACAAGGAGTTGTGTGGCACTTTAAAACTAACAGATTTAAAGTGCCACACAACTCCTTGTTTTTTTACTGGACTAGACCAACACGGCTATCCCTTTTGAAAATATCTGACCCAGCCAACTGGCCAGATTTTCTTGATAACAAGACGAGAGACTTAATTGTGCAAAGAGGGCCTTTGAAAATATCTAGTAATGATTTTGTTTTTCCCAAGAATAATGAAAATCGAAATTTTTCAGAGGCTCTCTATACAAGAAGATCGCCCAATGGAGAAAGCATTGAAAGAAATTGGCTCCTGTACTCCAAGAAGTCTGATGCAGTTTTTTGCTTTTGTTGTAAATTGTTTGGTTCAAAAACATCTTTTACAAAATTAGTGAAAGAGGGGAGTAATGACTGGAAGCATCTAAGTAAAAAGTTGCAGTCTCATGAATCATCTAATGAACACATTACAAATTTAGCTACATGGGTAGATGTTAGAAATAGGCTATCTTCCATGATGACAATAGATGAGTTTACACTGCGAGAAATAAATAAGGAGAAACAACACTGGCGGTCAGTTCTGACTCGCATCATAGCAACTGTGCGGTACCTTGCAAAGCATAACTCTGCTTTTCGTGGAACGAACACAAGGCTTTATGAACCTGACAATGGTAACTTTTTGGGATTAATTGAGATGTTAGCTGATTTTGACCCTTTTATTCAAGAACACATCCAACGCATTAGAAACAATGAGATACATGACCACTATCTTGGACCTTGTATTCAGAATGAGCTGATTTCATTGATGGCATCCAAGGTGAAAAAAACAATTATTAATAAGAGTTAAGACCGCAAAATATTTTGCAGTCATTCTTGATTGTACGCCTGATCAAAGTCATCAAGAGCAAATGTCCCTTGTGCTGCGTTATGTTGATGTGACATGTGACAAAGTAAAGGTTAGAGAGCATTTTATTGACTTTCTTCCAATTAAAAATCAAACTGGATGAGGGTTATCAGAATCTCTCCTTGCTGCAATAGAGACACTTGGTCTCCACACTGATGACTGTAGGGGACAGGGATATGACAATGGCTCTAACATGAAGGGCGAGCATCAAGGCTTACAGGCGCTCAACCTGCATATCAATCCCAGAGCCTGTTTCACTCCGTGTGGTTGCCACAACACGAATCTGACACTGGGTGATGTGCCTAAGTGTTCTCCAAAGGCTAGGACATTTTTTGGAATTGTACAGCAAATCTACAATGTATTTGCAGCTTCACCTAAAAGATGGCAAATACCTAAAGCAAATGCTCTCTCTCACTCCAAAACTGCTCTCAGATACTAGGTGGGAATGTCGGATTGAGAGTGTTAAAGCAGTCCATTACCAGACAACTGGCATACGGAGTGCCTTGCTTCAAGTTGCTGAAGAGTGTGATGAGTATAAAGTTAAGAGTGAGGCAGAGTCCTTGGTTTATTTTGGAATAGAAGATTTTGAATTTCTGATAGCAGTGGTGGTGTGGTATGATATTTTTGTTTGCCTTTAACACTGTGAGTAAGATACTTCAGTCCAGCGAAATGCAGCTTGATGTGGTCCTCAGCCACATTGAAGGACTCATTGACTTTGTGAACAAATATAGGGAGACTGGATTTGCATCTGCTAAAACCACAGCAAATAGCAGTTGAAATGGAAGTCGAGCCCGTATTCAGAGACCGACGAGGGAAACAGAAGAGAAACCAGATTGACTGTTCATCCGAAAAAATTTTTGAAACAGAATACTTTTTTGTCATCATGGATCAGGCTCTTATGTCACTGAGAACATGATTTGAACAAATGAAAGTGTTCACCAATTATTTTGGTTTTCTTTTTGATATTACAAAACTCCGAGAGATGAATGAAGATGACATGAGAGAACAGTGCATTAATTTAAGCAGGGTATTGTCCAATGGAGACTCTCATGACATAAATTGTGCTGACCTTTTCTCTGAGCTTAGGGTGCTGAGAGAATTCATACCCAAAGACACTAAAACTGCCCTTCGAGCCCTCCAATTTTTAAAATCTCTTCACAGCTCCTTTCCAAACACAAGAGTTGTATACAGGATCATGTTGACAATCCCTGTTACAGTGGCCTCAGGAGAGAGAAGTTTTTCAAAGTTAAAAATCATTAAAAACTACCTACGGACGACCATGTCACAAGACAGACTGTGTGGACTGGCCATTCTGTCTAGTGAGGAGATAGCTGCAAGCATGGACTACAACAATCTGATTGATGATTTTGCTGCAAGAAAGGCCAGGAGGAGATTTCAGAATGTAGGGAGTGACACGTGATTGGCAAATGAAAAATTTTATATGTTCAACATAATTTTGTTTACAGTAAGAATATAAGCTATAACACTGTTGTAGGGTGTGTTTGTATTTTATAGGGATTGCGTGATTCACAAGTGAAAAATTTTATCAGTTCAACATACTTTTGTTTACAGTGAGAATATAAGCCATGATTGCACTGTTGGTTGCATTTGTATTTTGTAGGGAGCGACACATGACTGGCAAGTGAAAAATTTTATAACTTCAACATACTTTTGTTTACAGTAATAATATAAGCTATAATTTCCCTGATGTTGTTTGTGTTTTTATTTACAGTATACTTAAGAGGCACATTACATACATTAGGCTATAAAACAGGTTGCTATTTGAAGTTCAATTTCATGTATATAAATAATGGGGGGGGGGCGCACAAAGTGATTCGCCCGGGGCCTCGCTCCCCCCCTAGGGATGGCCCTGCACACCAGAGGAGTAGGACTAACTGACACACTACAGGATCTTCAAGGATTTGTTTTCTATGGACTCTAAATCATTTGTATGTATGTGATTCACTTTGACCCTTTAACATCTCTCATATTTTGTTTTCCTTTTATATTAAACCTTTAGTTGCAGTTACTAAAGGATTGGATGGCAGTGTGGTATTTTGGGGAAGAGCCAAGCCTATATTGTTCTGGGTGATGTGGCTGGCCCTTTGGGGGTCAGGAGAACCTATTTTTTTAAGAGACCCAGTGGCTAGAGGGGACCATAGGAACTGATGTGCAGTAAGGAGGCCTGTTTCTATTTTGTTCTGCTTGGTGATGACCAGAGTGGTTAGTCAGAAGCATATTTTGTTACTGACTGGGAGACTGGTTTAAGTACCACCCATCAGTGGTTTGGAGGTTCAGCCCCTGGTTTTGCAGCTAGCCTTGATTCTTGCACATTCAGAAGGTTATCTCAGGAGGCCCGGGTCACACTGTACTCCCCTTTACATGGTACAGCATCCCTCCAGGGGTTAACGTAAGCTGGGATGCACTGGAACGGCGTTCCTGGGCCCACTATTTTTAGGGCCCCTGCAAAATAGAAAATGGAGCCAGAACGCCGCATTCCAGGGCCCACCATTTAAAAATAGTGGGCACCAGAATGCAGCGTTCTGGCTCCATTTTCTATTTTTAGGGCCCTTCAAATTATACTTTAACCCCCACCCCCGCTGTGACAGAGTTAGCTATGGGGCATGTGGCTGTTGTGATCCACTATGTGATTGTTTCTGGGAGAAGCCAGAAACTAATTCATAAAGGAAAATATCAACAATGAAGTGCTAGGCAAGCTTGGGGGCAAAGTGCATGAGGTATAAACTGCACTGGATGAAAGCGGCCAAGGGCGCTTGTGAAAATCTCCTATTGGTGTCAGGCTGGGCCCCAGGCCAGGCTCACGAGGGAAGTTCCAAGAGTGACTCTAGCCAAAGCACCCTCCTGGGAAGCACTGACTGAAGTTGGCCATTGCTGCCACCTTGAACCAAATCCATATGAACCTAGAGGCTCACTGCTGCAACTGGGCCGTGGTTTTAATTCCTGAGCAGACCCCAATCGTCCCTGCCATGCAGCGCTGGGGCCTCGCCTGAGTGTGGGAGGAATGGGACTACTTCATCCCTTCTCTTCCACCCTGTTTTTGGTCAGAAGGTGGCAGGCAAAGCTGGTTTCACTTGTGCAGAGCGCTGCAAACTCCCGCTTGGTGAGCGGAGTGGGCTGTGTTGCTATGGGTCAAGCAGCACCGTGACCTGTTCTCCGGGAGAGGGATTTGCTTCTGGTGTTTCCAGGCTCTGGGGCTGTGGTGTATTGAAGAACTGGGACCCCAAACAGAGCTGCCCAGAGCCACCCACCTCCAGATATTCCAGGAGCGTGGGGTGGTTTCCCAGCCTCCATCCTGCAGTTGGGAACTTTCTGTATCCCTGAGGCAGCTCACTGGCTGGGTGCTGTCCCTGTGCAGCACCTTGCTTCTCCAAGGTTCCCCCAGTTGCTGTGGGGGAGATGCTAGAGGGCCAAATCCAGAGTCTCTCCATGTTGTTCGCTAGCCTTCGTGGCTGGCCTTGAGAGTCTTGGTGCTAAGGTGCAAGAAGCTGCCACAGCCCTGTATAGCCTAGGAAGCAAAGCATGATGGGGCTCTAGAAGGCAGGCTGGCTGGGACACCTTGCATCACCCTCTGATTCCCACTGCTTGCTGGCTGTGTGCATTTGCTCATGATTAGATTTGCCTTCTATATAAAAGCATGTGTGTACACTGCTGCCATGTACTAAGTGACCCCAGAATTGCCCAGCTGTGTGTCATAGGGCATGTACTGCTAAAAGGAAGTTTTCTCTTAGCTTTGGTTGGTAGTGGGAGCTGAGGTCCCCTCCCACTGTGTTGCTATGAACTTCTGCATCCTCCCCTCCCCGTTGGGCAGCACAGCAGCATCAATCACATAGTCTAGGGTGTGCAGTATATTTTTTTCCCCTCCATGTGTTAAGAATCTGACATCCAAATACCTGCCATGACAGATTGGCATCTATTTCAAGGCGCTTATTTGGAGTTACTTCCCTAAACCGTTCAGGCTGGGGTTGAGGTGGGACAGGGAAAGACCTCACCTGGGAATTGGTATAGTCACCTTTTCTCCATCTCTTGTATAAACAGTGGGGGAGAAACAAAGGGGGCTGTTGCTAGGAAGTGGGTGGAAACATCAGGTGATGGGAGATGCCGTTCTGGTGGCCAGGGTCTAACGTGGACTTTTGAGGTAGGCTTTCAGCGTCCTGGCTTTTCCCTGGCAACGGTGATTGCTTGATACCTTTTGAAAATCCATCCTCTTAAAATTGGGTGCCTAGAGATGGCTTCAGGAGCCATGTTCTGGGCCCAGGTCTCTAGTTAAGGAAAGCAGCAGAGGAGAGAGGAATGGAGAGAAGCATTCAGGGGCACAAGGGGGCTGTCTTGGTCAGTGGGATCTACAGAAGAGAACGGGGTTGTGCCCTTGAGCAGGGCAGAACTGGTGGCGAGGTGTGGAGGTTGTGGGATGTAGCCTGTGGTGTTTCTCAGCTTCGGCTTCTGGTTGTCTTGCAGGGGAAGATGAAGTCCTACAGGCGCTACAAGCTTGAGGTCTTCGCCATAGTCATGGTGGGAATCACTGGCCTCTTCTTCCTCATTCAGTCCAATGATAGTGAGCTCTTGCTGAAGAAAGTCATGCAAGTCAGACCCACCCACACATCTGCACCCAGCTCAGCCCAGCCCATTGTGCCTACCATCCAGCAGCCCATCCTCACATGCCAGGAGAACTTGTCAGTGGCCAACATCTCCGGCTTTGCCAGCCTGCCCGACCACATCAAGGACTTCCTGCGATACAGGCACTGCAAGGAATTCCCCCTGCTGCTGGATGCCCCTAACAAGTGCAAGGGAGCTGAGGGGTTCCCCGGGGTCTTCCTCCTCCTGGTCATCAGGTCGTCGCCTGGGAACTACGAGAGGCGGGACACGATCCGCAAGACCTGGGGACAGGAAAGGGCATACCAAGGAGTCCACATCCGCAGGGTCTTCCTCTGCGGGAGGACACGGGATGCCTGGGAGGCCTGGAAGATGGATCGGCTGCTGCAGTTGGAGGCAGCGGAGTATGGCGATGTTCTGCAATGGTCTTTCCATGAAAACTTGTTCAACCTGACACTCAAGCAGGTGCTTTTCCACCGCTGGATGGAGAGCCATTGCCCCAGCGTCCCTTTCATCTTTAATGGGGATGACGACGTCTTTGCCAACACAGATAACATCGTGCACTACTTGCTGGGCATGCGGGGAATCAATGATGGTGATCAGCACCTCTACGTGGGGCAACTCGTCACTGATGCGGGCCCCATCCGTGATAAGAGGAGCAAGTACTATGTGCCAGAGCAGGTCACTGCCTCCAATAGATACCCACCCTACTGTGCAGGTGGCGGATTGCTGATGTCTGGTTTCACCTCCCGCACCATCTACAAGGTGTTGCTGGACATTGAGCTCTTCCCGATAGATGACGTCTACCTGGGCATGTGCCTGGAGAAAGCGGGACTGGCTCCGGCCTCCCACATGGGCATCCGGACTGGAGGTATCAGTGTGCCCTCGGCCCGGCTGGAGTCCTTTGATCCCTGCTACTACAGGGAGCTGCTGCTGGTGCACCGCTTTCTGCCCTATGAGATGCTGCTGATGTGGCGAGCCATCCACGAGCCAGACTTGCACTGTGGGAGGAAGCTAGAAATCAATCAGAGTGTCTGAGCGGCCCCTGAATCTGAGCAGACGGGGGACTAGGGAGGGGTGGAACGACTGGTTGAAGGTGCTAGAGGGACAATGAGTGACGCCGCCCACTTTGATCTTTGTGGCGGTGCTTCATCAGCCGTGGCTGGAGCTTGAGAATACTCCTGGAAATCCTGACTCTGGGGTGTGGGGTAGGGCAGAAGGTGGGGGCCTGCAACAGGCCTTAAAAGCCACTGGCCTTAAAGCCTGCTCTTAAAGGTCTCCAAGGTCTCCAATTCCTGGCCTTGGAGTGGTATCGCTGCCACCACCCAAATGCAAAAAACCTCTTGAGACCCAGGAAG
The DNA here is from genome assembly GCA_007922195.1 of Podocnemis expansa. NCBI lineage: Eukaryota > Metazoa > Chordata > Testudines > Podocnemididae > Podocnemis > Podocnemis expansa. The sequence goes on along the minus strand of ML682020.1, from coordinate 7,705,481 downwards.
GCGCACTTGGGAATTCCTCCCTGTGAGGTACTTGCAATCCTGTTTATTCCTCTCTCAGGCCCCTCTGGCCTCCTCCTGATCATCACAGGTGGGGAGCCAGGCGCTCGGCTTCTCCCCACCGCTGGGGCTGGGGGAAGCCCCGTGGCAGGGGTGCCGGGGTGCCCCGCTTTTTCGCCCGCAGCAGGGGGAAAAGCAGGGCACCCCAGCACCCCTGCCACTGGGCTTCTCCTGGTCCCCACAGCAGGGGGAAAAGCGGGGCACCCCGGGATCCCTGCCACAGGGCTTCCCCCAGACCCCGCAGCGAGAAAAGGTGGGGAGCCCCGGCACCCCACCGCGGGGCTTCCCCCAGCTGCAGTGGTGGGGAAAAGCCGGGTGCCCAGCTCCTCACCCACGGGCTTAGGGGCAGCCCCGGTGGCGGGGAGAGCCGGGCACCCCGGGACACCGCTGCGGGGCTTGGGAGCAGCCCCAGACCCTGCCGCCGGGCTTGACAGCAGCCCTGGTGGCAGGGAGAGCTGGGTGCCCCGGGATCCCTGCTGTGGGGCTTCCCCCAGATCCCAGTGGCAGGGAGAGCTGGGCGCCCCGGCACCCTGCCGCTGGGCATAGACTACTGTGAGGTGAGCTGCCACTGCTGCGGCTCAGCCCGCCACGGGCTGCATCCTGGGGTCCTGGGCGCGGGGTGAGCTGCCACTGCTGTGGCCACCCCGTGGCCGTTGTAGCTCCCCCGACCTGGGTGGGCGAGCCTGGGGATGCTGTGGGGGCCCCAAGCTGCTTTCCCTCTGGGCAAGCAGCTTAGGGACCCCCGCGGCATCCCCAGGCTCCTGGCAAGCCCTCTCCCCCCTCCCCCCTGGTTGGTGGCAACATGGCCCACAAGGGGCCATGTTGCCACACCTCCCAGGGTGCCCCTCTCCTGAAGCAAAATAGCAGGTCCGTACATAGGACCTGCTATTTCGCTTTCATGGTCTCCCTTATTTTGAACTAAATTTTTTTTTAGTTCGAAATAAGTTGTTTCGAAATAAAGGTTTTATTTTGAAATAAGTCATTTCTGAATGACTTATTTCAGAATAAAGCCTTGTGTGTAGACATAGCCTAAGTGAACACTACAGCTGAAGGTCTGAATGCAGAAGGAAGGGGGTATGGTATCTGGGGTGCTGAGTGGGGCTCAGGGCTTACGCCAAGCCCTGTTGGGTTGGTGGCACTAAGAGCAGGAGATGTGCATCACACATTTCCCTGCCCTGGGCCCAGATCTGCCCCTGGAGCAACCAGCTGTAAAATCGATGAAGGCATTTCTATTTAAGCCACAAGTAAATTTGCCAGAGGAATTAAGCCAGGCTTAAAGAATGGGGCTTCAGACCAACAGGGAGCTCCAAGAAAGCTATGGAAGTCCCCTGGTAGTCGTGTGTGTCGCTGCCTCTCCTCTTTCCTCGCTCCTGTCTGTGCAAATGTTCCAGTGGGTGCATGGGTACTTTGTTTGTGCTCTGGGATAGAAAACAAGCTGGTGGCTTGGATGCTGCCTCACCTGTCCATCTGGTAGCAGGACCCAACAATGAGAAGGGCTATATGGTTACCCTGAGCATCAGGGCAAACCAGCCCATGCAGAATCCTCCCTATAAACAGGCTCTAAAATGGAATCTGTGCTGGGAGAGGGTAGGAAATGGGTCCCTCCCTTCACCTGCAGGTCAACTGTGTCCAGACTGTACTAACAGTTCTCCACCCCCCAAGGGGCATAGTCCAGTCTGGACCTATGGGCTGATTTTCCAAGTGTTGCCCTACCTCAGAAAATCAGCCCTGATCCATGTTCCCAACCCCTTTCAGCACAGGACTAACGGTTGTGAACACAAGCAGAGCCTCTGCTTTTAGATCTGTGGCTTGGTTACTGTGGGAAGTGGCAGACCCAGAGAGGCACAGGGACATGGCAGAGCCCTAACAGATGATCTTTCCTGATCCACCCAAGGGGGGTAGCAAAACTGAGATGTGAATTGCTGTTGACTGTGACTCACCAGGAATTCCTGTTCCTCCATCCAGAAAGCTGTAAGTGTGTGTCAATGAATCTGGGTGCGTCTTTAAAACCGGGTTTTTAAATTATAGGTCTGGCAAGTAGTTAACAAGATTTTGCCAGTTAAAGCCTTTTACAAGATAATGAGCCCAAAGGTTCGCAGGTAACTGGTCTGTTTTTTGTTTAAAACCAACTCCTCGGCTGCTCTTTCCCCCCAGTTCTGGCTTGCATTACCATGTGCCATCTGGCTGAATGTGAGAGCATTAATCAATCATTAAACATACTGCACAGCTGGAGTGAAGAATGGAACAGGTTAAATCTGCTGGTCAGATAGCACATTCATTTCCTCCCCGCTCCTCTCCAGCCTGCAGTAAAAAGAACCCCCACCCAAAGAAAACTCAGGGAATTGAAAGATCCGGTTCAAGTTTTTCTTGCCAGAAAATATAACTAACCTCAACTCCTATTGACAGAGATGTCACCTGTTCCACACGTCACTTGTAGGAAGAGGTGGGGGTACAGTCACCAGCTCACACAGCTGGGGGCAAAATGTCTTCCCCTCCATGATGTTTGGGGCTATGGGGCTCCATCTCCCTCCTTCTACCGCATAGTCTCCCAGTGCAGCTGAATACAGGCCAGCCAGGACAATCATTAGTTCTTTTTTGAATGCTGCTCACATCCATTACCATTCAGGTGTCTACGTGCCACAATGCACAGTTGCCCAGAAGCTTTTTGCCCTAGGCTGTCCCTGTAGGGTCAGTGGCCAATGGCTCCTCTGACCTGCACATCTGCGTGGTATATAGGTGGTCTTGACCCTACACCCCCTTCACTTCCTTCTCTCTGTCTGTTGCAATGGTGCTGGAGCTGCCCACCCTTGCAGGTTTGCAAGTGGCTGTCCATTTCTTCATCTTCTACTTTTCTTCATTTTTTCAACTCTGGAATCACTCTTTGTATTGTAGCCAATTTCTGTAATTCTTTAGGAATTTGAGATAACCAGTATAGACCAATTTGAAGGACAAGTGTTCTTAGTCCAGATTGACTACAGGTATATTAATTAAATAGGACTTCCTCCTCGAAAACAAGCAGTCAAGGAGTACTCAGATTGAGATTTTATAACAATTCTTTATTGCCAACCGCATAGAGCAAGTGATGGATAAGAATGCAAACGAATAGCATGTAGAAAAAATGGTAAAAAGATACATTTCTATAACAACTACAAACAGCATTGCTGCTAAGATTTCCTATCTTTAAGATACAACTGTAGAAGTCATACTCACTCTCAAAGTGAAGATAAGTTGAAGTACTGAGCTAACAATTTGAAACTGATCAAAGAAAATAAAGAAACCTAGCTAAAAGAAGTCAGACAGAGCTTTGCTGAAGGCCTGTGCACTTTCTTCTTGTGTTGTTTGAGTTCATCTGCCAGAACTTGGAAGCTTCAACCCCTCTGCAAATTTCGGGGCTTTAAATACTCTTTTTGCACAGTATGGTGGTTTTACTCTTCCAAAAATAAAATGAATTATCTCATTCTTCCTGGCCCAAATATGGGTGTTTTCCAGAAATTGCTAGGGATACATTTAGATTATTGGTTCAGGGGTTTATTACATCTATTTTCTGGCATGTTCTCTCATTTTCTTGTTTACCAGCCTGTGGGTTTTGCAGTGGGTTTGCAGAGATATTTTTCACCTGTTTATTTGCAGAACATGATCAAAAACCCAACTTGCCAAATTTTGCATGGCTTATGCTCACCTTTCACCTAGTTAGCCTTTCCCTATTGCATAGACAGATGCAAGCCTTGGTTTACAAAGCTTGTAGGGTCTCATCCTATTGCATAGCAAATTTACTTACAGATCTCTGCAAACTGAGTCACACCTTTTGCAAAGATCTCCAGGATACATGTGTTTCAGCTTATGGAGAGAACTAGTACCAAACTCCTTACCTATAAGAAATGAAATACTATAAAGCTATGCTTTCTTAAACTTATATAAAGTAAGATATATTTGTATAAAATAAAGAGTAATATATGCATGCAAGCTCAATATGTGTGTAACCCCCCGGGGGTTTTAAGGAGCATAGCTCATTTACATTTTTGCCCTGTGGGAGAAGGTTTGTGGAGCTGAGGAGGGGGGCTGGAGCTGCAGCCAGAGGCCTGGGAAGGAGGAAGGGGGAGAGAGGCCCTGCCTGAAGCCAGGGAAGACACAGCCGCTGGCCTGGGATGCCAGGCCAGCACCCACAGAAGGACACTGTGCTGGGGAGAGTTGCCCAAGGACAGAGCAGCATCCAGTGACTGGCCATCTGGAGCTGTGGGGCTGTGAGTACAGCACCTGGAACTCATGGGGGAGGTTGTAGTTAGTTAGGTGGGGAGGGTGTCGCTCTGGGTTCGCAGAGAGCGGCAGAAGAGGCATCAGAGGGTTTTCTTTTGCTGGGAAAGTGCTGGTGCCGAAGACTAGGAGTTGCTGGACTGAACTCTGGACTGGAACTGTGCTGGGACTCCTGAACTCATGGTGCAAAAGCAGAGCTCATGTCTGCCTCCAGCCTGCTTTATTGTTGGGCCTTGCAGGGCCCTGTGTTAGCTGTTTACTCTGTGTTACTGCTGCGCCATCTCCCCTGTTGGTTTCCCCTTTGCACCTCTGTAAATAAATCTTCCCCATTCCCTGCGCTATCTCAGTGTGTGTGTGGTCACTCTGGGGGTTTGGAACAGGTGCCCCTGGGGCAAAGGGGCTCTCCTTGCTGTGTTCCCGTGCACACCCTTTCTCTGGTCAGAGCCACCTGCAAGGCAGACTCAATCTGGCCACGTGGGTGTTACACTTGGTGGCCCGTACAGGGAACTCTTGCAGACACAAACCTCTATGTCACACACTCTGGGTGCTCCTTCACAGTGAAAAGAGACCACCTGCTGAAAGAAAAAAAAAAGGGGAATGGAGAGAGAATTACTTGAAGACCTTTGCCGAGGGGCACAGATCTCAGTAGCCCAGGCTGTGCTGGTGGCTGGGTTCCCAGAAGAGATGGAACCCAATGAAATTGAGGAGAGCCTAGATGCAGTGGGAATACTGGGGAGAGTGAAGGTCCACACTCGTATTTACAGTCGTGAATTGAAGGGCATGATAATACTACTTACGCATTCCAAAGAAGCAGATCCTGATAAAGTACCCAAAGAAGCGCAGGTGGGAGGTACCCCCTGGACAATTCTGGGGCCAAGACAGTCCTCTGCTAGCGCACCTTTGTTACTGGAGGTGGACTCATTAGCTCAGAAGCTACAGAGTCTGATGGCAAATGAGAAGTGGACATGAGAGGAATTAATATTGGCATTAGGAGGGACTCCAACACCTGCAGCACCCAACCCAGTGGACTGGGCAAAAGAGTTGGGGAATGCCCTCAGAGATGTGTTGAAGCCAGTATCTGAAAATGCACCATACAAGCGATTACCTTGTTTCTCTGGAGTCATACCTGTACACTCAGGGGAAGATGATTATGAGACCTGGAGGGAATCTTCAGTGCCCCTTGTCCAAGAGTGGCAATGCTCTGATGCTGAAAAGTGGAAACGGGTGCTTGAGAGTCTGAGGGGACCTGCTATGCGGATTGTCCGAACCCTGAAAGACTCCCAACCAGCTGCCACAGTGCACGACTATTTAGCTGCTCTTGAGAGTGTCTATGGCACAACGGATAATGGCGAAGACCTGTATTATTGGTTTCGTCACACCTGTCAAGGGTCTCATGAAAGGCTGTCAGATTTCGTCAGGAGGCTGGAGGATTTACTGCAGCAGTAGTGCAGAAGGGAGGAATTCACACTAAGCACATTGATCCTGCTAGGTTAGATCAGATCCTTCAGGGAACCCGACAAGATGGGTGGATGCTGTGGCAACTACAACTGAGGGAGCGGATCCAAAACCCAGTCTCCCCGTGTCACGGAGAATCCAGAAAAGCCTCTTGGATCCCCTCTGTTCACAGCCACCAGGGACTCTGCTACGGTGGAGCTTTCTCCCATTCACCAGGGTCTCCACGCTACCTGTAGCCAGCTTCCCAAATCCAGGCCCAGAGAGTCTGATCTTTGCTCTGTCTGATCTCCCTTGGGGGGTGGGTTCCTCCCCCTATGAGGGTCCCAGCTGTCCCAATCAGCAGTGACACTCAGCCAGTGTAGCAGTCAGAGGGTTTATTAGCAATCCACTTAGCACAGCAGCTAGGACAGTTGGCTCTCAGATCAACTAGGAGGGCAGATAGTAAACCCCCAGGACGAGCCCTGGAGGTCCTGCCCCTCCGACCTCCATCTTCCTTCTTCCCCTCTCTCCCCTTTGTTCTCTCTCTCCCCAGCTGCCCTGCCCCTGGTCTAAACTGGCCACAACCTGTCACCCCCAGGGGGTCCAGGTAAGGTCGAACTAAAGCCTCTTCCCCCCTAGTGGTACCTCTAGTTATCATACCCCTGTGTCCTATCACCAGAATACCATCACCAAAGAACAGGAACAGAAAAGAAGAACCACAGTAACCCAAGAGGCTTTCTTACTTCATCACACCCGGTCTGTAACAAAACATGCTTCTGATTCCCATACTCTGGTCATCACCAAGCAGAACAAAATAGAAACAGCCCCCATAGTGCACATCAGTTCCTATGGTCCCCTCTGTTGAACCCTGGGCTCGCAATGTGACTGGGATGGACCAGCGACACCCACCAATGAGACAGACACCAATTCAAGTAAACAAAAAAAACCTACTTTTATAGTGACACCTTAAACACCTTTAACCACTTAACAGTGTAAAACAAGGAGATCTATACAAAAACACTTGTAATCAACTAACAATATGAAGCAAAACCTAGATAGGACACGTATAACCAACTAACAGTATAAAGCAAAATCTGAATAAACCCTTATAACTAAATGACAATATAAAGCTAAAAACCTATGCAAAGCACTTATAACCAAGTAACAGTGTGGAACAAGAGTCTATATAAAGCACCTGTAAAACACCTCCAGCCAAACAACAGGATAAAGTATGAGAGTCTATGCAAAACACTTACAACCTACAAAAGTACTTATAGTTAAATAACAGTATGGATTAATGACCTACAAGAGGGTGGCCATAATAAGGCCGGCAATCCGTGTACACCCCCCCAAAAAAAAAGAGGGTCTCGGGGGTGGGTACTCCCTGTCTCAGTCGGGGGATCAGTCCGACCAGGTCACGACGTGCCCTTTAGCATCCGAGGGTGGGAGAACAACAAGCTAGCTGAGACAGGGGGTTTTAATAGAATTTTGCCCAGCCAGAGTAAAAATAGCCAATTAGGAGTGGGATCCTGGTCAGGACCAATGATAAAACTGGGACCCCAGACAATGACCCCTCCTTCGTGGTGATGGGGGTGCCGAGAAACTGTTCAGGGGGGATAGGAACTCACCCCCCTCCTTGTTGACACAAAGCTAGGGAGGAAGAAACTCACACGGGAAATTGAGGCCCATCAGGTAAGATCGATCCTTAACACTCTTCCCCTTGAGCTGGATAGCCCGGAGATGAGACCCATCAGGGGAGATAGATACTTAACACTCCTCCCTGTGAGCTCCATAGTCTAGAGGGCTATGTTGGGGGGCAGGGTGGCCATTATGTCTGCCACCTTCGTTGACACCCTCTAGCCACCGGGTCTCTTAAAGAAATAGGTTCGCCTGACTCCAAAGGGCCAGGCACATCACCCAGAACAATATAGGCTTGGATCTTACCCAAAATACCACGCTGCCAGCTAATCCTTTAGTAACTACAACTAAAGGTTTAATATAAAAAGAAAACAAACAAGATATGAGAGATGTTAAAGGGTCAAAGTGAATCACATACATACAAATAATTTAGAGTCCATAGAAAACAAATCCTTGAAGATCCGTTAGTGTGTCGGTTAGTCCCACTCCTCTGGTGTGCACCCAGCAGCAGCAGCAGCTAGGTGGGTCTCAGTCCTTTGTTCAGTCCCAGAAGAATAGTTCCAGAGGAGGGTGTTAGTTGGAGACAGGCTGAAGACTGAAGACTAGAGGCAAAATGGAGATGGGTCCCCTGCCTTTTATCTCAGAGTTCTTGCCAGATCAAAATGGAGGTGGGCCACCTGGTCAGTTCGTGTTACTGGTCAAACAGGTTTCTTGCTGGGCCCCCTGCAGCTGGGAGGGGGCCATCAAGAGGAACAATAGTTTTGCAGACACCCAGTCTGGGATTGCCTTAAGAACAAATCACTTGGAAAACACAGAAAAACAAATAGATTTCTAATACAGGCATGATACCTATATACAAACAATATAATCATTCTTAGCAGATTACAGCTTTTCTATTGACACCAAACATGGCATATCACATATGGATTATTGCCAATATGAAATATTAATATGAAAAATAATCATAAACAGTCCCCTAGACCCAGACAGTGTCACACAACTATTCTTCTTCAAGCACTGCTTGTATCATTCAGTTCTAGGTGATTACTAGCCGTAGCTTGGATGGTGGGTGGAGTTTTAATTTTCCCCACCATCAGCACAGCTATGGTCAAAGCGGCATCCCCAGAGTCACGGCTGGGTGATACAGTGATGAGTCATCAAGTATCTACTGATGATCATGCTATTGAGTTGCAGATCTTTCCTGGAAGAAGACCTCCACAAGGTATGAAGGAGAGGTTATCTGCTATTTAATTTTAAAAGGGGGACCCTGATCTGTCATAGTGCTCCTCACTATCAGTCATTAAGTGGACCAGAAAAGGAATTGTTGCCACCTGCCAGTGGTTTCACTGGGGGGGCGGGGCTTAGGGGGCCTCAGCCCCCCTGAAACTCAGGGGCGGCCCCCTGAGTAGCCCGCCACTCAACTGCACAGGGGTGCACCATCACTCCCTCACACAGGGAATGGTGATGGCCTGTGGTTGGCAGGGAGCTGTCGCAGGCTGTGTTGGGAGTTTTTAAAACTCCTGCCGTGGCCTGACCCTGCTCTGAGCATGCTCAGAGCAGGGTCCTGCCAAGGGCCTCACCCTGTGCTGAGGCCTTGCTGTCCTCCAGCTCCAGGTAAGGGAGCTGGGGGGTGGAGTCCAGGGCAGGCACGTTGGCCCGGGGGGGAAAGGGTGCAGGGCAGGGGGTTGGCCTGGGGCAGCGGGGGCCAGTGGTGGGACCGGGGATTGGCAAGGGCTTGGGGGGATGCTGTGGGGGGGAAAGGAAAGGATCAGGGCCCTGGCTGCTGGTGGTGGCCAGGGCCCCCCATACTATTTAGGTTTAGCATTGCCCTTGCCACCTGCAATGTTCCACTAACCTGGAGATGTGGCAAATGGGTGCAGCATCCTGAAAAGGGAGATGTGGTCTCTGCATCACAATTTGTTTGGGTTTAATAACCTCCAGCATGTGATATACTAGTTAGGTTCTCAGTACCTGGGATTCTGGTAGGACACACCTAAGAGATGTCTATCCTGCTCCAGTAGGGAAGGATATGCAGGTAAAATACCCACAGAAAAGGGAGAGGTGGCGCCGCACAGAGGTGCCCATTCCCCTAACCTATAGGTATCTGAAGGAGTAAGTCTCCAAGATGAGACCCGTCTGTCTCGGTAAGACCTGGCCAGAGGGGCTTTTGGACATCCAGAGGAGCCCAAATGTCTATCAGGAGAGAGTAAAGGGCGGGGGGGATCCAGGTGGGCCCAACAGAGCAGAATAGCCCATCCTACTAACCTGTGTGACAGGGGATGAAGGTCCCTTTGAGACACCTCCCATCCTGAGTTCCCGAAAAGAACTCTTCCAGCCCCTTATGGAAAAGAAGGAGGTGGTTGGACTAGGAGGCTGGGGTGGGGGGGAAGACTGGAGGAAAGGCAGAGGAGCAATTGAAAGAGAAAGCCCACTTTACTTCATCTCCTGGGCCACAAGGGAGGACAGGTATATGTCAGATACGGCAAAAAAAGTATCCCCTATCCTAGCTCCTAGCAGTTATTCATGCAAATTGGGCATCTATTTGCAGGTTTTCCCTCACTCTTCTCCTTTTCCTTTCCTTGGAAAGGGAACAAAGGAGAGAGGGTTACCATTACAGCCATTGGTCCGGAGGAGGCTGCTTTTTTATCAATACATGCCCATTGCCCTCAGCCGAGGAGTGCTCGGTAGACACGCAGCTCCTATATGACCAGGTATTGATTCCATGCCCAGCAAGGTGGGGAGCTGTTAGCTACTTGAAGTGATCTGAGATCAACAGTGTGATGCCCACACTTGCCCCTTCAGGTACCGAGGAATTTTGAGGGGCAGGGGTGTTTGGGGGAGATACATGCCCCTTCTTCCACAGGAAGAAGGTGTTCTGTGTGTATCCTGCACACCAGTAACAAGCAGGCTTAGTAAATGGCTCTCTGCCTTCCAGGAAGCAGCCCTGATGTTTTTGGCACCAACCTCACAAGGTGAATGGTGCCTTACGTCCTAACAAGGAAACCACTGCGTCTCAAAGGTCCCCCTGCATCATTTCCAATCCGGGATTAGCCCATCTCCATCCCACCAGTGGAGAACACAGTGGGGCTTGTCAATGGAGATCCGTGAGTTACTCCATTGGGGAAATGAAGCAAGGAGCATTGAGGAGAATCCATCACGGGTCATGTTACCAACTGTAGACTAGGCTTGTCTGGGTTGGCAGAGGGATTTCAGACCACTTTCCAAAGGCTGAGGATGACCCTGTCATGGAAAGAAGAGGGGTGGGTGCCCCAGGGCAGACCGTATGGGACATAACCCGTCCCGCTTGGTCAGAATGTGGGCAAGTTCCACCTCCCCACATAAAAAAGGGGGAGACCCCATTCCCTGCATCAGTGAGCTTCCTACCACACAGAGGTAGGTTGTGCTGATAGGTTTGGAAATCCCCCGGGGAAGGGGTAGAACAGCTCCTGGTCTAGGCATCAGCCAGAGCTGCTTGTGGCCCTGAGGACTTTAAGGGACCCTTCTCTTATGGGGCCAGAGTTCTCATTGGACCTCTCATTGGGGAGCCAGGAGCCCCAATCAGAAACAGATAGAGAGGGGTAAGACAGCGTCCAGCTGAGCTGTCAAGAAGGGAAAGGGCGAAAAACCCACTCCTGTCCAATTGTCGGATCGGCTGGAATCAATGCGCCCCTAGGCCAGGGGCTACTAGGGAAGTATACCCTATGGATTGGCAAGCCATTAGTTTACCATATCGCTTATGGGAGAAGAACGGTTGTCCTGGGAAAAGGGAGGGGAGGGAGCCACTTTCCCCTTGTAGACCTCAGTGGCTCTCTGACAAACCTTTGAGTGGTTCGTGGGGGCCATAAAGATGAGGTAAGCATGAGGCGGGCCACATCAGCATACAGCTCTGCATATGCTGTCACAACTGCCCTCTGGTCCTTCCCTTTGAGGCTGAGGCTAATGGGAAGCTGTAATCCTCCCCTCATTCCATTTGTAAATGAGAGAGGTGAAGGTACCTGCTTTCTCCGCCCCCCTCCCCCGCCGGTATAGGAACGTCATGTGATGGGCCCACACTTGCTCGGGATCAACATCATAGGGTGGTATTGCTGACCCAACCACAGGCTCTAAGGTGGTTTGGGGTTGTCCTGTTCCCCCTTCCCGTGTGCATTCCAGTTGGTTTTGTGTCCAGGAGAGGCCCCCAGGCATACAGTTTGCAGGTTAAGAAAGGGGTAGCAGTAGGCCTCCTCCTTCATCCCCTTCCCTTCCGGGCCTTCCCTGCTAGGGTCCTAGAATTTCCATGCATATATGTGTGCATATGTGAATATATATATGGGTGCAGGGTGTAATGGTATTTGGGTTTATTTGATCACAAATCTGTCAATATCTGCAATTCTACTGAAGAGAAACACAAAATACTGTCTTTTGTAATATGCTATTCTCTTGATTGTTCAAACTCTGTTTAGGTTAGTTAAAGGGTAAAAGCAAAAAAGAAACTTGTAAGGGGGCCACCCCCTGTTTCAGCCTGGTGAAGTTAATAAAGGGGTGGGGGTTAGTGTTAGCTCAGTCTAGAGCTATGCTGCCGGCACTGCCTCACCCCCTTACCCCACTGTCAATGGATAGATCTGGCCAGGCTTCTTGTGAAACCTTTCTTTGTTATTTTAATGGAAGAAGCTGTTTGCAGCTATTTGAGGTTTAAGAGCTGACATCACTGGGAGAAGAGACACTCTTAGAGCTAAAATCACTGAGAGAGAAAAACCCTCTTTCTGAGCTGAAATCACTCAAGAGGAGCAGCGGATGGAGTAAGTGATCAGTGGGTTGTGCCAGTGGACAGCGGGTGCAGCCAGCAGACAGTGAGAGCAACCAGCGGCAGGCCGGACAGCGTGAGTGATCTGTGGGCGGAGCCAGTGGATGGTGCAGGTGGATGGAGTGAGTGACCAGTGGGTGGTGCTGGCAGACAGCTGGCGTGAACGACATTCCCTATGTACCCTGGTGTTTGTTGGGAACCTTGATCTGCACTGATTCTCCAGATCAGTGCTGCTATTGCTATTGAGTTCACACAGTCTGTTATGCTGTGTGGGGTCATGTTGGGAATCTGTTCTGCACTGATTCTCCAGAGCAATGCTGGTTTTTATTATTGGGCCTTCTATATTATGTTTTTATTACTATTAAAAGTTCTGTATTCTACACTCAGACTCATGCTTGCGAGTGGGGAAGCATTACCCCTTTGGGGCGCCAAGGAAGTAGTGCATGATTTTTGAGAAAACTGGGTGGGGGCTCAAGCTGGTTGGTGGGGGCTCAAGCTGGTTGGTGATGTAACATTATTTGGAAACCCCTAGGCCTCAAGAGCCTCAGCACAAGTTGATTATTAAACCTTTGAGAGCCGCACTGAGGCTTATAACCACATACCTTTACCCAGAGGCGGCCTTTGGCAATCGGGGGGCCCTAGGCAAAGGCCCCTTATGAGGCCCCCTGTAGGCCCCCACAACCAACCTCACCAGGGCCCCGGTCCCCCCTAGCCCTAACTGCCCCCTCCCCCCACAGTCCCAGCTCCCACATGGAGAGGAGCAGTGGATCATGGACCGTCAGGCTGGAGGCTGTGCTGTCTGCCTGCCCACCTGGCCTCCCTGTACGGGGGCAGAGCAGCGAGCCCAGCCTACCCCCAGCTGGCTGCACCTCCCCAGGGGGCTGAGAGGGCCAGGGCTGAGTTGTGCATGTGGCAGTGGGGCCCTGGAGTTGCCCACTCAGAAGAGTTCGGGTTGCTTCACCCCCAGTCCCACCCCAGGTCTGAATGGGCCTGATCCAGCACCTGGGGGCTAGGAGGCCTCTATTTAGGCCTGGTGGGACTGGGGCCGAAGCGGCCCAAACTCTTCCAAGTGGGCTGCTCCAGGGCCCTACTGCCACATGCACAGTTCAGCGCTGGCCCTCTCTGCCCCCTAGGGAGGTGCGGCCGGCAGGGGGTAGGACGGCTTGCTGCTCTGCCCCCGTTGCAGGGAGGCCAGGTGGGCAGGTGGGTGGTATAGTTTCCATGGGCCCCACTCCCCTGAGAGCAAGGGTAGGTGGAGCAGGTGACCGCTAGAGGGTGCTCTTTCTGCTTGGGGCCCTAGGCAGTTGCCTGCTTTGCTGACCCCAAAAGCCACCTCTGCTTTTACCTACTCCAAAACTACTAAGCTTAAAATTCATTGCACAAACAGGGCAAATATTGATACTACTAATGTCAGATTCTAATAATTACTTAAGGTTACCATGAAAACTAGGCCTATACAGTAAAAACGTAGCTGTTGCTGGACGTAGAACACTGCAGGCTAGTGGCGAGTATTTTAAAACCTGGGCAGTAACTTGTCAATGCAAGCTCTCTCAGGTGCTGATCTCTAGGTATTGCACAATGTTTCGATTTAACAAGTTTCATTGTGGAATACAATGCTTCACAGCAGTAAGTTGTGCCAAAAATTGAAAGTAATCTACATTCAGTTTTAAACTTTTGTCCTTCATATTTTCATTTCTTGGTATTCCACGTCATGATTAGGACTTGTAAAACATGATTTCATTTTAATAAAGAGTAAACTGCATTAGGGCCTATGAAAAAATCTAAACATTCTGTGATTTCCCTGACCATGCCACACTTCTCCCCCCACGTCTGACCATCCCACTGCTTCTCTGCCATCTCTTACAATGCTGCTGTTTTCTCTGCTGTCCCTGCCCATGGGATGCTTTCCCCACATCCCTGACAAGCTTCCCTGCCAGCCCCAACCATGCCGCTGCTTTCCTGCCAGCTCCGACCACACCTGCCGTCCCTGACCACGCCACCACTGCCCTGCCGGCCCCAGCCATGGCACCGCTGCCTTGCCAGCTCCGACCATCCCGCTACTTCCCTGCCGTTTCTTACCATGCTGCTGCTTCTCTGCTGTCCTTGACCACGCTGAACGTCTCCCCCTCCATCTCTGCCATGCTGTGCTTCCCTGCAATGCTCTTCTGTGAGCCGCACTTTTTCTTTTGAGAGCTGCATGTGGCTTGTAAACCACAGTTTGGCCACGCCTGATGTGTGTGAGTGTGTATGTGTGTGTGTATAAATTGCTGTTTTCTTTTCCATTATCAACCCTTTGATGTTATTCTTCTTAGAGTGTTATGTCTGACAAAGGCTAGCAGATTGGCACTGCCGTACAAGAGAGGAAAGGGATCACGAGACTGACTGTGAGGGGGTGGTTTGAGGTCTCTGGTCCCTGGGTACCGGTCCTGTGGGCCCAAGGGCTGATGTGATGCAGCCTGCGGGTGGAGGACAGAGCTAATTGTCTGGAGGCATGGCTTGAGGAGGGTGGCATCTGGCTCAGGGAGAGTTTGCTTAGGGTGCAGAAGCATTCTCTGCTCCCTAGCAGGGGGACCCTGGAAGGCAAAAGGGTTCTAGATCCCCATTCACCCCCATCTCCGTTGTCACTGTGTGGGGAAGGTCCCTGATGGACCCACTGCCATGGCCACTGGAGGGGCTGCTGAGGGCTTGGAGGGTCTTCTGGGCACCTGAGGTGTGTGTATGCCCAGGGACCTAAGGGTGGCTCTAGGGTCCCTCATGCCACCCAGTGTAGAGTCTGTGGTTGATGCAAAGAGTGACCTCCCTTCAAAGGGGAAGTCTTGTATAGCCTGCTGCATGTCCTGGGTTAGGCCCAACTTTTGGAGCCACACTGCTCTCCGTATGATCACGACTGAGGCAACCCCCATGGGTATCCATATCAGAAGAGTCTCTGGCCAGCATGATGTAATCATGGGAGGCCAGCATGCCGTCCTCTAAAACTGAGTCGTACTCCTCCAGGAGTTCCTTGGGGAGAAGTTCGCAGAAGCACTGCATGGACTCCCATAGGTCAAGGGTATATCAGCCAGCTGGTGCCTGGTGGTTGGCAATGCGGAGTTGGAAGGCGGAGGTTGAATAAACCTTTCTACCCAGAGGTCTAACCTCCTACCTTCCCTGGACCTTGGGGAGGGGCCTGATTGGTTGTGCGTCTGCAATCTGGAGGCAGCTTCTATCACCTGCAAGCTTGGTACCAGGTGGTCCACCAAGAATGGGAACCTCTCTGGGGGCATGTGGTACTTGTGGCTGGCAACTTCAGAGACCAGGGGGATAGAAGCAGTGGTCTACCACCGTGCCCTTGCAAGGTCCTGCATGCTATCATGAGACGGCACTGAGATTGTGGCTGGGGGAACCATGAATCCCAGGTCGAAGAAGGGATCTAGGTGTGATGCTATCTGGGTCTAGGGGACCATTCACGATTATTTTTCATATTATTATTTCATATTTGTAATAATCCATATGTGATATCAATAGAAAGACTATAATCTGCTAAGAACGATTATATGGTTTGTATGTAGGTGTCATGCCTGTATTAGAAATTAGAAATCTATTTGTTTTTCTGTGTGTTCCAAGTGATTTGTTCTTAAGGCAATCACAGACTGGGTGTCTGCAAAATGGTAGTTTACTTACCAGTAACTGTCCTTCTTCGAGATGGGCTGCTCACATACATTCAGTTACAGGTGTCTACGTGCTGCAGCGCACGGTAGCTTGGAAAGTCTTTAGCCTTAGCCTGTCAGGTCAGGGCACAAGGCCAACGCCCCCTCTGTGCCACAACTGTGGCTATATAGGTGACTGTGTGGCTGACCCTCCCAGTGCCCTATTCCTTCGCCAGCTCCGGTTAGCAGGGATGGTGGGAGGGATCTGAATGTATGTGAGCAGCCCATCTAGAAGAAGGACAATTGCTGGTAAGTAACCCATCGTTCTTCTTTGAGTGCTGCTTGCATCATTCAGTTACAGGTGACTGCTAGCCATACCCAAGGATGGTGGGAGGAGTTACAACGTGGCATCCTCTCTAGCCTGTTGGATGATAGCATAGTGTGTCGTGAAGGTATGCACCGATGACCACGTAGCTGCCCTGCAGATCTCCTGGATCAGGACCTTGGTGAGGAAGGCCATTGGTGAGGCCTGGGCCCTTGTAGAATGAGCCCTGACAGTCCCTGGGAGGGGCATATTCAACCTTCCGTAACAGTCTTTGATGCAGTTTACTATCCACCTGGAAATGCACAGTGAGGACACCAGGAGACTTCTTTTGTGTTCAGCGACTGCCACAAAAGGTTGGGAAGCCCTGCAGAATGAATGCGTGTGCTCAATATATGTCAAGAGTGCCCTTTTCACATCCAAGGTGTGCCACCTCCTCTGGTTCTCTGTAACCTGAGGGTCTGGAAAGAATACTGGCAAGCAAATGTCCTGATTAAGGTGAAAAGGGGAAACTACCTTAGGCAGGAAGGATGGGTGAGGACATAGCACTACTTTATCTGGAAAAAACCTTGAATACAGGGGTTCTGAGGAAAGGGCCTTCAACTCTGAGACCCTTCTAGCTGAAGTAACTGCCACCAAAAAGGCTACCTTCCAAGTAAGGACCAGTAAGGTGCATGAGTCCAAGGGTTCATAAGGAGGTTCCGTTAGTGCACGGAGCACCACATTAAGATCCCATTGAGGAAAAGGTTCACGGGGTTGTGGGAAGAGTCTTTCAGAACCCTTCAAAAATCTAGTGGATATAGGATGGGAGAAAACAGGGACATCATCCACCTTCTCATGGAGGACTGAAAGCGCTGCTATGTGGATTCTCAGGGAGGAAAGGTAGAGGCCCTTGTCTCTAAGGCCCAACAGATAATCAAGGATTAGGTACAGGGGGGCCAGTGTAGGCTTGATCCCTTTACTTTGAGCCCAGCTGGAGAACTGTTTCCATTTGGCTGTATAAGTGGACATAGTGGATGATCTACTACCAACCAGTACCCTCCTGACCCTGTCCGACCAGAGCCTTTCTTGGTCACTGAGCCAAGGAGTCTCCAGGCTATCAGATGCAGGAGACTGGGGTTTGGATGCTGCAGGCTTCCCGAGTCTTGTGTCAGGATGTCTGCCCACAAAGGGGAAGGCGGAGTGGAGCATCAGTGGAAAGGTCCTATAGGAGTGCGTACCAGTGTTGTTGGGGCCAATCTGGAGCTATCAGTATCATGTTCGTTCTGTCCGTTTTGGTCTTCAAAAGGACCCTGTTTATCAACGGGACCAGTGGGAAGGCATACATTAGAGCAGTGGTTCCCAACATTTTCTCTGCCGTGGCACACCTTGCTACCTTTAATCAATTTGAGGCACATCACCATATAGTTTTCAAATGAACTGATGAATATTCATGAGCCAATGAGCCAATCCAGAGCTCTTTGAGTAGTTTTTCAAAAAATTTTGTGGCACACCTGCTCAGACCTGATGGCACACCTGTGTGGCATGGCACACTGGTTGGGAAACACTGCATTAGAGGACCCGACAAGCTGAAGAGGAAGGCATCTGTGAGTGATTCCCTCCTCCCGACCCCTGAAGGAGAAGAAATACCGACATCTGTGGTTCTGTCATGTTGCAAATAGGTCCACTCGGGGTGTTCCCTACTTGTTCATTAGGTGAGAGAACACCATGCTGTGGAGGGACCACTCGTGGTGAGCTAGGGGGTTTCTGCTGAGTCTGCCAGCTTGTTGTCCACTCCTGGTAGGTGTGCTGCCACCGGAGTGAAATTATACTTCAGGGCTAATTTCCAGAGTTTGCATGCCTCCCTGCAGAGAGCTGCAGAGTGGACACCCCCTTGCTGGTTCTTATACAACATGGCTGCACTATTGTACGCTAGGATCTGGACCGACCTGCCTTGTATCCTGTCATGAAAGATCTTGCAAGCCAATCTGATGGCCTGCAGTTCCGTCATGTTTATGTGAAGGAAGCTGTCTGCATGAGACCAAAGTCCTTGGGAAAAAAGTCCCACCCTGAATCTAAGGAGTCAGTGATCAGAGTCACTGTAGAATTTGATGCTTGGAAGGGATTTCCCCCATGGCAAATAGGGGGTCCCTTCATATCTCTAGTGTCCCCAGGATGTTCCAGGGAACCAACAGTACCTTGGACAAATGGTATGTCTGGGGGTGAAACACCGTGGAGAACCAGCCCTGAAAGGGCCTGACTCTGAGCTCTACCTCAGGTCTTGATTCCCCATTTAGCAACCAGTCATCTAGCTAGGGATAGATCTTTATGTGTTGCCGGCATAGGAAGGCAGCAACTGGCGCCATGCACTTTGTGAGCATCCTGGGGGCCAGAGAGAGCCTGAAGGGGAGTGATGTGAACTGAAAATGTTCCCCCCCCACACCATGAACCTTAGATACCTTCTGTGGTGGGGATGTATTGCTATGTGAAAGTAAGCATCTTTTAGGTTGAGGGCTGTGAACCAATTCCCCGGCTTCAGATATGGGACAATCTGAGACAGGGAGACCATATGGAAATTTATTTTTCTTATGTGTTTGTTTAAAGCTCTGAGATCTAGAATGGGTCTCAGGTCCCCGTTAAGTTTGGGGACCAGAAAGTATCAGGAGTAGAACCCTCTTCCCTGCTCCAGCTTTGGCACCTTTTCTATGGTCCCAAGGAAGAGGAGCTTCTTGCATTCCATCTCTAGCGTGCAGTCTAGTTCCTGGCTCCCGAGATTTAAGCAAGGGGGAGGTTTTCTGTCCTGAGGAGTTGACTGAAACTGTATGCAATATCCTCTTGAGACCATCTTGAGGACCCACTGGTCGGTTGTGATGTCGACCCAGTGGTGTACGAATTGATGCAGGTGGTTGGGGATGAGGCTGTGGGTCCACTGCCCTTGAAGTAACTGTAAAAAATGCTGCTTCTTCCCCATCGAACAGTCGGTACCTTGCCCGTGCCTGCTAGACTGTGAGGCTTGGGGTTTCCCATCCTTACTCAGATGAGACTTGTCCTTATCCAGGCCCCCAAGTTGACGCTGGGGGTACTGGTAGGATCGGGACAAGGAACCTTGCATGTGGACCTGCTGTTTTAGTTGTTGTTGCAGAAGTTGAGATTTCGAGGGGCTTCGGGCAGATTGTGGTGTGTACACCCCCAGCAATCTGAGGGTGGCTCTTGAGTCCTTCATGCCATGCAGCTTGGTGTCTGTTAAGAGAAAAGCTCGTTCTCTGCTCTGGTCAATGATGGAGCC
>ML682020.1:7645537-7686095 GCA_007922195.1 Podocnemis expansa | reverse complement strand
TCTGTTAAGAGAAAAGCTCGTTCTCTGCTCTGGTCAATGATGGAGCCGGACAACAGGAGGAAGAATCACCAGTTTATTGACACTCAGAGCTACTGAGTGCGGCCGGCCCCGAAGGACCGGTGCTAAAAGGGTTTTATACCCAGGTACAACAACTTAATTCAAGGAAATCTAAAAATGGTTAATATATTCAATGTAAGCAAAATTAATACATTTATTAGTACCATATAGGGATAGTTTTCATACATATTCATATAAGATAGGAGAATTAGTAAAGAAGGTCAGGCTGGCTCCTTGGAGCCTGGGAATGTAATAAACAAGAGAAATTGTTGATTAATAGGTGACCTCGAGACTGGTGCAGTTTCCCTAATCTCCTGCTTATAGACTGTTCAAGGATGTGAGGGGCTCTATACTTTTGTTAGTTAGGCTAGAGGTTGAAATAATATTAAGGGAACAGTGCTAAGATGGAGTCACTTATGCTCACAAGTTTGTGGTCTCATACAAATCTCATAACATGTCCAAGGACTCAGTGAAAAGTTCAGGGCCTTCAAATGGTAGGTCCTGAATGATGAGCTGTATCCGTGGGGACAGGCCCAAGCCCTGGAGCCAGGCAGAGTGCCGCATAGCTACGGCAGATGCTGTATTACGTGAGGCTGTGTCTGATGCATCCCAGGTGGCCATCAGGGCATCTCTAGAGGCCAGACCCCTTTCTCCATCATCCCCTTGAAATCCTTGAGGCAGTCTTTAGGGATAAGCTCACAAAACCACTCCATGGCTCTCCGAAGGTTGAAGATATACTTCACCATGAGGGCTTGATGATTAGAGATGTGCAGCTGCAAGGCTGAGATAGAGTAAACCTTCCTACAGAATAAGTCAAGCTTTCTTGCTTCCTTATTCTTAGGAGTAGAGCTCGGCTGGCCTTGTCTCTTTTTGGTTGACTGCGTCCACCACCAGAGATCCCGGCGTAGGGTGTTGGAAAAGGAATGCAAACTTGTATGATGGGGCGTGACACCTGCAATCTGCCACTGTGAAAACCGGCTGAATTGAAGATGGGGTCTGCCACCGCGCCCCAGCGTTTCTGTACACCCCTTCATTAAGGGGAACAGGTACCTTGGCTGGTGGAGCAACGTTCCCGACAATGTTCCCTCTAAGGGACCAACACAGCTGAGCAACATAAGTTGCTCGCTGCGCGGTCCCCCCCATGCAGACCTGATCCTTTCTCCCTGCACAGGCCTGATCCTACCCCCTCCCCACCCCCTGCTCAAGCTCTGCTGCCTGCCTGGCCTCACCGCAGCAGAGCAGAGCAATCAGCTCAGGCCACCCCCTGCCGGCCACGCCTCCCCAGGGGTGGAGGAGGCCAGCACTGAGCTCCTGCATGTGGGGTTGCGGGGCTGGAGCGGTCCACCCTGCTCCCAAAGTGTTTCGGCTGCTTTGACCCAGGGCCCCCCCCCCCCAGGCCATGGAGCAGGCCCATTCAGGCAGGAGGAGGCTGGGGCGAAGCGGTCAAAACTCTCTGGGAGCAGGCTGGGCTGCTCCAGGTCCCCAACCCCACATACTGGAGCTCAGCGCCAGCCCCCTCTGCCTGCCCGAGTAGTCCGGGGTCCAGGCTGGAGATGATATCGTTCAATGCCCAGAAGTTGAACTGTCATCAACCATCGGATTGAGCCATTCATGTGATCAGTCATTGAAAGAATTGCTGGTTGCAGTATGGTGCAAGGGGGAGCAGCCCCTGTCCATCTGGAAAGCTTTTTTGGCATGGGAGGAACTAGGCTGCAACGCCTGTAGCAGGGTTGCCGGGGACGTACCCCCATCTCAGCTCAGGCATTAGGGAACATTTTCGGTGACATTTGCCTGCTCATTCCCCAGTACCAGAGATAACTTTCAGAGAACCAGGGGAGCGAATGGAGCTGGCAGATGACAATGAGGATGAGCTGGACCTCCATCTTCTAGGGCCCTGAGAGCACAGTACCAAGGGCTAGCAGGACAAGTGCTGAGAGGAACAGTCATTGGAATGATCGTCGGTACCATTTCACGATGCTGGACAGGGACTCAACGGTGCTGAACTCGAGAGCGGTACCAGTTCCTGTGTCAATCGCTCCATAGATGCGGGTGCTGGCTTACTGTTTGACTTGGCCTCCTTCGCTGGTACCGGAACCGGTTCCGGGAACCGAGCCCGTGCATTTGTGAATGAAGGGCATGTGTGATGGGATCAGTCAACAGCAGCCTTTCCTGATGAAATGAAAGTACCACCTGAATGACTAAATAATGCAAAGAAATCCCTGAAAAGCAAAAAGGATCCACCCCAGAAAGAAAAGAACAGCATGCAAGATGAAAGTCATGTCTGCAAATGGCTAGCGATCAATGATCACAGGAGCAGTGAGGCAGCAAGACACAGCGGGTCCCAAAGACTTACAGGAGAGAAAACAAGTATTAAAAAATGGTGAGTAAAAAGATGAAAACTTTGGGTCTTGTTCTGTAACTATTTTGGAGCATCAGATACATGAATGAATGACAGAGGCCTGGGTCTTCTCTAGACTGGCTCAAGCAATTCATAAAAGAGCTGGAAATAATATCACACCAACTTCCAGAATACTGTGGTTATGAACAAAATAAAGAAGGCGTCCTTGGCACTTTTAAAGACTAACAAAATTATTTATCGTATGAGCTTCCATGAGAGGAAATCCCATCTTCAATAAATTTGTTAGTCTTTAAAAATGCCACAAGACTCCTTGCTTCTTTTATTGAACAAGACTAATCCAGCTATTATGTATGCAGTTGTGTGTGTCTGGGTTTTTTTTTTTGCTATTTTTACATTTACAAGTAAATGTGGCATATTGCCTTGTCTCCTGAAGAGATCCTGCTGCTAGTATTGTGGGGGATGGGTAGAGCTACCTGCAGGCCCCCCCGCAGCGATACAACCTAGGCTTAGGGGGAGAGAGGAGAGGAGACACCCAAGCCATGTTATCTGGGCTGTGTTAGGGGAGCCCCCCGCAGCCATCCCTTTGCAAAGCACTTTGAGATGAAGAATGCTATAAGGGCTAAATCTAACAGGGGAGAGGGATTATTTCAGTGTCTATTAAGCGGTTTTCAGCTCTAGATCTCAAAGCACTTTATAAAGGGAGTTAAGCATCATCACCATTTTTATTTTGCAGGTGAG
Organism: Podocnemis expansa; assembly: GCA_007922195.1. NCBI lineage: Eukaryota > Metazoa > Chordata > Testudines > Podocnemididae > Podocnemis > Podocnemis expansa. Next base: position 7,682,941 of record ML682020.1, on the reverse strand, counting down.
GAAACTGAGTCCCAGGGAGGAAAAGTGACTTTCCCATGCAGGTCAGGGCAGAGCCAGAAAGAGATGTTTGGTCTCCCAAGTGCCAAAGCCCAGTGCTCTAGAAAATGCTGTCCCTCTGCGTATACTTTAACATTTTTTTAAAAAAAATCAAGAGACATGACATTGGTTTTAAACCAGATCATGTTATCATAAGCAAGTACTGGTATTCCCCCTCCCACCCAACAGCCACCAAGGGGAACTATATGACACCGGAAGGGAAAAGAGACTGTTCCATGTGATGTCACCAACCCAAAAGTCTGTGTCCTCCCTCTTTATTACACTGACTAGATAACTCTGCTCAGATCCAACTGTATCTACATAGAAATGACTGTCAGCAGCTGGGAGTGCCAGCTCCTAAAAATCCTGTGCCCCTTCGTTTCCCTGTTCCCCCAGTGACCTGGCCTTGAAACAGCAATCCCAAGAGCCCCACTGAACTCCCTGTCCTGGGTGCCACTTCAAGACACGCCGCTCTGACTCCTGCTCTTCCCAGTCCCCCAGGGAACACTGCCACTTTAGCTCCATGTGTGGGATGGTGAGAGCAGGGAGAGAACTCAGCCATGCTCTCTGGGCTTGAGGGGGGGAAGGGTAGAGCTGCTTGCAACTCCCCATGCCACCTGGGCTTGGAGGGCAGGGGGAGTCTTTACTCACACCACCTGCGCTGGGGGAGGAGATGGCTGGGCCTCCCCACTGCCTGACCCTGGGCCAGAGCAGCCAATACCCTGTGTGATGTGGTCAGGGTCTAGAGAACCGTTTATGATTATTCTTCATATTAATATTTTATATTTGCAATAATCCATGTGTGATATGCTGTGTTTGGTACCAATAAAAAGGTTGTAATCTGCTAGGAATGATTATATGGCTTATATGTAGGCATCTTGCCTGTATTAGAAATTAGAAATCTATTTGTTTTTAATGTGTGTTCCAAGTTGCTTGATTTTATGGCAATCGCAGACTGGATGGCTGCAGAACCATTGTCCTCTTAATGGCGCATTAATAGGAAGAAACCTGTTTGATGAGTCACCCAGTCTGACCATGTGACTCAACTCCATTTTGATTTGGCAAGGACTCTGAGAGCACTGGGAAAGCCAAAAGTGATAAAAGGCTGGGGCTCCATCTCCATTTTGTCTTCAGTCTTCAGTCTGCAACCTGCGATCAACATTGTCCTCTGGAACTACTCTGCTGCACTGAACAAAGGACTGGACCCAGCCAGATGCTGGGTGCATACCAGAGGAGTTGGAATAAACTGCAGACTGCATATTCTTCAAAGACTTGCTTTCTATGGACTCTAAATCATTTGTATGTACGTGATTCACTTTGACCCCTTTACAACTCCCGTATTTTGTTTCTTTTCTTGTTACATCAAACCTTTAGTTGTAGGTACTAAAGGATTGGCTGGCAGTGTGGTATTTTGGGTAAGATCCAAGCCTATATTGTTCTGGGTGATGTGGCTGGCCCTTTGGGGGTCAGGAGAACCTATTTCTTTAAGAGACCCAGTGACTAGGTGGGGACCAGAGTAGCTGATGTGCAGTAAAGGGGACTGTTTCTATTTTGTTCTGCTTGGTGATGACCAGTGTGGGGAATCAGAAGCATGTTTTGTTACTGATTGGGAGACTGGTTTAAGTACCACCTGTCAATGGTTTGGGGGCTTGGCCCCTGGTTTTGCAGCATGCCCTGATTTTGGCACATTCAGAAGGTTATCCCAGGAGGCCCAGGTCACACCCTGGCTGTCCGCTCCACCCCCTTCACACTGCCTTATCTATTGTTGTCTGTCCAGGACTGTGATTAAGAAGGCACACAGGCAGCATCTGCCTGCAAATGGATTTAAAACAGGGATCTCAAACTCAAATCACCGCAAGGGCCGCATGAGGACTAGTACAGGGCTGCATGAAGATGAGTATGTTAACCGAGGGGCCTCACCACTGAAACCTTTTCATACAACGGTATTGCAAATATCAGTAACAATAGTGTTGTGGTGGGCGGTGGGAAATAGCTTTAGGGGCTGCATGTGGCCCACGGGCTGCATGTTTGAGACCCCTGATTTGAAGTTCCCTCTGCCTACCTGACTCAATCTGTGGACTGACTAACTGCACCTGTGCTGCTGGGAAAGAGTTAAAGGGGGACAGCTTGATTCTCAGGGAAGGCTGAAGCCCCCACAGTGCCATGGTAGTGATGCCTCTGCCTGCAGGAAAGCACAGAAGGAAGCGCTCGCCATCATCTTCCTGGTGCAGAAATTCTCAGGCATTGCCCTGTCCTGCACTGATGTGCCACGCCCCACATGAGGCCTTCCTGGCACCAGTGAGGAAGAGGGGGGATTCCCCATGCACCAACCAGCACAGGACAACTAACTGCTCCCCAGCATGGGGAAGGAAGCCATCCCCAGCACAGACCCCAGCACCACGAACCTCTAAGGACTGGCTGGCGCACTAGCAACTGGGAATCATGGGACTCCCCTTAAAGGGATTCAACACCGCCCGGGTCCTCAAGACCTGCTACAGTGCAGGGGCGGGTTTGGGATCCAGAGGCATCAGACAAGGACTTGGATCCAGGGGAAGACCCCTTGGGCTCAGGGAGAAACGACTCCTGGGTCATTCCTATTCCTCTCCTGACAAGCGAGTCTAGCAAAGGTCCCTATCCTTCAGAGAAGCCCCAAGGGCACATCAAGAATTGCTAAAGTGCAAGTCCACAAACCTTGACCTGCCAATCGAGGTAGTCAGGGAGGACTTTGACCTCCTTTCTGATGTGGGCAATGCCACCTGCATCCCCCCCCTCCCCAGCTAGAGTGGTGGTCCCCATGCGCAAGGGGGGTGCTAAAGATTGCCTGTGCCCGAAGGCAGACACCATCACTGGTCACCCCAAACTCAAAAGGGATGGAAAGGAAATGCCAAGGACAAGTTCAGCTTCCTTTTCACCCACCCCACTCCCGGGTTATTGGTGGTAGATGCAGTGAACCAGCAGGAGAGACAGGGACAACCTGCTGCCACCCTGAAAAATAAAGATGCTAAGAAAACTGGATTTTTTTGGGAGAAAGATTTATTCCGCTACGGCATTGCAACAGAACATTGCCAATCAGCAAGCCCTCATGGGCGGATATCTTTTTAATTAGGGGAAGTCAATGCAGAGGTTTCGAGACCTCATCACTTCCAGCCATGCGCAGGACTATGATGCTTTAGTTGAGGAAGGACTGCTGGCGACACATGTGACACTGCTCTCCTCATGGGACACCACAGACACAGCCAGCAGGGGGGTTGCCTTGGTGATCACCATGTATTGGGCCACATGGCTACAGGGATCAGAATTATTCCCCCAGATGCAACAGTCCATCCAGGATCTCCCGTTCAAGGGCCTATCTTTGTTCACTATGTTGACTGACTCCAAGTTGCACAGCACGAGGACTCCCGGACAATGCTTCTCTCTTTGGGGACGTACACCCCTGAGATGGTTAGATGGTCCTTTTGGACACAACAATCGCAGCCCCAGCACCCCTACCAACAGCAACAGCAGCAACACGAATAGGGTCCACGTCACCAGCCCTTCCAATTATCCATTGGCCCTATGGGAGCATGGACAGAGGCGGAGGTGGGGGTGGAAGAGGAGCAAGCAGGGGTGTCACTGGCACTGGGCTTACAGTGCCTGAGCCCCGAGTCCTAGCACCCAAGCCCCAGGTCTGCTGCTGGCCAGCCCATCGTGGTGGTTGCAGAGGTAGCGCATGAGCCCCAAGCTCCAATGTACCGAGTCCCAGGTCTTTTCCTAGGCCAGTAGTGCTCCTGGGAGCAAGGTCACAAGGCTCCAATCAAACCACCAGCCAGGGTAACAGTGGCTGCTTGTTGTTCCAAAGGCAGAGCTTTCGACCTCTAGCCCAGGGGCTACCTCCAATGCCACCTCTGCCATTTTGAAACAGACTGGCCCCCTTCCAATGTTCCCTCTAAGGTTTGGCGGCTTGTGTGCAAAATTTTCAACCCGTGTGCAAAACTTTTTCTGAATAAAATTTGTGTGCAAACTCGTGCAACAAAAATTATTGAAAAATCTAGCCCAATGAAAAGTTAATATAAATTATTTAAAGTTTTTTATTACTAAAATCACCCAATTTATTTAAAATTTACCCAAATTGCTATACAATCAAAAGAAACTAATCCATGGGTTTCAAACAACCCAAGACCAAAGTTATATTCAATCAGGATCCTAGGTGTCACAATTCTGCCTAATACCCTCATCTCCTGTGTTCTACATGCAGAGTTACAGTTCACAGGGAAGCCAGCTAATTATCACTGACAGCATTTAAAATACACAAGGAGTCGTGTGGCACTTAAAGACTAAGATTTATTTTTCGCATGAGCTTTCGTGGGAGACTCCTTGTTTTGATTTGTTTTCCTGGAATGGACTAACATGGCTACCCCTTTGGAAATTGGCAGCATTTAAGATGTCTTGATGGTCCCAGAGGGGTAAATTCTATTGAAATTTTCAAAATCAAAAAAAGATTCCAGGCATCTCTTTTCAGGAAAATGCTGCTACAAGAAGGATGCTAAACACAGCTGAAATCAAAAAAATGGGCTTCTAGCTGCTTTAAGATAAGGCTACAGTATTTCTTAAAAGCCTGTTTTCAGTCCCTTGTATCTTTACCTGCCCCATCATTTTGGGGCTATATTTAAGAGAAAATCTCTACCAAAATACCACATCCCTTTAATGCATTATGATTTCTTCTGATGGACAGATTAGGGTGCATAGTGAAGAGAATAATCTCATGGCTCCTTTGATTCCCAGTCTTTTGGCTGTTACTATATTTAAAACAAGTACTTATCTGATATCTCTATTACATCTCTAAGATTTCTGTGAATTGTTCTTCAAAGCATCTGATGAAATGAGGTTTTCTCCCATGAAAGCTCATGCAACCAATATATTGATAGTCTTTAAGCACCACAGGACTCCTTGTTTGTTTTGTAATGAATTGTAATTTACAGGATTCTGGAGAAAACATCTTCCAGGTTCTTTGAAAGCACAGGGTTAGCATGCTCAAACACTCTCACTGTTCAGTCACTCCACTTAAGTAACATCCACACTAGCTTTCAGGAAATATACAACTGATTTTTAGATTTTTCACCTCCACAGCTTTATCTAGTTACAGAAGGGACATTTTGGCACTATGCACTCCCTGTTTCCCACTTGAGGAGTTTCAAACTTCAGGATATGAATGGCACTTACTTTTTGCCATGCCTCTTGTTTAAAAAGCTGAAGAATTGCCCCAATTCCGACTCCCTGAGCTCCCTGCCCCCATTCCAGCCCTCCTAAACCCCACCCCCCAGCTCCCCATCTTCTCTTTCAGCCCCCCCAAGCCCTCCCCAGCCCACCATCCTGACCCCTTCTCCACCCTCCCCATACACCCTCCCTGCCCCCACGCTTTCCGTGCCAGCTGCCTGACCAACCCAACCCCTCCCCCAGCCCTCTTTACTGGCCAAAGAGCTGGGCAGGGGGCAGGAGGCCACGGTGCTGACCGGCAAGGAGGACCCCGGGCTGGAGGCTGGGGCTGGCCACGCGAACGGCCAGGCCCCGGCTGGAAGAGGCGGAGCCTCCACAGGCTCCGGGGAAGGGAGGGGAGGGGAGGGAGGAGTGGCAGGGCTGACCCGAGCCCCCAGACCCTCCCTTCCTCCGGCTGAGGGGCTGGGCTGAGGCTCATGCTCGGACACAGCACTCCGGCGCGTCTCCCCTCGGCCACGCTGCCACCCTGAACTGCCCATGCGCGGGGGCAGGAAAATCCTGCGCGGCAGGATTTTTTTAAGCGCGCGGCTGCGCTGCCGCGCACCTTACAGGGAACAGTGCCCCCTTCCAACACTGGTGGTCCGAGATAACATTTGGACCAATGGATTCTGGATATGGTGTCACAAGGTTATGCCATACAGTTCAGGGCCAGGCCCCTGAAAGGAGACCACCCCCTCACTATCATATGGAGGATCCCTCTTACAAGGCTCTTCTAGAGCTCGAATGCCACAGGCTCCTAGAGCTGGAGGCAACAGAGGGAGTGCCCACAAGGGAAAGAGGGAGGGGCTTTTACTCATGATACTGCCCAGTTCTGAAGGCAGAGAGGGGCCTGAGACCCATATGATGTTCCCTGTAAGCTGCACAGGTGGGCGGTCACGCAGCAGCCCCTGCTCACTCGCACAGGCATCAGTGATGCACGCACATGGCCTTCAGCTGTGGCCTGTACCCAGCCAGAAGGCACATTCTCCCCACCGCACAGAGCTGCTCCAGGCTGTGGGAGTTTTTAACTCTCCCACTCCGAGCATGCTCAGGATGGGAGCATCCTGTGGCCAGGGAGCAGCTCCGGCCAGTCAGATAAGGGCCCAGGAGGGAGGGAATTCTGACTGGCAGCATTTGTTCATAGCAGAGGAGTCCTTGCCTCAATTAAATAGCCACTTTCCCAATTGTAACTGCTCCCTGAGGAGAAGGGAAAGCGGAAGTGTTGAGATAAAAGGTGCAGGATCAATACTCAACACATTTGGAAAACCAAAAGCCAGCCTCAGTCAAGCAAATTAAAAACAGGGACAAAGTCAGGAGAGTGTTACATCCCTGACCTTTACAAAACAGGACCTTCTCTTTGAATTTCCATCAGCATCTCTAAAAAGTGTTCTAGATATTGAAGAGGTTTTTTCCCTTCTACATTTAACAAGTGTGTTCAACCTTCATGGATGGCTTTTTAAGCTGATTTCTTTGTGCAGATAATGATCCATTAAACATGAGAGAGAAGACCCCAGGCTAGTATTTACATGGAAATGCTGGTTTTTTTAGCATTAATAGCCATCAACACACTAAAAAAGTTTTCCTTCCTTCTGCACTGTAAATATGCCCTGTTGTCATTGATTTTGGTCAGACCAGCAGTTCCAAAGCATGGCAAAGAGGAAAGCAGCCTGGAGCACACTGAGGGAAAGATGTCCTTACTTCTTTGAAAAGGGATTAATCCTCCACAATGGGAAACCTGGTGCTATTACTGAGCACAGCATGTTGACAGGATCCAAAGGGGTGGCCGCAGCACCGTAACTAGGCATTTTGGTGCCCGAGGCACGTTCCACTCTGAATGTGCCCCTTACAATGAGTGGTGTCTGGAGCAAGTGGCATGGAATACACCCTTTAATAAAGTGGCTAAATGGAGCCACTCCGGGGCGCCCAGGACAAAGCCCCGTTCTCCCCACCCTAGTTATGGCCCTGGATGGCTGTGTGGGTCTAGTTTAGCAAAACAAACAAGGAATCCTAAGCCACTTCTAAAGACTAACAAATTTATTTATTTTTTAGCCTTTAAAAATGCCATAGAACTCCTTGTTTGTTTTACATCAGGGTATCTGAGAGGAGGCCAAAGGACCATTGTTCCTTCTTCTCATCTTCAAACACTACCTGAGTTTAATTACTTAGATCTGTTGCAAAGGAAAGGAGAATGTATGAATCCATATATTAAAATAAGAGAGGAAAGGGGTGAGTCAGAAAGTATAGAGGAAATAAAGTACATTAGACGATTGGAATCTAGTGCTTTAAGCTGAGAGAGGAACTGGATTTCTTTCTTGATGTCATCCAAAAATAGCATCTTTCTGAAGTTCCAGTTTAACAAAAACTCGATCTAAGAAAAATGTTTAACTTAACTTGTAGACTTGTGTGAGCATCTTGAACAGAAAACCAGAACCACAAAGAAGAGTACAACCAAATATGCCTGTCCATTTGGCTGTGAGGCTGATGAAACATCACTATGACACATTCAGTATTGTCCACCCCAAACATTAAAAAATAATGATGTCAGGCCTAAAAATATCATTAAAACTCACTTAATAATCAAGGGATGTTTAAAGAAATAATAAACGGGCAGTTCATTTTCTCTGTCTTCTGGGTTTTGAGACTAGGATACTCAGGTCATGTTTTTCCACTTTTCTCAGCAACTTTTTAGCCTGAGGGCTAGAAATTTATTATTTATTTCATTAAAGAAAAATCACGACATTGCCACCAATGTTCCCTCAAAACTGACGATGCAGCTGAGCAAGTTATGGATGCACTCGGGAAGTCGGCAAGCAGCAGGGAAGGGACCTGGTGGGGAACTGGCTCAGCTGCATCATAAGCACAGAGGGAACATTGGAGCCATACTTGACCTAAAAGCCTTGAACAAGTTCATATGGAAAATAAAGTTTTGGATGGGTTCTCTATCTCAGATTATCCTCTCCTTAGATCCCGGGGACTGGTTCCCGAACCTTGACCTAAAAGACGCCTATTTTCACATGTCAATAAGGTGAAAGCACAGGCAGTTCCTCTGCTTCATGGTAAAGGGAGAGCACTTCCAGTTCACAGCCCTTCCTTTCGGCCTCTCACAGGCCCCAAGGGTTTTTACAAAATTCATAGTGGCCCTAGCAGCCCACCTGAGAAAACAAAGGGTCAGGACCTTCCCACACCTGGACAACTGGCTAATGCAGGGGAGGTCCAAGGACCAGGTCTAGCACAGTGTCTGGTCTGTCCTAAGACTGTGCAGCAGACTAGGCCTCCTCATAAACCTAGAAAAATCAAAATTCACCCTGACTAGGAGAATAGTGTTCATAGGAGCAGTCATGTTCACAAAAATGTGAAGGAGCTGAGGGCAATATGTCTAGTCTGTGGGGCCTTCTTAGACAAAATAAGAGGGAAAATTGTACAGGTTCTCACGGCCAATAAGGCAGCTATGTTCTACCTCAACTGCAAGGGAGGATCCTGCTCACCTACACTATGTGCAGAGGCTACCTGACTCTGGGTGCTGGGGCTGAAGTACAATTTCCACTCAATAGCTGCCCACCTACTAGGGGTGAGCAACCACCAGGTGGACAAACTCAGCAGGCAATTCCTTCCCCAGCATGAGTGGTCCCCACATGTAAGGGTGGCAAGCCAACTCTTTGGCTATGTCCACATACAGGCTGTTAAATCGATTTAACTTAAATCAATTTAATAAAACTGCTATAAAATCATTAAATCAATTTAAGTTCAATCAATTTGACAGGTCCACACCTTAAACTCAAATCGAAATAGCATGTCCAGGGACAGGACTTGCTATATCAATTTAGGATAGGGGCACCATTGGGGGTGTGGCAAAATGGCCTTGTAGAAGGGCCATGCCCCCACTCAATACATGAAAAGGGAAAGGCACCCTGGGAAGGAGAAGGGCAAAACTTTTAAATCGAAACAACCGTTACATCGAAATAACGTCTGCATGGTGTAATTTCGACTTAACAGTTTCGATCTAATCCTTTTTTTGTTTTCAACCTTTTTTATTTTGTTTTGTTATTTTATTGAATTGCTCTAACTTTTCTTGTTTTGAAATGACAGAGCTCATCATTTCAAAACAAGAAAATGTCATGTGGACCTAACAGTTTTTAAATCGAAATAGCCAGCGTTATTTCGATTTAAAACCTACATGTGGACATACCTTTTGTCAGGTGGGGCTCTCCTCACATAGACCTCTTTGCGAAATGAGGAAACTGCAAATGCAGCCTCTTCTGCTCCCTCAGGGGCAGGGAGAGGGGCTCCCTCTTAGATGCCTTCCTGATAAGCTGGGAAGGGCCACACTTTACTACTTTCCCTCTCTTCCCCTGATCCACAGGGTCCTGCTAAAGATCAAAGGGAGGGGGCAGATGTGATCATGATAGCCCTGGTTTGGCCACACCAGCCCTGGTACAGCACTCTCCTTGACCTGTTGTTGGCCTGACCCATAACACTCCCACTCAGAGTGAACCTGCTCACACAGGACTCCGGGTGCGTGCAACACCTGGACCTGAAATCACTACACCTAACTGTTTGGAAGCTACATGGCTGAGCCATGATGAGCCAATATGCTCCAAAAAAGTACAACAGGTTCTGATTGACAGCAGAAAACCCTCCACGAGGACCACCTACAGAGCAAAGTTGAAGAGGTTCTCCCCCTGGGCTACTGAAAGAGAAGCATCCCCAAAGTCTGCCCCAATCCATGTCATACTAGACTACTTCCTAGACTTGAATGAGAGGGGACTGAAGCTACGCTACCTTAGCGTACACCTGGCAGCTATCTCACCATTTCATAACTCCTTTGATGGAGTGACTCCCTTCTCTCACCCCATGATGACAAGGTGTGACAGAGCACCGCAGAAATCACTCCAGGGGTCCCCTTTGCTCACTGCTGATCAGAACTCTGCTATGGTGGAGTCCTCTCCAGTTCAGCCCAGGTCTCCATGCTACCATGTAGCCTGCTCCCAAATCCAGGCTCAGAGGGTGCAACCCCTGCTCCGTCTGGAACTACCTTGTGGGGTTCTACCCCTAAGAGGGTCCCGGGAAATTGTTCCACAGGCCCAAGGCCTGAACCCCGCCTTCCAGTCAGAAGTGACTCTCACCCAGGGTGAAAGTCAGAGGGTTTATTAGCAATCAAGTTCACACAACTAGGATGGTTGGCTAACAAATTTAACCTGAAGGTATAGCAGAGAACCCCCCAGGATGAGCAGGTTCATGTCTTGAGGATCCTTTCCCTTATACTCCAGCTCCAAACTGCTCTTCTCCCTCTCCTAGCCCTTTGTTTCTTTCCTGGGCTAGCGAGCGCTGCCCCTTGGTCTTAAACGTCCACAACCTTTTTGACCGGTGGCAGGGTACAGGTAAGGTCTGTCTAGAACAGGTGTGGCCAAACTGTGGGTCAGGAGCCATATGTGTCTCTTGAATGAAAAACTGTGGCTCCTCGAAGAACATCATTAAATCACTTTAGGAAAGCAGCCACAGTAGGAGTTCAAGAGGGGGTTGCGATGGTGGGGAGAAGTGCAGCATGATTGGGGATGGCGGGGAGAAGCATGCCATGGTCGGGATTTTAAAAAACTCGCCACTAGCCTGCACCCTTCTACATCGAGCAGCAGCTAAGTTTTTACAGTATAGGCCTAATTTTCCTGGCAACCTTAAGTAATTATTAGAATCTGACATTAGTAGAATCAATATTTGCCCTCTTTTCACAATAAAATTAAAGCATGCAATGAATTTTAAACTTAGTAATTTTGGAGTAGGTAAAAGTATATGGCTCTATGCCTCAGTGCGGCTCTCTAATGTTTAATAATCAACTTGTATGGCTCTTGACTTCCATAAGTTTGGCCACCCCTGGTCTAGAAGCCCCTCCACCCTCTAGTTGTCCTTATAATAATCACACACCCAGGTTCCATCACCAGAATACAGGAACAGAAAAAAAGAGAGATTGGGATATAGCCCATGACAGCCCAAGCTAGTGCAAGAAAGGTTTCCCAGTTCATCACACAAGGTTTTTCCAAGGACTAGAGCAGTGGTTCCCAACCTATTCTCTGCTGTGGCACACCTTGATTCCTTCCAATTTTTCAAGGCACAACACTATTAAAAAAACTCATGAATATTCAAATTAACTTAAATTGCTTATGCATATTCATGAACCATAGCACAGTGTTTCAGAAATGCTGTTATTTGGAATAGTAGGGGTAGCAGAGCAAGGATGGCAAAACATGGGTGGTCAGGAGTCATGTGCAGTGGCAGGAGTGAGTGGGGAGCAGAGCAGGGCAGGGCTGGCAAAAGAGGACAAGGGCAGCCATGGGGGGGACAGCACAAGAGTGGCAAGAGTGGAAGGGAGAAAAAGAGTGGCTTTGTGGGGGGGCCAGGGGGGAACCTGGGGAATGGGAAGGGAGGGCAGGGGAGCATGGCGCAGCACCCACTTCCTCCTTCTTCATAGTGGCTCCCTGCCACCCAGGGCAAATCCTCACCCCGTGGCTGCTTCCTCCAATCCCAGTGAGTCCCATCCTCCCCTTCCCCAGCCCCCTGCTGCCTGTGATGGACCCTCCCATCACTGAAGGGGCAGAACTAGGCCTCCAGCCCCCAGCTACAACCCCCTCCCACACACAGCCATGCCACAAACCCAGCTACATACCCCCCCAACCAAACAGCCACCCCACAACCCCAGCTACACACCTTTTGGTACACATCCACTCCCACCCACCTCTGCTACACACACACACCTGCCCCACACAACCCCCAGCAGCCCTGTCCCCCCAAAGCCCTTACCTGGGCTGTTTGCAGGCTGGCTGACGGGAGCTGCGGCACCCTGCAGGGGGAGATTCACACACTCCTGGCCTCCAGCAGCATTCAGCTGGCTGGGCTTAAGGTGGAGCAGGGTTTAAGGTGGAGCCACTAGAACTCTGGGTTCTAACTGCTTGTGCTATTTTTAGGGGGACCCCTGGAACTCCGCATTCCTGTGCCTTCCTCTATTTTAAGGGGGGGCCAGAACGCTGCCTGACTAAAAATAGGGGCCCCTGGAACTGTTTTCGTGTCCCTTCCCCCTTACTTTAACCCCTGCTTTTTCCCAGCCCTGCACAGCCCACGTGGCTGGGCTGAGCAGGGAGGGAACTTTTAACTCCAGATCTCGGGGATGCTCGCAGCACACTTGGCGCGTTGCCATGGCACACTAGTGTGCTGCAGCATACCAATTGGGAACCACTGGACTAGAGAGACTCTACCCGTAGGTCAGAGACCCAGTCTCTCAATGGGACTTAAATCTGGTCCTAAAAGGGCTCACAAAACCTCCCTGCGAGCCCTTAGACTCATGCATCCTCCTGGTGCTATCATGGAAAGTGGCATTTCTGGTGGCCATCACATTGGCCACTAGGCTGTCTGAATTAAGAGCCTTATCCTCAGAATCCCTATATGTAGTGTTCCATGCCGACAAAGTGCAACTCTGTCCCCACCTGGCCTTTTTGCCTAAGGTGGTGTCGCCCCTTCCATATTAACTAGGACATCTGTCTCCCACTGTTCTTCTTGGACCCACAGGTTACAGAGGACCAGAGGAGATGGCACACCCTTGACTTCAGAAGGGCACTTGCCATATACATTGAATGCACTAGACCCTTCCACAAAATGACCCAGCTTTTTGTGGCAGTTGCTGAGCAGGTGAAGAGACAGGCAGTAAAGTCTCAGTGCATCTTGTCATGGATAACTAGCTGCATTACAGATTGCTACCACAGAACTAACACTCCCCTTCCAGGGAAAATCAAGGCCCATTCGACAAGAGCACAAGCATCCTCCATGGCCTTCCTCACACAGATTCCGATCCAGGAGATATGCAGAACAGCGATCTGGTCCTCAGTGCATGCTTTTGCATCCCATTATGCAATTGTCCAGGAGGCAAGAGATGATGCTGATCTGGTCACAGCCCTTCTACAAGCAGGGAAACCTTAACTCCACACACCATCCTCAGTATAGTTTGTAAGTCACCTGAATGGGAATGGATGTGAGCAGTGCTTGAAGAACAGAGGGTTACTTATCTGTAAGCGTCCTTCTTTGAGATGGGCTTCTTGCATACTTTCCATACTCTCTCTCCACCCCTGCTTTTTGGAGGTAGCGGAAAAAAGGGACTGAAGGGGAGCTAGGGTCAGGGCCACATATATACTGCACAGGTGCGGAGGTCAGATGGGCTGTTGGCTGCTGGCCCTATGGAAACAGGCTAGGGCAAAAAGCTTCTGGGCAACCTTGTGCTGTGGCACTTAGACACCTGAATGGGAATCTATCTGAGTAGCCCATCTCAAAGAAGGACACTTACAGGTAAGTAACTCTCTGTTCTTCCACTGGTCGGGGAAGATGTTCCAAGGGGCAGCCATATTAGTCTTGTTCAGTAAAACAAGGAGTCCTGTAGCACTTAATGACTAACAAATTTATTTATTGCATGAGTTTTTGTAGAAGAAAATCCCACTTTGTCAGATGGGAACCTACAGAATGGGAAGAAATAAATGAAGGGAAGTATAAGGGTATGTCTAAACTTGGGCGCCATCTAATCTCTAAATAATAAAACTGGAGGGGAATAGCCACATGTCTCTCCATGTTCCAGCTTCTTGCATCCCCACTACTGGCTGTTACTCCCACTTTAGAAGCATTGCACTGTGGGCAGGAGTCCCACAGTGCAATGAAGTGCTAGGTTTGTGGGAAGTCAGTTGTCCCATGATGCAATGCCACCATCCCCTTCCCCTTTCACAGAGAAATAGGAAATGCTTTTCTTGCCACATTTCTCTGCTATGGGGATGGAGCCTGCTCAGCTCCTCTACAGAATTACTAACAGTGTTTCAAACACATCTAGACTTATTCTACAGCAGGGTTGCCAAACTTACAGCCCAAGGACCAGATCTGGCCCACCAAGGGCTCTTATCCAGCCCCGGAGCTGCTGCCTGCTCCAATGAGCAGCCTGTCTCTACCTCTGTCTACAGCCTGTCTCTGCTGCTCAGAGTTGAGGTCTGCTAGTAGCAATGAGAGAAGAGCTGTTGCTGCGTCCCTTAGCCCAGTGGTTGTCAAAGTGCAGGCTGTGACCCTGTACTTGGTTGCAGACCTGCAGATACTGGGTTGTGGCACTGGTGCTGCACAGGGGAATGGGGGGCTGCCCCCCACTCCTTGTTCCCCAGCTGGTCTCTCTGGGGAGCCTGGGGGAAGGGGAGATGTAGCCCCCACCCTCGCTTCCTGTCACCTGTGCCATTCACCCAGCCTGACCCCTTCATGCTAGCTGTGACCTGGGCCTCCTGGGGTAACCTCTGAATGTGCCAAAATCAGGGCAATCTGCAAAACCAGGGGCCAAATCCCCAAACCACTGACGGGTGATACTTAAACCAGTCTCCCAGTCAGTAACAAAACATGCTTCTGATTCTCCACTCTGGTCATCATCAAGCATAGCAAAATAGAAACAGCCCCCTTACTTAGCTCCTATGGTCCCCCCAGCCCCTGGGTCTCTTAAAGAAATAAGTTCTCCTGACCCCCAAGGGTCAGCACCCAGAACAATATGGGCCTGGATCTTACCCAAAATACCATGCTGCTAGCCAATCCTTTAGTAACTACAATAAAGGTTTAATATAAAAAGAAAACAAACAAGATGTGAGAGATGTTAAAGGGTCAAAGTGAATCACATCGGCTGTGTTCACACACAGGCATTATTTCGATACAAGCTGTGTCGAAACAACTTGTATCGAAATAATGCCTTATTTCAAATAACTTAATTCGAATTAACAGTTTGTTAATTTGAATTAAGGAAAAAAGCTCAAAGCAAAATAGCAGTTTCAGGCAACAGTTATTTTGAAACAAGTTACTGTTGTTTCGAAACAACATGTTCAGACGGCATTGTTTTGTCCCCACATGGGGTTTAAGTTGTTTCGAAACAACCTTGCGTCATGTGAACAGGGTATTTCTTATTTCGAAACATTAATATTTCATATTTGTAATTATCCATATGTGATATACCATGTTCAGTACCAAAAGAAAGGTTGTAATCAGCTAGGAATGATTATATAGGTTTATATGTAGGTGTCATATCTGTATTAGAAGCTGGGAATATATTTCTTCTATTTGTGTTCCAAGTTATTGGATTCCAGGGCACTTCCAAGCTGGGTGTCTATGAACTTTTGTTTCCCGTAATGGCCCATTAAGGAAGCTCCCAGAGACAGTGGGTCCAGGGCAAAACGTGCTCATTGAGTCACCCAGAGTGACCATGTGACTCAACTTCATTTTAATTTGCAAGAACTACACGTAGCAGGGGTTGGCAATCCCCACACTCATGCCAACCCCTGTGCTGTCCTCACTCCCCCAGCACTGTGCTGCCAGGTGGCAAGAGCCACATACTGTGGTTCCAGGCCCCCACTGGTTGCACTTCCTCACTGTGGGGTGTGGCCAGCAGGGAGAAAGTATCTCCAATGCATGGGTCTCCTGGCCCCTGCTAACCCCGCTCCCTACTGGGCATGGCTGGAGGGGAGTGGGGCGGGTCAGCCCACCCACTTCTGATGCTGGGGTCAGGTCCTTCTGAAGGCCCAGCTGCGCTCCAGGGCATTTATTTCCTACCATTCTGTAAGTTCCCTGATCTTCAAAGCACCTGACAAAGTGAGATTTTCTCTCACGAGAGCTCATGCAAAAAATAAATTTGTTAGTCTTTAAGTGCCACAGAACTCCCTGTATGTTTCTTTTACCGAACTAGACTAATGCGGCTACCCCTTTGGATGCAGACTAGAGTAGATGTTAGCTGACAGGTCAGGTCAGGGTAGCTGGTTTTTCTCCTGTTTGGTGGAGGCAGGTGGGGTTTAATGACCACAAGTGGGGCCTGGCCTGCCCAGTCCTAAAGAGGAGTGAGGGTCAGGGTTAAGGAACCCAGGACTCCTGGGTTCTATTTCCAGGCCAGCTCCTGGCTCACTGGATGACTCTGAGAAAGCTCCAGTCTCATACTGTGCCTCAGTTTCTCCCCCTGGACAATGGGACAAACTCTTGACCTGTTTGCAAAATGCTTGGGGAATCCCAGGCTCTTGGATTCTGCTCCAGAGCCCCATCCCCCCTCTGGCCCCACTGCTGGGTAAGCCTGCTCCCCCAACCCAGAATGTGACCTGCCAGCTTTGTTTTGCAGCCCTGCTCCCTCAGCCCTTCTCCCCTGGGGATTTCTAGCTTTTTCCAATCTGCTCCAGCCAGCCTGGGTGAGCACAGCTTCTTCCCCACCTCCCAGCCAGCACTCGGCATATACCACAGGCACAACTGTACAACTGTGCGATGGGATGTGGCGGGCTCTGGACTGGCTTTTGATTGGCAGCTTTTCCCCCTGTCCCCCAGGGCTCTCACAAGGCCCCAGCCCCTTGGTCCTGGGTTCCCAGGATGCTCTGTCTGTGGCAGCCACCTTCACTGAATACTTCCATGCCTACTTCAAGGGCCAGGAGCCAGATAGGTAAGGTGAGGTGGAAGGTGGGACCTGGCCCCATCTGCGGAGGCAGCCTCATTTATAGCCTGACCTTTGGCTGTCCCTGGAGGGCAGCTGGCCTTTAGAAGGGCCTGACCCCCAGCCTAGGTGTGGTTATGGGGAGAGAAAGATGCAGCTGCAGGCCATGGGGTAGTACCAGAGCTAGTGCCTGCCCCCTGCCCACAAATCTTATGTGGCATGGGGGAGGTTTGGGAGATGGACCGGATCTCCCAGTTCCTATGGGGGGTGGATTTCTCATCCCCCCTGGCCCATGTCGGAGAGTTGTAACATTATAGTGAATTGAGTTATGCTGTTGATATCATAGGGGGAGCCAAAGCACAGCGCCTGTGTTGTCACTCACTGGAGGCACATGTCAGCGCATGAGACTTTGGGTACAGAGAGCAGACATTAGAGCCATGTGCGAAGGGCTCTTGTCAATCAAAGGAGTTGGTGGGAATCTAAGGGTCCCTGTCAATCAAGGCAGTTGGTGGCAAAACTGCCTATATAAGCTGTCTCCTCCGTCAGACTGTCGTTGTCCACCCCAGTGACAGAGTGCATGGGTCCATTTTTTTCTCGCTTAGGCTATGAAGGATCCCTCATCATCACAACACCTGAAGAAGCTCCAACATCAAGAGGAGGATCTGAAGAACAGCCTGTCTCCACCTGGACAGTAGATGACAACACCCAGTAGGGAGAAGAATTTCTAGCTAAGTGAACATTTGACGGGAACTTTGTAATAGGGTAACATCTGTGAGGGAAGTGAGACTGAGGCAAGCCTTATTGTTATTCATGTTCTCTAATAAATCAAGTTTAATTTCTGAATTATAGCTCGTTCTCTCATTTCACCAACTCAAACTCTGATAGATAGGACGATGGGTCTAAGAATTCCTGAAATTGAATTTGTAAGGCTAACACCCATTCCCTTTGTCAAGCTGTCCTGCAGTGTGGGCTCCCCCCACGTCGTGGGGCACTGAGCTGTCCCTGCCTGTCATTGGGGGTGCTGGGAAAGCTCTGTGCTGTTCCCCGCCTCTCCACAGCTATTTGGTGAAGATCACGGGTGAGCTCATCATGTCCTTCCCTGCCAGCATCATCTGCATCTTCAGCAGGAGCCCAGCCCTGACCGTCCTGAGCTTCCGCTTGCTGAACACAGCGCCCATTGAGCGGTTCTTGCCCAGTGCTGAACTGCTGTACGGGTACTGGGTTGGGGCTGCCAAGCTGGGGTGTGCAGCAGGGCAGGGGAGGGAGGTGGGAGACCGGGGGGGTGTTCCTGGGAATTTGGTGGGGGATTGCAACCAGCCTGACTTGCTTCTCTCTGCCACCACGCAGTGACCTGTCCCAGGGCGATCCCAGCACCAAGGACTTCTGGCTCAACATGCTGGCACTGACTGGGAACCTGCAGAAACAAGCAGAGCTGGTCCCCACAGCCTCCTACTATAACGTGGTCCTTCTCAAGTACCAGGTGATGTGCCAGCGGGGTCATCCTGCTCACTCGGGGTCCCTCGTGGCCAGTCCCTTCTGCAGCCAGACAGCATGGCCAGGACTCCTGGGTTCTGTCCATAGTGGGTTAGAATAGATGGTCTGGAGGCATCAGGACTCCTGGGCTCTCTCCAGTTCTGGGAGAGGACTGGGGACTAGCAGGTTAATGGCAGGGGAGCCTGCAGGGACTGAGGGGTGACTGGGTGAGTGGTCAGCAACTGAATTTGGCACCTATTATGGGGCAGTCACCAGCTCCTGGTCCTGAACAGGGTTGACTAAAGGGAACGAGTCTGGTTGTTCTCAGACACGCCCTACAAGGCACTGCGCCCAGCTCAGTGAGCTAGTGCCTGCTCTGCCCTTGGTGGAGGCTCTCAACATGGTCTGAGATCCCAGTGCCCCGTCTCTCTGTGTGGGTCTTCAGGCAGCGGTCACCTGTCTGCCAGCTGGGAGCCTCTGTATGGCCCGAGCAAGCCCAGTTACCAGTGAAGGCAGCACACTATTGGGTGTGGAGGTGGTGCTGGTAGGCAGTGGGTACAGGATGTCTCTGGTGAAGAAGAGGTCTGCTACAGGTAACCACAACAGCCAGGCATGGAGAGGGAGAAGGGAGGGCTGACTGCACACCGAGGATGCCTCCCCATCCTGTCTGTACTCATGCCTCAGTTTCCCCTCTTGTCCATCATCTAGTTAGATTGGAATCTCTTTGGGGACTGGCCTGTCTTTGTACAGCGCCTGGCACACTGCTGGCTGATCTAGAGTAGGTTGTTAGCATGCTGCGGTAACAAGGGATCCCAGGGCAGGGCCTGTTCGGGGGCTGTGTCTGGCCAGAGCTGAGGCCCTGTCTTCAGGGCCAGGCCTATGCTGGGTGGGGGGCAGTCCCTGGCATCTGTCTCCTCCTTTCACTTGGCCTCTCACCCTTGTTTCCCATCCAGGCATTTATCTGGCTGGCTGCTGACCAGCAGGTCTCGTGCTCCTTGTACATTCCTGGTTTTACAGCCCAGCCCCCCCAGGCCAGTTGCTGGTTTAGCCGTTTGCTGGCACGGGGGTTTCTAAACACTGGAACATAGTATCAGGTAGGGCGGGACGGGCGCAGGGACAGGCCCCATCCTGAGGGAGCAGCTGCTGGGCGGACAAGGAGTGAGGCTTCTTGAATTGTGCTGGATGGGCCGAGCTATTCAGGATTGCAATGGACAGAGAAGACCCTGCTCTCTATAAACCGAACTCCTCCATTCTCCCCCAACCAGCCAAGCCAGGGGTCTCCTTGCTGTACCTGCGGAGCCTCCTGCTGGTGGAGAACAGACCAGCTGCCGTACAGTGGGGGGAGAGAGGATGTGGAGTAGGCTCGTCCTTCTAATAAATACTTTATTTTCTAATAAAACAACCCATCTGTCCGTGATGCTTTGAAATTCTGGCCTGGGTTGGTGGCTGAGGATGAGAGCCAGAGGCTCCCTGGATTTGAGCTGCTTGGGGGGTGGGCTGCTCTCTTTTTGTGCACTCCACAGGCTTTGTGCCACCGTTCATCGCCTTGTGCCACACAGCAGCAACCACATTTGCCTCTTGCTGCAAGAGCTGCAGCCTGCTGGTGCACTCTGGGGTGCGCCTCTGCCTCATCCACTAGCAGATGTTCTGCTGGCTGAGGGACCCCACCTGGCCTGCAGTCTCCATTTTACTCTGGATCCTCTGGTCCTGTTGCCTGGTGCTGTCTGGGTGGGGTGTGGCAATAGCCCTGAACCCACAGCCTAGATCCTAGGGCCTGGGAAGGCCTGGCTGAGCTGAGTGCACCCATTCACACTGTGCACAGTCTGTGCCACCACACAGGCCAGTCCAGGATTGGTGCTCCACCATTCTGGGATCTCCCTCCTGCATGACGGAGGGACCCTGGAGAGCTGCAGTGCCTGTCCTTGGTCCCCTGCTGGCTGGTGAGTGGTGAAATGCAAAGGACTCTGACCTCTGGTGCAGGAGGTAGACTCCTAATGGCTTTGTCCACACAGAGAAATTAATGTGGATTCAGGCCCATGCTGGAATTCAAACTCGTGAGCCATTCCCACTGTTCTCCAGCTGCAGATGTGTGGACGACCTCACAGGGGCAATGTTCCCTGTAAGCTGTGTGTCTGTGCGCGTGTGCAGCAGCACTCACTCACCTGTGCACAAATCACTGCCAGCAGCACTCAGCCGGCAGCCACAGACCCTAGGCAGCTGGAGGGAGCTGTGTCAGGCTTGGGCAGTTTAAAATTTTCTGCCCTGATCATGCCAGAGGCAGCAGCAGCCTGTGGGGGGGAGCAGCTCCGGTGGCCAGGCAAAGAGGAAGTGGGGGCTTTAGGGGAGTTGGAGTGGGGAGGGGGGGAAAGGGTGTTGGTGGAGGTTGGCTGGGAAGGTGCCAGGGACTCAGGGAAGCGGGTGGGGAAGGAGCCCGACTGGGGGTTGTCCAGAGAAACTGGCTGATGGGTGGGGAAGGCTCTTGGCCAGGGATTGGGCAAACTACCCCTGCTGCAGGGGTTAAAGTCTGATTTGCTGGCCCTGGAGCCCTCCAGCACAGGTGGCACCCCCCCGCACGGGTGAGCCCCCCCAATACCCACTCCCAGAGACACACACATGCACACACTCAGAGCCACCCCCAGACAGGCAGACAGATAGACGCACAGAGCCACCCTCAGGCAGACAAACACACACAGAGTCACTGATGCAAGCACCAAGCCATGTCAGCATAGCGACTCAGCTTGCACCCAGTATGTTGTATAACAAACAAGGAGTCCTGTGGTACTTAAAAGACTAGCAATTATATTTATCGCATGAGCTTTTGTGAGAGAAAATCCCACTTCATCAGACTTACATTCTAAGTTCCTCCATCCTCAAAGCATCGGATGAACTGAATTTTCTCCCATAAAAGCTCATGCAATAAATATAATTGTTAGTCTTTAAGTGCCACAGGATCCTTCTTTGTTTTACTGAACTAGACTAACATAGCTGCCCCTTTGGATCTTGAAAGGATGTTGTATTTCACCTAATGGAGTTTTTTAAACTTCTTTATTCTTGAAATAGATAAGCACCAGCATGTGAATACACAGAATGCATATCACTCTTAAGTTCATGTGAATGCATCTTCATTTCTTTCATGATAGATTGTGTAGTGTTATGTGTAAACACTCTGGCTTAATATAAATTCACAAAGTGCAACAATGTACACTGTGTAGGGTTGTAAGCATAATCCATTGCAATAAATTAGCAGCAATATAGCAGAAAAACATATCCAGAAATTTTGTTCTTTCAGTCTATTTTTTCCTTGCTATTCACAACACTGTATAATTGTACCCCTCCTTTTTGCATATTCTATTGCCGGCTTTGTCAGAAAAAGAAAGGAAACTTACTTGCTCTAGTAAATTGCAGCTTGAATTTCCAACCTCTGCTAAACTGGTCACATGGGCAGCAACATTAATAACTGTGTACCGTAAAGACAGGGATATCAATAAGTTCTCTGTTGATAAAAGGCTCTACAGTTTCAGGAAGGGTTAAATCATAGGATCAGGATGAAATCTTAATTAAGAAGTATGTTTACTTGAGGATTACTGTCTGGTTCTGACTAAACTGTATGCCAGTTTTTATTTGGCTAATGTTTGACATAGTGCAGAGGTCTCAAACTCAAATCACCACAATGGCTATCTGAGGACTAGTAGAGGGCCGCATGAGGACTAGTACACTAGCCTGTGGGCCGCACCACTGAAACCTTTTCATACACTAATATTGCAAATATTGGTAACAACAGGATCATTGCGGGCAGCAGGAAATAGCTTTAGGGGCTGCACGCGGGTCGCGTGTTTGAGACCCCTGACATAGTGTGACAAGAACCCAAGCACTAAATCTGCTTCTCAGGCTTCCAGTGAATTTGGAGAGTACAAAAGAAAGATATTTCTAATCTAATTCTATTTTCTTGCTTATTTACAGTCAGTGTTCCCTCTAAGCTGATGATGCAGCTGGGCAAGTTGTTGGATGCACTGGGGGAGCTGGCAGGCAGCAGGGAAGGGGCCCAGTGGGAGTCAGGAAACCAGCAGGGAACTTGCTGAGCTGCATCATCAGCTTAGAGGGAACATTGGCTGGGGAATGGGATGTGGGATCTAGGGCCTTTCCCTGCCCAGGGGGTTCAGGTGTCCATATAGCTCCACTTGAGCCTCAATGTCTCCAAGGCCTATGGGCCAGAGGCAGCAGTGCCACTGTGCCAGGCCAGCTGCTGGGCTCCTGATGCATCGCTAGCATCCCATGGGCTCAGGGGCAGAGCTGGCAATACAAACCAGCTCTCTTGGCTTCCTAAGATAGTACCCAGACAATTTCCTCTTCCTTCTGTGTAGCCCCCTTGGAGTAAAGCTCCCAGATCCCACCAGCAGCCACAGGTTGGGTACGTGGTCCTGCCCCGTCCTTACCAAGTGCCACAGCCCTCTGTGCTGAAGGGTTCTGGCTGGAACCATGGCCTGTCTCTGCTGAGTGTGTCAGTGGCCAGGTTGTAAGTCCAACACAGCCCTGCAGGGGCCCTACCTCTCTAACTTTGCAGTGAAGAGGATTGAAAGGCAGGGCCCAGCAGTTCAAGAACCAACTGAACCTCCCCTCTGCCTCCCACTTGCAGGTCATATCTTGGCGTTTGCAGGAAATTCTCCTATGGGGGGGAAGCAAAGGGGACTTCTACAGGAAGCCGGTCAGTGTTAAGTAAGTTGAGGGGGCTTCATAACCCTGTGTCCAGCCCTGGATGTGCTCCCTGCTGAAAGAATCAAACAAGTGACTTTCAGTTGTTATAAAAGGAAACACCAGGGCTTGTTGGAGCTCTGGGGTGGGGAGGGTAGCTTTGCCATCTGTTGCACAGGGAAAAGAGCCAGCCAGGGGAAACTGAGCCCCTCCTTGGTGTCCCCGCTCCCTGGCCTGTGGGGCCAGCAGTTGCTGGAAGAGGTGGTCATGGATGAGGGGATCTGGCAGGCCTATTCCAGGCCCACGCTGGGATCTGGCTGGGAACTCTCCCCAAGCTCAGCAGAGTGGCTCCCAGCCACCGTTTTTCTCTGAGATGTTCTACTGGGGACACTGGGCCAACAGTTGGGCCAGCTAATGGCCAAGGCAGCTCAGCGGTAGGGCCAAGTGTGTTGTACTTAAACAGAAAAGACTAACAAGCTCATATTCAGGTGGTCAAGTAAATATGCCACATTCATTGCAAATATAAGAATACCAAAAAAAGGAGTCACACAGGCATGTTCATACCCATGCAGTTCTGCAAGCTGATGCAATGTAATTGCCAGTCCTTCCGTGCATTGCTTGAGCCAGCCTAGCGGCTGACGAGGCTGGGCACAAAGAGGGAGCCAGGCCTCTGTTGGTCATGAATCTGATGTTCCTAGATGATTGTTGCAGAATAAGACCCAAAGTTTCCATGTTCTTACCCATCTTTTGTAGTTGCTGGCTCTCACGTAAGTCTATAGGACTTGGTGTGTCATGTTACCGGGTTACAGAGCAGAGGCAGGAAGAACACTCAATTCCAGATGCCAGCACAGTGCCCTGCCCCCTAGATCATGCTACTGCAAGGCGTTGACCCTCCCATTTAACACCATTTTTGTCTGGGACCCAGGGGTTCATTCTGAGCTGGCCCTTGGAGCCGGGATCTACCCCGTGGCACTCCCAGGTGGGTAGATTCTGACCCACCTGCTTCCTGAGGATCTAACTGGAGGAGTCATGCCACAGCTGTCATTAGACTCCGCCTGAGTGAGAGGGGACAAACGCCCTCATTACCTCTTTCACCACTGGCCTGCACCAGCTGGATCTCGGTTAACTGCTAGGGGCAGCCTCAGACTGGTGGCTGAAAGTCGCTGATCTGGGGGGCCCATGAGAGAAGCAGCATTGAACTCCACACCCCACAATGAGTACTGAGCTATGCTCGGGGTCATGCACGGCTCTGCATCATTGGGGTGGCCTCTCAGAAGCAGAGGGTGGGTGACACAGGAAGATGGGGATCCAGAAATAGAGGCATTTCCTGGCTGTTCTGTTCCAGGTGGCTGCCCTGTTCCCTTTCTAGATAAACTGCTCTTTTGGCCTGGCTTCAACCAGTAACAGGCCGCTGGCTTTCCCTTCTTGGCCCTGGGATGTGGGGTGTCTTCCTTTATATAGAACAAACAACACGGCTCCTATTTCTGGTGAGTGGGCAAAACAGTGCTAGGTCAGTGCTATCCTCAAGTGGCCCAAGAGCTGTGCCTCTGAAGTAGGTGATATATAGCAATGTCATCTCCCGGCGGGCTATGGACTTGGAGTGTGGGGGCTGAGAAAACTCTTCCCTTCAACTGGGAATGAGGTGAGAGAATCTGTCACTGGTGGCTGGGGAGATCTGGCCTGGGCAGGTGCTGGAGACTGCTCCGGGCAGTGAGCTGCCAAATATGCTGAGCGGATTCTGCCTTCTGGGAGCTTGGAAATTCCCATCCAGATAGCAGGTGCTGCACCGTTTTGGAACACTGGGCCCATGTGTTGTGCAAAAGAAGCACTTGATATCTTTGCAGGGGGAAAAGGCAATATGCTGCATTTATTGAAAATATAAGATATTAAACAATTCAGCATATGCACACACACAGAGTCCTGCTGTGATCTTATAGTTACCCATCTGTAGCTCACCCCAGTCCAATTGGCCATTGGACCAGCTGTGAGAGATGGAATTGGGGTCCCAGTCGGTCACCATCCTGAGACTCCAAGGCTGAGGCAGGATAAACAACATTCATTGGCAAGGACCTCCCTTTTTATGATAAATCCTTTACGTGGAACTCTATAGGTTTTACACTGTCATTGTTTAGTCATTCACAGGTGTTAAGTTCCTGATAGTTCCCATCACTGCTGCTTCTGGAAGCACAATCAACCTCTCTTTAATGACACTTGGAGTGAATGGTCCCAGAAGTCATCTCACTGGTTTTAACATTGTTTCATTATCTCAGGATGTTTTCCTCCAGGGGTGTATGCCTTGGCTCCAAGGCTTTCAATCTGCTCTTTGATTCATCATTGGACCAGACTGGTATAAGGAAGTCATAGCATATTTTGCCCTTATCAGATGTTTCACATGCACACATTCCTCATTTGTACACAAATTATGAAATAGAGCAAGTAAACAGAGAACAATTTTAGCTAGAATCACAATATAACGATAGAAATCTAACAAGATATCAAGACAGTGGTTCTCGTCTGACAACAGAGGGGTAGGGTACACATTTTTATGCTGAGGCAGAGTGGTAACAGTGACTTCCTTGCCACTGCTTTCTAGGGAAAGGGTTACATAGACAGAGTACAGTCAGTTAATTGAAGAATACAGATGATGTGAACAATTCACATATACGTTTCCAACATGTGCTGCTGGAGCAGTAGGTAGAAGGCGGTAGGAGCCCGGCCTGCTCTAGAAGAATTGAACAGAAAGATTTGGCACAGGCAGTGAGATGCTGCTTTCTTCTCATACCCTCCACCAGCCTGGGCTCCTTCCCCAACAGCTATACTGTAAAGGAAATTGCAACATGGAGTAAGTTTGGTTTGGAAGTTGTGTGTGAGAGGCTCTGTGTTTGCTAAGACAACATTAATTACAGAATGTATATCAAGTCATAGATAGTCAGAGAAGCTAGTGGCTTAGATCGATAAGAAGGTAGACTGTTTCTATAGATAAAAGGGTGATCCTCAAATTTAGATTATGAGACAAATTCCTCCTGTCTGGACCCTGTTGGGAAGCTGTCAACCTAGTCTGGAAAACAGGTTGCTGGGGGCCAGGTGGCCAAGGGGTCACAGGAGTCTGGCCGCTCTCATTGGTCAGGGACAGTAACTGTTACCCAAATAAGCTGTAAACAACAACAGAGGCGGGCTAACTATATGCTGCCTATTCAGTATAATCTAATTGTGTAACCTGCATATTAAGAGTAGTAACACCATTTAGGGATTTTAGGCATGATGTAACTTATTGTCTTATGCATGAGCTTGTTGCATTATGTATATTGTATTTTGCATGTTAGAAGGTATGTATGACCTGTAACCCCTATACTGGGGGGTTCTTGCTCTGAGAGGCTAGCTTCTTTTTACTCCAGTCTGATGCAGTTCCTGTTATTATTCAGCTGAATAATAAACTCTGAACCAAACATCGTTTTCTGCTTATTCGAGTCTCAGCTGGGAACAGGCCTTCATCTTTGAGGAGGATTTGTGGTTTCTCTTTCCAGATTGAGAATCCAGACCAGTTTTCCCCCATTCTACCCACCCCAGATGGCAGCAGCCTAACCATCCCCCAGTGTCTTGAGGAGCAAAGTCCAGGGGGCAATAGAGGAAGTGTGGTACCATGGTTCGTGTTGGGGGTTGGGAGCCCTGGGCTCATGTTTGATTTGCGTTGACCCCGGTGTCACGCTGCTGTGGGTCCCCCTCTGCAATGGGGTGCTGGGAGGCTAAAGGCAACAGAGACTGCAGGGCACTCAGGTCATAGGTACCTTGGAGAAGCAGGCAATATATTGCCATACTGTGCTTCATTGCCCCACCCCTTGGTGTATTCATGGCAGCCTCCTGCCCCACTCCTCACCCCTCTTGCTGTAAGGAAGGCAAGAGGTGATTTGCTGGGAGGGTTTAATAAAACTTGCTTCTGAGGTGACAGATTTTCTCCTTGTGAAAAAGGATCCCAGGCTTGCTCATCCAAGCTCAGAGAGTGAGAAGAGAAGTCCTGGCAGCACAAAGCCAGTAAGTGGTAGGCAAGAGAAACTCCCAGTTCCCACAGGTCCCATATCTACTTTGTCTGTGTGAATCAGCCAGGCTCCATGGAGCTCTGCTGAGTACCTGCCTCCATGGCTCCAGGGAGTCAGGATTCCTTTGTGGTGGAGTTTCCCCTCCCCTGTGAACATTTCCTGCCCTTTTTGCTAACTGTCATTAGCTCCCAAGAGAAGGATATTTACAGACACATGAGCAGTGCTGTCTCATCCCCTGCCAGGCCAGCTCCTGGGGGCCAGTCCCCCTCCCCTCCCCCTGGGTCTGTACACCTTGGTGCAAAATGCAGCTGCAGTGACATCAAATCCAGTCTCGCCAGAGTGCTGCAGGACCTGCCCATGGACATGCCTGGAGTGCTGCCGGACATTAAACCCAGAGCTCCTAATTCAGTATCTTAATTGTAGGCCACCTTCTTTCTGAGCTGCCTGATCAGAGGAGCTCAAAGCACACAGGGGTGAACTAGGACTAGTGTCTCTGTGTGACCACTAGCCAT
Organism: Podocnemis expansa; assembly: GCA_007922195.1. Lineage (NCBI taxonomy): Eukaryota > Metazoa > Chordata > Testudines > Podocnemididae > Podocnemis > Podocnemis expansa. The sequence continues at coordinate 7,655,519 of ML682020.1, read as the reverse complement.
GGAGTCAGGGTAGAGGGTGCATGGGCCATGGACTGATGGGCTAGGATAGCCACCTACCTGGTCAAATTTGCTGGTGTATTTTTTACACTGTGCTTGTGCAGCAGGGAACACAGAGTAAGTAAGAACTGCGCACTACAGCTTCGATGGGCTGGGGCTGGTACTTAGGTCCCACTTTGCTGAGCCAGTGTGCCGGGTCCTCAGCCAGTGGCAGCTTTAGAGACAGGTGAAGCAGGTGGCTGCCTAAGGCCCTGAGCGCTAAGGGGTGCTGTCCTCAAATTGGTGGACAGAAATGGTGTAACTGGCAACAAGTCATACAATTCCACTGTATAAGTGAACAGGAAAAACATTAAGATCATAATACAAAGTGTGCAGATGTGCATCCTGTGACAGCTTTGGTTAGCCCAGGTTACCAAGTAGGTCCATATAGGCTGCTACATATGAATACGGTGCTGCCCTCAAGCAATCATTACAGCTATGTGTGATGTCTGTGCTGTATGTCTTTCTTTTGTTGAGTCATTTTTTTAGCTTCTTTTGTACTTACTATTTAATATTTTTCAGAGAGCCAGAGTCTTATAAACTTGAGTACTTCAGAGAATTTCGTTGAAATGTGGTGTTTTTCATTTACAGTTACACTAGAAACTTTCTTTTCACTTATTTTTATTTATTATAATTATTTGTATTAAACTTCTAGTGCACATAAACCCAAGCCTATATGAAACATTTGTAAGATTTGACTGCCAAAATTTAAAATGTGGTATTTTAGTTATTTTTGAGCCATCATTAATTTAACCACTTTTTATTTGTTAATTAATGCACCTACTTTCAAAATCTTTTTAAATGTTCATTTTAACTTTGTAGTTCAGTATTAGCTCATTTATGTTAAGTAAAAGATGATCAACTTACAAGCTTCATGATGGAAAGAACTTTAAAAATATCATACTATGATGCGGTCTGGGCCTAGGGGACTATTTATGATTATCTTTCATATTAATATTTCATATTTGCAATAAGCCATATGTGATATGCCAGGTTTGGTATCAATAGAAAGGTTGTAATCTGCTAGGAATGGTTATATGGTTTATATATAAGTGCCAAGTCTGCATTAGAAATTAGAGATATGTTTGTACTATTTAAGTGCCAAGTTATTTGATTCTAAGGCAATCCCAGACTGGGTGTCTGCAAAACCATTGTCCTCTTAATGGCCCACTAAAGGAACATACAACTATGGTGTGCCTAGGAAGAAACCTGTTTGATGAGTCAACCAGACTGACCATGTGACTCAACTCCATTTTGATTTGGCAAGGACTCTGAGAGCATGGGAAAACCAAAGGTGATAAAAGGCAGTGGGCCCGTCTGCATTTTGTCTTCAGTCTGTCTGCAACCTGCTGCCACTGAACAAAGGACTGAGACCTACCCAGGTGCTGGGTGCATAGCAGAGGAGTTGGACTGAACTGCAAACTGCAAATTCTTCAAGGACCTGCTTTCTATGGACTCTGAATCATTTGTATGTATGTGATTCACTTTGACCCTTTAATGTCTCTTATATTTTGTTTCTCTTCTTTTTATATTAACCTTTAGTTGTAGTTGCTAAAGGATTGGCTGGCAGCACAGTATTTTGGGTAGGATGCAAGGCTATATTTTTCTGGGTGATGTGGCTGAGCTTTTGGGGTCAGGAGAACCTATTTCTTTAAGAGACTCAGTGGCTAGGTGGGGAGCGGAGTAGCTGATGTGCAATAAAGGGAGCTGTTTCCATTTTGTTGTGCTTGGTGAGGACCAGAGTGGGGAATCAGAAGCATGTTTTGTTACTGCCTGGGAGACTGATTTAAGTAGCACCCGTCAATGGTTTGGGGGTTTGGCCCCTGGTTTTGCAGCCTGCCCTGATTTTGGCACATTCAGAAGATTATCCTAGGAGGCCTGGCTCACACATACCCAAGTATAATTTATGAGTTCCAGAGGGTTAGTCACGTTAGTCTGCTTCAGCAAAACAAACAAGGAGTCCGGGGTGGGCGGGGTGCAGGTAGGGATGCAGGGTGGACTGAGGCCACAGGGAGGGTGGCAGTAGGAGCCATAGGGGGCCACACAATGGGCCTTCCTCTAGGGCCCCCAATTGCCTAAGGCCACCTCTGTCCTCAACTGCTGGTTGCCAGCTCCTTTCAGTGCCAGAGACCACCTGGGAAGCCAATGGACCTGCCACCCAAAGAGTAAGGTAAGGAGTGGGGCTGGGAGAGGAAAGGGCAGGAAGGGACAGCAGAGGGGCCTCCTTGAGGACTGAGACTCTTGGACCATGGGGGTCAGACTCCCAGTGGGGAGATGGGGCACCTGAGAAGGGAAGAGGAGATGGCGGCAAATCTGTGCTCCCCTTTACATGGTGCAGCAGCACTACCCCCCCGCCCAGCATGAGACAGTTAGCTACAGTGCATGTGGCTGTTGTGATCTGCCTTTTGATTGTTGCTGGGGGAAGCTGGAAACTAATTCCTAAAGGAAAATGTCAACAATGAGGTGTCAGGCAAGCTTGGGGGAAAGGTGCACTAAATGTGAACTGCACCGACAGAAAGTAGCCAAGGGCACTGGTGCAAATCTCCTATTGGTGCCAGGCCGGACCCCAGGCCAGGCTTGTGAAGGATGTTTCAAGAGGAGCTCCGGCCAAAGCACCCTCCTGGGAAGCACTGACTGAGGCTGGCCATTGCTGCCACCTTGAACCAAATCCAGATGAACCTGGATGCTTGCTGCTGCCGCTGGGCCATGTTTATAATCCCCAAGCAGACCCCAATTGTCCCTGCCACACAGCACTGGGGCCTCGCCTGTCTATGGGAGGAATGGGACTATCTCATCCCTCCTCTTCCACCCTCTTTTTCTTCAGAAGCTGGCAGGCAAAGCTGGTTTCACTTGTGCAGAGCCCTGCAGACTCCTGCTTGGCGAGCGGGATGGGCTGCGTTGCTGTGGGTCAAGCAGCACCGTCACCTGTTCTCCGGGAAATGGATGAACTTCTGGTGTTTCCAACCTCTGGGGCTGGTGTATTGAAGAACTGGGACCCCAAACAGAGCGGCCCAGAGCCACCCACCTCCAGATATTCCAGGAGGGTGGGGTGGCTTTTGAGTCTGCATCCTCCAGGTGGGGACTTGGCCCATCCCTGAGGCAGCTCACTGGCTGGGTGCTGTCCCTGCACATCACCTTGCTTCTCCAGGCTTCCCCCTGGTTGCAGTAGGGGGAGATGCTAAAGGGTCAGATCCAGAGACCCTCCATGGCGCTGGCTGGCCTTCATGGCTAGCCTTGAGAGTCTTGGTGCTAAGGTGCAAGAAGCTGCCATAGCCCTACTTGGCCTAGAAAACAAACAAGGATGGGGCTTTAGAAGGCAAGCTGGCAGGGACAGCTTGAATCAACCTGTGACACCCACTCAGTGATGGCTGTGTGCTTATGATTAGATTCCGCCTTCTATTCAAAAGCATGTGCATGCACCACTGGTGACCCCCAGAACTGTCCAACTGTGTCATAGGGCATGTACTGCTAGCAGGAGGTTCTCCCTTAGCTTTGGTTGGTGGAGAAAGCTGAGTCCCCCCCACTCCCCGGCCCAGTGTTGCTATGAATTCTGCATCCTTCCCTCCCCACGGGGCAGCACAGCAGCATCAGTCACAAAGTCTAGCGTGTGTAGTACATTTTTTTCTTCTCCATGTGTCGAGAATCTGATGTCCAAATACCTGCCATGACAGATTGGCATTGATTTCAAGGTGCTTACTTGGAGTTACTTCCCTAAACAATTCAATTTCCAAAGGGATAGCCGTGTTAGTCTAGTCCAGCAAAAAAAACCCTCCCGTATCTTAACTTTCCAGGTGGAAACAAGCAGTGGCCTCTCTTACAAGTCTCTTTTTAGCTAAAGGTAGCTTTTACCCTTTAATTAACCCAAACAGATTTTGAACAATCAGAGTGGCATATCACCAGACAGTGTTTCATATTTCCATTTAGAAGAATTACAGATATTGACAGATTTGTGATCAGATCGACCTCAAATACCAATACCCATACTGCCCTGCACCCATAGTTGGATTGTGCTAATGTATTCTTTGTGCTCATGCAAATACTAAACCCATGCAGATTATCTGCTCCCCCTCAGAAGCTGTTAGGCACAGCTTCTAAGCCTGCCTTACACTAGGAAGTGGGTGGGAACATCAGGTAATTGGAGATGCCAGTCTGGTGGCAGAGGTCTAACATGGTCTTTTCAGGTAGGCTTTCAGTGTTCTGGCCTTTTGTTGGCATTGGTGATTGCTTGACACCTTTTGAAAATCCATCCTCTTAAAATATGGTGCATAAAAATCATTTCAGGAGCCATGTTCTGAGCCCAGGCCTCTGGTTAAGAAAAGGCAGCAGAGGGGAGAGGAATGCAGAGAAGCATCCAGGGGCACAGGGGGGATGTCTCAGATGGTGGGATCTACAGAAGAGAAAGGGATTGTGTCCTCCAGCAAGGCAGGAGTGGAGGTGAGTGGTGTGGGTTTTTGGATGTAGCCCTTGTTGTTTCTCAGTTTCTGTTTCTTCTGGTTGTTTTGCAGGGGAATATGAAGTCCTACAGGTGCTACAAGCTTGAGATCTTTGCCCTGGTTGTGGTGGGGATTGTTGGCCTCTTCTTTGTTCAGTCCAATGAGAGTGAGCTCTTGCCGAAGAAAGTCATGCAAGTCAGAGCCACCTGTATCCCTGTTCCCAGCTCAACCCAGCCCATTGTGCCTACCATCCAACAGCCCATCCTTACATGCCAGGAGAACCTGTCAGCAACCAACATCTCTGGCTTTGCCAGCCTTCCCAACCACATCAAGGACTTCCTGCGATACAGGCACTGCAAGGAATTCCCCCTGCTGCTGGATGCCCCTAACAAGTGCGGGGGGCCTGAAGGGTTCCCCCGGGGTTTTCCTCTTCCTGGCCATCAAGTCGTCCCCCGGGAACTATGAGAGGTGAGAGATCATCCGCAAGACCTGGGGGCAGGAAAGGGCATACCGAGGGGTCCACATCCGCAGGCTCTTCCTCTCCAGGAGGGCGCAGGATGCCCGGGAGGCCTGGAAGATGGACCGGCTGCTGCAGTTGGAGGCGGCGGAGTATGGCGACGTTCTTCAGTGGTCTTTCCATGACAGCTTCTTCAACCTAACCCTCAAGCAGGTGCTTTTCCACAGCTGGATGGGGAGCCATTGCCCCAGCATCTGTTTCGTCTTCAACGGGGATGACGATGTCTTTGTGAACACGGACAACATCGTGCACTACTTGCTGGGCATGTGGGAAATCAATGATGGTGACCAGCACCTCTACGTGGGGCTACTTGTCACTAATGCGGGCCCCATCTGTAATAAGAGGAGCAAGTACTATGTGCCAGAGCAGGTCACTGCCTCCAATAGATACCCACCCTACTGTGCAGGCGGTGGATTGCTGATGTCTGGTTTCACAGCCGGCACAATATACAAGGAGTCCCTGGGCATCGAGCTCATCCCCATAGATGACGTCTACCTGGGCATGTGCCTGGAGAAAGCGGGGCTGGCTCCAGTCTCCCCCATGGGCATCTGGACTGAGGGCCTCAGCGTGCCCTCAGTCTGACTGGAATCCTTTGATCCGTGCTACTACAAGGAGCTGCTGCTGGTGCACCACTTTGTGCCCTATGAGATGCTGCTGACGTGGCGAGCCATCCACAAGCCAGATTTGCACTGTGGGAGGAAGCTGGAAATCAATCAGAGTGTCTGAGCGGACCCCTGAATCTGAGCAGAAGGGGGACTAGGGAGGGGTGGAACGACTGGTTGAAGGTGCTAGAGGGACGATGGGTGACACCACCGACTTTGATCTCTGTGGCTGTGCTTCAACAACCGTGGCTGGATCTTGAGGCTACCCCTGGAAATCCTTACTCTGGGCCATGGGGTTGGGGGACTTCTAGGAACATGACTCAGGAGGACAGGACAGGGAAAACCACTGACACTTTCCATTCTCTTGACAGGGTGCTCAGAGATCCTGACTGGGCACTAGCTTCTGGGTGCCATTCCAAGTGCTCTTCTGTTCCTGGGATGTCCAAGGCTTTGGCCACAGCCCCTCCCTTGGCCTGGGGCTGTGATATCCTCAGGGCAGAGCTAACTCTGAGAGAAGCAGGTGCCACTAGATTTGTGCCTCTGCGGGGAGGATAAGGGTTTTTCTGCCTCCTTTACTAGCAGGTAAGTTGCCAGCTGGGTGCCCGAGCCCTGGGACAGGACATCACTGGCTTGGCTGATGCCCCACTCTCAACCTGGACACTGCAGCTGAAGGTCCGAATGCAGGAGGAAGGGGAGATGGTGCCTGGTGTGCTGAGCAGGACTCAGGGCTCAGGACAAGCCCTGCTTCACTGGTGGCACTAAGAGCAGGAGACGTGCATCATGCATTTCCCAGGCCTGGGCCTGGATCTGCCCTTGGAGCCACCAGCTGTAACGTTGATGAAGACATGTCTAGTCGAGCCACGAGTAACTTTGGTAGAGGAGATAAGCCAGGCTGAAAGAGGAGGTCCAGGGGAGCTGCAGAAGTTTCCTGGAGATCATGTGTGACGCTGCATCTCCTCTTTCCTGGCACCTATCTGTGCAAACGTTCCAGTGGGTGCATGGGTCCTTTGGTTGTGTGCCGAGTTAGAAAAAACCCTGGTGGCTTGGACACTGCCTCACCTGTCCATTTGGTGGCAGGAGCCAGCAATGAGAAGGGCTATATGGTTACCCTGAGCTTCAGGGCAAACCAGGCCATACAGAATCTGCCCTATAAACAGGCTCTAAAACGGTGGGTTACCTACAGTAACCGTCCTTCGAGATGGGCTGCTTGGATCCATTCAGTATTAGGTGTCTCTGTGCCGGAGCGCTGCATTGGCTGGAAGAACTTTTGTCCTAGCCTGTCAGAAGAGGGGAGGTGGCCACCGCCTTCGCGCCACCCGCGACTACATATATGGCCACCTCCCCACCCCCTCCTCAGTTCCTTGGAGTCGCCAACTCCAGAAACAGGGACGGAGGGAAGGGACCAGAATGGATCCGAGCAGCCCATCTCAAAGGACGGTTATTGTAAGTAACCCAGCGTTCTTCTTAGAGCACTGCTCGGATGCATTCAGTATTAGGTGACTACCAGCCATGCTGATGGATGGCGGGTGGAGTTGGTACTTCCGCCTTCAGCACAGCGACAAGTCCCCCGAAGCAGACCCCCCAGCAAGACACTTGCCAGAGAAACGGCGAGCAGGCCTGATGGCCTGGAGGGCAAGGGCCAAGGGTCCGCCAGGACGGGGTAGGCCTGAACCCACTGAGGCTGAAGAATAAGGGTCAGGCCAGGTCACCTGTGTTGGGAAAGGGAAGACAATCTTGAAATAGACTGCGTGTGTGCCCTGCATAAGCGGGACTTGGGATGTAACTGGCTGATAAGTTGGCCCAGGGCACATTCTATGGACGCGCCAGAGAATGTTAAAGGCTAGCAAGGGGGCTAGCCGAGTAGGCGCGTCTTGGCAGGACGCAAGAGGACATAGAGCACCGCAGGGTTCCAGGAGCCACCTAGCCATAGACTAGTTGGTGGCTGCTAATTTCTTATGAAGCAGAGGGAGAAGGGCAATGGCCACCCTGGAGCGTGCTGCTACGTGGGCCGTCTGAGTGAAGGGAAGTAAGGGTATAATCACGAGATGGCTCGGGGTTCACTGAGAAGGCCACGAAACACGGTCCACAGCCTATAGGTTCGGGTCAAGGAGGATGAGGCCTTTGGTGTGAATAAATGACCCTAAAGCGCAGAAGCGTGTGATTCAACTGAATTGGCCCTATGACCGGCTCTCGTAGGAGAAGTATGGAGAGTACTGACTGCAATGTGGTCTAGCAATTGACAGGGAGGCCTATACGCTGCTAGAATATAGGGAGGGGTCCCCCCCCAGTTAGACCCGTCAGGTTTTCCCTTTGGGCTCTTACTAGAGCGTGGGGAAAACGGGGGAAAAAGGGGAAGGAAAATTTCCACTATTGTTTAGTGAATCCCTAGGCGACCGAGGGGATCGAGAGGCAGCCAGGAGAGAGCCTCCAGACTCAGTACCTATGGTCTTTGTCAGGAGGGTAGCTCTACCATCTTGTTTGCCATGGTTGTCAAGGAGGCATTTCTAAGACATGGTATGAGGAAAGGTACCAAAGAGGGCCCTTCTAAGCTTGCGAAGGGGGCCTAAGCCAAGCGGCTGCCTGTTCAAAGGACGCCCTGGTATCAGAGAACCAGACAGGGTCCCTGCCCGAAGGGGGGGGCATAGGCGGAGAAGAGAAAAGGCGAGGGAACCGCCGAAGCCACCATACATTGCCTGGGAAGGGGGGGGGTCTCTGCATATTACACCATGGAAAGCAGCAGTGGGGTCAACAGGATCCTTGAGAAAAGCGACGGGGGACCGCAAATATGCCAGATGCTGCTGACGCGTGTGGGGAGGGAGTGGTAGCCCTAGGGGCTACGCTGGGTATAGTGGGCAGTCACGCAGGTGGGTAGGGCAGAACGGAAAGAGAGGAAAGATGAGTGTTATGCCCTGCCAGGGGAAGATTGAAGGCATAGCTATGTAGCTGCCCAAGAAAAGAGGAACCTTCATCTAATATAGATGGCCATCCCCAAGGTGGTGGATATCGTGTATTATGTGTGTGGGGCACTCGAAGGGGTAGGCCCCGCCCTGTTTCTCAATGTGTGGAACACGGCAAGGTGTTCCTCTTTGGGATGAGGTGTCCCCGGTCATACTTTGTTGGCCCCGGGGCACCGTGGGCAACCCTGAAGGTGATAAACCAAAGGGAAGATGTTGAGTGGGTCCCCAGTTCCCAGTAGATATCCAGAGGTAGGACTGGGGATCTTGTGAGGTGGTAGGGAGAGAGGGGAGGGATGGGCCGTATCCACGGTCCCTACAGGGGTATACCTCTCTCTATATACACCTTCTTGACAATGGCATCCCAAGCATCTGTATTCCCATAAGATGTGAACTGTTGACTGCAGATGGAAATCCTGCCAGAGGGTCACGGTCTCAGCGCGGGCAGCTGTGTGACCAGGGATGTCCTCCTCTTTTTCCCCCTGACCCGGGTACGCGGGGTCCTACCTGGGCACATGTGATGATCACTGTGCAGTCCTACTGGGGGGAAATCTTCAGACGTGCACATCTCGGAGCCCTGCCAAAGCTAGGCTACAACAAGGTGTGTCTCCGTCCCTTGGTGGGGCTAGGGTGGGGGACACGATGAACGCAATCAGGAAGTAAATTGTGCAATGGGAGGGAGGGGCTGTTTTTGTTGACGGGTTTGGTGTTTAAGAGGAATGCTGTAGCCAAACCCCCCCGATGTTGTAGGGATCGGGCCCAGGTAGGGGCTTGAACCCTGAGCCTTCAGATTGGGGGCCTCGTGCTCTGTAGCTAGCCAGGTAGGCCCAGGGGAGTACGAAGACAGGCCTAGGAGGGCCTGGCAGACCTGTCCTCCCTATGGGGAAGGGAGGGAGGAGGTGGGGGGGGTTAGTAGCACCTTAGATCTTGTCTCCTTAAGCCAAGAGGGTAGCGGTAGCCAGGAGGCTCACGCCCCTGAGGGTGGCTAAGAGTACCTTTCTGTTTGCCATTGACAACGAAAGGCAAGGGGTTTACCTGCCTGAGGGGTAGGATTTAAGTTGGTGGGGTGGCACCCAGAGGGAGAAGGCCAAAGTACTTGGCCTCCCCCCGTGGATCTTGGGCTGTGCCCACCACTGGGAGAGTTTCAGGAGGGAACAGGGCATCGGTCCTGGGGCTGGTTCAGTTCAACATTTCATAACTGATCTGGATGATGTAATAGACTGCACTCTCAGTAAGTTTGCAGATAACACCAAGCTGGGGGGAACAGTAGACACGTTGGAGGGCAAGGACAGGATTCAGGGAGACCTAGATAAATTGAAACAGTGGGCCAAGACAAATCTTAGGAGGTTCAGTAAGGACAAGTGTAAAATCCTGCACTTGGGACGGAAAAACCCCATGCACTGCTACAGGCTGGGGAACATTCAGCTCAGTAGCAGTAGT